>JARQOC010000001.1:248951842-249551842 GCA_033576535.1 Allobates femoralis
TGTATACAAGGCTGTCGGTCAGTGTGACACAGTTCACTCCTGTCTTCAAGGCTGTCAGTCAGTGTCACGAACATCACTCCTGTCTACAAGGCTGTCAGTCAGTGTGACACAGTTCACTCCTGTCTTCAAGGCTGTCAGTCAGTGTGACAAATTTTACTCCTGTCTATAAGGCTGTCAGTCAGTGTGACGCACTTCACTCCTGTCTATAAAGCTGTCAGTCAGTGTGACGCACTTCACTCCTATCTACAAGGCTGTCAGTCAGTGTGACGCACTTCACTCCTGTCTACAAGGCTGTCAGTCAGTGTGATGCAGTTAACTCCTGTCTATAAGGCTGTCAGTCAGTGTCACGAACTTTACTCCTGTCTACAAGGCTGTCAGTCAGTGTGACAAAGTTCACTCCTGGCTACAAGGCTGTCAGTCAGTGTGACGAAAACCACTGCTGTCTACAACGCTGTCAGTCAGTGTGACACATTTCACTCCTGTTTACAAGGTATTCTAGAATACCCGATGCATTAGAATCGGGCCACCATCTGGTAATATAATAAAAGCTCAAGATTTTATCAGAAAGATTGTGCCTCACTGAGTTGCCTCACTTGTCCTATTCCATTTCAAGACTTTATCGCCTGTAAAGAGAACGAACAGTTTTTAATTGACAATACTATATATCCATCAGTATGACATTGTGACCTAACAATACTTAAGGCATCAACTCTTTGCCCTCACGTCAAAGCTGCCTGTACCAAATACCTAACAGCGCAACAAACACCTCTTCCCAAAGTTGTTGGATGTAGCCAGCATCAGAATGGGGACTGGTTCCTCAAAGCAGGCCCAAGATTCCACCAGATTGATGAGGAGGTCACCATTAATTAAGTTATCAATATCTTTCTGATGTAACCTGCTCGAGCATTGTGAACCCTAAAAAAAAAATTTTAAATATACCATACACGCAATTACATATTGAAATAGTGGAATAAAAAGCATTTTGTGGCATAGTGCTTAAACTACTTACATGTTTTTGACCGCCACGCCTTGTTGGCCAGCAACCCTGGGAGGAATGCTGAGTACCCCAAACAGCAGCATCAGTCACCTTTGAAAATAAAAATAACCCTTTTGTAGTCTACGTGGAACACTTTATTCTCTGTGATGCATGATGAACAGGTACTTACACTCTGCGATCCCCAACCGGTCTCTCTCCACCCCGATTTCCCTGTTGACCCTCTTTGTTTCAGAGGAACTTTCCTTTAGGGTGGAGGCACACTATCATGCATCAAAAACGCCACGTTTTTGATGCATGACAGTGATGCGAGTGCTGTGCGTGTTTGTGGGTGTGTATGGTGCGAGTATGGTGAGTGTGGCTGGCTGTATGTATGTTAGTGTGCTGTGACTGTGAGGTGTGAGTGCGTGTGTGCTGTGTGATAGTGATGCTGTCCACGGTCCTGAAGGACCTCGGGCAGCATTTGTCGGGAATAGAAACTCGCTGGCTGTCAAAGCCGGCAAGTTTAAATTTCCCGCTGTGCTGTACAGAAAGCTATCATCTTGTACCACTGTGACAGCAGCAGTACAAGATGTTTAGCTAATACAATGATGATTGTAGTAAAATAATGTAGTCTGGGGTTATTTTACTGATTAACCCCCTCAGCATCCTCTGGACCACATGTGTGCACAGAGGATGCTGAGAGGCTCTAAACCCAGTGCTGAAGGGGTTAATATGCAGCTGGTGTAGTGACACCATGTATGTGGAGAGTGTCCTCACTCTCTGCAGACATGGTGTCATTACACCATGTGTGTGAAGGGGTTAATTTTTATGTATAATAGCTTTAAAGAACTGTCGGGAAAGCCGGCTTATGTTACTGTCTATGGGGAGCTGTCCCCTCTCATGGTGCTGAAGTCACAGCTCCCCATAGACAGTAACATAAGCCGGCTTTCCCGACAGTTCTTTAAAGCTATTATACATAAAAATTAACCACTTCACACACATGGTGTAATGACACCATGTCTGCAGAGAGTGAGGGCACTCTTCACATACATGGTGTCACTACACCAGCTGCATATTAACCCCTTCAGCACTGGGTTTAGAGCCTCTCAGCATCCTCTGTGCACACATGCGGTCCAGAGGATGCTGAGGGGGTTAATCAGTAAAATAACCCCAGACTACATTATTTTACTACAATCATCATTGTCTTAGCTAAACTTCTTGTACTGCTGCTGTGACAGTCACAGCAGTACAAGATGATAGCTTACTATACGGCACAGCGGGCAATTTAAACTTGCCGGCTTTGACAGCCAGCGAGTTTAAAGCGTTTTTCGCTGCACACTCGCATTGCCCTCACGCGCGTCAGAATCGTGTGCAATCGCAGCATGCTGCGATTGCACTCCCTTCTGACTCGCAGTGCGAGTTAGGTGCGGGGGACTCGCACCAGTGTGCCCTGCCTGATAGGGCAACACTGGCCCGAGTGCAATGCGTTTTTTTTCACGCATTGCACTCGCGCGAGTCTCACGCCAGTGTGCCTCCACCCTTCAGGACAAGATTAACAAAAATTAATATTCCAAAATCACATGTAAAATCAATAAATTATGTGGTGCATATGTTTTACATAAGCTACTTACTTGAATCATTGGGTGGCGTTTAGGCGAGCGCACATCACTTTCCATAGTGTCAGGTGGATGGATAAGTGTATAGATGGATGGGTGGAACTTCTCCCAGCGATTTGTAGAGCTGTAAAGTAAAAAAAAAGAATGATTAGTAGGGACAGACTTCAGACAGGGATGTTGTGTTTTAGGATTAATACTTAGAATCCTCAGGTGGACCCAAGTAGTAGTTCTCAAAAGCACGATTCCAAGATCTCAGAAGCACTTGAACAAACAGTTGATCAAGTTTATATATCTTTCAAGAATTAGGTGTTGGGAGCGGCTAAAAACTGGGTTCTTGGCATGCTCAAAATTAAAACTGATTCGTCGTAGCTGGATCCGGCAAGATCTGTTTTCTGCAGGTCCGGCATCCTTTGACAGCCATTATATTTCATGCTGCATCATGCCGATTTGGTTGGTGGTAGTTTTTTAACGGCCTTAAAAAAACGCTACATTTTGCGTTTCTGTAGGTGGTTAAAACAACTATTTCTGCTAGATCGGGCAGAAACCAGATGCAACCAGATGCAAACACACAAGCCGGAATGCGCATTGAAAATCAATGGGCACTAACCTGATCCGGTTTACATTCCGGTTTTAAAAGAACACCCTTACTTACTTGTTTGTTGGTTGGTGTTAAATTTCTTTTAAAAACCTCAAATGTTCAGTTCTCGTGTGCAATTTTACATTATTGCTACACTGATATCCTTTGTATATACTACTTTCTATTGAATCTGAGAAATACAGTAGTATGAAATAGAGCAAATCAGGCCATAGCAAAGATTTGAGAACAGGTTGTAACAGATGTAACAGCCTAACATTTTATACGTAGCATATACTGTAGCTTTTTATTGACAGGGACATATACACTATAGAAAAAGATAACATCATTGCTTTCGGGTCCTACTGAAAGGGAGACCCAGCCCTAAACTACTGATATAACCTGCATCAACCAACAGAATATTCTTTAAGCAACCACTAGGGGGAGCTCAGTGTACTTAGATTTTTATCATTCCATTTAAAGGGAAACTAAAATTCATTTTAATCCTAAATGTCTATCTATTTAATTTCGTATGATCTTTTTTCTAATATACTTTAACTGCAAAGTCGCTACCATTCCCTCACTATTCTAACTGCTTAATTTATTTTTTTATTACTTCTTCTTTGATAACGCTCCATTTGAGAATCCAAATGCATGCTTGGATAGTCAAACAAGTCACAGACGCAGGTTCTGCCCCTCCCTGAAACGAAGTGTCATCAGTGACATTTCAGGGGCAGGGCTAGTCCCTGATCAACTGAGCATGCGTTGGTTGTCAATTCGGACATTTGCACACAGTACATTCTTGTTGCTTTGCAATACATGCTTGCTCTTTGGCTTTGATCAGAAGTGTCAAGCAAGCATGCGGATGAGAGCCCTATCAGAGTGTCTCGCATGCATCTCTTAAAATTCCCCCGGCCTGACTCCTGCCTCTCTGAACGGAAGGAAGCGTGGTGCTCCAAAGAAACACAATCAGCTCCACGCTCCCATTCAGAGATCCGGTAATCGGGCCAGGTGACTCAGGAGAGATGCATGCGAGACACTCATATGTGTGGCGCCCTGCAATGCAGGCGACACAGAGGGGTACTGCACCCATAAAAGCGGTGCAGATACTCCAGCTGCAAATAGATTTCAGGCTGATGGGTAGAACCTACGCACAAGCACCCCCACATTAGATCACATGGTGGGAGGTACCCGGGAGGGAACAAAACCACCTCCATGGGGAACTAGACAGTCAGTCCAGTCCAGCCAGGCAGTGAGCCTGAGGGAGGAAGGAGGGCTCCTCGACTGAGGGTCCAGGGAGAAAGAAAGCTTCCCAGGCACAGACAGCCAGCCTGGGGAAAGAGAGGGACTTCAGAGAGTCCAACCCCGGCAGCTTACCGGGCACCGGAGCCCGCACCTGTGGGATCCTCCAAGGACCACAGAAAATCCGGCAAACTAGGGGTATGTATATATACTGCCCAGGCTCTTAAGCGACCAGAAGAGGGTACCAGGCACCGCTTGATGGTTCGGCGGTCGGCCAGCAGTAGATAACCCGACGGTAGCGAGGAGAGTGAGAGACAGCAGGAGGCCAGATCCGCTTTATGGGGTCAGACTTCACACAAAACTACTGGGAAGCAGGAAGAAAAGAGAAAGGCACACACTGAGGGTTCCATCCAGCTACCTGAGATCTGCTTGCAGCCACCCGTAGCTACTTGTCATATAACATCTTACTGCACTGAGGACTGTAATAACGCTGCTAAAGTTCCAGTAAAGTACCCGGAGTGAAGTGACTTCGACTCTGCTGAATCTTCTTTCCATGAACTTATTCCTTTCACAGGATAGCTGCCCCGGAGGTCCCAGTCCTGCCTGCTGAGGACTACAACATCTCTACCGCAAACCACCGACCTCCGAAGGACTGTGGCGGCGCTGGTGCTACTTCACCAGAAACTGCTGGTGGCGTCACAACAACTAACTTTGTCAATAATCCCTTGTAAATACCCCCTTTTTAAGAGAACCGTCCAATGGGACACGGGACCCAGCATAGCCGCCATTCCCCGTGACACAGTTAATCTCCTTTTGCCGCCTGATACCTGAGTACCCCACACCCTGGGGCGACACACATGCAGATCGCGTAAGTGTGTCTCTCTGCCCTTATACAGCATAGTACAAATGATAACTTTCTGCAAGCAATGCAGCACAGGCATTGCCAGCAAGAAGTGATTTATGACAGCATCCGGGGTCAGCTGATGACTATCAGGTGGGCTGTGATGGAGTCACCACCGCGGTGATTTGGATCGTGTTGCAAGTGTTGACAGCAGGATCTAAAGGGTTAACAGTGCCAATCGGATAACTGATCCGATCGGTGCTGTTAGCTACACATGTCAGCTGATCAGATCAGCTGACATGTGTGGGGGAGGATGCAAGCTCACAAAAGAGAGGGACACAAACAAGGGTGAATAGATACACCCTTGGTCGTGAAGGAGTTAAACTGGAGGAGATGTAATTGAGTGCACACAACAAACTTGTCATAATTTACTCCACTTTAGTGTAAATGATGACAAATGTACAAGAGCGCAGAACATCCTTGCTGTGGTGCATGGCAGCTAAAAGATGCACCAAAGTAAGAGGTGTACGCTGCTTTTGTCATGTGAAGCTCCACACTTAGACTGGCATAAAAACATCAGTGACAAAAACTTGTTATGCAAACAGATCAGCTCCTTTTAGCCTTGGAAGCCAGTCAAGTCAGTTTCCGTTTAACATAACCTCACTGCAAATGTTCTGAACAGTGCATTCACTGACACTTTTTTCCATGGAGCCCAGATGTTTTTTTTTATTTCACTTTTTAATGTTTTTCTAGTGTAGCAACCGGTGGTAAGGCCGCGGGTGTGTGTGTATGATCTTTCTCAACAGAATCCCCATACTCAGATTTAACCGGTAATAACGTTTCTTTACTGTAAAACATATTTATATCACAGTCAACCGAACTCTATGCGCACTTGTATATATTAGAGTCTCTGGATCTTCACTTCTTCCGGGTACGCAGCAAGAAAAGAAAACACAACAATGAAGGTATCTTTCCCTAACTTTCCCTAAAATCACGTACCAGTCTATCACAGAAGAAGATGTCGCTCCCACGTAGCAGGCCTGGGGATCTCCTCACTCTTCTTCTTTGGTCTCCTTCTGCAGGTAACAGTCTGTCTCTCCCAGTCTCAGGGCACACAGAGCAACAGCAGAAGGGAGATCACAGCAGCACAGAAGTCTCCCTTATGTCAGTCACGGCCCCTGCACATGCACTCCGGGTGCTCGGCGGGCAAGGTTTTGCAGAGCGGCCAGAGTCACAGCACCAAAGTCCAGTGGCCCAGGATCAGGCACGGGGGCTTCTGCGGGGTGATTTTTCCGGCAAGGTGTTGCAAAGTAGCCCTCTTTCAACACACATCCACAGGCAGATGTTCTCTTGTTCAACTCTGTGTCTGTACTAAGCTCTTTCACTTCCTGGGTAAACAAAAGAGATGGCTGGGAGTTTCCCAGCTCTGTGATTGTACAGTCCACTGATGCCCCCTGGTGGACAAGTGCGGACTGTGCACAGTTCATTTCACTGTCAATTTCGATAATACAATCTGAATTGTACACCTCATTACACTAGTCCCTTTACCAAACTTGAAGCTGTGAAGATCCGATCACCTGTGCTGTTTGGATCAGTGCACCAGGACTGTTTGTACAGCAGAAATGCTGATCTCTAGTGAATTCAAGCACACAGCCAGCGTTCACAGAAAGTTTGTCATGACAGATGTGTTAAAACCCACGTTCAGAGATTGTTAGTGTGGCACCCCACTGGTCGGGACGTCACGTAGGGTACTGCACCCAAATAAGAGTGTGTATGTGTAGTATTCCTGTGACCAAGGGAACTGGGATGGTGAATAAGGGACCCTCACAACACCCATTCATACACACCCTAGAGTAGGGGACCGGGGGTGGACCCGCTGTGGGGAGGACCCAGTCCCAGGAGGAGGAGCTAGATGGGTAGAAAAGTGTATGGGTGGGTTGACAGTTCAGTGAGGAAGAGAGAGTAGTGGAGGACGATGCAAAAAGGTTGTCGTGACAGGAGCTAGAACCTAGGGGTGACTACCCAGGCCAGAGAGTGACCCGAGAGACTGTAACATCTGTGAATTTGTTTGAGGTACTGGAAGTAAACCTGTTCAGAGTTAAAGACTGTGTGACATACTTTATTTCCCTCACCTGAAGAGCCGCATACTTGCTGTGTTGAAAGGACAAGTGACTGTGCCGTGTGGTAAGCTGCATCCCTGTGTACTGTCTACAACTGCCCCAGGGATCCACCTACAGGGAACGTAACCATCTTGCTGCCCTATCATCACCCCGGAAATATGACCCGCAGCACTGGTAACCATACCAGAACTGTAGATGGCGTCACAAACTACTTTCATTTTTATTACTTTTCACGACTTTGTAAGCAACCACCAGGGCCACAGGACCGGGCACAGGCCCCAGTGACATCAACCGTGAATCGACGCCTAGAACTGAGTACCCTATGGCCCTGGGGCAGGTGACCAGCAGGATTTAACTAGTTAACAACAGCCAACGGGTCTCTGATCCGCCCATCACTGTTAAGGCCCTGTTACACGGCACAACATCATTAACGATATCACTTAAATGTCACGGGTTTGGAGCTATTCAAGCTACATTGTTAGGACGTCGTTGCGTGTAACACTGAGCTTCAACTACAATAAGTGGTTGGATCGCTGATCGCAGGTTTGAGATCATGTTCTCAAACCACACGATCAGCAATCAGCCAACCTGGTATATTGTTGTGTTTGACATTGCGATAACGATGTCGTTTACGACTTTGCCCATTCACAGCAATGAGCAGGTATCGTTCCTGGGTTGTGTGAATGATACCTGCTCACAACATCATTGGTGCATCATCCACGATATCTAGACGTGTGACATCTCACCAATGATGTCAAAATGATGTTGGAAATGACAGCATGCACACGAGATCATTGCCGACATCGTTCCAATGTCGTGCCATGTAACGGTACCTTTAGAGGCATATGTCGAGTGATCAGATCATCTGACGTGCAGTGAAAGGTGCGGGCTCAGCATGTGAGCCCTCATCAAAGGCAAGGACACGACCTTGGATGTACTAATACATCCAAGGTCATGAAGGAGTTAAAACTAAAATTTTTTACTTACAAATGTGTTGAAGAAAGATCTGACCAGTTGATTTTAACCCAGACCAACTACCGTTTACCACTACTCGGTACAGCGGAAATGCTGATCTCTAGTGAATACCAATGTAAGCAGAATTTCTTATTAGCGATTTTTGTCTGGATCCAGCTGATCCGGACAAAAAAAACGCATCTGCCGCCTAACGGCCGCACTTGCAGCACACTTGCGGCAAGCCCCATGCATTGTTTATGGGGCTTGCGGCAAGTGCGGTATTGCCGCGATCCCTTAGTTCACCCTGGATACCAGCGTTCTCGCTGGTCGCTGATCACTTGTGAGTCTGCCTGTTTGATTGCTGACGAGCGATCACATAACGATGGCCCAGCGACCTCCATCGGATCGCTGTGACATCGTATTGTGTAACTGGGCCTTTAGCAATGCTTTTTTTGTAAAAGAATATTTGCCAGTACTGAGGCGACGAGCAAGGGGAGACGGGCAGCTTGAGGAGCGGGGGGGAGGGAATGTTATGGTGCTATCAGGGCCACATACCCTCACAAAAAAGTCACTGGCCTTTAGTGATGTGTTGTTCGGAATGAGCCGACACAGAGAGTCGGCTCCCTGCTGTGAACGAAATGAGGCAGCTCTCCACTTGAGTGAGCTGACTCTTTTTTTTTTCTTTAACCTTCTGACTGCTGGTGACTGTGTACTTGGAGAGCAGGAATTGCAATGCTAAGTATGGAATGGTAAGGACCTGTGGGGCTCCTCCTACATGAAAGATTACACTCACAGTGATTGGCTTCTTAGTGCACATGACCTATGATGCCATTAAGGTCTGTAAGTAGTTTGCTAGTAGAATATCTAAAGTGTAGAGTCAGAGGCTCAGACAGACTGACAGTTTTATTTCAGTCAGGCTTGTTTCACACATCTGTGCCTCCGGTGTGTGTGCTGTTCGTGCTGACACGTCATATGGAGGCACATCATATTCTATGGCCCCCTTCAGACATATGGAGGCACATCATATTCTATGGCCCCCTTCAGACATATGGAGGCACATCATATTCTATGGCTGCATTCAGACATATGGAGGCACATCATATTCTATGGTCTCCTTCAGACGTCTGTACATCTGCACGGACCGTGTATCCGTGTAGAGCAGATGCGTGTCTGTGTGCTCCATACGGAGACATGTCCATTTTTGCCGGCAACACCGACCGGTTTTGGCCAAAAATGTCCTGAACACAGATGTCCTCCATGTGACATCCGTGTGCACGGACCAAAGCCAGGAGTTTTAAGTGTTAAAATAAAGAATTTCATACTCCCCTGCCTCCAGCACTGTCTGCTCCTCGCACCTCCCTCCAGCCCTGTCTGCTCCTCTCACCTGCCTCCAGTGCTGTCTGCTCCTCTCACCTCCTCCAGCGCCGTCTGCTCCTCTCAACTCCCTCCAGCGCTGTCTGCTCCTCTCTCCTCCCTCCATCCCTGTCTGCTCCTCTCACCTCCCTCCAGTGCTGTCTGCTCCTCTCATCTCCTCCAGCGCCGTTGCTCCTCTCAACTCCCTCCAGCGCTGTCTGCTCCTCTCTCCTCCCTCCATCCCTGTCTGCTCTCTCACCTCCCTCCAGCCGCTGTCTGCTCCTCTCTCTACAGGCCGTTGCCCTCCAACTCCTCCAGCGCTGTCTGCTCCTCTCATCCTCCTCCAGCCCTGTCTACTTCCCTCTCCTCCTCCAGCGCTGTCTGTTCCTCTCCCTCCCTCTAGTGCTGTCTGCTCCTCTCACTTCCCTCCAGCCCTGTCTGCTCCTCTCACCTACCTCCAGCCCTGTCTGATCCTCTCACCTACCTCCAGCGCTGTCTGCTCCTCTCACCTCCTCCAGCGCTGTCTGCTCCTCTCAACTCCCTCCAACGCTATCTGCTCCTCTCTCCTCCCTCCAGCCCTGTCTGCTCCTCTCTCCTCCTCCAGCGCTGCATGCTCCGCTCACTCCCTCCAGCGCTGTCTGATCCTCTCTCCTCCCTCCAGCACTGTCTGCACCACTCATCATCCCGTGCTGTCTGCTCCTCTCTCCTCCCTCCAGCCTGTCTGCTCCTCTCACTCCATCCAGCGCTGTCTGCTCCTCTTCCTCCTCCGGCGCTGTCTGCTCCACTCACTTCCAGGGCTCATCTAATATTCACTGCACTGATTGCAGCGCCCTGAAGAGAGGAACAGCAGTGCTGGAGGGAGATAACTATACAATAACGGATATCACCCGGATAGCACACAGACAGTACATACTTTTCTCCCCTCCCCTGGTCCCCATCTCCGCACGCTCCCCTCCCCCGATGCAAGTCTCTCTCCCGGCCCTGTTATCTGCATGCCCCGCTCCCCGGTTTCTGAACGCCCCCCTCCCCCAGTCTCTGAAAGCTCCGCTCCCGTCCCCCAGTTTCTGAACACTACGCTACCCCAATTTCTGAATACTTTGCTCCCCTCCCCCGGTCTCTGAACACTTTGCTCTCCTCCCCCAGTCTCTGAACACTCCACTCCCCCGATTTCTGCAGGCTCCGCTCCCCTCCTCCAGTCCTGGTCTCTGTACGAAGCTCTGCTCCCCTCCTCCGGTCCCAGTCTCCGCACTCTCCACACAGGGGGGTAGAGAGAGTGCACAGGCGGCACAGAGAGAGCGCACAGGGAGAGTAGAGAGAGAGTGCACAGGGAGAGCAGAGAGAGACTGCACAGGGCGAGCAGAAAGAGTGCATGGGGGCAAGGAGAGTGAACTGAGGACAGAGAGAGCGCATGGGGCAGAGAGAGAGCACATGGACAGGGAAGAGAGAGTGCAGAGGGTGGTACAGGCAGAGCACAGAGGGTGGGACAGAGAGAGTGCACAGTGTAGGGCAAAAAGAGAGCGCACGGGAGCAGAGAGAGATCACACAGGCAATGGAAAGAGCACGAGAGGAGAAGACAGGTCAAAGGAGAGAGCACACGGTGGGGGGAGCGGACAAGGAGAACAGACAGCCGCCATCGCCAGCGCCACAGAGCCACCCCCATTGTGATGTTATTTGCATGAAAATCTTTTCAGGACAGTAATAATACAGCGTCCAAAAAATGGATCTTTCACTGCACGTATCAGTGTAATCAGCTTCGCAGTCACAATATGGCCATGGCTGCACTGTATAGGAATAATCTTGCTCACAGGATCCTTTAAGAATTCTATTCCTATACAGAGCAGCAGATATCACAACACTTACTAAGAAGGGACCAAACAATGACAGATAGAAACTAGCAAAGGAGGAGAGTCCTGATGACAGGAGCTGACAATCTGAGGACACAGGAATGACAAAGAGCCTCTATACTGATCACTATATACCATATATACTGTATATATATACACTGTACAGGTGTATGAGGAGATCCCTGATCACAGTAGCTGACAATCTGAGGACACAGGAATGACAAAGAGCCTCTGTACTGATCACTATATACTATGTATATATGTTGAGCCCCAGGCCCTGGGAACTCCGGTATCAGGCTCGGAGGGGTTTTCATGGGGATGTCACGGGTGGCAGCGCCTGAGCCCGTGGCCTGGGTGACACTTCAATAGAGGGGTTATGTACAGGGGATAAGAGTTTGTTGTCAAGTGACGCCACCTGTAGTACCTGGTGATGGATCACCAGCGCCACCATAGTCCTCCGGAGGGCGATGGTATCGTGGCAAGGTTGGCAAAGCTCCCTACAGGTGGAGCTGGTCCTCCGGGGCTGCGTTCCTGTAAGCCAGGGGTGGGGAACTCCAGGCCTCGAGGGCCGCACACAGTGCAGGTTTTCATGATTTCCTTAGTATTGCACAGGTGATAGTATAATCACCAGTACTGGTGATGATTCCAGACTCTGTGCAATACTAGGGAAATCCTGAAAACATGACCTGTTGGTGGCCCTCGAGGCCTGGAGTTCCCCACCCCTGCTGTAAGCAAACAGGTTGAATTCTGCAGCCTCAAAGACACGGAGGCAAAGTCACTCTCCCGAGTACTTTACTGGAACAGTCATCAGCATACAAGTCCACAGTTCAGCAACAGTTGTTAAAGAAACAGGTAGCTCTACGGGTTGCTGCAAGTGGATGCCAGGTGGTATAGTGGTACCCATGGTATGACTTAGTTGACAAACCCGTGTCCTTTCTTCCCCGCCTAGGATGAGTCTATACCCAATGGCTCCTTAAAGGTAGACTTGGGGCTCCCTTCCCTTGTTTTGAGGAAGCAGGCAGACTGCTCCATCTGGCAGGGTGCCGCAGCCTTTGAGCAGACCGCAGCAGCCGGTTGACGACTTCAGAGGTAGACTCCGCCATTTCCTCGGGTCCGGCGTTCCCGTGGTGGACTGGGGAATTCCCTGGAGTATGGTCGCTCCACACTGGGGTTCCCCCTTTCTCTCTAGGGCCCAGACTCACGCGTCAGGCACCCTCTCTCAGGATCCCCGCCTAGGATCCTCTCTCATCTTCCCTCCAGATCAGCGTAGAGCTGCCCAGGTTAACCTCCCGCCTCGCTCCACACTCCTCCTCGACTTCTCTCCAACTCCCTTCTCCTCACTCCCTCTGTTCCGACTGTTCTAACTCTCTACTCCCCCTAGTGGTGAATCCCTCCCAGGAGTAACCTCCCACTACTACTCTAATGTGGGAGTGCAGGAATGGGTCCCGCCCACCAGCCTAGTATCCACTTGCAGCTGGGGAAGATTACACTACTTTTACGAGAGCAATACCCCACTGTGACGCCTGACCATGTGGGGCACCACGTATTCCCCTGATGAAACATACTCGTCCTCAAGTATAGGTACCTGTTAACTGGGAGTGAAAATCATTTTTATATTTTCAGTAACAATATCAACAGGTAAACTACATACAATCAAGATTACACTACTTTTACGAGTGCAATACCCCACTGTGACCCCTGATCATGTGGGGCGCCACATATACACTGTACAGGTATATAATGAGGAGGAGCGAGAGCCCTGATCACAGGAGTTGACAATCTGAGGACACAGGAATGATAAAAAAACAGTCTACACTGATCACTAGATCCCTGTACATGTATAGAATGAGGTTCTCACTGTACAGGCAAAGTTCTGTAATCATTACAAGGTGTAGAGCAGGATTATATACAAAAAGAGCAGTTTTTTGAGTCAAAAGAATTGTCTCTTTTTGATAAGCGAAGCCGAATGAGCTGGATCACTAAAAAGAGCCGGACTGCACATCACTAGCTCTCTCTCACTTCCTTACCCCATGCAGCACCAAAACCCCACCTGAACCAATACACGGCACACTGCACATAAATAAGAGGGAAGCATTGTCTCTTAAAGTGCAGTGTGATTCACTCTTTTGCAGGGTATGACACCCTACAAAGGGATTGATTATGGTATATTTCTAAATGACACAAATGCACTTATATATCAGAACAATTAACCAATCCTAAAACTATTCAAATTTAAGGATGCACCCTTGGGAACCAAGGGGTTAAACACATATAGATGAATATGTGTCTCACCCGGGGTATGGGGACTCGGGTGTCTGGGCCTCTGCCTTATAAAGTTCACGTGACGCCACCCGCAGCTTCTGGCGATTGAGCACCAGCGCCGCTTCATACCTCCGGAGGGTGGTGGTATAGCGGCAAAGATAGTACAGCTCCCTGCAGGTGGAGCCGGCCCTCCGGGGCAGTGATGCACCTGTGGTAATCGGGGTGCTGATGATGAAAATGAGCGGAGCACGGTATAGCAGAAAAACAGATACACGGAGACTCAGTCACTCTGCCCGGGTACTTTACTGGAACAATGCACTGGTGTTACAGTTCACAGTGGCAAAACAGTCTTTATCCGGCGGGGTAGTCACAGTGGGCTGCAAAGTCTCTGGAAGTCTACCGTGGTATGCCTTCCTGGATCTAACCCGTGTACTGCTGCTCGTGCCTGTCCTGGGGTAGCCTGCTTAATACCAGGCCCGTTGAGGTGCTCTGAATATCCCGGCTTCCACTCTCTCTCTCTCCTGCTCTGGGACTCAACCCCGGTGGGTTATCCTGGTGTGACTAATCCCGCCAGACAGGGTGTCAGGGCCGGTAAACAGACCCACGACCTCCGGTGTTCTTGGCTCAGGGGCTGGACTCCCTGACCGCCTTCGGAACCAGAACTTTGGTAAAGTGGACCAGGGTTCCCTCCCTGAGTATGGGCGCTTGGGGGGTCCCTCCTTCAGTCTGGGCTGCCTGTTCTCTTTCTCCAGGCCCCCTCCCTGGAAGTCTCCTTTTCTCACTCGGAGGCTCCCCGTTCTCCGTCTTTCCTCAGTGCCGATTAAAACTCACTGCGTGTCCTCCCCTAACTCTCCCCCTAGGGACTGGGCTCCAACCATTTGCCTAGGCTCGAGTGTGGGAGTGCTGGGTTGGGATCCTCCCACAGGCATCTGCCTTCCCACTGTGACAGGGGTTACGACACACTCATTTATGGGTGCAGTACCCCAATTGTGACGCCAGACCAGATGGGGCGCCACACATGCACACTAAAGAGAAGGTTCTCCAGTACATTGCATTATGAGATGTTATCTAATGTTCATCCTCCTAAAGTCCTAGTTTGCAATTTAAAAATCCAAAATGATTGTATATTGAAAATATTTCTTTTGAGGTCACCCCTCTACCAGGCCAGTGGACCTTTTCTAGGTCCATATATTTTAGTGCTGGTACATTTCCATTGTGAACTTGAGAAAAATATTTAGAAATCACTGACATATTGATGGACATTGTGCTAACCGCATATGACATGTGTCTTGGTGCGTTTTTTCAGGGATGTTACTGTACAACCAACATAGTGTATTTTACATATGAGGTGGTCGACAGGGTAGGGGGTACTCAGGTATCGGGGCTGATGGCGACTTGGATGGGGGGCCACGGCTGGTCGGTTCCTGGTCCCGTGCCCTGGACCCTCAATGGCGGGGATGATGGGGGATGATGGTGGTGAAGGGGATAAGTTACGTGATGCCACCTGCTGTACCTGGTAATGTGTATACCAGCGCTGCGGCCGGCCGCTGAGGTGATGGAGATGCAGCTCAGTGTAGTACAGCTCCCCACAGGTGGAGCTTTACCTAAGGGCAGTGGGGATGGATGAGGGGAGTTGTAGTAGCGTCGCTGCGGTTAACGCTGTGGATGGCGGCGGTTAAATAGGCACATGCACACAGTAGTCTTTGTTTCGGTACCTTTTACTGGTGACAGGGTAACAGGTACAGTCCAGAGAAGTAACCAGGTGCAATTTGGGACTTTCACCTTAGAAAGTTGTGAGGCCTCCTCTGTCACTGTGTATGGTGGTTTGGGGTAAGTCCTGCCTGTGACTGAACTCACTGCTCCTTCTCCATCTCAGGGCTTTACTCTGTCACTGACAATGAGGTCCTTCTGCGGGGTCCCTATTCCTCCTTATGGCCCCTGGTCCTGTGTTTGGTCAGTTTGAGTGTCTCTTTTCATTTACCTCAGGGGATTTGGTCCTCCTGGTCCTTCCGGGCTTTTACAGCTTCAATGGATGCTGGCAGCGTCGGACTCTGGTGTCCGGGTGAACTACAGGGTAACAGATGTTGTTCCCTTCTTTAATTCCTACTCACTACTGGCCTCCGACCCTCTCCCAAGGGTGCAGCGCAGCTGGGTCAGTGTTCTCTGGTCCTGGGCCTGGATCGTTCCCAGCGACCAGCTCCTCACTCCTGCTCTCTTCACTACCTGACTGGAATTAACTGAAACTAACTCTCTCCTCCCCTCAGGCCTGGATCTTATATAGGGGATCTGGCTTAAGGCAGCCAGTAGAGCTCCCCCTTCAGGTCTGTGGTGGAAGATGTTGTGTGCTGTGTGTACCAAGGTGTAAATCCCTTCTTGCACCGGTGGATCCTGTGGCAAACCCCTGCAGTTGAGCCACACATACACGACATTCAACTAAATGAAAAAAATATACAGTATGTGACGCTTTGATATCTTTATTCACCTTGCACTTATTGAAATAGGACATATAGCAAAAACTAAATATTAATTTCATATTAAACCCTCCCACTCGTACTCTGCAGTGAAGTTTTAAAACATCACTGCATAGTAGAGAAGTGCTGTGTATGTCATAATAAGGCCAGAGATCCACATGAGGTGCGAGAGGTTTGCGCATGTCTCGCATTGTATCACACGATACGGCTGCTGGCACTCTGGACAGGAGCATGCAGCCGCAGGTATTTCTATGCAGTACCATGCTCCTGTCTGGAGAACCGGCTTCCGTTACAGGTGATACGATGCAAGACATATGCGAGTGTCTCGGATCGCTCTTGCAGTTTGAACCCTGGCCTTAGAAGCAATGACTGAGCTTCCTGCTCCTTACACAGCTGTCATGTGATGTAGGGAACTCGAGCTGCTGGGTCTCAAGAGGCCCAGATAGCTATGTTATGCAGTCGGCATGCTGTATTTCCCTTGTAACTGGGGCTAACATACGGGCCCCAGTTACAATGGAAATTAGATAACAATTAAAAACGTTGAAATACTGAAATGCCCCCAAAGGGTCAAATCGAATTGCAGTTACTAAACACACTCTCATACAATTACTAAAATAAAGGTCAATGAATGCAAATTATGAAGAATTTTATGATTTCATATTTCAATGTAAAATCCAAATGCTGCAAAGAAAAGCAGCAAAACGTATTGTGAAGTCGCTCTAACATTGCTTGTTTAAAAGACACATCACAACCCATGTGCTCAATCATATCTACAGCAGATCTCACATGTACTTATTCTGTTTAGTAGATTTCCGACATAATCTTGTTTTATAGGGCCATATAATAATATAAATTAAGTTCTACCAGTGATGATATCCAAGCTTTCCATATGCTATTAAATCTGTTCCTAGTGTCAGACCATATGGCAATCAATTTTTCCATAGATCATAATCTTGTTAATATAATGATGTTTACTGGCAAAGAAGATAGGATTGTAGACCTGTGTTCATGTGCCGAGGATTCTCAGACATGATGATAAATTGTAATAAAGGATGTACGGCATACCGTATATCTCAGGGGATTCTGCAAAGAGAAACACGAGTACATCTGAGCTTTATAACTTACAGTTTTGTTTAGTTACACACAGGTGCATCTCAATGAATTAAAATATCATCAAAAAGTTATTTTTTTTCAGTAATTCAATAAAAAAAGTGAAACCCATAGATTATATAGAGTCATTATAAACTCTATTTCAAGTGTTTATTTCTGTAAATGTTGATGACTATGGTTGACAGACAATTAAAACCCAAAGGTCATAATCTCAGAGAATTAAAGTAGGGAGGGTGAAGGGTTAAAAAATGCACTGCTGTGTTCCATGAGATATCAAAGTATGAATATAATATTGATTTATTAGTCAATGTGTTTCAGGGCTACCTGCAATGCCCTGAAACATGGCAATATGATATTGATTTGTCCTGAGGAAGGGGCCAGGGAGCCCTGAAACGTGTTGACTAATAAATCAATATTACATTCACCTTTTGATGTCTCATAGAATACGGCACCACGGTTTTAAACCCTTCATCCTCCCTACTCTATATGCACCACAATGTGGACTGCAGCAGCAGTGATCTGCTTTTATAGTGGTTGTGACTCTTACAACCACACACGGTGAAGCCTGTGATACCTATTTAGGTAATATTTAATCTCTCAGACCCTTCATCCTCCTTACTTTAATTTTCTGAGATAATGACCTTTGGGTTTTCATAGGCTGTAACATTTACAGAAATAAACACGTGAAATAGATCACTCTGTTTGTAATGACTCTATATAATATATGCATTTCACTTTATGTATTGAATTACTGAAATAAATTAACTTTTTGATGATATTCTAATACATTCAGATGCACCTGTATACCCAGACTCTATTTAGCACACCAACTATACAGCGTTGTACCCTTTCCTTCATAGAGACTGAAGCTTCAAAGGGGTTATCAACTACTCAGATACCCGTTCTCAGCAGCACTGACCCCCTGGAGATGCAAGCATTGGAGGTGAGTATAGGCTGGTATTTTACATGAAGGAAATTTGCAGTTTAGGAGATGATGTCCAAACAGTGCACTAGTCCTTCAAGATGGAACATCATGATAAAGCAATTAATGCGCTATAGTTAAGTTTCTAAAAGTTGTTTTAATACCTGTAGATCTGCGGCTTCTCATTATTTGAGAAGCCGCAAAAGGCAGTCTTTTGTGCTTCTCCCCGCCGCCTGCTTGTAAATTATTCACGCCCAGATGGGCGTGCTATAGAGCAGAGAGGCTGTGCTTGGGCTGCAAGGGGCAGTAAAGCCGATATGACGCAAATGGCGTCATATCCGGCTTTACCACGTCAGTACACCCATTAGGGTGTACTGCCGACCTCGCGCTGCCTATTGCGCATGCGCGAGGTGTGTTCACTGTACACCTAATGGGTGTACTGACGTGGTAAAGCTGGATATGACGTGATTTGTGTCATATCAGCTTTACTGCCCCTAGCAGCCCAAGCACAGCCTCTGTACTCTATAGCACGCCCATCTGGCCGTGAATAATTTACAAGCAGGCGGCGGGGAGAAGCACAAAAGACTGCCTTTTGCGGCTTCTCAAATAATGAGAAGCCGCAGATCTACAGGTATTAAAACAACTTTTAGAAACTTAACTATAGCGCATTAATACCACAAAGGGATGCCTAGAAATGTATTAACATGGTGCAGGGACAGGTTAAAAGAGCCTGGGGGCTCATTTTTAGAGGTCAGGTTCCCTTTAATAACCCAATATTGTTTGCTGTTCCTTAACTAACATCAATAATGCAAAGCATACACTGAAATCAGACATGCAGTTATTGCGTAAGTTTTGATGCTGTTTTTTAAGTCAAAGTCAAGGGTTGATTCCATGTAAAAGGGGAATATAACTAGTATGTATTGTGTTAGATCCACTCACACGGCTGCCATTCCAGGTAGACACAGGAAGCCTTGCCAGGTAAACGTTGGGTTTATTAAGTCATAAACTGAACGAACATAAACAAAACGTAAACTGCTTGTCCAGCTGCTTGGGCCTCCGGGGGTTCCTCCATTCTAACTAACTTGTGTTGCCGAGGTCGCCTTGGAATGCCTGGTCGGGTACAAGGAGGCTGGTTCAATTTCCCTACCGGGGAATTCTGGCCGGATTTGTGGGGAGCCTTGGTTCCTTTTGGTGGTTACTCCGCTGGCTATACGACTTGTTGTAAGCGGCGGTGGTGGGGTGCTCCTGTAAAGTGGTCCCTCCACTCCTGGTTCGCATAGCAGTGCTGAACAACTACTAGCTTCGGTACCAGTAAACCGGCTGTAGGTGGGCACGGGATGGTTTTGAGCCCGCATGTAGATGCCTGTAGATCGGCTGTTAAGGCACCGGAGTAATGGTGCCCAACCGGGGGGTGGCCAGGGGGCTGCACGGAACTGCGCAGGCCCCCTCTCCTAGGTTGCAGAGCTTGTTATTTCTGCTCCTTCTCCTACGTTGTTTCAGAGAGTTCTGTACTAAACTTTTCCACTACACACTACCACTACACTCCGCCCACCAGGACCTTATTGGCCCTCTATGCTGATGATGCATGTAGGGTATGGAGCTCTGAGTTAACTGTGTCATTGCTTAGTCAGAGAATATTGCTGCTGCTGTTTTGGCTGCAATACCCTCCTGTGACGCACTCGTTGCGGGGCGCCACATGGCGAGATACGTCCGGGAAGGAGTCCTTGGGGACGCTTGGTGTACCCATGACCCAGGTAGCGAGCAGTTCCTGTATGCGAGAGTGAACTGTGTACCCTGTGCGTAAAGTGTGCCAGGCGGACGTAGCCGCCATTGGGTCTGACTAAACAGTCAGTGAAGCGACCCGTTGAAGTGTATGTGTATTTTAAGGCTTATGTAAAAGACCCAGCGAGTGTATGTAGCCCTACGGGAGGCAGATGTATGAATTGTGCCAGGCGGGCATAGCCGCCATTGGGTCCGACTAAAGTAGTCAGTGAAGGGACCCGTTGAAGTGTATGTACTGGTGGTCAGAAGCAGGGGTTAGAAGGGCTCCTAGAGTGGGGAAACCATGGTTGAACCAGGTGGACGCTGGTCTGGACGTGTGGCGAGATACGTCCAGGAAGGAGTCACTTGGGGATGCATGGCGTACCCGTGACTCAGGTTGCTCAATCCCTGTTCTGAACCCAGAGGGGCCACAGTCCATGGATGATTATATGATTGGCTGTGAGCGTGTGGAAGGACGTACGTGATCCATGGATGCTTATAGGATGGATCACATGCGGTGTGTAATTGTCCGATCAGGCTGAAGCCTGTATTCCGGGGTAGTGTAGAGCTGGGGAAATAAAGCCAGGCGGCTAGTACCGCCATTGGGACCCACAGGGCCTGTTGATGAATGGGGTTACTTATGTATTGTTAAATGTATGTGGAACGTTTAGTGAAGGCCGGAGGCCGTAGCCACAAGAGCGGTTGTTAGTGCTCCAAGGGGGAAAGAGAGGTGGTGACAGGTCCCGGGTAACTATAGGACGTTATGTGCAATATATGTGTTCTGTAATGTTATATGTAAATGTATTGGGTATTTATGTACTGCGCTTATAATTAATGTGCAATGTGTCAAACATGCTACCCGGGTTATGTTATGTATGTGAGCAAATAAACGGGTACTCATTGGTTAAATTATAAGCACATGTTGGTTTCGTTATGCCGCAAGCGAATTCCCGGGTCCTACCTCACATAGTATACCAGCCTGCATCACATCTGGGGCCGGTGTACAGGCTGGAAATCTCCAAAACAGTCTTTTTAAGGCTTAATTTAGCTCTCTATAGGCGGGTTAGCTCCAATTAGTATACGCCAAAACATTGTATACTCTTCAGCGTTTGGGTCTGGCCGTTCCAGCTGCTGGGATTAAACCGCTCTAATGTGTAATCTCAGTGTGCAGCTTAAAACCAACTCTTGCCTGCATTCATTTACTATTTTAGTGCGGCAGGAGTGGCTTGTAGCTCCAAGTAGTATATGCCAAAACACTGTATACGCTTCAGAGTTTGTGTCTGACCGTTCCAGCTGCTGGGATTTAACCGCTCTAATCTGTAATCTCAGTATGCAGCTAAAACCAACTCTCGTCTGCATTCATTTACCATTTTAGTGCGGCAGGAGTGGCTTGTAGCTCCAAGTAGTATACGCGAAAACACTGTATATGCGTCAGCGTTTGTGTCTGACCGTTCCAGCTGCCGGGATTAAACCACTCTATTCTGTAATCTCAGCGTGCAGCTAAAAAACATCTTTTGGACGTCTTCATTTAGCTGTATACAGGCAGCACAACATTGAAAATGCGCAAGGCCAGTGGCAAAGGACAAGGAACTGGACATGATGGTGGTGCAGGCAGAGGCCGAGACCGTGTGCAAGCTCGTATTGCTCCACGACAAACGCCCACATCATCTCGCTCGACCTTCCTGTCTCAATTTCTAGGAGACCGCAGCAGTACACCACTATTAAACCAAGACCAGTGTCAACAGGTTGTTAGTTGGATAGCGGATAATGGTTCCAGTCAGTTTGGCACCACCACAAATAGTGATACGTAGGATTGCAGTGTCATATGGGAGCTAGATGACCAGAGAAGGAATCACTTCAGGCTGTATTAGCCCCCCATGAAGATACAATAACTCCATGTAGTCTGGTTCCCAGGTGAAGTGTCCAGACTGGATCTAGCTCCAAAGTGACCCTGCAATCCTACGTATCACCATGGTTTTTGTAGCACCAAGTGTCTGAGACCACCACTACCACAAATAACCTGTCTTTCACACGGTCAAGTGTCAGTAGCCGTGAGACTGGACCGCACATTTCACACCCTGATCCTCCTTCCTCCCACCATGCCGAGTGCCCGGCCCCGGACACAAGTGATCCCACACTTGGACACTCTGAAGAGCTGTTTAGTTATCCATTCTTAGATTCTGGCCTCTCGCGAGCTCCAGTTGAAGTGGGTCATGAGGAGATCGTATTTACCGATGCACAAATATTTGAGCAGCCACGGTCTCACGAAGGCAACGGTGGGAATGTGTCTCAACAAGAGGTGGACGATGATGAGACACAATTGCCAGAAATTCAGGAGAAGGACCAGGGTGCGGAAGTGGAAGACGACGTGGTGGATGATCCAGTAACTGACCCAACCTGGCTGGAGGACATGCAGAGCAAGGACAGCAGTGCACAAGGAGAGTTAGGAGTAGCATCACAACAGGCCGGAAGAAGCAGGGTGGTGTCCGCAGGCAGAAGGCAGGCAACAGTTCCCCGGAACAACAACACAACAGAAGTTGCCAGTACAACTGTTAGGTCTTCCCGAGTCTGGCTGTGTTTTAAGGTGTCTGCAGATAATTCCAAAAAGGCCAATTGCAACACCTGCCATGCCAGCATCAGCAGGGGTAGCAAAACTAGCAGCCTGACCACCACCAGCATGATCAGGCACATGTCAGCAAAGCACCCGACTTTGTGGGATGTACACCAGAGTCCAGGAGCAGTGTCTGCGGATGACACCGCTGCATCTTCCACTGTTGTGCGTGCAAGACAATCCCCTATCCATACTGCATGCGAAGATGGCTCCTGTCCTTCACCTGTAGTTGTACAAGCAGAAATAGCACCACCATCAACCACGTCCTTGTCCCAGTGCAGCGTTCAGTTATTCATACACCAATCTTTGGAAGCAGGCGCAAATACGCTGCCAACGCCCCACATGCCACAGTTCTAAATGCACATATTTTGCGACTGCTTGCGCTGGAAATGTTGCCTTTTAGGCTAGTGGAGACGGAAGCATTCCGCAACCTGATGGCGGCGGCTGTCCCACGTTACTCGGTCCCCAGCCGCCACTATTTTTGCCGTGTGCGCGTTCCCGCATTACATATGCACGTGTAACAAAACATCAGACGTGCCCTTAACTACGCAGTTTCAGCCAAAGTCCACTTAACCATGGACACGTGGACAAGTGCTTGTGGGCAGGGCCGGTGCATCTCGCTGACGGCACACTGGGTTAATATTCTGGAAGCCGGGACCCAGTCTGAGCTTGGGACGTAACACGTCCTTCCGACACCAAGGATTGTAGGCCCTAACTCAGTCAGGGTTTCACCCGCAGTGTACTGCTCTGGAACGTCATGCTCCTCAGCCTCCTCCTCCACTTCACCATCCATACGAGTCCCAAGCTGGAAGCACTGCAGCACTCCCTTGGCTAAGCGGTAACAGGCTGTGCTGCAGCTAATATGTGTAGGTGACAAACCCCACAATGCTGAAGAGAAATGATGAGCGAGCATGCTCGGCGCTACTCGTTACTTGGACGAGTATCCCGGTACTCGGCATGCTCGGAGAACACCGACGAGATGCTCGGACTCTTTGCTAATAATTATCGATCTGACACAAATACACAGCTCCCTTCAGTGCACACTGTGAGCTGGCACTTCACAGAGAGCAGATTGATTGTTAGGGTCCCTCTGGGGGGCACAGCAAGGTGTTGTATGTTGCGACGATTTGAAAAAGCCTCCCCTCCCGCCCTTTACCAGAAATACTCGTTTTATAGAAGGAAGTCTGTGGGCGGAGCCTGTCACTAATTGACTTACATTGGGCTAGGTGCTCGGGACGAGTACACGAGTATCTTGGGATGCTCGGCCCGAGCATCAAGCACCGAGCATTTTAGTACTCGCTCATCTCTACTGAAAAGTTGTGGACAGCTCTGAAACAGCAGGCAGATCACTGGCTCACACCGCTGAACCTACAGCCAGGCATGGTCGTGTGTGACAATGGCCGGAACCTTGTGGCGGCTCTGAGGTGAGGCGAGCTTCGTAGTTCAGCGGTTTCTTAAATCCTACCCGGAGCGGTTGGATCTGCTCGTCAAAGTACGCCGCCTGTGTGCCCATTTTAAAAAGCCACCTACTGCTTCTGCCGCCCTTGCCGGCTTTCAGCGGCGTTTGCAGTTTCCGGCTCACAGACTGGTGTGTGATGTCCCCATGCGTTGGAATTTCACACTGCACATGTTGGCCAGGATTTGTTAGCCGAAGAGGGCAGTTGTTGAGTACCAGCATCAACTAGGCCATCAGTATACAGTTCAAACTCCACACATAAGACCTCAGGAGTGGACATGGATGTTTGACATATGTACCGTCCTCCAAAACTTTGAGGACTTCTAAAACACTCTCTGCTGAAAATCAAAGACGATGCATTGCAGGCGGAGCACAATGAGTTGGAGCAAGAAAACCGTACTGGGTGATTACACACAGCCCAGACTCATCTCATCCCAACGTGCATTGGAGGACTATGACGAGGAGGATGAAGAAATAGAGCTACTTTCATTGACGGTAATAAATGCAAAACCGTCATACCGTCGGTTCAGCGTGGATGGCCAGAGGACAGGGGAGAGGAGGAGGATGAGGCCAGCATGGCCAGTCATGATCTTGGTGAGGATCCTGAAGTCTTGCCTGTTAACAGTCTGGTGCACATGGCTGACTTTATGTTACGTTGCCTGTCTGGTGACCCTCGCATTATCAACATCTTGGCAAACACTCATTACTGGTTGGTGACACTTTTAGACCCACGCTACAAGGAGAACTTTATTTCTCTTATTTCCGAGGTGGAGAGGTCTACAAAAATGCTGCAGTACCAGAAGGCCATATTCGCGGAATTAGTCCAAAAATTTCCTTCTGAAAACGCTAGCGGGAGAGGTCACGATTCGGTGGACAACCAAGGCGTCCGGCCGAGAGAGGCACAAGTCCAATCCAGCAGAGGTAGGGGAACACTCTCAAAGCTCTAGGACAGTTTTCTCAGCACCTCCCGTAGCACAGGACCTGAGGTGCTGGGTAGTGTCACAAGGACTGCAAAGTTTGCGAAGATGCTGAGGGAGTACCTTGCTGATCGTACAAAAGTGCTCCTAGATTCCTCTGTGCCTTATAATTATTGGGTATCCAAGCTGGACATGTGGCAGGAATTGGCTCTATATGCCTTCGAAGTCCTGGCCTGCCCTGCCGCTAGCGTTTTGTCAGATTTTTTTACTGCCGCAGTTGGAATCATTACTGATAAACGCACGCGCCTGTCAACTGAAAATGCTGACAGGCTGACTCTGATCAAGATGAACAAGGGTTGGATTGGGCCTGACTTCACCACACCTCCACCAAATGATAGCGTAATTTAAATTTTGTGCCGGTAAATTGCCATGCACCTCCTCACACCCACACATGGGTACACACTTCATGACTTTCGCTACTTGCTGTACTGCTCCTCCTTCTCCTCATCCGCCACCATCATATGATCAGTGCGACCGTGGTTCATGATGCCACGAAAACATAATCTATTTACATCATATTTATGATGATGATGACCCTAACCATTCAAAAGTTAGGCAGTAGTTTCATGTATACTCCCCAGGGTAAATGTTTTAGTCCTTGCTTACAGAATGGGCATTACAAGTACAGTGTCACTGTCCCTTCCCAGCCTGCGCCTGCTGCCGCTCGGTCGGTGCCAGCTCCTGCTTCTGCTACTCACCTGCTGCACCGGGGGTCCCGCTCTGTGTTACGCCGCCGTGGCGGTCTGGGTCGTGTTCCCCTGTCCTCCCCTCCAGCTGCTGCAGATTCCAGCCCTCCTCTGTCCTCCTGTCTTCCTGGTAGTGCACATAGGGGGCGGGCGCCCACTCGTGCACTCTCTTAAAGGGCCAGTGTGTCCTTCCCAATCACCCCTCTCAGCCAATCGCTGCTGAGGGGTGGATATATAAGTTTAATTCCTGCATTCAGCCAGTGCCTGGGCGTTCTACTGTGCTCCTTGAGCTCTTGTCCAGGTCTGGCTAGCTTCAGTGGTTTCCTTGCATTTTGCTTACACTGTGTTCTGTTTTCTTTCAGAGGGATCCAGTCCAGCTGGTTATTCAGATCTCCAGCTACAGACGTCACCAGCTGCTGCTGGAGGATCCCTACACCACTCTTGCCTCCCTTCTCACTTGGTGCCGCCTGGCAGTCGGTTAACAGGCTCCGGGGTCATCGGTCCTCCCATGTTGCGCTGAGTCATATCCCTGTATAGGGGTCAAGGTTGCAGGGTTTCGGTGGGAGGTTCTGGTGGCTCTGAGTCTCCTTTGTCATTATAAATAAAACTCCTTAACCTGCCTTCTGTCTCCAGCGTGTTTCTGGCGTCGGCATCCACAGACTCTGTGGTCCAGTGGGTCTCTTTGTTCCCTCAGTTTGTGTTGGCGTGACATACAGGAGACCCGCTCCTTTGTAATGGGAACAATATTTAGAGGCTCTCCTCCATGTTTCTATCCAGGGGCATTGGGGTGCCTCCCAATTTTTGGCGGCCCTGCCAAAGGGTAATACTACAAAAGACCCACTTCCTTAAAATGGGCACATTATTTAAAGAGGCCCTCATGCACGTCTCTATCCAGGGGCATCAGAGTGCCATACAATTTTTGGCTGCCCTGCCAAAGGGCAATACTACAAAAGACAAACTTCCTTAAAATGGGCACAATATTTAAAGAGGCCCTCATGCACATCTCTATCCAGGGGCATTGGGGTGCCTCCCAATTTTTGGCTGCCCTACCTAGGGCAATACTACAAAAGACTCACTTCCTTAAAATGGGCACAATATTTAAAGAGGCCCTCATGCACATCTCCATCCAGGGGCATTGGGGTGCCTCCCAATTTTTGGCTGCCCTGCCGAAGGGTAATACTACAAGAGACCCACTTCCTTAAAATGGGCACATTATTTAAAGAGGCCTTCATGTACGTCTCCTCCCAGGGGCATCGGAGTGCCACACAATTTTTTTAAAGAAAATCTTTCATATAATCCAAAAAACTAACATACACCAACTCTGTATCACAAGTGGGTATGAGCCCTTAATATTTTCTCCAGGAAAATCCATTTTGGTTTCATTTTGTAACGTTTTGACCGTCCGTAAAAGTGGCGTAATACTCTGACAACATTGTTGACATCAGTGACCTTAGGGTCTGAAATGCTTCCAGGGGTCTTCCCCATGCTGTTCCCATGTCATTTGAGCACTGTTCTGATACTTTGTGACATTTTTAGGGTTTATCCATGCTGCGGGGGTCATGCCAGAAAAATACTCGGGTCTCCCATTGGATAACATTGGGCTCGGTGCTTGGGCCGAGTACACGTGTATCTTGGGATGCTCAGCCCAAGCATCGATCACCCGAGCATTTTAGTACTCGCTCATCACTAGTAATTATATAAAAGGATATTGTATTCGTGGGAAAACCCCTTTAAGGAAGGGCCTCTGTTTTGGAGGTGTTGGCTTATGTTCTCCAAATGTGTAAATAGTGGCCATTGTGTGTAAATTAAAGTGACCCTGACTGCAAAAATGTATCAGTTTACTGGGTCAGCTGTTATGACACAGTTTTTATACTTAGCATGGAGCAGAACTGAGAACATTGCCCTTGCCCACACAGCTTTATATCTACAATGTCTATAGACAGCTGCTTATCAGAGGAGGGATCATTGGACCAGGTCTCACACGCTGGTGCAGTCTGAGGTGAGCATTGATAATCTCCTGTGGCTAAAACAATCATTGCAAGTAAATAACAGTACAGTTTGATAAGAAATTAATTGCGGAAATCTGCATTTTAATCCCTATATCATGATCCCTTCAAGTTATAGCAAAAACTTGCTGAAAGATTCCCTTTAAGATGAGTGAATCATACTTAGAACTTCCTATCTTAGGTCAGATGTCCGGTTTAGAATCATTGGAATATACAGTAACCTAAATATTTCTTCCATTTTCATTTGCATTGAAGTTCTTGAGTTCTTCAACAGACTTTCATAAGTAATACAGAATACACATTCTAGTTCTAAAGTTCAGCTTGCTCTAGTCATGTTAGTGCCCTCTTTATCCAAGACGCTCCTTAGAAGCTGACATTTACAGCAGACTGTGGAATGAAACTGGATTCACATGTGGAACATGATAGCTTTCGTGCGCTTCACTTTGAAACAAGCCTTAAGACTGCAAGCTGTTCGAAATACATAGGCGAGATTGCAGACATGTGCCTATGGGTTTCTATTTCAGTGTTTACATCAGTAGCTATAATACCCTCCTATGTGAACAAAATGTGTTTCATGTTGATCAAGATTTTAACTCCTTAACAATGCAATGTTTTTCGAGTTTGAAGTTGCACATGATGATGCTGTTCTGTGTGCTATTCTGGTTTTGCATCTCAGCTACTGTTTTTTTCTTTGCCTTCAATAGGGGTGAGGGGGTTTAGTTAGGGTAGGAAGAGTATGTAAGCTGACTATTTCACGTTCCTTGTGGCAGACTATGAATGATTATGTGGATGTAAAGAAATGCTGGAGGTGAGATAAGATACATCTAGAAGGTATTAACTCACGTTGATAATGGCGGATTAGGTTAACCTAATTTCCTGGAATGTTAGAGGTATGCGAGATGCTACTAAAAGACAGGCAATATTTCGGTTTCTCAAGGAATATATTAACTCGGTTATATGTCTGCAGGAAATGCATTGTACTAAAGACACAGTTCAAGCTACCTTCAGAATGTGGAGAGGTCCCACTTATTCTATGCACAGCACATATTCTAGGGGCAACTAGCTCCTTAGCACATCATACCTTTACCTTTACCTGAGAAAGGAGCATTATAGATCCAGAAGGGAGGTTCATATGTTTGGGGTGCAGTATATCAGGATTAAAAAGTTACATGACAGTGGTATATATTATACCCCCCCTTTCCACAAAAATATTACACTTAATGATACCCTGGATAATGAAGTATGCGAATATCCCTCTCCTGATAATCAGTGATCTACTTCTTGGCATCACAGATCCAGCAACTAAAATTAATGCGTGGAAGGATGGAGATGGTATTGAGTGAACATACAAGGAATTTACCGATCATACCATTCTTGAAGACAGGGGGGTGGAGCATGAGATGGGCAGAACCTTATACCCACTTTAGTATTAATGAGCAAGACATGGTGTAAAGTTAAAACTCTGCTTGGTCTTGTGGGCAATACCCCTTTTACTCCAATACGACACAACCGGAGATATTTTGCTTGGAGTGCTTTAGGTCTTGGGAAAAAGCGGGAATTCAATATGTGGTTCAAATATTGCAGGGTAAGATCTTTAATGGTACCTTTACACGCCGCCACAACAGGATGCATACAACCCGCTACAGGCTACAAATGTAGCTTGTCGAGCCAATATCGCCCGTAGTAGCGGCGTCTGAAGACGGGACGACACAGCCGGCTACAGATACCTCTGTATCCGTGCACTGCCCATAAACATATGGCAACATCGCCGATTGTAGCGAGCTGTATCGGCGTGTAAAGAAGCTACAGAAGGGAACTCTGGACACCCGGCGATGTAGCTGCAATGTGGCTAAGGCGTCACCCATGCTGCGTGATACCGCGCCCCTTCAGCGATCATTGGTGGAAGATGCTGCGTTACGATTGGCCCTTGCCTCACAGCCCTCCATCTTGGATGAGCTGTCCCTTCAGCACTACACATACGCGCCGTATGCACGATCAGATAGTAGTACAATTACGCGGACACACACTTGAACGTAAAATCATAAATGGCCCATGATGTACATACAGTGTGCACATCATATCAACATGAAAACGAATAATGCGGGACACAGCGCACAAGTGTGTGTTACGTACCGCTCTGGCTTATTGCACAGCAGCTGCCGTAGAAGTGTTCCGGGTCTGGCAGTGCGCGCAGCGCGCACACAGATGCACACAATCCCATACCACATCGGAGGAGATTACCCAGTAGACAGATCAGAGCCGTGTTGTACGGACTGCACTGTGGGTCTGCTGCAGTAGGGGCCGCATAAGTGTGTCGGCCGAATCTGCGTGTTGGCCTACTTATAAAGGTGCGTCACCCCCACAGCGGTCGTAATGACGTCATGACGTTGGTTTCATTTTCACTCTGCCTGCAAGGTGCCAGCCCCGCCTCTGCACACACCATAGCAGTCATGGCAGCCGTGCACCGCGCCGCAACATGGGGGATGGCGGAGCTGATCATCCTCATTGATCATTGTGACCGTCGGGACTATTGGGGCCACCATCACCACCGCCACCCCAGGCTGCGCAATCGGTGCACCGTGCGGCGGATCCAGCGGGCCCTGCTCTGCAAACTGGGGGTACAGAGGACAGTAAAAGCGATCCAAAAAAAGATCGCTGACTTGAAGCACAAATGCCCAGGTCGCATACTGGACATCCGTGCCAGGATTGGCAGGCTGCGTGGTGAGTAATTGTTGCCCCAAAACACACACCGCCACATGTGCATGTCCCACAATACACAAAAAATGATGGAAACATATGACAAGGGACAGTGTGGCCTACACAATCAAACACATCTTCACAGTGTTGTGCTCATCCAGTCAGCCCTAAAAATGGCTCACACGCACAGTACATGCATACAACATGAGTGTATGCATCCAGCATCACCTGGTTGATGCTAAGTAAGGCTGGGGTCACACACACAGATATCTGCCCACATATTGTTTGCACATCTCTGTTTGCAGTCAAATCATGGTCACATGTTGACATTTGGAGACAGCCTCAAAATGGAACAATGTGTCCATGCTTTCACTGCAACCAGAGATCTGTCAACAATATCTGGCCACATATCTGTGTGTGTGTGACCCCAGCCATAGCCGTCAAATAAATACCCACACAAGCTCTTTGTAGGACAACAATGTGTAGGCATGATCTTATTACGTCTTTTATGTTCAAATTTCAAACTAGATGCTGAATCCTCATCAGAAGAAGGGCCCATGCCCCACCCCCAGGTGGCCCATCAAGAACCCCACCACATCAGCCTCAAGTGGCACCCTTGTCCCCAGGGGCAACACCTTCCCCCGGGCCTCAGGAGCCAGACGTCCCGTCAACCACCGGGACAGAGGACGTGGAGGACCAGTCCGCACCTGGCAGCCCGCTGGAGTGTGACCAGCTGTCCCCATCTGCCTGGCTGCTGGAGGAACACATCAACTCCCCACAGGAGGGCGAGGAGCAGCAAGTACCTGGCGGCCCAGAGGAGTCTTTGCCCCGTAGCCCAGGACCACTGTTACCCCTGAACCACATAATGTGGCCACGGAGCCCCAGCCCGGGAGTAACACCAGCTCCCACTGTCTCCAGCTCAGTGGCGAGTCCTGGGGTGACCATGTCCCCACACAGTGACTATGGTGGTAAGTGTGTTATGTTGCCACACACACCCTGCACACTGTTGCTTCAATTTCATCTGGGGCCAAACAATTTATGTAAACTAAGTAAACCATGTTGGTTCTCCCTTTTTCCAGATGGTGAACGTGCGGGCTCATATGGATGGAGCTTGACCCCATCTCCCTCCCCGTCTGATGGTGAACTGGATTTGGAGGAACAGGGTAAGTGGATGGTTGCGGCCAGTCATGACTAACCATCAGCAGTGACGAGTGTGTACTAAAGTTTGTGTTTACTCCCAATACAGGTGCCCCTACCATGGAGGAATTCATCCAGGCCCATCAGGCATTTGTGGCCCGTTTGACCACGGCTCTACAGCGTGGCCTGCAGGACCTTGGCCGCCTGGCTCAAATGCTGGCGGACCTACACCCACACCATGGTTCACACCCATGAATTTGAGGGATGCATTGTATCCTGGCCAAACATGGCCCCACAAACAGTTGTCCTTGTTGGACCCTAAAATTTTCACACGTTGGCTTGTTGCCTTGCAAAAGTGAAAATATTGTTTTTAATTTTTTTTTGCCCCCGTTGGGCTCTTTTCTTATAGTGTCCCACATTGGGACCATCACAAGTGTGGACTGGCTAGCCCCATCTGGCCTACAATCCCTATACTGTCCCACATTGGGACCATCACAAGTGTGGACTGGCTAGCCCCATCTGGCCTACAATCCCTATACTGTCCCACATTGGGACCATCACAAGTGTGGACTGGCTAGCCCCATCTGGCCTACAATCCCTATACTGTCCCACATTGGGACCATCACAAGTGTGGACTGGCTAGCCCCATCTGGCCTAAGCCTTCCTTGTATGATGGCAAATGTCTGTGACACATGTATGTTTACAATAAAATGCTGTTCTAACTTTGTTATACGCTCCTTCATGTGACCTTACTAATATTTGGTGACCAAACCTCACCATAACCTAACTATGTGAGGCACATCACAACATCCCTTTGTGAATGTGCTAAGACATTCCAAATGAACCGATGGTGATCCTGCTGAGCGAGCACTGGCCCATATTGTGTGGCTTGGGGAAACCTATTATTGGCCACAATTCCATTCACCCCCAAAAACCCACACAATCCTTATTCTGAAATGAATACACAATTGTGTTAATAAATAATATTTATTCCAGCCTGGAATTTAAAATAAATTACAAATAATAGAATTTAAGTGGAAAAAAAAATTTAAAAAAACCCACTAATTTTGGCCAAAAATCAATAAACAAAATATACATATAAAACCAAATTCCTGAAATTATAAAGTCCAGACTGCCAATTCTGTGCATTGGCTACTAGTGTCCAAATTACTCCTCTTCAGTCGGCTCTGACAATGCCGCATCCCCCCTCCTCTGAGGGCAGCCCCGACCTGCCCCAGAACGTCTGGTTGAACGACGATGTGTTGAGGGGGGATGGGGTGACTGTGGCGGGGCCGGTCTTCTCACGGGCCGAGATGGGGCAGCTGGTGAAAGGGGCCACAAGGTGTGTTGCATGGGGGAGGGGACGTGGCAGCCCCATTGAAGGGCCCCATCCTCGGCAGCATCAGCGGCATTGTGGAACACCCTCAGAAGGATCTTCTTCTGGAGCGGCTCCATCCCTCGCATTCTGTTGCTCATGCAGAGGGCGTCGGGGTCAATGTGGGTCCGTTGTTCATCCAACAACACGCGTCGGGCCCAGGTCGCCAGCTCCGTCTCAGGTGGTGCAGGACGTCGGCGGCGACGGATCCCGGAGCTGGGACCTGGGCCTGGACCCACATCACTCGCCGCGCCCTCCTGCTCAGCCCCAGATGTCATGGGCTGAGCATCATCAGCAACAGAATCCTCGGCAATGGAGCCGTCCTCTTCTGGGGCCTGTGGGTGGGGAAAAAAAAAAAAAAAAAAAAACCATTAGTGGAGGCAATATCAACTGTATACATTCACAACAGGACTCTATATACCACTCCCACACACAGCAAGCCCAACTACCAGAATGGAAAATGAGGAATAACACAGTAAAGCAAATAAGGTTCAAGACCCCAACACCAGTGGTTCTCCTGTACACTCACCTCGACCATTCCAGGAGCTCAGCTAAATACATAATTAGTTGTTTGTCACGTAGCCGTAATCCAATATTAGGACATGTCACCACAACACCTTGATACTGGGGGCTGTGCTGGCCAATGACACATATTGGGCACCTTCCCATTAGGACTCCTTTATGGTGAGAATCCACCCCTCACTCAATTACCTTTAACCCACTGGCAACAAAGCCAACACACATGTGAGACAGCACCATTTACTACATGGTACTATGTGGCTGTTTGAGAACAAACCACCTGCTATCTTGAAACCCTTAAATAACTAACCTAAACATACCAAGATGTTGTTGAAGAAGCAACATTGCAATACGGCTGGAAGCATAGAATAGAAAAGTCTGGTAAGTCATGGAAGGAGGGCAGATAGCTTGACACCCCAAGGTGTGCCGCAGCAAGGAGGTAAATATGGCAACACATTTGGTGTGAAGGATTTATCGAAACACACATGTGAAGGAACCATTGTGGCCCACCACTGTCACACAATTACCCACCTCCTGTGGCGCAGGTGGTGATGCAGCCGGGCCTACATGGGACGCAGCAACGGGGCAGTTGGTGGTCGTTCGATGCGGGCGAACCTCGCCCAGGATGAAGGTGAAGAGGGGATAGTACCATAGGGTAGGTGATGGTACCTCCTCTGCTCCAGCCCCTGAGCGACGACGCTGGTACTGAATGTGAGCCCGCATGAACGCCGACCTCATGTTCTTGATCTTAAGTGCCACCATAGGCTGGTCCCACGTCTTGCCTACCCTTGGCTCCAAGCGATTTGCCAGAGCCACAAGACTCCTGTAGGCCTCGGCCCTCGCTGCCCGATTTTTATATTCGGGCAGCGAGCTGCGCCACAAACATTCGTGCCGCTGATACTCCGTGAGAAGCTGGGATTCCAATTCCACAGTACCCCTCGGCATCTGCCGATGAAAAATTAAAACAAAAAGAACACAGTCACAACACAAGGCATACCGACATTTAAAAACTTGCCACAATCATACACATCATCATTAACTTTCTACAGTGATCATCTATGCAGCTATTTTGTGGAGTGAAACTGGCCATGAGTGTGCCATTTTCTCAATCTCAGACCGCTACTAACTCAAACACATGTATGCAGCCAATCTCAAGCACCGGATATCGGTGTCCACCTACAGATGTTTCAAACATGATTTCTGTCCCCAATGTACCTATTGCAACACACCTTGACACGGTGTGTGCGTACATACCTGTAGAGGGCAACATGTGACCTAACACGTTGTGTGCTAACTAGTACCTGGCCAGTGTCCACAATGGTAAGGGGTCACTATATGAGAAAGGCGGGCTGGGTGTGTGGCAACACTGCACATACTACATGTAATGTGCACCCAGATGATCATGTAGGTGTTCCTCCAGACGTGGAAGTCCCATTTTAACACATGTACCCAACATCCCTGGAATGTCCGCCACAATTCTACCACCCCTGAAATGTTGATGTGAAGTACCAGCCAAAGAAATAACAGCGTGCTCTTTTACCATTGCCAAAAAGCAGAAGGTGCAATACATACTTACACTATATAAGTAGAGGCACTACCTGGCTACTGGGCGACACAGAATAAGGTTCACATATTTAATATTACGTGTTCAATATTTGCATGCCGCTTCAAACATGGGCATACACACATCGCCTAAGCTGCCTGTGCCAGAACCAGCTGCGTTCATTACATTTTCTTACAAACCGCTAAAGAGGCTTACCGTCAGAGCAACAGAAGTCAAACAGGACACCAGTAGCTCAATGCACATCGACGTCTGGACACGGAGCAGTGGCCATTGACCTGCCTTTATAGTCCGGGACACCAATCACAGCGGACACAATAATGCACATCCTGAAGGGGCACCTGGGTGCGGATTTGCCTTCCGCTAATTGGTGGAGATCGCTGAATCGTGATAGGTTGCCGGCCCTTTAAAAGTTGCCCATCCCGCCAAACATTACGCTTGCTGGCCAGACCCATTAGGTAAGTTTTTGTGGACACACATGGAATTGGCGCAGGGTGGGGTGCATATGTTGATGTTCTTGGAGAGCGCCGGAGACTGGTGTAGCGGACGATATAGGGGTTTGTATTTTTGGGACGACATATAGTGTAGTGTGTGGGTTAGGATACGGCATTTTGTGTGGGCCTTGACACTTTTGTTGAGATACATTGCTGTGTTTGTTTGCAGACAACATACAGGAGAATGGATGCATGACTGTAGACGGAACTGTGTCACTCATGTCGACTGGATCGATTTCTGCATACTGGTTGTGGCCAATGGAGACTGTGTTCAACGGGAATGGGATGACCCAGGGCTTTGAGGTGTTGGGCGCCAGACATGGCATACATGTGTATTTAAAATGACACCTTCAAAAACCAATTACACCATGGGTAACCATCCGCAGTCATGTGCAATGTGGTTTGGTTCATGTAGCCTTCCTCAACCTTCCATATCGGGGTACGTCACATTCGTTATTCTTCTCATTTTTACTGTAATCAATTGACATTATGGGCTGTGTCATGGATTATGGGACCTGTTTGACCAACATTATTGGTGACACATGTCCCTTTCTAACTCACCTAGGTGCAGATGTGTGAATTTTGGGAGCTCCCATTGACGTTGATGTAGAGGAGGCCACTCTCAATCGCCGTGTGCCATGTTGTTTGGGGTGACTACTGGGTGTTTGCCGTCCTTGCTTCAGGGTTGTGTTTTGGGCCCACACAAGAGATCCCATCCTCTTGGCTATAGTGTGTAATGGAAAAGAGGTGTGGGTTGCTGAACCTGCTGACTTGCACACATTTTGGTCTATGTACTCATGTTGTGCTTTCACATCTACAGGTGCTGATATTGAGGATGCAGAATATCCATGACCGCAATGTTATCGTGGCTCTTGCGTTGGTGGAAGAGCAAATGTGGTATCAGGATCGGTATGAAAGGTTGATGAGGCGCAGACAGCGGCGGATGTGGACCCGTGATTGGCTTCTGAGGCGGGAAACCCGGGGCCACATGCAGCTGTTGCGGGAGCTGGAGCTTAACTGTCCTGATGATTACCGAAACTATCTCCGTATGCCCGAGGACTGTTTCACCTTCCTATTGGAGCGTGTAGGGCCAATGATAGCGCGTCAGGACACTATAATGCGGCCAGCAGTATCAGCTGCTGAGCGGTTGGCGATCACTTTGCGGTTCCTGGCTACAGGGCAGTCCATGACATCCCTCACATACGTGTCACGTGTCTCCCTGCCCCTGCTGAGCCGCCTGATCCCTGAAACGTGTTGGGCCATCTGGAGAGCTCTGCAGCCAGCCTACATGAAAATGCCATTAACCGCTGCAGAATGGCTGGAAGTGGCCCAAGGGTTTGAAACCCGGTGGAACTTCCCCAACTGTGGCGGGGCATTGGATGGTAAGCACGTGAGGATTACCAAACCTGCCCACTCTGGCTCTTTGTATTACAATTACAAAGGGTATTGTAGTATAATCCTCATGGCTGTAGTAGATGCCAACTATGAGTTCCTCTACGTGGATGTTGGAATGCCTGGTCGCAACTCAGATGGGGGGGTGTTTGCCCTAAGCTCCTTGGCAACACTACTAGGGAATGGTGGGCTAAACTTACCCTCAAATGAGCACACGACCGAACATCTCAACTTTGCGTTTGTGGCGGATGAAGCATTCCCACTTCAGGAACACCTACTGCGGCCATATCCCCAGAGGGCCCTTACTTCTGTGAGACGCATTTTCAACTACCGGCTATCCGGGCCCGCCGTGTAGTTGAAAATGCGTTTGGGATAATGGCCAATAGATTCCGGATTTTTCATACACCTATACATATGAAACCGGAGTCTATTGAGGCGGTAGTGGTGGCCTGCTGTGTGCTACATAACTTCCTGCGTCGTAGGGATAGGGCATCATACACGCCAGGAGGTTATGTAGATAATCCAGACGCTACAACAGGGGAGCTCCGTCCAGGGTCTTGGCGTGATGAGGCCCATGTGATTGTGCCACTCCAGCCGCAGAGCCATGGCCGCACTCGGCAGGAGGCCAGGGACAGTAGAGAAGCTTACTGCTCCTACTTCAATGGGTCTGGTGCAGTGAGCTGGCAGGACCAGGCCATATAATGTGGCTGGCTCTGGGAGTTGCTTTTTGTGTTTTCAATGGAGGTGACAGCAGGTTAGCTGCACCCCTTTAATGTTTGGTTGACCTTTTCCATTCTCTTTGTTTGCATTATGTGCATGAGTTTTCATTATGTAGTTATTTAGTTAGTTAGTTTAGGTTATTTTAGTATTTTTTCCATGCACAGTTTGCAATGTGTGGTGATTTGCTTATCCATTGAATTTGCCTGATTAATGTCACCTGCTCTTGAATTCTACAATGTTTTTACTTCATGTATATTTTGTTTGCACAAGACAAGGTCAAGATTCATGCAATATATTAAACCTTTTTCTGTTGGATCCAACATCATCTGTGTGAGCCTGATTACTTGGTGGAGGAGGGCAATGTGATGCAGGGTTGGGTGGGGGCCTGGGATGTCATAGCCACCTATTGGCTGGGATTGTGCACACAATATGTGTGGGTAGCCATGTTTTTCTGAAAGTCTTTTGCCCAACAGTGTTTGTGGCCATTGTGCGTACATGATCCTTTATTTTGTTGTAGGCAGAGGGTCCCCTGCACACAGCACATTGATGCAGGACATATTCTTGTCAGGTGTTTGCTAATACACTGTCACACAGATCTTTGACTTGGTGCCTTGGAAGCTGTTCCACTACATTCACATCTGTCAGCACATATATTAAACCCCATTCAGCCTGTATACATACACATACTTCGCCACAGTTGTCACAGATTTTTGACAGAAAACGCACATACTGTCTTTTGTAAGACGCTAATGTGTGGCACACAAACGCACCTCAGTTCAATCTGCACACGCGGCTGTCACAAGCGCTGATCGTGCGTGACACGGCAAACACTTGTACTACGCACACATAGCCCCGGACCGCTACTTTAATACACACGGGATATGTGACTGGCCACCGCTCTAGCGTGACCCATTACCATCGATTTGGATGCATTCGCCAGGCTCCGCCATGTCACAAGCGCTTATTCCGTGCCACACTCCGTTCACTAGTACGGCACGTCTCGGCCATCCGCCCTTTCCGTCGTGCCCAATCACAACTCCGTAGTGTTGGCCAATGGTTGTGGTTTGGGCGCGGCGTACAGGTCTGTGGCACGCCTATTTGTTTTACGTCCTGCCTTTGTTGCTCCCAGATCACTCTGTGGTGGCTGTGTGTAAAGCTGGTACGCTGAGCTACAGACGGCTACTTGCGACACCCGGCGATGTATGTAGCTGTAGATGTAGCGTAGCGTAGCGCACCTTGTGGCGGCGTGTATAGAGGGTGCGGTTCCCGTTGGTAACCGTTCGGCCGTGCTCGTGCACGTCAAGTTGCCGTTGGTATCCATCCTGTTGTGGCGGCGTGTAAAGGTACCATAAGAGTTTTTAACAATTGAAGTATGAATTCCATATACCAGACTAGTTTTTACTTTTATTTGCAGATGTGCCATGCATGGGCAACTCAACCTACACATATGAGAACCAAAGTGGTGAACCATCTATTATCCAATTCCAATGGAATATGACTTTAGAGGTTAAGGAGAGATGGGAGGGTGATATAGGAACTACTGTTGCTGAAAAATGGAATGACAGAGGCAATCCCTCAGTTATGCATCTGTGAGGCCCAACAACTGTCTCAGCTGTATCTGCTGTACAGAGTCTATAGGACCCCAAAATTTTTGTATAGGGTAGGGGCTAGAGAAGATGATTATTGTATAAAGTGTGGGGCACTGTCAAAGGCATTAATGCATATGTTCTGGGGGTGTAGACTTATAAAACATTGTATCCAAAAAAGGTTGATATCAACAATGTGTTTGATAACGACCAGGCCATGTCAGCTTCTGCTGTGCGTTTTGGGTTATGTAGACGAGAGAATGATAAAGAGAGTACTTCATCAAGTAAGAAAAGGTATTGCAAAACATAGGCTGAGTGATTCCCCAATGAGATTTCAAGAGTTCCTGGATAGGATGCATTGGCTGATCAAGATGGAGGAAAGAGTATACAAGAAAAGGAGGGCCATAAATAAGTTTGAGAAAATTTGGGGTAAATGAAAGATATATCATGGTGACTATACTATAGATATTCTAAATGCTCCAACAAGATAGGAATGACCGTAAAGTTGTAAAGATTCAGATATTGGGATGTGTGCCAGAGGATGTATGGTGAATGGCTAATTTGAGGTGATTACTGGGGACATCTTAAAAGTTAACTACATACACTCTGACCTGATTGTAGGTCCCATATTCTCAGCTAGGTGTAATATGGGATATTATTGTACTCTGCAAAATACATATGTGGCGCCCCTGCGGTCCGGTCACCACTGTTAGTTTGCGGCAAGTCCGGTCACCCACAAACACATCCCGGTCCTAGAGCCAGCGGGTGAAACCAGGTAGTGGGATGGCTCAGGCAGCTGTGGGACAGTGGGGGGGGAGGCAAGTGGGAAGTGAGCAGGAAGCAGCTAGCAAGAGAACAAAGGGAAGACACCACGGGAAGTAGTTAGTCGAAGGAAAACAAGGGACAGAGAAGACAGACCACGGATCCGGAGGCTGAACCACGATGAACTCACCAAGCAAAGTAGGAGGTTTCAGGCCCTTTTGTAATGATTATATATATCAAAAGTCACATGTGCTATGTTTTTCAATATGAATGTATTAAAGTTTTAAATACATATAAAGTTCATTACATAGCATATATAGGGGATATACATAATTTAGGTTTTTATTTATTTCATATGTGATCAAAATTAATGTGAGATTGTGACCATTTAAAATTTTCCCAGGTATAGGAAACATCCCTTCTAATTGGACTTGAGGTAGAGGAAGGGAGTAGTTCAGTGTCCCTTAGGACATGGGTAAGTGTTAGAGGAGGTGGGAGGAGGATCAAGTCTAGCTGTGATCTGTGCTCCCCCGGGGGCAGAGGAACTGCAGGATCTCTGCATAGGATACTATCCAGCATTGCTCCGCAGGGCTCTCCCCCTGGAGGGAACACACATACCACATGGTAATCTTTAATACCTGATATGACCTACATTTTACATGCATAGTATACATATGGTGATGTAACTTGCACTGAACTACTCCCTTCCTCTACCTCAAGTCCAATTAGAAGGGATGTTTCCTATACCTGGGAAAATTTTAAAATGGTCACAATCTCACATTAATTTTGATCACATATGAAATAAATAAAAACCTAAATTATGTATATCCCCTATATATGCTATGTAATGAACTTTATATGTATTTAATACTTTAATAAATTAATATTGAAAAACATAGCACATGTGACTTTTGATATATATAATCATTACAAAAGGGCCTGAAACCTCCTACTTTGCTTGGTGAGTTAATTGTTATGTATAGGAGGGGCCCATTCTGGCCAATGGCCAATCAAACGATATACATTGTAAGGACAACCCTTTGTGTAATATGAACCACGATGAAGCCTATCCCGGGTCCGGGGGCTACAAACCACAGAAAGACAGAGAGTACTAGGGGCGCAGGCAGTGAGCGATCCACCCGTACACTCGAATCTGCAGTGAAGTGGAAGGACAGGGCGAAAACCAGGAACCCGGCCCTGAAGGTGGCAGGAAGGCTCCAAGCTCCAACCACAGAACCGGGAGTCACGAGATCTCCAAGAGCTGTGGCCAATCCCAACACAGCGCAGGGAAGGCAGCCATATTAAGACTGCTGGATTGGGGCTCTGTGTGTGGAGGCGTGTGCAGGAAGGAGAACAGGCAGCTCTGAAAGAGAGGAAAGCCCAAGAGGAGAGGAAACAAAAGGGGGTACACTGGCCAAGCTATCCTGGTTGCCAAGGACTACCCGGGCTGCCACTGTACTTGTGCTGCAACTTGAAGTGCCTGATAACAGAAGCCAAGGAAACCGGGTTGGAACTCAGACTGTGTGTGTGAAACTCTTAGTGTCCATCTGCACCTGGGGAGCGGTAGACTGCTAGACCACACAGACTGCAGACATGTCCTGACCCTGCCAACCACCAGCTCTGCCCGGCTGACCTTCCATTTCCCCCAATCACCTCAACTCTGGATGCCCTGGGGACCTGCTCCTCCCATGGGGAGCTAAACCATCATAGCTGCAACTCCATCCCCAGGTGTCCCGAACCGCAGCAACTGCCCCTATGAGCCGCCTTCCACGGGTGGAGTCACGACAAACTTTTTTTTTCCCTTTTACCTCTTTTTTCATCTCCTCCTTTTTTACTGGCCGCCCACACAGGTAGCCACGGGACTGGGTCACGCCACCTTGACAGCCCCCCAGACGTCCGAGGACATCGAGAGAGGCCGGACTCAGAGTACCCCACGGCCCCCACTGGGGCGAGTCACATAAATGGTAAATGCCTTCTGTCTTAATATGCCATAAGTGGATATTGTACTCTGAATGGAACATGTAAACAGTGTGTTACTAGTTATCAAATACTTGAATCGGTTGGGGAGGTTTAGGGGGGGGATATTGGATGGTGGAAGGTTGCTGGGGTGCTTCTTCTATTGTTAGTAACTGAAGAATTTAATAAAAAGTATTTGATTTAAAAAAAACACAAATTTGCAGAGCCCCTGATGTGCCTAAACAGTGGAAATGGCCCCCACAAGTGACCCCATTTTGGAAACTACACACCTCAAAGAATGTATCTAGAGTTGTAGTGATAATTTTGATTCCATGAGTGTTTCCGGAAACAAGCAACAATGGATGATTGAGTGAAAATTGCAGATTTGCTATTGTAGTTCCCAGTACAGGCATCTGGAGATACGCACCCTTGAAAATTAAGGGGGCTTTCATTGCTACAGTAATGCCAAATGTGGAAGCCAAGTGCGTTTTAGGGAGGAATACGGGTTACTGATGCCAGGTTGCAGTTTCACAGGTCCGCAGCTACAAACGGTAGGACATTTTTCAACAAAACAATGGTATTTGCAAAGCTGATGAACTTTGGTTTGTCTCCACACACTCTTCTTACTTTTAAAATTGTTAATAAAAGCAATACATAATCAAGTTTATCTTTGCATATCTCCAGATGTTACGAAAAATCATCTGGGCTCCATGGAAAAAGGAATCAATGAATGCGCTGTTCAGAATGTTTGTAGTGATTTTATGTTAAATGGAAAAGGACATGACCGGCTTCCAAGGGAGCTGATCTGTTTACATAACAAGTTTTACTCACTAGTGTTTGTATGCCAGTCTAAAGTGTGGAGCATGAAGTGCTGCGGAATAGGTTGGCACTATATAAACATTTATTATTATCACGTGACAAAATTTGTTAAAGGGATCCTGTCACCTCCAAAATGCCTCCTAAGCTATCAAAACATGTCCCTGCAACTTCCTATCACTAATCTCACACTTCTTTTGTCTCCTAAAAGCATCCTGTGAAAGTGGAGAAAAACGTTTTAATACTTACTCATTAGTGATTGTAATTAGCAGGGGCCATATTCTTTAGTCACCAGGGGGTGTTGTTTTGCAGCCTGAATGATCCACCCTCTCTCGGTCTGTGCTGCTGTGAAACTGAAGGCAGGACTAATGATTTGCATTCTGTGAGTGATAGAGAGGGGGGAGGGCAATGCCTGCACAAGCAGAGCACACAGAGAGAGGGTGGATCCTGGAGCTGCAAAACAGCCCCCCTTGGTGACTAAAGAATATAGCCCCTGCTAATTATAATCCCTAATAAAGGAGTATTAAAAGTTTTTATTCACTTTCACAGGATGCTTTTAGGAGACAAAAGAAGTGTTAGATTAGTGATAGGATGCTGCAGGGACATGTTCTTAGGAGGCGTTTTGGAGGTGACAGGATCCCTTTAAGCAGCGTGCACCTCTTACTTCGGCGCATCTTTTAACTGCCATACAGCAAGGAAGGTCTGGGACCTTGTACATTTGTCATAAAATTACACTCAAGTGGAGGAAATTATGACAAGTTTGTTGAATGCACTCAGTCACATCCCGAAGTTTGTGGGACTGGCCTGGACTGGCATAAAAACTTAAAATTTCATAACATATCGAACAGATGCATCAACTTCTTGATGAATAAGCCCCACTATTTTTGTGTTTTTTTTTTGTTTTTTTTTTTTTAAGTATTTGAAATTCCTAAGAAAAGAAATATCAAAAAGGCAAAGAAAACAAAATTTAACACTGATGCTGTTAGGAACGTGCTTTATTAAAAGCAGCCAAAGAGTCAACATTACAATGTATGAATGACTGCAGAGCAGAGTATGTGGAGAGCTCTAGGCGCTTTGTTCATTCACTTCCAGGCGGCTGACATCCAAGGCAGACAGCGTAAACAGCCTTCTCCCAGCTCACTGTACTCCACAGCTGAGAGTGTAGGATGTTTACATTATCGGTCACTCAGAAGGAAAGCACATCAGCTGCTGGGCTAGACATCTGCCTGCGGAATGGAAAGGGACAACATGAGTAAATACAATAGAAAACAATACATTACAAGATTAAACATCACAACAGCTAAACGATAGGCCAAATATGTTGATATCAGTGTCCTCCAATCTATGGCTAACCAGCTGTTACAAAGCTACAACCGTGATTGAGCCCAGACAGCTGGAGACTATGGGAATTGTAGCCTTGCAACAGCTGTAGAGCAACAGGTTGGGGGAATGCAGATTTACATAGTGACTATTCCAAATTTGCTAAGGAGCATGAATAACTCGCCACACATTTACCCAAAATCAGAGCTTTAGATTAGAAATGTAACCAAATAGGGAGCATAAAGGAATACCAGTGTTTGCTGCCTTATACTGCATGTCAATTCTGATCCAAGGAAAAGTGTAGACATTACCATTAACTTTAGAAGTTTTCCCAAACGTTATCACCTATCCATAACTTACGGTTAGCTGATTATCTGACAGCAGTAACCTACAGCAATTCTGAAGACTGTGCTCTGAAGAGCCCAAGGTTCCATTAACCTTGACCATTAGACGTGACCAAAGCAGCAGTCATGTATTGTGAGAACAAACAGACTGAAGAAACAAAAACGGTCACAGAAACAGAATATACGTAAGATAATGTTACTGCAGATTCACACTCATCCAATTTGATAATCTAAAGCCCCTTTCACATCAGTGTAACTTGTGGTAAGCACCCATTCATTCTCTATGGGACTTGCGGCAAGCACGGTTTTTGCCACGATCCGGCACTTGCTGCACACAAGTCCCGTAGAGAATGAATGGGGGCTTACCACAAGTCAGCCATTGCGCAGCAGATGCGGTAAATCTGCCGGATATGCTGCGAATCAGCAAAAACCGCTGATGTAAAAAGGTCCCCAACAAGGTTTTTATATTAAGAAGCAACAAATCTACAAGAACATCCACTAGAATAGGGTGGCTTTGTCTTGTATATTCCACAAACTCCTGAGTAGATTTCCCATCCACAGACACTTCTGACTAGTTGAAGAACCTCTTGACAACCTCCTGCTTTTTCTTCCTTCACCAATAAACATTTCTTCCTAAAACGAAAAAAAGGACAAAAATTAAATTACCTGACTTGTCAATATAACGGATATAAACCAAAAAAGTGTTGACTTTCAAAACTAAAAACAAATAGTAAAATAAATCACAGATTGTAGAAACAGAAAGTATAGACAAAAAAACCTTAATAATTAAAATGTACTTTGCTCATGGGACAAACTACCGTATATACTCGTGTATAAGCCGACCCGTGTATAAGCCGACCCCCCTACTTTTGCCCCCAAAACCTGGGAAAATCTATTGACTCGCGTATAAGCCGAGGGTGGACCCCAGCACAGGTATACAGCCCCCAGCAGTGGTATACAGGCCCCAGCAGTATGATATACAGCAGCCCCCAGTGGTATATACAGCAGCCCCAGTGGTATTGCAGCCCCAGTGGTGTATACAGCAGCCCCTATATACAGCAGCCCCAGTGGTATTGCAGCCCCTATATACAGCAGCCCCAGTGGTGTATACAGCAGCCCCTATATACAGCAGCCCCAGTGGTATTGCAGCCCCAGTGGTATTGCAGCCCCTATATACAGCAGCCCCCGTGGTATTGCAGCCCCAGTGGTGTATACAGCAGCCCCTATATACAGCAGCCCCAGTGGTATTGCAGCCCCAGTGGTATTGCAGCCCCTGTATACAGCAGCCCCAGTGGTATTGCAGCCCCAGTGGTGTATACAGCAGCCCCTATATACAGCAGCCCCAGTGGTATTGCAGCCCCTGTATACAGCAGCCCCAGTGGTATTGCAGCCCCAGTGGTGTATACAGCAGCCCCTATATACAGCAGCCCCAGTGGTATTGCAGCCCCTGTATACAGCAGCCCCAGTGGTATTGCAGCCCCAGTGGTGTATACAGCCCCAGTGTAGTATCCAGCAGCCCCAGTAGTAATAAACAGCCCCCCCTCCTTATCACGTACCCCCCAGGCTGCGGCAGCTGTGAAAATAACAAACAGTTTATACATCACCTTCCGACGCAGCTCTCCGCTCCTCCGGTCCTCTGCCCTCCGCTCGCCGGCTTCTTCTTCCTTGATGTGCCGACTTCTGTGACCGCGCGCAGGAAATGACGTCATCTCCTGCGCCCGGTCACATGACACCAGCACAACAAGGAAGAAGAAGCCGGCGAGCGGAGGGCAGAAGGACCGGAGGAGCGGAGAGCTGCGTCGGAATGTGATGTATAAACTGTTTGTTATTTTCACAGCTGCCGCAGCCTGGGGGGGGGGACGTGATAAGGAGGGGGGGCTGTTTATTACTACTGGGGGACCCATATTAAGGAGGGGGGCTGTGTAGTGCAATATGCACGGCATCCCCCCGCCGCTGATGGACGGGGGGATGCCGTGCATATTCATTGCACTAATGAAGCGGCCCCACGTGACCGCCTGCGGTCACCGTGGCCCCCTCCTGCCTCCTCCAGCCCCCGGTCACAGCCCCCCCCACAGCATACCGTATGACCCGTGTATAAGCCGAGGGGGGGACTTTTCAGCCCAATTTTTGGGCTGAAAAACTCGGCTTATACACGAGTATATACGGTAAGTCCAAAACAACTGAAAGGGAACTAGGCAAGACAAAGTCAAGTCAACAAATGTGTCCCATGTAATGTCTGTGTCTGACCATACAGGGACATGGAATGATCATCCCACATCTCCTGTACTGAGATAATCTTATATATGTGTCCTTGCTATGTACTGTGTAATGGCTGTGTCTTACCGTACAGGGACATGGTCTGATCATACCACATCTCCTGTGCTGAGATAATCTTATATATATGTCCCTGGTATGTACTGTAATGGTCATGTCTCACAGTACAGGGACATGGTCTGATCATACCATATCTCCAGGGGATGATGAAATAGAGCACACAGACATTACAGCACAGGATAACAAATAATTTCATCCTTGAGATTTAAAAAAAAAAAAAAATTATTTTTAAACACAAATAGGCAGGGAAATGTTTTACCTCACAAAAAAGAATCAGTTGTGAACCTGTGCTGTAACATGCGTATACTCTTGTGTTCTCTCTGGCTCAGGTGCGATGTATGATCAGACCATGTCACCGTACAGTCAGACACAGCCATTACACAGTACATAGCAGGGCTAATATAGAAGATTATCTCAGCACAGAAACATTTTTTTTTTTTAAATGCAGGTGTGGAAAATATTATTCCCAGATCTACTGATTAAATCCACCTTTAAAATGAACTTTTTCGTGGACAAATCCCTTTAAAAGGCACTACTACAGTGGGGGTTTTGTTCCAGTGCTGGAGTGGCACTTTAAATGCAAGCTTCCAGCCTTATACTCACCCTTGTTTTCATATTCTTTCAGCATCACTCCAGTCCCGCTTCACCATCTTGTGCCTGTGACGTCTGACTAGCCGGAAGTCAGAAGCTACAGTGGAGTAAAAAGTATTTAGTCACCCACCAATTGTGCACGTTCTCCCACTTAAAAAGCTGAGAGAGGCCTGTAATTGACATCATAGATAGACCTCAACTATGAGAGACAACATGAGAAAACAAATCCTGAAAATCAGTGTCTGATTTGGAAAGAATTTCTTTTCAAATTTTGGTGGAAAATGAGTATTTGGTCAATAACAAAAGTTCATGTCAATACTTTGTTATATATCCTTTTTTGGCAATGACAAGAGGTCAAACGTTTCCTTTAAGTTATCACAAGGTTGGCACACACTGTTGCTGGTATGTTTGCCCATTCCTCCATGTAGATCTCCTCTAGAGCAGTGATGTTTTGGGGCTGTCACTGGGCAACACAGACTTTCAACTCCTCCAAAGGTTGTCTATAGGGTTTATATCTGGAGACTGGCTAGGTCATTCCAGGACCTTGAAATGCTTCTTATGAAGCCACTCCTTTGTTGCCCTGTAGGTGTGCTTGGGATCATTATCATGCTGAAAGACCCAGCCACGTTTTATCTTCAATGCCCTTGCTGCTGGAATGAGGTTTGCACTCAAAATCTCAGGATACATGGCCCCATTCATTCTTTCATGTACACAGACCAGTCATCCTGGTCCCTTGCCATAGAGACAACCCCAAAGAATGATGTTGCCACCCCCATGCTTCACAGTAGGTATGGTGTACTTTGGATGCAACTCAGCATTCTTTCTCTTCTAAACACGATGAATTGTGTTTCTTCCAGACAGTTCTACTGTGGTTTCATCTGACCATATGATATTCTCCCAATATTCTTCTGGATCATCCAAATGCTCTCTAGCAAACATCAGATGGGCCAGGACATGTAATGGCTAAAGCAGGGAACACATCAGGCACTGCAGGAGCTGAGTCCCTGGCGGCGCAGTGTATTACTGATTGTAGCCTGTGTAATGTTAGTTCCAGGCTCTCTACAGGTCATTCACTAGATCCCCCCCGGTGTGGTTCTGGGATTTTTGCTCACCGTTCTTGAGATTATTTTGACCCCATGGGGCGAGATCTTGCGTGGAGCCCCAGATCGAGGGAGATTATCAGTGGTCTTGTGTGTCTTGCATTTTCTAATTATTGCTCTCACAGTTGATTTCTTCACACCAAGCTGCTTGCCTATTGCAGATTCAGTCTTCCCAGTCTGGTGCAGGGCAACAATTTTGTTTCTGGTGTCCTTCGACAGATCTTTGGTCTTCACCATAATGGAGTTTGGAGTGTGACTGTTTGAGGTTGCGGACAGGTGTCTATTATACTGATAACAAGTTCAAACAGGTGCCAGTACAACAGGTAATGAGTAGAGGACAGAGGAAGAAGTTGTTACAGGTCTGTGAGAGCCAGACATCTTGCTTGTTTGTAGGCGACCAAATACTTATTTTCCACCAAAATTTTAAAAATAAATATTTTTTTCCAAATCAGACAATGTGATTTTCAGGATTTGTTTTCTCATTTTGCCTCTCATAGTTGAGGGCTACCTATGATGTAAATTACAGACCTCTCTCATCATTTAAAAGGGATCCTGTCACCTCCAAAACACCTCCTAAGCTAGCAAAACATGTCCCTGCAGCATCCCATCACTAATCTCACACTCCTTTTGTCTCCTAACCGCATCCTGTGAAAGTGCATAAAAACGTTTTAATACTTACTCATTAGTGATTATAATTAGCAGAGTGACTATTTAGTCACCAAGGCGGGCTGTTGTGCAGCTCCAGGATCCACCCTGTCTCTGTGTGTTCTAATGTGATGTTCAGGCATTTCCCTCCCCCCCTCTCTATCACTCACAGAATGCAAATCATTAGTCCTGCCTTCAGTTTCACTTAAGCACAGACAGAGAGACGGCTGGATCCTGGAGCTGCAAAACAACACCCCCTGGTGACTAAAGAATATAGCCCCTGCTAATTATAATCACTAATGAGTGAGTATTAAAACGTTTTTCTCCACTTTCACAGGATGCTTTTAGGAGATAAAAGAAGTGTGAGATTAGTGATAGGATGGTGCAGGGACATATTTTGATAGCTTAGGAGGTGACAGGATCCCTTTAAGTGAGAGAACTTGCACAATTGGTGGCTGACTAAATACTTTTTGCTCCCCACTGTATGTCACATGAGCTCAATGTATCTCTATGAAGGACAGAACGAGGTTCCCATAGTGATATATTGAAAAGCGTCCTCTGGCAAACGCTCCATGAAACACTAGAGTTGCTGACAGTCACCTTAGACATAGACAAAGACGAGCTCCCCTTATTTTTATTTTTCCATCAGATATGGACATACGAGTGCTTGATTTTTGCGGGACGAATTGCACTTTCAGTTGAAATTATTTTATTTTACCATATAGGATACTGGAAGATGGGAAAAATTCCATATGGAATAAACCACACTTGAAATTAACCCATTGACCCTCATATCCCTCCTGCATCCTCTCTTGCTGGACACCACACAGCTTTGATTCAGAGACCACGTGGAAAAACAAAATGTGTTCTATCCCAACAGTCTCTGAACACAATGATTGAGCCGTGCACTGCGGCCGTAAGCAGGGAGGTCAATCGATGACACCATTGCCATAGTAACAGCTAGTTAGTTATTACTATGGCAACGGTGTTCTGAGGTGATCTGTTACTCTTGACTTAGGCTGCTTTCACACTGATCAGGGTTCATCAGGTTTTGTGTGCCAAAACCAGGAGTGAAACTTGCAGAGAAAAAGTGTAATTGAAAGATTGACACCTGTTTTGGGTTTTGGAGGTACTCCTGGTTTTGGCATACAAAACCCGATGAACCCATATCAGGGAAAAACTGTAGTGTGAAACCTTACCCGAACACTGGATGAATGAGAAGTGGGGATAGTGGCCTGGTATGCCGGAAATAACAGAGGTCACAGTTGCCATAGTAGCTAGCAGTTACTATAGCAACAGTGTCCTCGGGTGACCTCCCTGCTTACAGTCGCAGTGCACGGCTCATTCACTTAGTGTTCAGAGACCGCGGGATAGGATGCTTCGTTCTTACCCACAGTCTCCGATGAAGCAGAGCTTCTTGGTGTCCAGCAAAAGAGAAGACGTCGCATATGATCAAGGAGGGTTATGAGGATCAAGGGGTTAATAAAGATGGCGTCCCTAGCTGTGTTTTTATTTCTAATAAAGTATTTTTTTTCAATGTGTATTGTGTCTTTATAATTTGAGAATCTTAATGGCCAGGTCTAACATTGGCCCGACATTAAAGGGATCCTGTCACCCCCAAAACACCTCAAAACCTATTAAAAGCTGTCCCTACAGCATAGTAACACTTACCCTACACTCCTTTTACCTCCTAAAAGCACCAAATGAAATAGGAGAAAAATGTTATTATAGTACCTCATTATGGATGATAATGAGTGACTATGCTATTCATAGTCACTCATCCAGGCTCTCCCACTGCATGATATCACGCCTCCATAGGCGTGATCTTGGTATCTGATTAAAATGCGCGCCTCCCCGCCGCTCTCCTGTGTCTCGGCCGGCCTGTATTGGGGCTCGGTGACGCGATACGCGTCATTTCCGGCGCCGGGTGACGCAGTGCGCGTTTTGAAGCTAACAGAGCGGCGCGGGTGTATACGTCACCCGGCACCGGAAATGACGCGTATCGTGTCACCGAGCCCCAATACAGGCCGGCCGAGACACAGGAGAGCGGCGGGGAGGCGCGCATTTTAATCAGATACCAAGATCACGCCTATGGAGGCGTGATATCATGCAGTGGGAGAGCCTGGATGAGTGACTATGAATAGCATAGTCACTCATTATCATCCATAATGAGGTACTATAATAACATTTTTCTCCTATTTCACTTGGTGCTTTTAGGAGGTAAAAGGAGTGCAGGGTAAGTGTTACTATGCTGTAGGAACAGCTTTTAATAGGTTTTGAGGTGTTTTGGGGGTGACAGGATCCCTTTAAGAATCTTGGGCTTAACACCAGCTGGCATTACCTCTTTATTACCCAGCGTGCCACCACCACCAGGGCCGCTGGAAGAGCCTGGTAAAGCATCTGCAAATGGCGCTATGAGGAATGCGCCATTTTCAAGGGCTGCTGTGGGCTGATATTCGTTGGCGAGGAGAAGCCCTAAATAACAATGGGCATTCACCCCGCTGACCTTGGCCCTACACATATATTTTTTTTTTCTTTTGCCAGACAAGGTGAAATTAGGCAGCTGAGGGTGGCAGCTCGTATCTGTCTGTTTTATCTGGGCTAGACTGAAACATACTGTGAAGCTCTAGGTGTTTGTTTTTTTTTTAAACGATTTATTTATTTACCACACTATCATGGCAGGTTGGTTGCCATACACCAGTGTGTATGGCAACCAGGCACAATCACCGTCAAGATTGGCTGCTGCAATCAGACTACATTTCCACAATTACAGACACTCTCACAAAGAGTGAGTTTCCCTGATTGGCTGTTGCTGGTCAGTGCATTGAATATGCATGAAGCCTAATTGGTGGCCCCAGAAGCAAGCAACATGAAACTGTAAGATGTTGTAGCTATTCCTATCTTTCCTAACATAGTAACATAGTTTTTAAGGTTGAAGGAAGACTTTAAGTCCATCTAGTTCAACCCATAGCCTAACATGTTGATCCAGAGGAAGGCAAAAAAAAAAAACATGTGGCAACACTAAGCTCCACATTGGGGAAAAAATTCCTTCCTGACTCCAGATACGGCAATCAGACTAGTTCCCTGCATCAAGCCCTATCAAAGAATCTAGTATGTATAACCGGTAATATTATAGTTTTCAAGAAAGGCATCCAGGCCCTTCTTAAATGTTAGTAGTGATCACTCATTACAACACATGTGGCAGAGAGTTCCATAGTCTCACTGCTCTTACAGTAAAGAATCCGCGTCTATGATTATGATTAAACCTTCTTTCCTCCAGACGTAGAGGATGCCCCCTTGTCCGCGTCTCAGCCTAAGAGTAAAGAGATCATTAGAAAGGTCTCTGTACTGTCCCCTCATATATTTATACATTATTATAAGATCACCCCTAAGCCTTCGTTTTTCCAAGCTAAATAACCCCAAGTTTAATAACCTGTCTTGGTATTGCCGACCCCTTAGTCCTCTAATGACTTTTGTCGCTCTTCTCTGACCCGCTCTAGTTCAGCTTTCTTCTATACACTGGAGACCAGAATTGTACACAGTATTCTAAGTGTGGTCGCACTAGTGACTTGTATAGAGGTAAAATTATGTTCCCTCATGAGCATCTATGCCTCTTTTAATGCATCCCATTATTTTATTTGCCTTTGCAGCAGCTGCCTGACACTGGCCACTAAATGTGAGTTTGTCATCTACCCATACACCCAGGTCTTTTTCAGTGACAGTTTTGCCCAGTGTTTTACAATTAAGCACATAATTATACCTTTTGTTTCCTCTGCCCAAGTGCATGACCTTACATTTATCCCCATTAAAGCTCATTTGCCATTTAGCAGCCCAAGCTTCTAGTTTACATAAATCCTCCTGTAATATAAAATTGTCCTCCTCTGTATTGATTACCCTGCAGAGTTTAGTGTCATCTGCAAATATTGAGATTCTACTCGTATGCCCCCTACAAGGTCATTAATAAATATATTAAATAGAAGCGGGCCCAACACTGACCCCTGTGGTACCCCACTGTTAACTGTGACCCATTCTGAGTGTGTTCCATTAATAACCACCCTTTGTTTCCTATCACTAAGCCAGTTTTTAACCCACTTACACATATTTTCCCCTATCCCCATTGCCCTCATTTTATGTATCAACCTTTTGTGTGGCACCGAATCAAAGCTTTTGAAAAGTCCATATACACCACATCCACTGCATTTCTTGGTCCAGTCCAGAACTTAACTTCTTCATAAGAAGTTATCAGATTAGTTTGACAGGAACGGTCCCTCGTAAAACCATCTGTTTATCTATCCTGTATTCTTTTTTTATAACTTTATACAGCATGGGAAAGACCATGTTAAGAACACATTGCACACGGATGTCACACGGATATCACCTGAAGAAAAAGAAAAAAAAAAAAAAACATGCACAATGGCATTGCAGTACGTCCTACTCTCCTGGATGAGAAACAATCAGATTTTTCTCATGTGTTTCTATACTGAAATTCAGAGACCCAGCTTTAACTAAGAGATAATCAACCAGGGTGGTTATCAGTAGTTTCAACCCATTCTAAATGGCCATTTATTCTAATCCATATTTTATTATACTAGTGTATAAAAGTAATTTAGATTATCTACAGGAATGCAATGTAACATGCTTTTTCCTTTTCTAAGGGTCACGCACTTAGTGCAGGAAATCATTCAAACAACTAAATATAGATCTAGTAGTGAACATGGAAATCTCTTTAGGGAGATGGTTAGAATATATTTATAGGCCATTTCCTATGCAGATTACACTTTGGATGTTAGAAAACAAAAATAGTGGAATCAGTGGCGTATCTAGAGTCTGATGGGCCCCGGTGCGAAATTTAGATCGGGGCCCCGTTCTAAATCCCATAAAGACTGACCAATTGAACCCTCTTCCCTTTAATTTAGTATTAATGTACCTCATCCTGCTATATATGGTCCTCCTCCTGGAATATGGCACTTATCCTGGTATATATGGTTTTCCTCCTCCCGCCACCATAGTCCTCCAATTATTATGCATCCCGATATCTCTCCATAAATTACAATGCACCCCCATAGTCCTCCATATAGGAAAATGCACCCCATAGCGCAAGTCTCTGCCACCATCACGAGCCTCCCTCCTCCCACCATCGACCAGCAGCTCACTCCCTCTCCATCACAGCCTCCACGAGCAGCCTCACTCCTCTCCTCACATCACCAGCCTCACTCCCTCCTCCATCACCAGCCTCTTTCCCTCCTCCATAACCAGCCTCTCACCTGTCACCTTCTCCTTCACTCCCCCCATCACAACCTCCACCAACAGCCCTCCCTTCCCTCCCCCATCACCAGCCTCACCAATCCCTTTCCTCTCCTATTCAAGCTCTATAACGCTCACCTGCTATCCTCCTCCAGGCTGCCATGTTCTCCTCCGCGGCACTCTGTGCGGAGCCATCTGCTGAAAGCGTGGGAAGACTGCAGAGGCATTGCAGCATCTCAGAGCAGGGGGCAGATTGGCGCTGTTGGACCTCGGAATGCCCACTCTGGTACTTCCGGGGTCAGACAGCGACGTGTAAATAGAGGTGCATTCGTGCACAAGATGAAGCCTTCCAGTCCCATTGGCTGTTTTCACCTGTGTCTGAGTGGCTGTCATTAATGGCCTAGTTAGGAGCCTTGCACCCCCTCTTCTTAAAAGTTTATGTTATCTCAACATTGAACCTTTCTTGCCACTGGCAGAAGCTGAAGAGAGGGGAGGTTTCAATTGGAAAGGGAGGTTCCCATTAGTACTCTATTCTCCTTTTCGTTGTCTTGAGTTAGAGTTATTCCAAGCTGCTTATATTTCTTCAGCATTCTTATGTACTATAATTCGTGCAATATGTGGCCAGAATAACCCTCATCATGCAGTACCACCACTCACACATGATCCTCCACTGACAAAGCTGAAGGCTCCATCATAATCCGTTCTCTCCTCTAGGCTGGTCACACGAGCAACATCCATGAGAAGCTAGTTATGGATCTGAATTTGTACAATATTTACTGGTGCTTTTAATTCCCATATTGTTGTACTTGTAGGAAAGTCTTTTTGAAATGCTTAAAATATTACAAGTAGAGAATGCAAAATTAAATTCCGAACAAACTATATACATGTCATATGCATGTCGAGAGTATTTGATAGAAGACATCTTAAAACTTGAAAAATCAATTTATCCTACGTCCTATGCAGGACTTTGAACACCACTAATATATAATTTATCACACGACATGACCTTCTCTACATGTTCTCATGTTACATCTATAAACTTAACATGTAATTATGTGATATATTAAACACAAAAGTAGAATGTATTTGTGTAATGTAAGGATGATTTTAATATAGATCTGAAGATTGACATGCATTCATATTCAGCCCCTTGTCATCTGGTACCCCCAAAAATCTGGAGTAACTCATTTCCTCCAGAAGTCACTTAGTCATTTAAACTTACCTATGTAATTCATTCTCAGTATAACTATAGCTGCTCTGTGAAGGCCTCAAAAGGTTTGATCAAGAATATTAGAAAGCAAACAACATCATGAAAACCAAGGAACACACTAGACAGGTCAGAGATAAGTTGTGAATTGTAAAGCAGGGTTAGATTATAAAATAAATATCCCAAGCTCTGAACATTGCACAGAGCACCGTTCAATCATCCAAAAAAATAGGAGTATGGGACAGATGCAGACCTTAGTAGGTTCCCCCCTTTTTTTTGGGGGGGGGGGGGGTGGCTAAAACAACATCCCAAACTAGGAAAGTGCGAATTAGAAATTACCCAAAAGGCCCATGCTCACTCTGCAAGAGCTGTAGAGAGCCAAGCTCATGTGGGAGAATCTGTCATATAACACACAAATCTCTTCATTATGAAAGCGTGGCAATAAAAGAGCCATAAAGAAATCCTGTTTGCAGTAAGGCATGTAGGAGATGCAGCTAGCATGTAGAAGAAGGTGCTCTGGTCAGGTGAGACCAAAACACTGACAGAAAAACAAACAGTGGACATCACTTTGAGAATTGTGGAAGCAGAATTACGCTGTGGGGATGCTTTTCTTCAGCAGGGACAGGCTAGTTGGTCAGCATTAATGGGAAGAAGCATTGAGCTAAATACAGCACAATCCTAAAGGAAAACCTGTTATAGGCTGCAAAATACTTGAGACTAGGGTGTAGGTTCACCCTCCAACAGAACAATGACCCCCCCAAAACTGCCAGATCTACAATGGAATGTTCTAGATCAAACCATATTCAAGTGTTTGAATGATCCAATGAAAGTCCAGACCTGAATCACATTGTGGGTCAGTGACAAGACTTGAAAATTGAGATTCAAAGACACCCATCTATACAGAGCACACACACCATCTTGGATAGAGTTACAGCAAAACTAGATTTAGTTAGTCTCGCAGTCTGCATGAGAAGTGAACAAGGAACTGGTTATCCAAGCGATATACATCATAGCCACATATTGGAAAAGGCCCAAGAACAGCTTTGAACAGAGGATGTAGCTTTTGTAAATGCAAATAATCTAGAACCAGAGCTTTTACAGCCATTAGCCCATTTCCTTCATCACAAGGGAGTCTCCCAAATGACTCCATGACCGAACAGCGAACGAACAGATTGTTCAGCGATCTGTTTACATCTCGCTAAAGTTGCTTCTGTAATGTGGGAGAGAAGACTCCAATCAGCTTGATCAAGGAAAACAACGCAGTCCTCGACAAGAGTCTGCCCCAGCTCTACGTTTAAATACTTGCTCAGCAGGTTTACTTTTTGGATGGATTTCTGCCTATTGTTTATCCAGCCCCACAATATATGAAACTTATTTGTACAAGACAGAACAGTAGCAAAACAATTATACTGCCTGTACAGACAGTCATACTAAACTGAAAATACTAGTGTGACCAGATCGGTACAAGGGAATCAAGTGGCTCTTCCTGAAACTGGGCCTGAGAGTTATCTACAGGTGCATCTCAATGAATTAGAATATCCTCAAAAAGTTAATTTCAGTAATTCAATAAATACATAAAGAGAAACACATATATTATATAGAGTCATTACACACAGAGTGATCTATTGCAAGTGTTTATTTCTGTAAATGTTGATGATTATGGCTTACTGCTAGCGATGAGCGAGTAGCAAAATATTCGTAACAAGAACTTTGTAATACTCGCATACTCATCCAAATAGTGAGTCCAATGTTAGTCAATTAGTGATAGGCTCCGCCCACACACAGCCAGCCATAAAACAAGCATTTCCAGGACAGGGCAGGGAGGGTGAGCTTTTTCGCAGTTTCACTTCATTAAACCTTGCTGTGCCCCCCAGACAGAGCCTAACATTTAGTCTGCTCTCTCTGAGGTCCCAGCTCCCACTGTTTACTGAAGGGAGCCAGCAATGTGTGTCAAATCGATAATAATTAACAAATCACTCAGACTACCAGTGATACTCACCGAGGAACGAGTATCTCGAATACTGATTATCCATGTGAGTAGCGAATAGCAAGGATTACACTTTCTCATTAATACTTGCTGCCAACCAGGCTCGGCTACAGGTTTTTGTGGGCCCCGGGCTAAACAGTCTCAGTGGACTTTAACACATATCACGATTCATGAATGCAATATAGAAGCACTGGGTTGCATGTATTATTTGGAGGCTGTACTGTATATATTTTTTGAGGGTTAAGGCAAACCAACAGCAGCCTCCAAATAATATATATTTAGCCCAGCACAGCTTCCATATTATATATGCAGCACAGCCTCCATATTGTATATACAGCACAGCATAGCCTCAAAATAATATATACATTTCAGCACAGCCACCAAATAATAAATATAGCCAAGCACACCCTCCATATTATACATACAGCACAGCAGCAGCCTCCATATTATAGATATTGCCCAGCAACAGCCTCCGGATAATATTATATTATAATAATATAATATATTACACATAGCTCAGTCCATATAGCCCAGCAGCAGTCTTCAGATAATATATAATATGGTGGTTTCCCTCCTGCCAAAGCTGTCCCTGCTCCTGGTATCCATGTCATCCTGGCCTCATCTTGGTACATATAATCCCCTATCCTGCTGCACACAGAAAAAAAAAAGAATGATTATACTCAACTTCCCTTCACTCACTTAGGGCTCATGTCCTCCTCTCCTCCTCAGTTGCTTCCCCACTGCATCTTTGCAGCAGGCTCCAGTCTGTGCTTTCCTCCTGAATGGCTGGAGCAGTGTGATGAGGTTGCAGGGTGAGGACTCACTCTGCAGCAGTTGTCCAAGAATGATAGAAAACAAAAGCGTCAATCATACATTTCTCAGATGAATACCAGAGGAGCGGGGACTACAGGAGATGCTGCAGAGGTGTTAGAGCAGCCAGGTGTGTTCTAGGGCAGGTGTATGTGACTGTAGCCGTACATGGAGGACAGTGCTGCCTCTGTGTCCACACAGGTGACAATCAGCTCCTGCCTCAAATGGCAGGAGCAGCACACATTCTTGCTCATGCCCCCGGCTCCAGACCTTCTATGTGCAGCGTTCATGCTATCAGAGCGGTGACTGATCAGTAACTTTTTGCTGAGTCCTGGGCAGGCACAGCCATTGTCTGCACAACTTGTGAACAGCTGCTCCCTGGGCACAGCCTCCACACTGGCACCAGGCGGGCACAGGATCCACACTGCACCAGTCAGGCACAGGATCCACACTGGCACCAGTCAGGCACAGGATCCACACTGGCACCAGTCAGGCACAGGATCCACACTGGCACCAGTCAGGCACAGGATCCACACTGGCACCAGTCAGGCACAGGATCCACACTGGCACCAGTCAGGCACAGGATCCACACTGGCACCAGACAGGCACAGGATCCACACTGGCACCAGACAGGCACAGGATCCACACTGGCACCAGACAGGCACAGGATCCACACTGGCACCAGATGGGCACAGGATCCACACTGGCACTTACCTTCACCCCCTGCTGTTGAGCAGTCAGTGACAACTTGGACTAATGCAGCAACAAAACTTCACAAAATTTCTCGGGGATGGTGCAGAAAAAAAACTAACACTGCTCTCAGGATGCCTGGCAGACATAGGGGCAGTGTGCTAGCAGATGGAGCGCCCCGGTGCCACCCCGCTGGGCAGAAACCATGTCCTACTCTCTGCTGTGTGCCGCACACCAAGATACCTTTGTTGTACAGCCTTGGCTATGGCAGAAAGATGTGCTACGTTACATCACCAGATGAGGGAGGAGGAGGCTTCACAGCCCCAGGAGCCAGCACATGGCTAGTTTGCATTGCATGCAAATTAGCCATGTACACTGGCAGCGCTGTGGGAGTGTGCTGATGGGCCCTCTTAGACAGGGGTGCCTTTTACTGATGGCCTGTTGGCCCCCCAGCTGTCCAGGGCCACGGCACTTGCCCAGGTACACCGACCCTGCTGCCAATGAAAACCCTAGCTCATTATCTCATAAAATTAGAGTAGGGAGGATAAAGGGTTTTACCTAAATAGGCATCAGAGGCTCACCTTATGAGAGTCACATCCACTATAAAAGCATATCACGGCTCAGGCGGTCCCCAGTGTGGGAGTAGGGATGAAGGGTTAAAAACCACGCTTCCGTATTCCACAAGACAAAGGTTAAATATAATATTGATTTATTAGTCAATTAGTGTTTCAGTTCTCCCTGTCCTCTTCCTCAGGACAAAATCAATATCATATTGCCATGTTTCAAGGCTGCATCCAGAATTAGAAAGGTAGACTAGCATCAATGACTTAAAAAAATAAAATTCAAAACATTGATCAAACCATTGATTTGATTTCCCACATGTCATTCTATGTGGTACGTATGAGAATAAACAAGGCATTGCCTTTATACAGCACAATCCATACTTCTTCCCTAAAAAATATGGAGTTGCGAGGGAGGAGGGGGGGGGGGGAGTAGTTAAGTTTAAGGGAAATATGTGATCCATAATAAGCAAAGTTGCATTATTTTGTAGGACAAAATCTAAAGAAGCCAAGAAGGAATTTTGAGAGCACTATTGCTCTCAATGGAGACGTGGAATGTCTAAATGACTGTGCATACCAAACCAAGTACTCTTATAGCCAAGATGCTGAGCCATTTAAGACACACTCCTTTCTCCCTCTCCAGCTATCTTATATCTACAGGGCCACTCTGCCAAGTTATGAACTCAAATCAAAAGAGCTAGAGCCCTGACATTCTGATTGTATGGGAGATATTCCACCCTGCAAGATGTAACTTTACACCAAGAAATGTGAACCACGGGATGTGCTAATCTTATGCTTTGTAGCAACCATAAATACAAACACGCATTAAATGAAAAAAAAAAAGCCAGGGAAAAAGGATAACCCAAAGAAAAGTTAAATGGAGTTTTTTTTAAACTTTTTCAAATTCTTAAATACAATACTAAACAGCAGTGTTCTTGTGCTGACAATCCCTGTTCATACACTCACATGTAAAGCACCATAGAACAAATGGCACTATAATAATAAATAAGCCGTCTTTGGTCCCATGGAAGCAATGTAGAGGTATTCCAAAACTCCGAGCCTGCCCTTCCCTATCTGGGTACTGAAACCTGCTGTGCAAGGATGGCTCCTCCACAGAGGACCCAACACTGACTGAATGGCCAACTGTGTAAAACATTGAATTGGTGAACTTTGATGAAACATTTGACCCAAGGATCGTCAAGAGTTACTGAAGCAAGACCCTTTGTGAGCCAAACAGTCTTGAGAGCCAAGTCCTTTTCTTATAGCATTCGGTTGTATTCATTATGGCCTTTGTGCTACTAACAATCTTGTTCAATATTGGTAAGCTTTGTAACAATCAGTTTCACCTTCTTCATGGTCAAGTCAACATTACTGTAATGCAGTGTTTTGTTCCAGATGTCTTCACATTATGACTAAGTGTAGATTCAGTTCTTATAAGACTGCATATCAGCAGCAATGGGACACATTTAGACCCATGTGCAGTCAGATCATTGAGAAAGTCTTGAAGCCAGTGGCAATTGGCAGTTGCAAACATCCGACTGAAAGCCCATCGACTTCTTCACAGCTTCCAGTCGAGGATGTTTACAGCCGCTTACTGTCAACAGCAAAGCACCTGTTGTTGGGCATCAGGATTTGTTTTTTTATTTCATTACGCGAAAAAAGAGAATTTTGTTTACGTACCGTAAATTCTTTTTTCTTTAATCATCAATGGGAGACCCAGACAATGGGGTTTAGGGCTCCGCCCTCCGGAGGTCACACTAGGTACTACAAGTTTGTAGACACCGCCTCCTCCGCTTATAAACCCCCACCGTAGGAAACATCCTCAGTTTAGTCCATAAGCTGCGAGGAGAAAAATGAACCACACCCGAAACATCGGGAAGAATACCGTGCACAGACGGTTTGAACAACCCGGAAAAAACACTGTCTCAACAGAGAACAGATCAAATGCAAACATGCAACGGAACAACTGGTGGGTGCTGGGTCTCCCATTGATGATTAAAGAAAAAAGAATTTACGGTACGTAAACAAAATTCTCTTTTTTCTGGTCATCATAATGGGAGACCCAGACAATGGGGATGTCCTAAAGCAATACCCCAGGGCGGGAAGAGTTCCTCAACAAGACGGATAATACACGGTCCCCCTTAAAGGTGGGCAACCGCCGCCTGGAGGACCCGCCTGCCCAAACTTGCGTCCGCAGAGGCATGGGCATGCACCATATAGTGCTTTGAGAAAGTGTGCAGGCTGGACCAGGTGGCCGCCTGACACACCTGTAGAGCAGATGCTCGATGTCGCAAGGCCCATGAGGCACCTACAGCTCTAGTAGAGTGTGCCTTCAAACCCACCGGGAGAGGCAAACCAGAAGACCGGTATGCCTCCTGAATGGGAGCCTTGATCCATCTGGCCAAGGTCGACTTCGAAGCCGCGGACCCCTTACAGCGACCCATCGTGAGGACAAATAAGGAATCCGAACTCCTAAAGGAGGCGGTCCTGGACACATAAATGCGTACAGCTCTCACGAGATCCAAAGTATGGAGGTCGCGCTCAACCTGATGAACGGGAGCGGGGCAAAATGATGGGAGAACAATCTCCTGGTTTAGGTGGAAAGTTGAAACCACCTTCGGCAAGAATTCAGGCCGCGGGCGCAACACCACCTTGTCTTGGTGAACCACCAGAAAGGGTGACTTGCACGAAAGTGCAGCCAATTCTGAGACCCTTCTCAGAGACGTAATTGCCACCAGAAAAACCACCTTTTGGGACAGACGAGAGAGAGAGATGTCTCTCAGTGGCTCAAACGGCGGTTTCTGCAGTGCCGCCAGGACCATGTTGAGGTCCCAAGGGTCCAGAGGTCGTCTGTAAGGCGGAAGCACCCGAGACACCCCCTGCAGAAATTGACGAACCTTCGGGAGGAGCGCCAAGCGCCTGTCAAACAGCACTGAAAGTGCTGATACTTGACCTTTCAGAGAGCCAAGGGATAATCCCAACTCCAAACCCGACTGTAGGAAGGCCAACAATGTCGGGATGGACAGGGGCCACGGTGAGCGTCCACCAGAGGCACACCAGGAGAAAAAGATTTTCCACGTTCTGTGGTATATCTTCCTGGAGACAGGTTTCCTTGCCCGATTCATCGTGGCAACCACCGTAGGAGAGAAGCCCCTGGATGTCAGCAACCAGGCCTCAAGAGCCATGCAGTCAATCTGAGGGCCCTGGAATTGAGGTGGAAGAATGGCCCTTGCGCGAGTAGATCTGCGCGTTCTGGAAGAGCCCACCGGTGTCCGCCTGACAGTTGCCAGAGGTCCGGGTACCAGGACCTCCGGGGCCAATCTGGAGCCACTAGAATGGCTACTCTGCATTCTGTCCTGATTTTCCACAGAACCCTGGGAATCAGAGCGAGAGGCGGGAATACATATGGCAGCTGGAAGCTGGACCAACTCAGGATCAGGGCATCCGCCCCCAGAGACTGAGGATCCCACGATCGTGCCATGTATTGGGGTACCTGATGATTCAACCGTGAGGCCATCAGATCCACGTCCGGAGTGCCCCATTTGCTGCAGATGTCCCGGAAGACGTCTGGATGCAGGGACCACTCTCCGGCGTCCATCCCCTGTCGGCTCAGGTAGTCGGCCTCCCAGTTCTCGACCCCTGGGATGTGAACTGCGGAGATCAGGCAGCCGTTTTCCTCCACCCAGGCTAGAATGCGGTGGACTTCGGCGAGGGCCCGAGCACTTCTGGTCCCTCCCTGATGATTTATGTAGGCGACGGCCGTCGCATTGTCGGACTGAACCCGAATGGGTTGTCCTGACAGGAATTTCTGAAACGCCAGGAGCGCCAGATAGACCGCCTTGATCTCCAGCACGTTGATCTGTAATGCCGACTCCGCCTGGGTCCAGAGGCCTTGAGCCCTGTGGTGTAAGAACACCGCGCCCCAGCCCTTCAGACTGGCGTCGGTGGTCACCACTAACCATGACGGTTTTAGAAAGGACCGGCCCCGTGACAGATGATGTGGCTGGAGCCACCACTGTAGGGAGTCCCTGGTCGATTGTGACAGCGTCACCAGCCGATTCAGAGAAATCGTCCTTTTGTCCCATCGGCGAAGAATCTCCAACTGGAGAGGACGGAGGCGAAACTGTGCGAAAGGCACCGCCTCTATCGCCGCTACCATGCGTCCCACCAGCTTCATCAACTCCCGTAGGGAAGATTGTGGTGACAGGAGAACATTCTGCACTCCTGATTGGATCGCAAGCTGTTTGGCTTGAGGTAGGGACACCAGGGCTGAGTCCGTGTGGAAGTCCATGCCCAGATATGTCAAAGACTGGGTCGGAACCAGGGTCGACTTTGGAATGTTGAGAAGCCACCCGAACTGTTCCAGAGACTTCATGGTCACCTCCAGGCTCACCCGACAAAGGTGTTCCGATGGCGCCCTGACCAGCAGGTCGTCCAAATAGGGAATGACGGCGTGTCCCTGCACATGCAGGAGAGCCATCATTGAGGCCATCACCTTTGTGAACACTCGCGGTGCCGAGGCTAGCCCGAATGGCAGTGCCACAAATTGGAAGTGTCCTTCCCCCACTGCGAATCTCAACCAGCGCTGATGAGCCGGTGCAATGGGCACGTGAAGGTAGGCGTCTCGGATATCTATGGACGCCAGGAAGTCTCCCTGTGACACAGCCGCGATCACGGAGCGCAGGGATTCCATACGAAACTTCCGAACCAACACGTGGCGGTTGAACAACTTGAGGTCCAGAACCGGACGAAAAGAGCCGTCCTTCTTTGGGACAATAAAGAGGTTGGAGTAAAAACCCCTGAACCTCTCTCCCGTGGGTACTGGGACCACCACTCCGTCTCTGCGGAGTCCCTCCAACACCAGATGAAAAGCCTGAGCTTTGTCTAGGGATGGAACAGACCGATGGAATCGGTGTGCCGGCTGTGACGTCAGCTCTATCCTGTAGCCTTTTGAGACTACGTCTCGGACCCACTGGTCTTGGACGTGGAGAAGCCATCTGTCCTGGAAAAGAGACAGGCGGCCCCCCACCTGTGGGGAGACAGGATGAAGGAGCGAGTCATGCCGAAGCGGGTTTAGGGGTGGCAGCTGCAGCCCCTGCCGGCTTCTTTTGGCGACTTTTGTTGCGCCACTGAGTGGAGGGCTTGCCCCCACGGTCCGCGCGAGCGGACGCCGCTGATGACTGCGAGCTGGGGCGAAAGGACCACTGTTTTGGGTTCCTTTTCACGGTTATACCGTGGCTTAGGCTTATTCTGCGGTATCTTAGACTCAGCAGAATCCTTTATCAGCTTGTCCAGCTCGGTGCCGAAGAGCCTGTCACCAGCAAACGGAAGATTTTGCAAAATCTTCTTAGACGTGGCATCTGAGTCCCAAAGACGCAGCCACAACAACCTGCGGATCGCTATAGCATTGGCCGAAGCCACAGCCGAGCGAGTGGCAGTTTCCAAAGTTGCCGTCCTGGCGTAATCCGCATAAGCCCTTGCCCTGTCGGAGAGTGCCAGGACCTCTGGGCTGGCCCTAGCTAGATCAGAGATACCATCCAAGCAGGAGGTAATCGCTTGTAGGGTCCAGACCGCGGCAAAATTAGGGCAAATGAAGACCCCACAGCCTCATAGGAAGACTTGGCGAGTTGCTCGACCTGTCTATCAGTAGCATCCTTCAATGAGGAGCTATCAGAGGCAGAGAAAACAAGGAGCGTGCAGCAATCCTAGTCATGGAAGCGTCCACCTTAGGGGACTGTGACCATTCCAGAAGCACCTCCTGAGGAAAGGGGAAGCAATTGTCCTTAGGTTTACGGACATAACGCCGCCCAGGATGTAACCTGGGAGCTCTAATCACCCTTCCAAAATTAGTGTGGTCCATAAAGGACCCACTTGGTCTTGCCTCCGGCCGCAGCCATTGATAGACCTCCTTGGGGTGAACAGTCACCTCCTCAGGAGGAGTGACCAGACGTAATGTCTCATTGATGGAGGACACCAGATCCTCCACCCCATCTGGAGGTTCAGAGACAGACCCGAGAGTAGAACCCCCATCATCTTCCTCACCATCAGAGGAACGCTCCTCCTCAGAGAGAGCTTGGAGCTCTGGAGAGGCCTCACGAGCTCGCTTAGGGGGTCTCACAGAAGAAGTAAGAAGCACCCGGGGGTAACTGGGAGGAGTAGCTGGGTTTTCCAGCCTCCTATGAAGTGCCTCCAGGGATTGCGACATGGAGGACATCTGGGACAGCAGAGATTCATTTATCTTATTCTGTGCTTCCCATGTCCCTGGGATCACCCGAACCTCAGGGTACAGACCCGCAGATTCTGATCCAACAGTAACTGTCCGGGTCTCTGGGCGTCCGCAATTATTGCAGGACCCCTCCACCAGTGAACCGTTGCATGTAGCGCAGGTAATGGTGCCATCTGCCGTCTTAGCAGCATGCTTCCTTACTGAGGACATCGCCACAGTAGGGGGAAATAAGCCAAGTTGTAACAAACAAACCGGAGATCCCGGTGGCTTACCGACCGCAGTAAGCGGTAGGAGGAAGCGGTGTTCGTGTGTGACCTCCGCGAGTTCCGGTCTCCCCTGGAAAGTGCAGACACACGCTGCAGCCAGATCCCAGCCGGGAAGAGAGGGAGAAGATGGCCGCCGACAGTAAAGTCATAGGCGTGGCCAGGAACACGCGGGAGAACACAAAACACGCCCATCGGTGATGTCACCGTAAGAGCTGCTTCCTCCTCCTCCAGGCAGCCTCAGTAATGGAGGTGCCAGAGCCCGCAGCGCGGGAAAAGTGTGTGTAACAATGCACATACACACACAGACTGCATGCACAAAACAAACATCAGCAGTCTACAGCCTCAGCCCCTGAGACACACAGGGCGGTCAGCCAGAGTGACCCCAGCACAGGGTACACCGACAGAACCGCGGACCCGAGGGTAACCGCGCGGCCTGAGTGTCATGACACCAAGTGACAGACACTACCCCCAGGCACACAGGAGACACACCAGGTGCCTCAGTGCCGGTCCGGTCTGTAAGCACCTTTAGGGAGGCCTCGGACGGGGGTACAGCACCAGTCCGGAGTGTAAGCACCATTTAGGGAGGCCTCGGACTGGGCTGGCTCCGTCCGGTCTGTAAGCACCATTTAGGGAGGCCTCGGACGGAGCGGAGCTGTGCAAGGCTCCAGGCTCCCCCTCTCCAGAGCCTCCATGGAGGGATGGAAAGGAAGGAGCTCGACAGCGTACCGGGAGAACAGCAAGTGTCCAGGCTAAAAAGCCCTCCGGTACCTCCACCAGCGTGTTCCACAAAGGGTGAGCGGGGAGACTGTCGAGGGTCCCAACCGGGACCATTTACCTTGTCTTCATACGCCATCACGTAAGCTGTGAGAATGCAGTGAAGTGCAAGCAAAGCGTGATCCTCCGAGCACACTAAGTTTAAAACTGAGGATGTTTCCTACGGTGGGGGTTTATAAGCGGAGGAGGCGGTGTCTACAAACTTGTAGTACCTAGTGTGACCTCCGGAGGGCGGAGCCCTAAACCCCATTGTCTGGGTCTCCCATTATGATGACCAGAAAATATATATATAGGTCATTTGTAACATGGATAGAACATCCTAACATTCTTCACCATAAAAAGGTTATAGAATATTAAGATCTTTGCTCACACCAAAACTGGAATCCAAAAGTTTAAAGGGACAAGGTCATACTGGCAAATCTATCAAAGACTAGTGAGAAACCAAATCTATGGGTCAAGTCATGAAGTGAACAAAGCAAACTATCAAAAACCGAGCAACCCTACATTCCAGACATTGCTCATACTTGGCATCAATATAAGACTTTGAGAAAGACTAAGCGAGCAAATACTAGACATGTCATAGCATCTGCTGAAGAGCTGAGGGGATGGAGAAAAAGAGAATAAAAGGGGGGGGGGGGGGGGGGGGGACTGAGCTACATAATAAAAAAATTAAAAAAATCATAAGCTCTCAAAAGTTCATTTACTTGAAGTATGGTTCCCAGATAGCACAATAAAAGTCCAAGCAGCAAGCAATAGGTATATAATTGACACACAGACACCCACATCTACGGTAAGTCAAATACTTACAAGGAAAACAAAAAGCAATAATACCACTAAGCAAACTAATAGTTTTCTACACAGCTAGGTCTATCTGTGCATAAGAGAATTTCTAGAATCAGGAAAGAAAGGAACTAAAGATACAGGAGACAGAGTCAAAGTGTAAGACAAGGTGGTTAAAATGCGCAACTGTGTCCCTATTAATCTAGTAGGCCAAGTGACCACTTGTTGTTTCTTTACATGTGTTCTGTAAATATGTAATGGAGATCCAAGTTTGGGTGCAATAGGTTCAGAGTTGGTTGAGCTCATAAGCTAATTGTGCTGGATGCTCAGAAAATGCTGCCGTACAGTCTCTGTGCGGAGGTGGGTCCAGAGTATCAAACACACTGGTTCATTAAACAGTCCTGAGCATGCATATCCAAAAATGTAGCCTGCCAAGAGAGAAGAAGAAGGGGAGATAGTTAGAATGCAAATGAAGCTATGGGGAAAAGTGAACAGTTATGCACAACTTCCCCATCTGAACCTGTGTGAAACCTCAGCCTGTAGCAGAAATGCTCCGATCTACAGATTGTATGCCAAGAAACAGTGGCCACCAACCTGTAGCTCTCCATCTGCCGTAAAACTACCAGTCACACTAGATCCTGAAGGGCTCGAGTCAGGACATGCTGGAGTGGTGGTTCTGCAATATGGGTGGAGACTACTACTCTAAAGGTCCAGTAAAAGGTACCGTCACACCCGACAATATTGCTAGCAATTTCACTGGCAATTTGCTGGTTGCAGTGAAATCATGGACACATTGTTCTATTTTCTTGCCGTGTACAAATGGAACAATGTGTCCATGATTTCACTGCAACCAGCAAATTGCCAGTGAAATTGCTACCAATATTGTCGCGTGTGACGGTACCTTAAGACATCAAAGTAGATGGTTGCAGTAAGCTGCATCCTGAAACCATGTGTGAAGAGAGATCATGGTCTGAGACAGTGGTAGATCTGTAACTAGCTCTGCCATCACCACTAACAGGCTTGTTGAGCTTTCAGGACCTGAGACCACGAAGGAAAGACTGTGGCCTACAGAAGGAGTCAAAGTAGGCTTCTGAAATAAGTTGTTCCGATTACCCAAAAATCCCTAAATATCTAAACTATTAGTTGCCAAGTGTTACCGATTCCAGTTCTATACCATTTCCATAATAGTACAGCTGCAAAGCTAGTGCATCCAAGGCTATATTCACATTTGTGTGATGTTTATTTTTCTCAGACAGGCGCCGACATATAGAGTTATCGATACATGAAGTTTTAAAAAACTGATCCGTGTCTCTGGTCCGTGAGACTCAGAACATGTCCTACTCCCATCCATTTAGCGGATAAGACTTGGCTATTAAGGTCGGGTTACACGCTGCGATGTCCCAGCGATCCGACCAAAAAAAAAAAAATAAATATGCACTGCATCCCCCTGTCCATCAGCGGCGGCGTGAGCAGCGCATAATACATTACACTATGTATACTGGCCCCCTCCCCATCTTAGTATCTGGTCCCTATGCTGCGGCACACATTAAAACAAACCATTTACATTAACTTTCCAGTGAATCCCTATAAGCACGCCACATCCTCCGGTCTTCCTGCTTATGCCGGCATCATGTGACCGGCGCAGCAATGACGCCACTACTGCGCCGGTCACATGATGCTGGCATAAGCAGGAAGACCAGAGGACACGGCGGTGCCTGCAGGGTCTCGCCAGAAAGGTAATGTAAATGGTTTGCTGTTTTAATGTGTGCTGCAGCATGGGGGCCAGATACTATGATGGGGAGGGGTGAGTATATAATGTTGGGGGCCATGTGCCAACATGGGGAGGGGCTATAAACATTGAAGACGGGCATGTGCCAGCATGGGTGGGGGTTTATACCCAAAGGTGGGGGGCATGTACCAGGATGAAGGTGTATGTACTATGATGGGGAACATATACAGGGGTGAGGGGCTATATATCAGGATGGGATAGGCTATATACAGTGATGGGGTGACTATATAACAGAATGGGAGCTATATACCACGATGGGGGGGCTGTGGCATTTCCCACCCTAGGCTTATACTCGAGTCAATAAGTTTTCCCAGTTTTTGGAGGCAAAATTAGGGGCCTCGGCTTATACTCGATTATATACGGTACTTTTTTTTTCCTGGTCTATTCATTACCCTGTAGTACTATGGCTCAAAAAATAAAAACATTCTAATCATTCTAGTATGCTAGATAAGACACTTAAAGGGAACCTGTCACCTGGAATTAACCCCCTGACCTATTATTAGCTGTCCCTACACCTTTCTAAGTGCTCCCTAAGGGTATGTGGACACTGGTAGGTTTAGTGCAGGTTTAGCAGCGGAAACCGCCGGTCGGTTTCCATGAGTTTTATGTAAATTTATGTTAATCCAAAAGCGGCTTTTAGGTTAACATTAAACCTATGGAAACCGACACCCGCTGTGCACACACCGGCGGTTTACACATGCTCATCTGTTGCTAAACCGCTGGGTTCCCAGCGGGTTAGCAACGAATGTGCATGTTCTATAAACCGGCCGGTTCTGCAGCGGCTGCAAGCAGAATTATGTGCTGCTTCCAGCCGCTGCATAACCGCCGCCGCTAACCCGCTGTGCACCCGCCCGTCATCGGCCGCACATACCGCCAGGAAGCCGGTGGACGGCTGCAGAGCTTCCTGGCGGGTCCGCCCAGCCACCCACCGGCACAAACCCAGCATATGTGCACATACCCTAACCATCCCTCGCTTTTGTAAATCCAACCTGTAAAAATTAGAAAAATGACTGAACTTAGGCCCCTTTCACATCAGCGGTATTAAAATGCGGCAGTTGCGGTGAAAAAAGGCATCTGCCGCATTTACCGCATAACGACCGCACTTGTGGTTCACTTGCGGCAAGCCCCATGCATTGTCTATGGGTAAGTGTGCGGCAGGTGCGGTTTCGGCACTTGCGGCCATTTAAAAAAACTGAGGCTGCCGTGTTTTTTTCACGGCCGCATCTGCCGCAAGTGCCGAAACCGCAACTATACCGCATGAACACTGCATGGGGCTTGCCGCAAGTTAACCGCAAGTGCGGCCGTTATGCGGTAAATGCGGAAGATGCATTTTTTTCACCGCAACTATCGCATTTTTCTAATACCGCTGATGTGAAAGGGGCATTACTGGACGTCGCTCAGTCAGGCGACAGGAAAGGCGCTCCAGGCTCCATTGTCCCCTCGCTGCTTCATCGCACGCCCTGTTGGGCGGCATAAAGAAAGAATTATCTCCTCCTGATTTTGTAATCTCCCGCTTTCTTTTCATGCTATGATGCAACGGCCGGTACGTCACATCCGACCGATGCATTATTGCTTGATCACGTGATCGGCCTGGGTCTGCGCATGCGCAATGCGCATATTGAAGCCATCCCGATCATGTGATCAAGCCCCTAATGCACCTGGCCAGATGTGACATACCAGTTGGAGCATCATAGCATTAAAAGATGAAAAGAGGGCGGGAGATTCCAAAATCAGGAGGAGATGAAGAAAGAATTATGCCGCCCAGCGGGGCGAGCAGTTGAGCAGCAAGGAGGGGACAATGGAGCCTGGAGCCACCTTTCCAGCGACGTGCAGTAAGTTCAAAGTCATTTTTCTGACTCTTTAACAGGTCGGATTTACAACAGAGAGGGATGGTTAGGGTACACATAGGAAGGTGTAGGGACAGCTAGTGAAATCAGGGGGTTAATTCCAGGTGACAGGTTCCCTTTAACACTAGTGTCTTCTTGTCTAGCACTTTACAATAATGGGCTTTGTTTTGTTTTTTTAAGAGGTGTTTTGTATCTATAACCTATTGGACCCCATATGTGTCATATACGGTACATTCTCTGGTTGCTCAGCATATTGAGCATCAGCAGTAAATAAAGCTTTGCGCCTCAGCATAGTCCAGACCTGTGCAGAGTGCAGCCCGGGACAGCCAGAGCGCTTTATGCACTTCCGCTGGTATCTGCAATGTCATCCAGTGAACAGTATAATGGAACAGAGAGATGTGAGCTCGCTCTTCCATCACTGAGCTTCTCCGTACGAGTGCAGCAGGTGCAATGGCTTCCCTACATCTCGTCAGCTGTTAACAGGTAAAGCTAAATTCAGACGATTGGTTCAGAGGGAAGAATCCTTTGTTCCTCCCCTGTGTGACATGTCAGGGCTGTAATTTCGCTTTCACAGTGTATCTACATACACTGCGAAAGCGAAATAACAGTGAACAAAAAATTACAAACAAATTACTCACCTCTCTGCCGGCTGTTCCGGGACCCAAGGGGGAAGATGTCCGATCGCTGCAAGGACCTGAATGATCTTCACCGGTAGCAAACAGCTGATTTGTCACGTGACATCATCAGCTGATCATGACGCAACATCATCAGCTGAGTACACATACATGTCACTCGGGAACAGGAATATTCCTGCCCCTGTGTGCCTTTACTTCCTCCTGCGCTTTTGGGGAAAAAAATGTGACTGTAAAAAAAACGTGGTTTGTGAATGCAGTGTGTTTTTTTTACTGGCACTAAATAGCGCGTGGGAAATACGCTACATGTGAATGTAGCCTTGCAGTCTGCGTTTTACTGTACTGTCCTCAAGCTGGGGTAACGAGGCGCAAGTCTAAACTCTCAGTCTGAAGAATTGGAAAGTTTTAAAATGTTATATCCTGGGAGGAACGAGCTCAGTGGAAGCGTACATACAGTATGGAGAGCCAAATCTTCTGCACATCAGCTATGCAACTCGTAAAGCATGTCAAACATTACACAAAGAATTTAAGAAATGTTCTTTACCAGGTAAAACATTAACAAGTAATACAATTAACTTTGTACTAACCAGACACTTTTCCGTTTCATAACCGGGTAATTAATTCATGTGGGTTACAGAGTAACAAATGTGCGCAGTTATTTAATATATCTACAGGCTTTAAAACATTTGTACAGCTAAAACTAAGTGAACTTTTCACATCTAAACCAAGTGTTAACCTGTTGAGAGAAAAATAAATAAAAAAGGGTTCGTTTCTAATGTAATATAGTAGATTTCAATGATATCTTTGTACCAACTAATGCAAGAAGGTGCTCACATTTCTAAGGTCAATAACAATACATTCTGCTAATAGGTTATTCCTGATTGAGTTTGTTCTTACAGTTGATAGCGAAAGAAGAGGGAAATGTGGCACCGAAATCCAGATACACTTCAGGCATGACAAAGTGCAGAATATCATCACCTATATGCACCAAAATTATCCTATAAGAGGAGATCTGCAATTTATTATTTTTATTTTTTTTTAAGTAGGACTGCTGCAACCCAACACGCTCAATGATTTCCATGCCATTAGCCATTACAGGCCACTTAAAGAGAACCTGTGATGTCCTTATTAGTCATTAAACCACCACTAATCTTACAGAATTTAGATCATGTAGTGTTTAGTAATTACCGTTAAAAAAATATATGTTTTCATCCCAAAAAAGCATGTTAACAACTTACTGTACATATTTTATTAGCTAGCTGGGCAACAACAGTCAAGCAGATAGGTCACTGAACTGAATGCCAACTGCTTTGTACAAAGGACCCGTGTGATGTCACGACCATGTTAATGTAATAGGCGAAGCTAAGCAAGCTAAATCATTAAGGTCTATGTAAAATTAGCTCCACCTATCAGTCACATGGTTGTGACATCATACAGGTCCTGCAGCATTCTGAAATTCGGCTGAATTGTTAACTATTAACCTGCCGGACGACTGCTTGACTGTTGTTGTCAGCTCTAATGAAAACATGTAAGTTGTTAAAATAAAATTGAGATAAATGCAATGGTTAAGGAAGAAAAAAAAAACAAAAAAAAAAAAACGCTGATTAATGAACACTACATGTTCTAAATAGCATTGGGGTGTGTTTAATAAAAAACAACAGGTTCCAGTTAAGCACCACTACAGCGCTGGAGTGCTGCTTCTATTACTTTACTCCCAACGATTTTCCATTATTCCCCTTTTTCCTAGAGCAAGAACTTTTTTTTTTATTTTGCCATCAATAAAGCCATATGAGGGCTTGTTTTCTTTTTTTTGTTGTTGTTGCTGAACTGGTTGCGCTTTTGAATGACACCACTCATTTTACAATTTACCATGTATAGTGTACTGGAACAGCAGGAAAAAAAATCCAAGTGTGGTGAAATTACAAAAAAAAAAAAAAAAAAATTCTACAGTATTTACATTTTTTTTATATTTATATTTTCACTGCATAGCATAACTAACCTATTAGTGCGATTCCTCAAGTCGGAAGGAGTTTGTAGATATTAAATTAAATATTAAACTAGAATTCTTCAGTACCAATGTCTATATAGATAGGAGGGGGTTGGAGAACTGTCTCTAGCACCTCCCTCTTCCAGTTACCATAGAATCTCCTCAGTAAGGCCCCTTTCACATCAGCGGTTTTTGCCGATCACGGCAGATGCGGTGAAAAAACCCCAACGGCCGCGATTACCGCATAACCGCTGCAACTTGCGGCAAGCCCCATGCAATGTCTATGGGGCTTGCGTAAGTGTGCGGCAGGTGCGGCAAGTGCGGTTTCGGCACTTGCGGCAGGTGTGGCCGCAAAAAACAAACAGCGTGCTTGATACCGCGCCCCATTAGCGATGATTGGTGGGGGCTACTGTGTTACCATTGGCTGTCCCTGCACAAAGCGCCATATTTAAAGAGCTGTTCATACACACTACACAATTGCAATGGGGTTATGTATTAGCCACCCTTCCTGTGCAGGCTGGCCAATCATGACGTTATTGCGTTGTCTAATCAACGTGTTTGTGGCGCGGAATACACAACTCTGTCACGCCTATGTTCTTATGGCGCTGAACATGTACGCCCACATTCCTTTGGGGAATGCGGCGTGTGAAGCGGCGTCGGGAGGCAACCGGATGTTTCCCACAGGTTCTGTTTCAACTTCTGGGGAGCCACGTTCCCTTAGGTTGATGACGCAATTGCGGGGTCTAAATGCAGCATCAACCGTTAAAAACGTGCATATTCGGCTGCTACCGATCGCCGGTGATAGTTGTGGCATGTAAGGGTATGTGCACATCAATCGGTTTGTGGGCTGGTTTTGCACGTTTTCCGTCGGCGGTTCCCGCTGAGTTTTATGTTAATTTATGTTAATCCTACCCACCGGTAGGATTAACATGCTAGTCAATGGAGTTTTGAAAACGCTGTGTATATTACAACGTTTTTTGTCTTGACGATTTCAGTTTATTCACCGGTTTCCGACCGGTTGTCAAAGATAGAGCAAGCGACTTCTTTTCAGCGTTTTTCCAGCGGGTCCAGCTGAACAAGTGCAGCAAAGACCAGTCTGGAAATCGCTAAAGGAACACGCCGGGTAAATAGCCAAGAACACGCTGTCCGACCGCTAGCAACCCGATCGCAAATCGTTAGCAAAACGCTAACAAAACCAGGGACACTAGCGAGTGCAGAAAACTCAGTATCTGCCAGTCTCCACCGGTTCCCGGTCGTTCTGCAAAGATGCAGAAACGTCAGATGTGCACTTACCCTAAAGGTACTTTAATGGGAAAGTCTTCACTGAATACAGATTATACCTATGAATTGAGAATTTTGATAATGACTGATCATTTCTGGCAGAGAAAGAAGCAAATGTGTCTGGTAACAAATTACAAAGCGGTTTATTTTCATATGTACTATTGATTTATGGAATAAAAATTAAGACTGTTACACTTCAAGTATCCAGTTAGTGGGTCCACACCACTACTGTCACAACTGCATGCCCTAACTTTCAGACAAATAATTCTGCTATACCGTAGAGTAGACTGCGCTGGACTGGCAATACCGCTATATTACAATGTCAGTTTTACAATGGACTACAAGAAATCCATATATTACAGTAAACAAAGCCCCACATTCTTCCTGTGTTTGTGTGGGTTTCCTCCAGGTTCTTTGGTTTACTCCCACACTCTAAATACATACTAATCTAATAGGAAATTTAGATTGTGAGCTCCAATGAGGACAAAGTTTCTGATGAATGTAAAGAGCTGTGGAGTTATAAAAAATTATAAAAAATAATGTTCTCAATTGCCATTGTTTTATCTTGGTCCACTCAACAGCGCCAATGCTACCGAGTGGACCAGTTCGTGCTGCATTACAGCTGCTCTGCAAGGTCTACTAGCCTGGAAAATCCACCTCACAGTTTAGAAGCAGCATTTCCTCAACAGTCGCATGTTATCTAGGTAAAATTCAACTTCAGTCTTCATTTCCCATGTCCACTTCCACCCATTCCAATTACATTAATGAACAAAAGAGATTGACTGTTTCCAAACCTTTTAAAGTGCAGCTTCACCTTTGAACACCATTTTACACATAGATACAATCTAGAGGAAAAAGTGCAAGTATGCAAACACATTCTTGCAGAGTTCCAGAGATAAAGCTGTAAAGTAGAATGTACTCACCCTTCTGCTGGCTACAGAAGGCTCAGCATTTCCTGACTTTACCTCCCTGCACTCCAGGATTTCTTTTCAGCATCTAGCATAAATTTGTCAGAATATCAGACACCAGTTCTCCCAGAACTCAAGTTTGACTCCATTAGTAACCAGCAGAACTATGATGATTACAGCTCTGACATACAGGTGGTAAATGAAGTTAGCCATACACATGAAACAGCTGTTGGACGAACACACATGATAACATAAGACCAGTCAAGTGTTCCTGTGCCCTGAATGGTAAAGCTGCTGCCAGACTAATGGCAGTAGCTTATTGCTATGCCAAAGCAAAAAGGTCAGACTTTGAAATTTAAACAGGCCAGATGTGTTACCCTGCACCGGAGTTCACTCTCCATTAGATGGACAGACATTCCTGCTGAAACCAGTGGATTTGTCAGTTTTGTCTAATACATGAGGATTTTATGGTTAGGCCAATGGAAGTGGTTGTGTACATCTGTAATATTATCCAACTAGGTGGGGGCCGGTTGCTATCGCATTGGGAGGGCGGTGACATCTCAATGGGGGCAGGCGCTGTGGTGCTGGGGGTGGCAGCCATCTCACTCCCTCCTGTGTGCCATCACCTTTAAGCAGTCTACCTATGTGCTCTACCAACTGTATGTGGTCTCTCTCCCCCATGCTGTGTTCTCTCTTCTGTGCTCTCTCCTTTGAGCTGTCTTCACCCTGTGAGCTCTCTCCACTGTGCGGTCTCACGCAAACGTGGTGTACAAAGATAGTGGTGGCGTCTGTAAAGGTGTAAGTGCGCGCCGGGTCACGCTGCCATCTTTGCATACCCAGGTGTGCAAAGATGGCAGCCGCCTAAGTGTGCATGGGCACTTACTCAGGCAGAGATAATCAAATTCAGAGGCGGTTCCTGTAGTCGGTTTCTGGTGGCTGCAGCAACTGCGCATTGTGCCAGTATCGCCAGATTTGAACACCCATCACTTGGGTGTGCAAATATAACTGTCGCCGGCGTGTGATAGGAGGAGGACATCCGGATGCCAGAAGTTGATGACAAATGCCACAGGACTATTATGCAAGTAGATTATGGAAGTAGGCAAAGTCAAAACACTTCCTGTCAGAAAAAAAACAAAAAACACACCTTTTAAAGCTATTATGAGTTAGTAGTCATGTCTCTAGTTCCCAGAAAATAGAACAGAACAGAGTCAATGGAGCAGGATACAAAGCACATTTAGCATAGGCACAAGCACAGGCATAAGCATAAGCATAAGCATAAGCATAAGCATAAACATAAGCATAGCATAAACATAAGCATAAGCATAAGCATAGTGTAGCTTTCACACATAGTAAGAGGAATTGCCAGCTCGCCTAGTGCTTGAAATCCAGCTTGCTCCCCCACCTTATCTATCCAACCATTGTAATTTTTGTATATTTTTAATGGGCCCAAAAATAAAGAATTATTTACCAGACACTAGAACAACCACCCTTTTTTTCCCTTGATAACGCAACTTTGTAATATTTCTTATCAGACAAATGTGCTCCTTTCTCTGACAGAAATGATCAGTCATTATCCAAATTCTCATTTCTGAGGTAAAATCTGCATTTGGTGAAGACTTTCCCATTACTGAGATAGGAGACAGCAGCTGTCACTAAGGAGACTCTCCCAATAATAAAGTCTTCACTGAATACAGATTTTACCTCAGAATTGATCATTTGGATAATGACTGATTAATTCTGGCAGAAAAGAAGCAGATTAGTCTGATAAGATATATTAAACTTCCTTAATTTTCATGTGTACTATTAATTTAGGAAATAAAGTCAAACTGTTGCTTTAATAACTATCAGATTGAAGGAAATCTATCATGTGAGGGAACGTGAGGTAACATACCAAAAAGTTGGACTGAGTGCTCAGTTGCTATGGCACAATCAACCTTCACAGCGCTCAAGGTTGTTCGGTTTTGAAAAACAAAAGAGGAAGGACAAAATTCCAGCGCGCACACACGGAGTATTTCCATGACTTCCCCTGCCTTTCAGCCACACCCTATAAAACAATTAATGACAGGAAGAGATTCACATTCAAACACTTTGCAACCAGCTTCAGGCAGAAGAAAAACTTCCAATTTCTTGCTCAGTAAGAGGCCATTACTCTGCCTATTGATATTCGGAGCATGGCTGAATGGGGAAAAAGTGATCAGTCAAGCAGAGGTTTAATGCTGGAGTATGATTACCAAAATCAGCCTCCAAAAAGGTCAATTAAATGCTCATAACATGGAAAATGTAAATAGATATTTTAGACAAACTATCACTCACAGAGATTGCAAACATTTAAGAGGCAAACACCAGGCAGGGCGATACTCAACCAACACTGGTGCAGATATGTCTGAAGGAACCTTCTATACCCATTAGATTGTAGGCAGCGGAGCCAGGATACTGCCATCATCCTCTAACTTTCTAATGTATATCAAAGCGTCTGACTGGACACTTTTTTCAGAGTCTCACACACATGTAAAGAAATCAAAAGCTTTATGCAATGTAGTTATAGATAAGCCAGCAAGAGAAGTGGTTTATGTCTCTTTACCCATTGAAAACACACATATGACTGTCCATGCCACACATGCGCGAGTATGCTGGGGGAGCCAGCCAAACAATCATTAGTTTGCCTTACACCTCAGATACATATCTATATACCTGCCAGAGCTGAATGGACAGGTACTGTGCACCAGTCCTACTTAAGACACTTTTTTTTTTGTTATAGCCTAAGGCTGCGTTCAGACGCGGCGCATTTGGTCGTGTATTGTGCAGTGGCGCTTTTTTGCAAGAGTTTATGCACAAAAAAGCGCGACTGCATGTAGACGCGTGCTTTTCCCAGCGCTCTTTTCCTGAGGCCAGTTTAACATGTAGCCTATGGGAAAAAGCACACCAAAAAAAAGCGCAAAGGATTGCCATGTCAATTCTTTTTTGCGTGCGCCCTCTTGCAGTGAAAACACGCGCAATAATGCTCGGCAAAATGCGGCGTCTGAACGCCTTTCAGCAAAAGCCATGGCTTTTGCTGGAAGGCGTATCCACCTCTGTTTGCCACTGCATTTGCGATCAAAAGCACCACGTAAATACAAGAATACACGGCAATTACGCCACGTCTGAACACAGCCTTATACAACCGGGAAGTTTTATAGTGCTTTCATTTGGAACCCCAGTATGTTCCTAATTTCATACAGGAATACACAATCCTATCAGAGAATGCAGCGACATACTGTCTACGGTGGCAGACCGTGCAATCACCATGGGGACACAAGTTGGGGGTGAGGAATGGGGGATCCCACGGCTTCCTCTATCATTGTGTCTTAGATCTGGTAACTCATCAGGTGCAATGCCACTTCATCGCACCCGCTGTGCAGATCAGTGAAGGCAGAGCTTCAGAACACTCCCTGCCAAGACCAGGGCACTGGGGGGTCAAGGAGAGGAGTCAGCGAATATGTGGTGCCCAGAATACTGCATGGTGAACTATGCGATGTGCATCGTACTGTATGGAGGACTAGGATGGTCCCATCATACTATATGGACAACTATAGGGGATTCATTATTTTCCATGGAAGGCAATGTGGGGCCCATTATAGTATACTAGATGGTGGCCCCATTCTAACGCATCGGGTATTCTAGAATATGTGGGTGTGCGGCGGTGGCCCCCCCCTCAGTTCTCACCCGCTACAGGCTTCTGTCCAGCCGGCCCTCACCCTAGCATGTCTTCTTCTTCTTCCTCCAGCACAGACGTCAGTAATTCCAAGGCCTCAGGGGGTGGAGTTAACAGGGGGAGTCATAGTAGGCGTATTCACGCACATAGCCCTGATGTGGTGGGCGTGCCCTTGTTCATGACTATTACAACGCCCCCTTTGGTAGCTCCACCCCCACCCCAGTGGCCTTTGAATTTTTGGAGTCTGCCACAAAAAGAAGAAGAATGGCGGGGTGAACGGCGGGCAAATGGAACATGGAGCGGCAGCCAGGAGGGAGCATGGAGCGGGTGAGCAGAGGGCAGGAGACCGAGCGGAGGGGTCCGGGAGACCGGGGGCTGGGGGGGGGGGGGGGGGACTGTGAATGTTTCGCTGTAAGGAAAATCCCGCGTCACTAATTGTTCGTGGCTGGCTGGGCGCAGCCAATCAGCGACGTGGGTTTTGCGTTAGAGAGACAGTGTGATGTGAGTTGCAAGCTGAGTGTGACATGAGTGCAGGACAGAGTTTGACGTGAGTGCAGGGTTAAGTGTGAGTGGTGGGTGAGTGTAGGGTGTGTGGGTGTAAGTGGTCTGCAGTACCTGGCTCCTGGTGCTGTGTGCGTTTCGCTTAAGGACTTCTGGTGATGTCACAGTCATGTGACCTTGCTCCGACCAGGATTGTGACATCAGAGGTCCTGTAAGTATAGAGCCCCAGTCTCACCTGGCCGGGATCGCTGGTGCGTCGTTTTCACATCACTGTTCATTTCAAATAGCGGGATGGGAAAGCCGACAGTGAAGTCAGCTTTCCCGCCCGCTTTGTGAGTGTAGCGCTGTCGTCTCTGTCACGGCAATCCGGCGTAGCTGATGCGTTGCCAGTGCGTTTTTTGTATAAAAAAAAAAAAAATTTGCTGGTACACATTTCGGATTAATTTCCCCTACGCACAGGGGTGCAGCAAGGACCGGGGTGGGGGGGGTGCTGTCGGCGGCCACGGGAAGGGAGGGAGGGGTTGGTGTCGGTAGCCTCCACACGTCACACAGGAAGTGCATGGTGCAGGCGCTGCCCCCTTCTGTTCTGCCACTCCCCCTGCCTCCTTGCCTCCTGAGCCTAAAAGCTCATATTGACCATTGGACAGTGCAACTCTGCTGTGCAGAGCACACGTCCCCGTGTATTTGAAATATGGCGCGCGCCGCTATTCTGATTGGTCAGCGCTGAACGCGGTGACCAGAGGAGCAGCATTCAAATTGCGCGCTGCTCCTCTGATTGGTCAGCGCTGAACCGGTGGCAGAATAGCGGCGCACGCCATGGCACCTATTTCAAATATACTGTCTCAGTGTATTTGAAATATGGCGCACGCCACTATCCTAATTGGTCAGCGCTGAACGCGGTGACCAATCAGAGGAGTGGCATTCAAACCGCGCGCCAAGCCGCTGTCGCCGGGATCACAGGTCCGGCCGATTGTGGCCGCAGCGCGCACGAGCTGGCCAAGAGATGACGCCGGTCATCTCCCAGCTGGCTCGCCGCGGCTACTGCTGCACAGAGGTCAGCGGTTCGCCAGCTGGTCATCTCACGGCTGTAAGAGGTGGACCTCTGTGCCACAGGTAGCCGCGCTGAGCTCCTGTCGCCGGGCTGCAAATTGGCGCAAAATTCGAACTTTGAATTTGCGTGCCTATTTGCATAGTCCAGCGGCCACCAATGAGCAGCCTCTGTCTGGCGCGCGATTTCTGTGACAGACAGACAACATTAGACGATTATATAGTAGATGGAATGCTATGCCAGGGTCATTACACTATTTGGAGGGCATCTTTATACTTTATGGAGCACCATTATACAATATGCAAGCAATTATACAGTGTGAATGATTATATGGGGTCCATCATACTGTGCAGTGGGTTATGTGGGGGCCATTACACTAAGTAGGGCTGTGTGGGGGATATTATTGTCTTGCAGTCAGCATACTTTGTTAGGGTAGTTGAGGGGGGTGTCATCATATGGTGCAGTTCACTACGGGGTTATAAAGTGTTTGCAGGGTACTTTTCTTGGCATTATAGGTTATGGTTGAAATGACAGGAGCATCAAGGGGCTGTAATAGAAGAATTACGGTACTTTGAAATGGCTGAAAAGTTGTTTCATATGCTTTTATGTGACCATGCTGAATATTTTTTTCCTTTGTTGGGGATTTGAAAAAAAAAAAAAACGCAGTCAGACAGTTTCTGGAGTGTTCCTAAGGCGGCCGTCACACGTCTCGACATCTTGAACGTATTGTAAGCGATCACGTGCACGCGCGATCGCTAACAATATTGTTCACATCGCTGGTGAGATGTCACACAGACAGACTCACCAGCGATGTGGACCAGCGAGATCGCAGGTAACTATGGTACACATCGGGTTACTAGGCGCCGCGCGGCGCTTAGTAACCCAACGTTTACCATAGATACCATCTCCCAGCATAGGCTCTGCCACACACCACGATGAAGCAGATTGAACAAGCGATTATCGCTTGATATGAGCTCTGGCTCTCATATCTGCGATGTCACGATCAAGCGATTTTACATTGTAAAATCGCTTGATCGCACGTAGCGATGCACAAACGATATCGCTTAAGCGATCAAAAAGCAGATCGCTTAAACGATATCGTTCAAGATATTGCACCGTGTGACGGCCGCGCTAAGGAATATTAGCCAAATCTTCATGGGCACCAATATTCTCAGGATGTCAAAAGTGGTCCGAAAAGTTATCCAAGACAACCAAATGGTAAGAGAGGCTACATTTTTGCTCAGCAACTTTTGAAGAGTGGTTTTTTTTACACCAGATTTCTGAAGTGAACTCCTTAGGCTGCTTTCACACTGGTATATTTTCATATTTATGTCCATCCGTTTTAAAACAGATGGCCACGGATCTGTTGTGGCCTCCCATGTTATCCTACAGGCACGGATTGGTCCTAAAGTGTCAGTGTGTCTCCGTTTTGTCACGGATCCGTTGGTGTCCGCAATTTTCATGTACGCAGAAACGGAAACTGTTCTGGACTTCCCCGAAAATCGGACACCAACAGACAGACACACATCCATAGCTGTCCGTATGATATTATCATGGAGCTCTATGGAGGACGGATCCGTACAGATCTGTGTAACAGATCAGTATTGCTGTACCGAGCATGCTCAGAAGGTACAGCTCATCTCACCCCTCTCTCTGGGGACTGAGGAAGATCCTTTAAAAATTAAATGTTCCGTGGACATCCGGTGGCATCCTTATGCACAGATCCGTCCATGACTACATGAATTTCATATAGCCACACGGATTTGAAAATAGGCAGTGTGAAAGTAGCCTTAATGAAATGGGGCCCAATGAATCCACAGAACACCAGAAACGCCATACATAACGTAGATGGGACCTCAGTCACAGAATACTCAGCCTCTCACAGCATTGTTTTGTATAAACCTGCTTTCTCCACTCCCTCCTTAGTACTGCAAACGTCATTGTGACACTAAGTGGCATAGCACCCAGGTTCACCAATGGGCCAGGAACTAGCCATCCTTCATCTCTACAAAAAATATCTGCTTATATTTCTCATTGATAACCAAAAGATCAAGTTGTTAGGTAGATTATGCAGTTCAAAGAAGAACATATTACACGTCTCGGATTATTTCAAGCTGAATCAGCATGGAGCTGTCATGTTATATGGGAACAGTAAGCCAAAACGAACTTTGATCACAATGGGATCTGGAGAACGGCCAAAAAAACATTGACCTGACAAAATGCAGAAGCATTTGTGACATACGGCAGTGTAATTTCATGCTGAATCCTGGCTGTAATACAGGCAGAGGTTCAGAAGAGACATTTTTAATCTGCTATCAAAGCATGAGTTATTCAAGGACAAGCAGAGGACACGACATGTTTCCACAACAGCACCACATACACAACACCAAAAATGAAGAATTATGCAGAGAACGTTCCCTTCCCTGGCATGAAAGGGCAGTGTGGCATGTGTAAACTACCTGTACGCTCATAGAAAGGGTGAATTCAAGGGCTGTAGAATGGCTGTTCAGAGCACCTATGCACTACATAAATCTACAAGGTTATTCAACAAAGAGGACTTAAAATCTCCAAAATACTGTATTGCATATTTCACAACCAACTAGGTCACGTTCACACACGACAGATATGCTGGGCAAAATATAAAGCGCTAAGGCCAGTTTTACACTAGCGTTCATCCGCGCTGCACAGGCAGGTGGCTCACTGTGTGCGGCTACGCAAGCGTCCTGCAGCCCTATGCCATGGGGACACACTGTGTATGTGTTTGGCTGCGTCTGAGTGTGTTTGTGTCTGAATGCGTATATTTGCAAAATTAAAGTGAATTGTGCAGCACTGCCATCCGGATGGAAGCGCAAGGAAACTCTGCGTCCCTCTCCCCATCTCTCTGCGTCCCTCTCTCCCCCATCTCTCTGCGTCCCTCTCCCCCATCTCTCTGCGTCCCTCTCCCCCATCTCTCTGCGTCCCTCTCCCCCATCTCTCTGCGTCCTCTCCCCATCTCTCTGCGTCCCTCTCCCCCATCTCTCTGCGTCCCTCTCCCCCATCTCTCTGCGTCCCTCTCCCCATCTCTCTGCGTCCCTCTCCCCATCTCTCTGCGTCCCTCTCCCCCATCTCTCTGCGTCCCTCTCCCCCATCTCTCCCTCTCTCTCTCTCTCTGTCTCTCCCTCCTTACTCACAATACATTCTATAAAAACAGACTTAGGTGCACATTTCACCCTTTGTAATGTGAAAGGTAATTTTGCAGTAAAAAACCTCCCCCCCTACTCAGAATATAGCATCCAGTGATTATGAAGATTGGACGCAAACACTACAATCTGCAACGCATAAATTAAGTCTTCATAACCTTGTTCACTTGCATTGGACTGTAGCATAAAGAATTCTGCATCGAAGAAGCTCCATCAAATCCCGTGTGAACGCTGCCTAAAAGGTCTTCATCTCATGGTAATAGCATTCCCAGGTCAGGCAATAAATGTCATAGGCTGGTATCAAAAATAGGAACAGGTACTCCACAGTGACCGTGTTATTAAACGAAATACTTCCTTTTAAACAGAATGGATGGGGTGAGGGGGGTAATTCTGCTTCCAGACAACGGCGACTAACATCAGTATCTAGGCAAGTCGCATATTGGAGCTCAAAGTTGTCAATGTGAGATTTTATTCACAGCACAATACTTGCTCTTCATCAAAGCATACTGCGGGCAGCCATTGCCCGGCCCTGGACAGCTGAAAATGTGGAGCGGACACTTGGACCAAATTCTTTGTAACTATGTACAATTACAATAGTAGTGAACACTATTGAGTGACTTCATATATCATGAATGGCTAGAGCTTGTGCTGCATAACCTACAATAGACATTAGAAACATGTTTATCCATCCCCAGATCTTTCATTAATTTGCGGAATATAAACCACTTTTATTTAAGATCTGTTTATAATCAGCATCAAGACTACTGCTCAGCTATATGACGAAGTCAAATCCAGAAAACTTGAATGGTACTCATCATATTTCCAGATTGCACCATTACTACTATAAATCAGCAAAGCTTTGCTAGGATTTCACTAAACCAAAACGTTACAGTAATTACCCTCATATTTATAGTGGTGGAAAAGCACAATAATATGGTATCTAGTGGTCTCCCAATTACCAGTATCACTATTGACAAAGGCTAGTTCATGAAGTTTGCATTGCAAAGAAGATTTAAAAAAAAACATAAATTAGTACAGAACACATCCAAAGAGGTCAACATGTGTTAATGGAAAAATAAAGTTATTCCCACAAATCATAATCTGGCTCTATAATATACACATTTAGTCATCTGTGTCAATATCAGACCCATTTTGCACATAACACCCTCCTTTTCCTAATCAGAATGCCCCTCTAGGCTCCATTTACCCTTCAGTTGACTTTGAAACTGAAAACTTGAATAGTGGTAGCACCTGGTCAACCAGGCACATTGAAAGTTCAGATAGATTGGTTTGGGGTGGGGGGGGGGCATGGGGACCCCACAAAATGGTAAGGAAAATTATTGGTTAATATGCAGATGGAGGTGCAATAAGTATGACCTTTAGGCTAGCTGCATACAGAAGGGATTGAAAGCCAACACACACACACCTCTACATCTTCAGATCACTGCTGCTTGCGCCGATATACTCGGGGCCTCTCAGTCTTACAGCATTGATAAGGAGGACAGAGCAGTTTTTGGGGCAAGGTCTCCGCATCATAGCAAACACTGTGACATTGTGCACACATGCTCCAAACACTCCCTCAATGTTGGAAATCCCTGCCCAGCATGAAAGGCCTGGGACTTTCAGCAAGAGTGATGACTGACTGAACGGGTAACTGAAGAAAGATCCCTCCCCAAACTTACATTTATTATGCTTTAGGTAGGGTCTAACTCTCAGACTTGCATTGAGAGGTTGTGAAGCAACTTCTGACTTGCGACCAGTCAGAAGTTACAGGCACAAGATGGCGCCAAGGGGCCAGACCTGTGCTGAAGAGAAGAAATTAAAGCCGCCAGAGATGAAGTATTAGACCGGGGACAGTGGAGTTGGGGAGTTACATTGAAAGTGCCGCTCCAATGCTGGAATGGTGCCTTCAGTCTCAGTGCCGGCTAATTATCTGATGCATGTTTGCAGGGCAAGCGATTTACACAGGGGAAAATGGGCACAAAAAAGACAACCTAAAGCTATGTTCACATTGTGCGTTTTTGATCTTTTTTTGCAGTGAACACATCACTTATTTTGAATCCCAGCAAACTCAATGGGTTTTCAAGTTTTGCTGTTTAGTTTGTGCTTTTGAGACCCGGTGCGGTTTTTTTTTTCCCTTGCAAAGTATTCCGCAAAAAAAGTAGCTGTCAATTATTGCTGAGTTTTCTGATTCGCTTTTCCCACAAACCATTCTCTATGGGCATAAAAAAAAACGTAGCAGAAAAAAAACACAGCCAAAATGGATCAAAAACAGATGATCCGTTTTATGATGCATTTTTTTGTAAAGCTGATCCAGATTTCCAGATGAGAACGAGAAAGACGCACAAAATAAAACGGATCAAGAATGCACCGTGTGAACATAGCCTTACCCTTCTAGTGTGCGGCCTGCAAACTATTACAAGGTGTTGTCCACTGCTAGGATAACTCCTGCTAATTCCACGTTCCCGCCAGGTAAAATAGAAAAGCTTATACCTGCCATTACTCTCATTCCCAGGGCTCACGTGATGTTGTGACATCATACGAGCCCCGCACGTATCCAATCACTGCCAGATTATATCTCCCCAGCTTCGGACAGATTAGTTTAACAGGAAGTGAGAACTGATGGCAGCCGCTCACTTCCTGTCAATTACTCCCGTGTCCCAAGGTTGGGAGACAGAAGTCGGCAGTGATTCGACGCTGGGCTCGTGTGACGTCACGAAAGCCCCCGGGAATGCAACTACCAACACCGCCATAATAGCCCTGGAATGGGAAGGAGAATATAGATATGTAGTTTGCCTGGGAGAAACATTTAGAATCAGAAGTGGTTGCCCTAGTAGTGGACACCCTCATTAAACTTTGTGCTCTCAAAAATGCCTTGTGTTGTAACCATGTGTAATCTGTACTGTACACCCTTCCTTCTGTAAACTATATAACATGAAAGGTTAGATATACACATTTGTTATTTCCTCTCTTTATGGTGAAACTTAAAAGGGGTTGTCGACTACTCAGACAGCCCTTTCTCAATCACCAAGGTTGCCGTCCCCCCCATCCCCGTTAAAAAGACAACATTTATACTTGCCATGAATGCAAATACTGTTCCAGCTGCGTCTGCACTCAGAAGATGGTACGTCCCTCTGCCCAATCAACCCCAGATTCACTCTTTGCCTTCGGACTTATCAAACATTAAGAGGGAGTGAGTGGCCAGCCACAGCTCTGCCTGCCTCTTGATGTTCAATCCATCCAATGTCATTACATTGCTATAATGGCGGCGAGCACAAGCAGGTGGGGGTTGTTTCGTTTTTTACAACAGGGGCAAACATGGAGATTGAGAAGAGGTGGTCCTTGAGTAGTGGACATTCACCTAAAGGCCTCATGAAGACACGTGTAACGAGTGTTTGTGGTTATAATAGTCTAGTGACAATCCACATGGTTAGGAAAGACAGAACGAGGTAAGAAAGTAAAAAAAAGCTTATACAAATGCTGGAAATTTTAGTATCCACAATTTGGCGCTACCACAGTGAAAAGCTTCACGTTTCTCAGAATGGAGCTGCACCACCATTAGGTCAAGCTAAATGAGTTTTGTTTGTATATTACATTTATTACCCTATATCACAAATAAAAAAAAAAAAAAAAAAAAAAAAAGTTTAGTATTTTACGTTTTCCCTTTCATATACCGTTCACGTTTCCTTTTGATATTCATTCCACCAATGCACAGATTCAGCAATCTGCCAAAAATGTGTAAATTCCCTTCACATCCAAAGGTATGCATTTTATACTAAAGATTTAGGGCCCCACTTCACATAAGACTTAGAAGTTTAGTGCCTTTCGTCAGATGCCCCACTACCCTTGAACCTCCTACAACATTACAGAAAAGTGATGATTTATATCTGCGACATTAGAACATATTGGGTGAATGAGGACGTTACAAGGTCAGACCACACAAACTGCAGAATGCATCACTAAACATCAGTTTTCTAGACTAAAGTATGGCATGAGATGTGAGAGCCTTGGAAATGATATACTAATGGCACTCGGCTCAGGCTCTGCTGTAAGTGAGAGCCGAGTGTCATCTACTGTGATCGGATCACAGGTGCAGAAAAGAGGGAGAGTTTAATCTCTCCATCTTCTCCATTGCCAGTCTGTGTATATACCGCTGCACTGTAATGTTTCATTCTCATCCATATACATGTATGGGTGCCAGTGATCAGAGACTCACTGCCAAACACAGCAAGGCCAATGAATGAATGTATAAATGCCCAAACCCATGCTTATTTCTAAGGATTAACATTTGGTTGCTATACATTACCTCAATACTCTAGTCAATTAAAAAGAGCTACTAAATCTGAAATCTGCATCTTCAAAGAGTGACGCCATAGGTATTGTAGGTGTTATTAGTGGTGCTCTGGGGAAACAGGAGCAGACATGACAACACTGTAGAAATTGAGAACTTAAGGTACCGTCACACGCTCCAATATTGCTTGCAATTTCACTGGCAATTTGCTGGTTGCAGTGAAACCATGGACACATTGTTCCATTTGTACACGGCAACAAAATAGAATAATGTGTACATGATTTCACTGCAACCAGCAAATTGACAGTGAAATTGCCTAGCAATATTACCGCGTGTGACGGTACCTTTAGGGTATGTGCCCACTGGAAGTTTTATAGTCGGTTTATCAGCGAAAAACGTCGACGTTTTATCATAGGTTTTATGTTAATTTATGTTAATCCTAACCAGCGGTTGGCTTAACATGGTAGTCAATGGATTTTAGAAAACGCTGTGTACATTAGAACGTTTTAGTTTGTCTCCTTTCCACTTTCTTCACCGGTTTACCACCGGTTTTCAAAGATAGAGCAAGTGACTTCTTTTGGACGTTTTTCCAGCGATTCCAGCTTACAAGTGCACAAAAAACAGTCTATAAAACGCTAAGAAAAACCGCCAGAAAACCGCCGATAAAACGCTGTACAAACACCATAAAACCGCTCAAAAAACGCTCAAAAAACGATGTACACTGCTGAGGTCAGAAAACTCAGTTTCTGCAATTCTCCACGGTTTTCTGACGGCCAGCAAAGATGCAGAACCGTCCAGTGGGCACATACCCTTAGACTTGCAGCATAAAAGTTAGATTACAAGTTTGGAGAGGCCTTTAAGGCTGGAAACACGTCACTATCCTTACTTACATGCGAGTCTCTTGGACAAGGCTCAGATCAGTGACCCTGAACGGGCTCTCCCTCTCTGGACGGGAGTGTCAGCTGCTTGTGTTTTTGTGCAGCATCACACTCCCGTCCAGAGAGGGAGAGCCCGTTCAGGGTCACTGATCTGAGCCTTGTCCAAGAGACTCGCATGTAAGTAGGATAGTGTGTTTCCAGCCTAAGGCTGGGCACTCACTGGCGAGTGAAAAAAAAAACAAACAGTCCGATTGACGTATCCGAGAGTCGGACGACTGTCCAATTTTTGGTCCGTTTTTCCATCCAACTGCTATGCGAGTGTCCGACATTTTTCTCACATCACATCCAAGTGCAATCCGTTTTTTACCAGCAGCTATTACTGTATAATCATTTACAGGAACATTTTTTACAGGTGTCTGAGTTACAGAATGATAATGTATCAATTATAAATCTGATCCGACTCGGATGGTCCGTGTGCGGACCGAGTGTGGTTTTTGTCAGACCCATAGACTTGCATTGGTGAGTCTTGTCCGACACTCGCATACAATCGCAGCATGTTGCAACTGACTCGTCACTCGTGAATCGGATGAGAAAAAAAACGTCCGACACTCAGAAACGTGTTCTCGGACATTGACTTACATTGGTCCGACTGCAATGCGATTTTTACTCGCACTGCAGTCGTCTGAGTTTTACATAACAAGGTTATATACTATGGTGCATCTAACCAACCTATGTAGACAAGTCTCATCTGTTCACACCACCAAAATCTCCTGACATATGCTAGTTAGAAGGCGCGAAAATAAAAAGGCATTAATGCAACAATGAATGTGGCTTATAGACCGGACATAAGAAAGAAACCGTTTGCCTATAAATATCACCCAAACACTTCCCTTGTAAAATAAAATACGTTTGTTATATCCCATGTAATAAAAAGTGTGGGAATAGAAACCGAGGACACTAGACTTTCATCAGGCCTATTAAAAGCATTGGACATAAAGCAGGAGCATGTGAACATAGTCACTCCCAGGTTGGCTAGTCTGCCTTTCACGTGGGCCAAGACTTAGTACAGCACCCATGTAAAACAGTATAAGATCAGTATGGCCTGATGAAAATTACTGCACTTTTCTACTAAACTGCTTTATGAAAGACCATTTAAAATTCACTACATACCAATACGAAACATGGCAATGTCACAAAGTCACCTGTTTTATGAAAAATCCAGAAATAAACAATGTCCACTCTCTATCATACACTCAACCTTTCCAAAACTGAACTTCTTCTCATCCCGCCCTCCACTAACCTCCCTAAATCTGACATCTCCCTCTCAGTGTGCGGCACCATGATAACACCTAGGCAGCAGGCTCGCTTTCAGGGTGTTATGTTTGACACCGATCTCCCCTTCACTTCCTATATACAATCTCTCGTCCGCTCTTGTTGCTTGCACCTGAAGAACATCTCTAAAAGGTACCGTCACACGCCGCAATCTCGGCTGGCGATCTGAAAGGCGATGTGTCGCCCCAGTGAAATGCGTGAAATTGCCTCATGGTGGTGGCGTGTGATTGGGCGATCTCGCGGCGATAAACCGCCCATCGGTCGTTGCCTGATTGTTGAACAGTGCTCAGTAATCAGGCGGAATCAGCAAGGCAATTTTTTCATGTTTTGGCGTGTGACAGGGCGATAGTGATGGAAAGAGCGTTTTTCTGTGATTTCCCGTAGTCGTGCCTCAGCGTGCTGTAGTCTGCGCCCCGTCTGATATGATTGGTGTGGCAAGATTGCTTCCGCTGTAGGTGAGGCAACTTCCGGAGCGACACATCGCCTTAGCTTCAGGGCGAGATTGCGATGTGTGACGCCGCCATCGGCGATCTGAGGCAGGCACGAAAAACATCACATCGCCACACATTGCTAGCCGAGATTGCAGCGTGTGACGGTACCTTAACAGTCCGCCCCTTTCTCACCAAACAACAAAAACCCTCACTGTGGCCATGATCCATTCCCGCCTTAATTAATGCAATTCTCTATTAATTGGACTTCCCCTCACTAGACTTTCCTCTCTCCAGTCCATCCTTAATGCAGCAGCCAGGATCACCTATCTGGCCAATCATTACTCAGACGCTTCCACTCTGTGCCAGTCATTGCACTGCTGCCTATACACTATAGGATCCAATTCATACTGCTTGTTCTCACCCACAAAGCTCTTCACAGTGCAGCACCTCCCTACATCTCCTCCCTCATCTCTGTCCATCACCCCACTCATTCTCTACGTTCTATAAATGACCTTCGACTAACATCCGCATTAATCCGAACCTCCCACTCCCGGCTCCGCGAATTCTCCCGATCTGTACCAATTCTCTGGAATGCTCTACCCTAAGAAATTGGGTGCATCTACAACTTATATTGATTCAGGCGCTCCCTAAAAACACATTTTTAAGGCAACCTATCATGCTCCCTAATAGAAGTCCTTTGTACTGTATATAGCCCATTCACTAGTTCTATGGACATAACTCTTCTTCAAATTCCACCAAACCCAAAAGCTCTTTACAGATTAACTGGTGACCATGCATGTAATTTTTTTTCCATTCCCCTCTTCCTCAAGATACCTGGACCATCAGTGTAATAAACCCCTATATTTTGTGTAACCGCCATCTCATTGCAGATTGTAAACTCTTTTGAGTAGGGTCACCTTATTTTTGCTGTAATTATTGTATTTTTTATAATTTTTACTTATGACCACGTGTATATGAACTACTGGATTGTAAAGTGCTGTGGAATATGTTGACGCTATATAAATAGATTATTATTATTAATAATAAAAAATAAAGATAGCTTTTTTCCCCTCTAGCAGTCAGTACAGAGCAAAAGCGGGTTTCAGCCATCTCACTTCAGACAGACTGACTGCCATGACAGAACTGGGCTAGTCAATTCCCTTTGTATAGCGTGGTCATGCAGAACTTCCCTAGCACCAGCCTGTCCAAGCAAAAAGTTGAATTGACAAAGCACCCAGATACTAAAAGAACGAGGCAAGTGAAGCCGGCCATATACACTTACCTTAGAGCTTTGTATGGGTTTCATTCCACCAGATATAGCCATATATGCACTGGACAAACAGAATACCCCATGAACCCATAGCCAGTGTGGGTAACTTATGATTATACACTAAATCACCGAAGGTCATTGGTATCAGAGGGCCAAAAGAGCACAGTAGTCAATTCCCGTCAATGACAGGCCATTCCTACGGACACCACTGACAGTGGCTCATGGTAACAGTGGTGCAAAATATAAGAAGGGGTATTCTCATTCCCAAGATCCTACCACAATAGAGAAGTAGACGTAACATTAATATTGGCAAATCCCTCCAATTAGAAATGTAGTCTAGTTCTCCCTAATAGCTATGTCTCTTACCTCATGTGCAGGACATTACAGTAGCTCATGTAATTTAAGGCTGGTTTCACATTAGCATTCGGAACGCATGCGCACTGCGCTCCTATGTTTAACATGCGAACGCATGGTAACTGCGTTTGGCTGTGTTTGGTTGCGGTTGATGCTTAATTTATGCGCCCTCCAAACGCAGCCTGTTGCATTTTTTGTGCGTGCACGGGCACTTGCTTTATCAGCAAGTGCCCGCAAGCGCACAAACAATGCATGGATCTCAAAGGATCCACTGTGTCCTCCGCATAACAGCGCAAGAGAAGCTGCGGATCACATTGAAATCTCTCCTGGTGGCTGTCACTGATCTCCCGGGAGATCAGCGGCGGTCACCGGGAGATCAGCTGGAGCACAGGCACCGCTAAGCTCCCGCGGTGTCGGCACGGGAGATTTGAAGAAACAGCTGATCTGACAGCTGTTTAAATCTCCCGCACCGACATCACCTATTCGGTGTCGGCGCGGGAGATTTAAACAGCTGTCAGATCAGCTGTTTATTCAAATTTCCCATGCCGACACTGTTGGGAGATCAGCGGGGACTGGGAGGAGGAGATCTCCGCCGCTGATCTCCACCTCCCGGCTGCCGCCGAGATCGCTGATTGGCTGGCCGGGCACCATACTGATGTGAATGCATGCAGAGATTCTCTGCTGCGTTCACATCACTATGGCAGCGTTTGCACTGCGTTTGCGTCAGCATGCCCTCCGCATGCAGACATAAATGCTAGTGTGAAACCAGCCTTAGCCTTTGAATAAAAGGGTAGGTGGCGATGTTTCTAGCACAAATTAACAGGATAAATGAAAAGTAAACAATTAGCGACCCATGCACTGGGATCCACACTGATCAGCAGAACTGGGGTTACAATGATCCTTCTTTTAGGCCATGTTAGAAATAGGGGTCAGTAGTGTGCAAACCTGCTCCATTCATTCTCTATGGGGCTGCTGGAGATAGCCATGTGCTAAAAAGAAGTCCTGATCTATTGGGTCCATTAATGACGAGCCTGCACCATCACACGAATTCAGAAAGGCTAATGATCTACTCAAGTTTTATAGAGCGGAGAACTGGTGTCCTCCTGGTGAAGGGCATGTGCACATGACAGGTGTCAAAGGCAGGTCCACTGCAAAGCCCACCTGAAGAAGGAGCCCAAACAAAAACACAGCCCTCTCTCCACACATGGTGTCCTAAATGCTTCATGGTCTCCAAAGACACAAAGCAGGAAAAGAAGTGACCTGGCTCTGCTTCAACCTTATCCCACTCTTAAGATGCTCTTTATAATACAAGTCAATGGGGAGGTTGAAGGCACCAGGAAGGCTTCCTACATCAAGATCAGCTAGTGAGAGACAGAATAGATTATATATCCCACAAACCAACATCTCCAGAAGAACCTTCCTCCAGAGACGTCATATGTACACATACCCTAGAGGTCAGATCTACCAGCATCAGGGATGAAGGGCTGCCCGCAGGCTCTGGTGAGCGGTCAGACCAGGCCTTGTTTGCAGGCTGTAACCATGGAGACACAGACGCTTGGGAAGTTGTGGGCACTAAATAAACATCCCCTTTTTCTTGCCGGGCATTACAGAGCACAGCCCGCTGTCAGCAGGTCTAGACCCCGCAGTGGCCCCATCCCAGGCCGCACAGGGTTACCCTTGAGCCGGGCACACACCAGCCCTCCCTCACTTTCCCACGATCGCTCTGCAGGAGACACAGTTTCCGGTCTCCCAGAAGTTTCCTCCGAGTTCCCGGCGGCAGACAGGAAGGAAGGTCACTCACCGGGATGAAGGGCACCGCTCCGCTCCTGCACGGTCTCGCCATATTCTTTGTTGGTCCGTGCACTCCCTCCTCATTAACTCTTCCCGGGCCGGGCGGGCACAGTCGCCGCTGTCCTGCCGCCTCCTCTATGGTGACACGTGAGGAAGTTGTGCGGCTGCACAGCGGAGTCCATGGCTGCATATGGCACCCTCACCTGCAGCACCCCGGACCGGCTCCTCACTGCCCGCACAGCCCATGTGATGTGACCCGGCACTGCTGTCAATGAACTCAAGAACAGTACACCCCTCTAACATGGGCTGGCCTTACGGAGACGGGGAACCAGTCAGCCGCCAGGGAGGTACCAAGTGCAGTCCAGAGGGGAGGAGAATTCCCAAGCTTTGTTATACTCAAGCTTCCAGGGAAAGTTGTGGGCGTGCGGTTATAGTCAGTGATCGTCCCCGACCATGGCACTGCCCCTGCCCAGACACCCCGACATGGCACTGCCCCTGCCCAGACACCCCCGACCATGGCACTGCCCCCTGCCCAGACACCCCCCGACCACGGCACTGCCTCTGCCCAGACACCCCCGACCATGGCACTGCCCCCTGCCCAGACACCCCGACCATGGCACTGCCCCTGCCCAGACACCCCCGACCCGGCATGCCCTCTGCCCAGACACCCGACCATGGCACTGCCCCCTGCCCAGACCCTTCAACCATGGCACTGCCCCGTGCCCAGACCCCCCCGACCACGGCACTGCCCTCTGCCCAGACCCCCCGACCATGGCACTGGACCCTGCAACCCATGGCACTGCCCCGCCCAGACACCCCGCCACACGGCACTGCCCCCTGTCCCACGACCCTTCGAACCATGGCATCCTGCCCAGTCCCAGACCCCGCCGACCACGGCACTGCCCTTGCCCGACCCCCCCGATCCATGGCACATGCCCTCTGCCCAACCCTCCCATGTAACGGCCGCCCCTGTCCCAGACCCCCCAGGACACTGGCACTGCCTCTGCCCAGACCCGACCATGGCACTGCCCCGTGCCAGACACCCCCGACCACGGCACTGCCCTCTGCCCAGACCCCCCGACCCATGGCACTGACCCTGCCAGACGACCATGGCACTGCCCCTGCACCAGACCCTTCAACCATGGTACTGCCCTTGCCCAGACCCCCCCGACCATGGCACTGCCCTGCCCAGACCCCCGACCATGCACTGACCCTCACCATGGCATGCCCCCTGCCAGAACCCACGACACGGCACTGCCCTTGCCCAGACCCCCCGACCATGGCACTGCCCCTGCCAGACACCCCGACTCATGCCCTGCCATGGCAACTGGCACCCCTGCCCAGACCCCCGACCAGGCACTGCCCTCTGCCCAGACCCCCCGACCATGGCACTGGCCCTCACTGCCTCCCTGGACCCCCCGACCACGGCACTGCCCTGCCCAGACCCCCCGACCACGGCACTGCCCCTGCCCAGACACCCCGACCATGGCACTGCCCCTGCCAGACCCTTCAACCATGGCACTGCCCCCTGCCCAGACACCCCCGACCATGGCACTGCCCCTGCCCAGACCCTTCAACCATGGCACTGCCCGTGCCCAGACCCCCCGACCACGGCACTGCCCTCTGCCCAGACCCCACCGACCCAACTGGCACTGCCCTGCCCAGACCCTCAACCATGGCACTGCCCCTGCCCAGACCCCCCCGACCACGGCACTGCCCTCTGCCCAGACCCCCGACCATGGCACCTGCCCCCTGCCCAGACCCCCCCGACCACGGCACTGCCCTCTGCCCAGACCCCCCGACCATGGCACTGCCCCTGCCCAGACCCTTCAACACATGGCACTGCCCCTGCCCAGACCCCCCGACCATGGCACTGCCCTCTGCCCAGACCCTCACGACCATGGCAACTGCGACCCTGCCCAGACCCCCCGACCATGGCACTGCCCTCTGCCCAGACCCCCCGACCATGCACTGGACCTGCAACCATGGCACTGCCCCTGCCCAGACACCCCCGACCACGGCACTGCCCTCTGCCCAGACCCCCGACCATGGCACTGCCCCTGCCCAGACACCCCCGACCATGGCACTGCCCCCTGCCCAGACCCTTCAACCATGGCACTGCCCCGTGCCCAGACCCCCCCGACCACGGCACTGCCCTCTGCCCAGACCCCCCGACCATGGCACTGGACCCTGCAACCATGGCACTGCCCCCTGCCCAGACCCCCCGACCACGGCACTGCCCTCTGCCCAGACCCCCCGACCATGGCACTGCCCCTGCTCCAGACACCCCCGACCATGGCACTGCCCCCTGCCCAGACCCTTCAACCATGGCACTGCCCCGTGCCCAGACCCCCCGACCACGGCACTGCCCTCTGCCCAGACCCCCCGACCATGGCACTGGACCCTGCAACCATGGCACTGCCCCCTGCCCAGACACCCCCCGACCACGGCACTGCCCTTGCCCAGACGATGCACGCCCTGCCAGACCCCCCGACCATGGCACTGCCCCCTGCCCAGACCCTTCAACCATGGCACTGCCCCGTGCCCAGACCCCCCAACCATGGCACTGCCCTCTGCCCAGACCCCCGACCATGGCACTGACCCTGCCTGCACTGCCCCTGCCCAGACCCCCCGCACCACGGCACTGCCCTCTGCCCAGACCCCCGACCATGTCACTGCCCCTGCCCAGACCCTTCAACCATGGCACTGCCCCGTGCCCAGACCCCCCGACCACGGCACTGCCCTCTGCCCAGACCCCCGACCATGGCACTGGACCCTGCAACCATGGCACTGCCCCCTGCCCAGACACCCCCCGACCACGGCACTGCCCTCTGCCCAGACCCCCCGACCATGGCACTGCCCCCTGCCCAGACACCCCCGACCATGGCACTGCCCCCTGCCCAGACCCTTCAACCATGGCACTGCCCCGTGCCCAGACCCCCCCGACCACGGCACTGCCCTCTGCCCAGACCCCCCGACCATGGCACTGGACCCTGCAACCATGGCACTGCCCCTGCCCAGACACCCCACCCGACCTCGGCACTGCCCTCTCCGACCCCCAGGACCCCACACCGCCATCAGGCACTGCCCCCTGCCGACCCCCCATGGATGCACCTGCCCAGCACCCCCGACCATGGCACTGCCCCCTGCCCAGACCCTTCAACCATGGCACTGCCCCGTGCCCAGACCCCCCCGACCACGGCACTGCCCTCTGCCAGACCCCCCGACCATGGCACTGGACCCTGCAACCATGGCACTGCCCCTGCCCAGACACCCCCCGACCACGGCACTGCCTCTCTGCCCAGACCCCCCGACCATGGCACTGCCCCCTGCCCAGACCCTCAACCATGGTACTGCCCCCTGCCCAGACACCCGACCATGGCACTGCCCCCTGCCCAACCCCCGACCGCACTCACCCATGCCAGACCCCCGACCATGGCACTGCCACTGCAACCTGGCACTGCCCCTGCCCAGACACCCCCCGACCACGGCACTGCCCCTCTGCCCAGCCCGCCCGACCGACCATGGCACTGGACCCTGCAACCATGGCACTGCCCCTGCCCAGACACCCCCCGACCACGGCACTGCCCTCTGCCCAGACCCCCCGACCATGGCACTGCCCCCTGCCCAGAACCCTTCAACCATGGTACTGCCCCCTGCCCAGACACCCCCCGACCACGGCACTGCCCCCTGCCAGACCCCACGACCATGGCACTGCCCCTGCCCAGACACCCCCGACCATGGCACTGCCCCCTGCCCAGACCCTTCAACCATGGCACTGCCCCTGCCCAGACACCCCCCGACCACGGCACTGTCCTCTGCCCAGACCCCCCGACCATGGCACTGGACCCTGCAACCATGGCACTGCCCCCTGCCCAGACACCCCCCGACCACGGCACTTCCCAGACTCCCCCGACCATGGCACTGCCCCCTGTCCAGACCCTGCAACCATGGCACTGCCCCCTGCCCAGACACCCCCCGACCACGGCACTGTCCTCTGCCCAGACCCCCCCGACCATGGCACTGGACCCTGCAACCATGGCACTGCCCCTGCCCAGACACCCCCCGACCACGGCACTGCCCTCTGCCCAGACCCACCGACCATGGCACTGCCCCCTGCCCAGACCCTTCAACCATGGTACTGCCCCCTGCCCAGACACCCCCCGACCACGGCACTGCCCCCTGCCCAGACCCCCGACCATGGCACTGCCCCCTGCCCAGACCCCTCGACCATGGCATTGCCCCTTGCCGAGACACCCCTTCCCCCCCCGACCATGACACTGCCCCCTGCCTAGACCCCTCACCATGGCACATAGGCTAAGCTACATCCACATTCCTAACCTTGCACAGCCATATATTTGGGGCCACATACTTCAGTACTAGTGAAGCCCATTAGTGGCTTCATACACTACAATACTACTTTCATGGCCCCCACACACACAGCATGATGACCCCACAGTACTCACTGCACATAGTATGATGCCCATCAAGTCCCCCACTCACCATATAATGCAACACGGGACATTCCCTCTCACACTCTATAATGCTCAACATATTACTCCTACACATTATGATGCTCCTGAAGCTACACACACACACAGTTTGATGACCCTAACCCCCACCCTCATACATACACGCACATAAAATGATGCCCCCACTCAGTATAATGGTACCGTCACAAGTCGCGATATTGCATAGAAGTCACGGGAGCACGCTCGCACAGAGATTTGGATCGTGATCGGAGTGTAGATGTGTCACGTTGAGATATCGTCTACAACATTGTGGCGATTCCGGGGTGAGATCGTGAATAGCGGTCGTTAGGATTCCTTGTTTCCACAGTGCTGAATGGGAGAAATCGTGGAACATCGTTATGGCGGTGTCACACCGCACGATGCAGCAGATGACTTTATCACAGGTCGCCTGATCTGACAACATGTTCTCAAATCTGCGATGTGCGATCTCACGATATCGCACACGGATATCGCGGTGTCACGCTACAACGCACTTACGCAGCCACGCCTCCAAACACGTGACTTCTACACTATATCCTACACGATATTGTGACGTGTGACGGTACCATAAGGCTCCCAAAGCTACACACATAGTATGATGAACCTAACCCTCACCCTCTGCACATATACATACATTGATGCCCCCACACTACCCCACTTAGTATAAGGCCCCCCAAAGCTACACTCACAGTATGATGACCCTCACCCTTCTGCACATATACATACATTGATGCCCCCACACCTCCCCACTAAGTATAAGCCTCCCATAGCTCCGCTCACAGTATGATGACCCTAAAGGCCGTTTCACACACAAGGATATAGGTGAACAATATCGTTAGCTATGTCACGTGACTGCGATTCTTCTGACATCATTGGTGCGTTGTCACACACAAGGATATCGTTAACGATCCTAAATTTGGCAACGCGCCAGCTACATGGAGAAGAATATATGAACGATGTTAAATAGCGGCAGGAATAGGAGAAATATGAACGACCTCATTCAAAAAGGTGTCACACTGAATGATGTGGCTTCTTCACAGATCCTTAATTAGACGACGAACGATAGATTTGAGGTCAGGATCTCAAATTTTGGATGAACGATCCAACAATTTTTTCATCCTACATCGTTCGTTTACACGCAATGACGCACTAACGATATCGTTTGAACAATCTGTGATGTTTCAACGATATCGTTAATGATATCCTAGCGTGTGAAGAAGCCTTAACCCTCACCCTCTGCACATACACATACATTGATGTCCCCACAGCAACCCACTCAGTATAAGGGTATGTGCACATTGGACGGTTGTGCATCATTGCAGACCGTCAGAAAACTGAAGTAGAATTTCAAGAGCTGAAATTCCTGACCTCAGCAGTGTCCATCGTTTTTTTAACGTTTTGTGTGCGGTTTATTAGCGTTTCTACAGCGGTTTTCTGGCGGTTTTCTTGGCGTTTTTAAGACTGTTTTTTGTGCACTTGTAAGCTCTGATACTCCGGCTAAACGCTCAAAAGAAGTCACAAGCTCAATCTTTGAAATCCGCTGGAAAACCGGTGAAGAAAGTGGAAAGGAGAAAAAAAAAACGTTCTAATGTAAACAGCGTTTTCTGAAATCCATAGACTAGCATGTTAATCCAACCGCTGGTTAGTATTAACATAAATTTACATAAAACCCGGCGGAAAACGCTAAAAAACAGCTCACAAAACTTACAATGTGCACATACCCTAAAGCTGCCAAAGCTCCACACACAGTATGATAACCCTAACCCCACCTTCCACACATCTACAGACACATATAAAATGATGTCCCCACACCACCCCACTTACCACTCCCAGAGTCCCACACACAGCATGATGACCCTAACCCCCAACTTCCTCACATACACACACATACTATGATTTCCCCACTTCTTCCCACTCAGTATATGGCTCTCGAAGCTCCACACACACTATGATGATCCTAATCCCCACCTTCCCTCCTCACGCATAAAATGATAAGCTCACACCACCCCACACAGTGAGGCTCCCAGAGTCCCACTCACATTATAAGGGTCCTCAAAGCCCCTTCTCACAGTATGATACCCTCACAGCTCTCTACATGTAAGGGGGTTAGAGTTAATTATTTCCCTCTTGAGAGCATACATTATTTGTGTAGTATGTATTTGTGTGATCGAGTTAATGTGTCTGATTATGTGTGTGGCCATCTAGCGGCCAAGATAAAGACTGCTCCCCAGTCCCCTTTTATAATAGAAGTTAATAATTGGTGATATTCCATAGGGGTGAGGCATACCTAAAAAAGGGGTTGGTAGTGTAGTGAGAACTGGTGAGTCCCAAGAAAAAGAGAGGGAAACTTGAACACGAACTTCTATCCTATTTGATTCGGCCAGACCCTTTGGGCCACCCTGGGATTTGGGCCCAGGATTCGGGACGTGGATGACTGTGAGAGCATTCCTGTTGATACTCGTGCTAGTTTCCCACCTCTGGCATACCCACAGACAACAGCTATTTCCCTTTGTGTCAGTACAGTGGACCCCTGCCTAGACTCAAGCAAACGAGTTGGGAACAAACGTTTGTCTAGTGGAGGCCCTGGTTACTCCTTTGGGCAGATCCCCATGGGTAGGATAAGGCCTGAGTCCCGATCGACCGCATTAATTCACAGCAGGCTTTAGTAGGGCTGAGGTACTAGAGTTTAGAAGCACCTGGATGAGGGGAGCAGTCTGCAGCGTGTTATTGTAGATACTCCCAGCCAAGCAATGTTCAAGATTTGTCACCGTGTTTCACAAGATTGTTTTAATAAATCTTCATTGAGAACCTTGATAGAATTTCTTCTGTCACTCTTGCACACATACCTGCTTTTATGACTGAGCTAATCTGCACTGCCATATTTCGTGACATGAAAATGTAACATGACCTAAAGGTCCTTTCACAAGCTCAAGTCTCTACATGACTGGTGAAGACATTATCTGTTGGCTCCTTTGTCCACCATTGTGTTGAACTATATGGGTTTCCTGTAACTGCAGATACAATTAAAGTCCAGATATACCCCTGACCTCCTGAGACAGCAAATTCAGGAGTGTCTCAGAGGATCCTGCACGGTTGGAAGGTATGTATAATTTACTGAAAAACATGACATGGTGAAAAAAATACTTCTGGTCATGGACACAACTCGCTCACTTTGATGCGACTATAATAGTGTACTTTGCTTCACTCAATTGTCCACTTACCACAATAGGCTAACAATGAGCTAAGCGCACCACACCACCATCTTTAAGCCAGAATGACGCCCATCTTGGGTACCATACGAGGACACACACAAAGTAGATACCGTACATTGAGAGTACTCTGGCACACAGGGTAACAGAGCTCAGCTGTACTTGTCCTTTCTGAGGTTGTAGCTTGCGGTACTACATTTCTGATTTATTATACAAAAGGAAAAGTACTTAAAAGATGAGAAAATAAAGAGGCATACACAAACGCAAGACAAAAATAAAAAGGGATACACAAAAGAAAGCTAAAACGGGATAAATTAAACAAAGCTCTTAGGCCCTGTGCCCACGCTGCGTATTTGCTGTGTATTACTAAAAATATGTCGCAAATACGCATGTTATATTGGCCAACCAGCAAAGTCAACATAACTTTAGGTGTGCTGCTGCGTGTTAGTTGCAGATTACGGATCTTTGATTTGTAGAATTCTGCAGCAAGTTAATTGTTGTACGCCATTTATAATAATAATAATTTTTATTTATATAGCGCCAACATATTCCGCAGCGCTTCACAATACAAAGTTCACATTTAAACAATCATAAGAAACAATTAGAAAATACAATACAATGCCAAAAACAATACGATACAAAGCATAATATAATACAATAATTAGAGCAAAAAATGGCAACCCTGCTCATAAGAGCTTACAATCTAACAATATAATATTTATTCATTTATGTAGCGCTATTAATTCCATAGCACTTTACATACATGAGTAATACTGTCTTTCTTGGAGCTCACAATCTAAATATCCTATCAGTATATCTTTACAATGTGGGAGGAAACCGGAGTGCCCGGAGGAAACCCACGCAAACACGGGGAGAACATACAAACTCCTTGCAGATGTTGTCCTTAACAATGAGGTGGGGGTGACAAGGTACAGGTGCTTATTTACAATGATGGTATAGTCAACTTTGAGGAGATGGGGCACAGATAGGAGCAGAATAAGTGGCCACAACCCATTATTTGTGATCCACTTGAGACGGAGTGGATAGGCTATGTCTAGATAACTGACTAGGGATCATGATAGGCCGCCCTAAAAAGATGTGTTTTTAGGGATCGCCTAAAACTATCTAAGTTGTGGATACACCTAATTTCTTGGGGTAGAGCATTCCAAAGAATTGGTGCAGCTCGGGAGAAGTCTTGGAGCCGGGAGTGGGAGGTTCAGATTAATGCAGAAGTGAGTCTAAAGTCACTTCCAGAGCGAAGAGAACAGATGGGGTGATAGACAGAGATGGGGGAGGAGATGTATGGGAATGCTGCACTGTGAAGAGCTTTGTGGGTGAGAACAAGCAGTTTGAAATGGATCCTATAGTGTATAGGCAGCCAATGTAATGACTGGCATAGAGCAGAAGCGTTGAGTAACGATTAGCTAGATAGGTAATTTTATGTAATCTTGGCTGCTGCATTAAGGATGGAATGGAGAGGGAACAGTCTAGTGCGGGGGAGGCCAACTAAGAGAGAATTACAATAGTCAAGGCAGGAGTGAATCAGGGCCACAGTGAGGGTTTTTGTGGTTTCCAAGGTGAGAAAGGGGCGAATTCTGGTTTACCTGTCCATACTCCAAGCACTTCCTGGTTTTGGCTCTGAGGAGGGAGTGTGCCACAAGATCATGACGTCATCCCGGGTCCTTCAACGTCTAGTTATCGGCAGCTATAGGAAGGATGAGATGTAGGATTCTGGGCGTAATTACGCAGCAAACACTAATATATTTTTTGCTGCGTAATTCTCCCAAAAGTGGATGCAGATTTAGTGCAGAAAATTGTGCCACACTTTCCGAGCGTGGTCACAAGGCCTTATTGGTTAGATTGGAGAGTAAACCTTCACAAAGGAGACAATGCAGAAATTTGGACAGATGTACAACACTCATAGTTTTTCCTGGGTCTGACAATAAGTATCTGTGGATGAAATATCTTAAAGGGCTCCATCCAGATTTTTCACCCTTCCTGGTCAGGTATGATGGCTAATTATATGCAAGGAAAGATGGTTTCAGGAAGCAATCCATTTTATTTCATATATTCGCATGGGAACCTTCTAGTGGAATAATGTGATTTCCATGTTTCTGAGCATATTTTTACCATCCTGGCTGATATATTCACAACAGTGACAACACAGATTGGTATTACATTTCCGTGCTTTCCCAGGGCAAAAAAACTGGCGTTTGAAACTCCAAACACATTTTTGTCCCCTAATCATAGATTCATCTTGGATTGTGTTAAAATCAGATTATTGTATTTTGATTGTACCACTGTGCTGGGTAGGAGATGGCTAGTCTATATTAGGGAAAAGTATTATTTTCCACCTGCATATTAGCATTTGGTTGATAATTAGGACGCACACAGTGAAGACATTTGGTCTTCCTGAGACTGTCGTCTTTTAGCTAATTCAATTATTTGATGTAAAACATCTTGGAAAACTAATCAAAGATTAGTGGATATAGGCTTGTGCAAATCTTGTTGTATTTTCACGTAATCCCAGGCAGACTTGATAATGTTGAGATCAGGGCTCTGTGGGGGCCATATCACTAAAAGGACACCTTCATTACACTGAAGATAGTTCTTAAAGGGAACCTGCCAGGTCGTCCATGCCTCCAGAACACAATCTGTTCTGTGCACATATCAAAATTCCCTGCCTAACAGTTTCTATATGTAGTTGATACATAAACAGATCTTTAGAAAAAGTATTTCTAAAGTTAATGATATGATATGCAAAATAGAGCTTTCACCAGTTGAGGGGGTGTTAGTTCTCAAACTAATTGGCCCACCTACCATGTTCTGCCCCTGTGGGCCTGATAATATGCTTTAGGAAAGTGTTTTTGCCAGCACTCTAAAAATTTGTGCATGCGCCTGTCTTTAGTCTCCGTAGTATTGAGCTTCTGTGACACCAGGTGTATGCATCTTGGCTTCAGAGAGTCTCAAAGGGCATAAGATGCGTACACCCTGCTTCAGAGTAATGCACTTGACCGGAAGTGTGGATGACTTTCATCATGCCCAGTGAGCCTCTCTAAAGCCAAGATGCATATGTGGCGCCCCTTTGGTTTAGCCACCACCAGGAGTACTGCATCTTTTTTAACGGGAGTGTAGTGCCCCTGTTCTCTTGGAGGTGGGATAGTGGATCTGATGCCCTCAGCTGCACCACACACTTAGAACCCCAGACAGGGACAATGGGTGGGCCCAGTCTTAGAGGATCGAAACAGGGGTGGTGGTGAGTAGAAAAAGTAGGGGTTTCTAGTAACTCCAGAATTCTTGGCAGGAGATATCCTTCATTTTGCTGCATTTTTTTGTGTGTTTTTCCTGCGCTTTTGTCCACAGAACACTGCAAAAATGCCCAAAAAAAAGTTCCACCCACTGCACTTGCAACTCATTAGCATACAATTTCAACTATTGATTTCTCCAAAACAGCAAATTTGGATTTTTGCAAGAAAGGTAAGAAAGAAAAGATGTTCCATTTGTTTATTGACTTTACATTCTTTTTATTTATAAAAAAAAATCAACTATTAAGGCTAGGTTCACATTTGCGCACGATGTGCGCTGTTAATGCAGCGTATCTGAGTGCAGCTAGACACAAGCACTATGCACTCCTATGTTTAACATAGGAACGCATAGTGCCTGTGCGCACCTGCGCTCAGCTGCGTTTGCGTTCAGCTGCGCATAATTTATGCACATGCCGAACGCAAAATGTTGCGTTTTTTGTGCGTAGCTGTGCGCTTGTTTTATGCGCAAGCAGACAGCTGTGCACAGAAAATGAATGAAAGTGCATCTGTGCGCATTGCCATATGCTGGCAAGCGCACAGACGCAGCGGAGATGACCTTCTCTGATGTCATCTGCAGGTGCATCCTTTCCTGTGTTCTCTTCTTCTTGTTTCCTCTTCTTTCTTCCTCCCTGCCGCTGCTGCCGCTGGTTTTAAAGTAGCCGGCAAGGAAAGCCAGCTGTGAATACACTTCACTCCGGCTTTCCCGTCCCGCTAATTCAAATGATCAGCATCAGCTGATCATTTGAATTGGCGGGGCAGGAAAACGGGCAGTGAAATCGGCTTTACCGCCCGCTAATTCAAATGAACAGCTGATCATTTGAATTAGCGGGGCGGGAAAGTCAGCGGTGAAGTGTTTTCACCACTGGCTTTCCCGCCGGCAGCGACAGGGAGGAAGAGATCAGCGGCGGCCGGGAGGAGGAGATCTCCGCCTCCCGGCCGCCGCTGCTGATTACGTAGCCGGGCAGAGTCACAGTGACATTTCATGTGAACGCATGCGGACAATCTCTGCTGCGTTCACATGAAAGTGCGTGCGACACTGCGTACGGGTATGCGCAGCATACGTTGCAGTGCCGAACACAAATCTGAACCCAGCCTTACTCTATTTTTGAAAGTATTCCTGCTTTGCAATATATTAGATTTTTACTAAATACTGTATATGTTCACATCATAGCTTTGTGTTAAGTGCGGCATGTGCATTGGTAAAATATGCTCCCAGCACATACATATTTTCCTTTGTTACAGGAGCCAATGAGCATAATTTGCTACTGTATATCTATACAGTGGCATATGTTGCAGCTTTTATTAGGATCCATGTGATGGAATCCTCGGCTCAAACGTAAGATTATATAAATGGATGTTATCTTATTCAGCACAATCTAGAACATAGTTTGCATTTTTTTGTGCTTGTTCATTACATCATTGTTTAAAGTAGTCATGTATGGTATGCGAATGATTAACTTTTATACAGTAAGAAAAAATATTTTAACATTGAAAATGCCAAGCATTGATTTGAATTAGTGATTACAGTAAAATAGGTTAACTTCTTTTATAGCCAAAAAAAACGGAACACCTACTAAGACATCTTGAAGCACTTCTGCAAAAGGCTAGACGAGAGGTGCGCAACCTGCATGCTAATTTTTTCAGCCTCTATTAGGACCCCAAAATGCTTGTCTATTCCCTGTGTGTATAAGGCTGGCTTCACATTTGCGTATGGGAAGGCAGCGTATTGCTGCGTTCCCATACGCAGTCAAACGCATGCGCACTGCGTTCCTATGTTTAACATAGGAACGCATGGTGCCTGCGTTTGCTGCGTTCGGGTGCGGATGCGGACGATATCTGCTGCTTCCGGTGTCCAGCATCCGCACCCGGGACGCAGCCAGTTGGGTTTTTTTGTGCGTTTGGGGACCTTGGACAATCAGCAAGCGTCCCCAAGCGTACAAAAAATGCATTGTCTTCAATGGGTCCGCAGTGTCCTCTGCATGACACCGCAGGAGAACGCTGCGGACCCATTGAAAAATCTCCCGGTGGCCGCCGGTGATGTCACAGGAGCTCACCGACGGCCACCGGGAGATCAGCTGAGGCTCTGCTGTCCTCCTTCTCCCCGCCGCCTGTAATCTCCTAGCGATGTCGGCGGGGAGAACAGCTGATCTGAGAGCTGTTTGAATCTTCCCACGCCGACATCTCCTCTCAGTGTCGGCGCGGGAAGATTCAAACAGCTCTCACATCAGCTGTTCTCCCCGCCGACATGTCCCGGAGCTTACCGGCGGCCGGGGGGGGGCGGAGATCTCCGGCGCTGATCTCCGCCCCCGGCCCGCCCCCGGACAGCACCGATTGGCTGCCGGGCTCCCTAGTGATGTGTCCGCAGGCGGACATTATCCGCTGCGGACACATCAAAGTGTCCCTGCTTTTGACAGCGTTTGTGTCTGCATGCCATCAGCATGCAGACACAAACGCTAATGTGAAGCCAGCCTTAGGTAAGGCTGTGTGATAACTAATGTAATCTTGATGGGAAGGCAGATAACTGTTTTTACCATGATGCTGTTTGACTCTTTTTGACATGAACCTCCCTCTCGGGCCCTGGCTGGCTTCTTCCAGACACACTGACTGACAGGTATCATCCTGTGTCTGCTCATAGGGAGAGATCAGTCAGTTAAAGGGATTGGTGTGGGAAGAAGCTGGCAGGGAACCTGCCTCATAGTAGCCAGCTGACACACACAGGCCTCGGATCAGGAGTGTACAGTATTTAGAATACATGGGACCCCATAACAAAAGTCCTAATTGCCTTCTCCCTGCAAAAAAAGGGTTACAGAAGACCATAATCCACAACCTTTCAGCCCTTACAAAGTAGTTTTGTCCCTGTTGAAGCCCCTTATTGTTCCCATTTACTATTATACACCTTCAAGTATGATGCTAACAAAAGTGTCCCCCAAACAATGAGATACCCCCACCATGAATTCCTACACAGTTTCTTCCACACGCACAGTATGATGACAACTGTAAAGTATGATACACCCACAGTAACCCTACACAGCCATCTATACAGTGTGATATACAGGATATCCCTCCATACAGCAAAATGGCCTTTCAAACAGTATTATGCTCCTCACAATCCTTCACAGAGTATAATGGCCCTCACATAACTTTCCAAACAGTATAATGAGCCCAATACAACCTGCCACACAGTGTTATGGATCACATACAACCCTCCACATCGAATAATCGCCCACATACAGTATAATGGCCCTACTAACCCTCAAAGCAGTATCATAGCACCCCATATCACCCTCCAAACAGAATAATGTCTCCCACACAACCCTCCAAACAGTATAATGCCATCCCCACAGCCTTACAAATATTATAATGGCCCTACACAGCTCTCCAAATAGTACAATTGGTCCTCACACAGCCATTTAAACAGTATTATGGCCCCCGCATAGACCCTCAAACAGTATAATGATCCACACATAGACCTCAAAATAATATAATGGCCTACCACATAGCCCTCCAAATAGTACAAAGGACTACCATATAACCCTCCGAATAGCTAAATGGCCCCCCACATAGCCCTCCAAATAGTATGGTGGTTCTCCCAAATAGCCATCAAAATAGTAGTTTTGTCTCTAAGAAATATATCGACCCCCATTTAGCCCTCCAAAAATATAATTGTCCACCACATAGCCTTTCAAACAGTATGCTGGCCTGCATATAGCACAACTCTCCAAACAGTAAAATGGCCCTCACAAAGTACTTATTGATTTAAAAAAAAAATCCCTCCTTCTCCCCATTCCTCCGATGCTCTGGTCTCTGCAGCATGTAGTCAGAAGCTCTGCACAATTTGGTGCAGTGGACATGATGTAGTGATATAACCGACTGTCTCACCACAGAGAGGAACATCAATCTTTATTCAGCAATGGTCAAGAGGCTTAGGGGGAGAATGACCAGACTGTGTCAGCGTTGATGCGGTCAGCGTGTTTCTGCGCTCCCCCTGACAGACCCAGCTGAGTACAAGGAGCGGAATGACCCATGGTGGTGCACAGCTACTAAACTGTAAACACAGAGAGAATGATGGAGGGAGATGACACAGCTCCCTCTTTCATTATTACTTTCATTGGCATCACCAAACATCATCACCCCAGCAAGCACGTTCATGGGGTGTCAATGATTGCTATGGTAATGGAGGTTTGACAAAATCTGCCATATCCTTCTTTCAGTCAGATCCCGCTGGGATGCGGCCTTATTTGCTAACTGTCAGTAAAAGACTGGCAGTGCAGATAATGTACTTTAGTACTACAGAGAATTAACAATGTCATCAACACATCAAAGGTGCCAGTCCCCTTTTAAGACCAGCAAGTAAGGGTAGCTTCACATTTTGTTAGTGCTGTCCATTACAACGGAAATGTTAACTGTTTCCGTTGTAAGTGACTGCAAAAGTAACATTTTCAGGCATTTTTGAGCTATATGTTTTTGTTACCTCAAGAACATATGCACTACATGAAGATAGACAGATAGATGATAGGATAGAAAAATACGATAGATAGGATAGCTAGAAAGATAGGATACATAGAAAGATAGATGCGAGAATAGCAGTGCCAATTTCCCTGCTCTTGCCTGCTGCTTCTGGGTCACTGGGTGAATATTCATGAGCTTAAAGAGCGGCACCAAAAGCAGCAGAAAGAGCGGAGAGAGAGAGAGCAGGGAGACTGGTAATGCTATTCTCGCATCTATCCATCTTTCTATCTATCCTGTCTATCTTTCTATCCAATCATTTATCTATCCTATCATCTTTTTATCCTATCATCTATTGCAAACACAATGCTGCCGTTTTCCACAAAACTGTAGCATTGCGTTATAATGCGTTTGTTTTCTAACGGACTGAAAAACGCTGCAGTCGCGTTTGCTTGTGCGTTTCAACAAACGCATACTTGCAAATGTATGCCTATTTTGGCATGTGTTAGTGTGCTGCTTGTTGAATGGAAGCCATGGATGCGTTAAGGTGTGTTACATGGTGTTAGTACTAGCTGTCAAATGGATCAGTTAAACAAACAATATTAACCAATATGAACCTGGCCTTATCAAGAAAATAAAATCATGTAGCAATTTCAGATATTCAGTGGCATTGAGGTTTCCACTGATGAAGAATGGCCCCACTATCTTTGTACCCCATATACCACACCGTACCATCAATTTCTGTTACAGCAGTCTTGGAGGGATCTATCCACTGTGGGTTAGTGTCAGACAATATCGTGGTTTTGTTTGTTTGTTAACTTCACCATTCACAAAAAAGTTTGCCTCATCTGAAGGCAATTGTCTATGCTGTGAAGATACGAAATGAGCAGCATCTGAAACAATGGATACTGGAAGCCTGTACTAGCATTTCTTCGTGCGTGTTGCTATCAGTGTGTCAAGAGTGGGAAAGAGGGTTGCGTTGACAATCCAACACAATGGGCAGCACTTGGAACACATTTTATAGTGGTCATAAACTTGTAAATAACTCATGAAAGAATAAAGTTATGTTAAAGCCAAGCACACCATTGTTTTTGTATGAAATTGTCAAAGGTTTGATGGGTCACATGACCTATTCCCATTAAGAATTTGGATCCAAAATGGCTGCTATGGTCACCACCCATCTGGAAACGCCCACATACTAATGTGCCACAAACAGGAAGTTGATATCACCAACTACTCCCATTTTATTTAGGTGCAACCATATGAATGGCCCACCCTGTATATATATACTACAGTTGTGGCCAAAAGTATTGACACCCCTGCAATTCTGTCAGATAATACTCAGTTTCTTCCATGAAAATGATTGCAATCACAAATTATTTGGTATTACTATCTTCATTTAATTTGTCTTCAATGAAAAAACACAAAAAGAATTGTCCAAAGCCAAATTGGATATAATTCCACCCAAACTTAAAAAAAGGGGGTGGACAAAAGTATTGACACTGTTAGAAAAATCATGTGATGCTTCTATAATTTGTGTAATTAACAGCACCTGTAACTTACCTGTGGCACCTAACAGGTGTTGGCAATAACTAAATCACACTTGCAGCCAGTTGACATGGATTAAAGTTGACTCAACCTCTGTCCTGTGTCCTTGTGTGTACCACATTGAGCATGGAGAAAAGAAAGAAGACCAAAGAACTGTCTGAGGACTTGAGAAACCAAATTGTGAGGAAGCATGAGCAATCTCAAGGCTACAAGTCACATCTCCAAAGACCTGAATGTTCCTGTGTCTACCGTGTGCAGTGTCATCAAGAAGTTTAAAGCCCATGGCACTGTGGCTAACCTCCCTAGATGTGGACAGAAAATAAAAATTGACGGATGGTGGATAAAGAACCTCGACTAACATCCAAACAAGTTAAAGCTGCCCTGCAGTCCGAGGGTACAACAGTGTCAACCCGTACTATCCGTCGGATCTGAATGAAAAGGGACTGTATGGTAGGATACCAGGAAGACCCCACTTCTTACCCCGAGACATAAAAAAGCCAGGCTGGAGTTTGCCAAAACTTACCTGAGAAAGCCTACAACTTTTGGAAGAATGTTCTCTGGTCAGATGAACAAAAGTAGAGCTTTTTGGGCAAAGGCATCAACATAGAGTTTACAGGAGAAAAAAAAGAGTATTCAAAGAAAAGAACACGATCCCTACAGTCAAATATGGCGAGGTTCCCTGATGTTTTGGGGTTGCTTTGCTGCCTCTGGCACTGGACTGCTTGACCGTGTGCATGGCATTATGAAGTCTGAAGACTACCAACAAATTTTGCATGCATAATGTAGGGCTCAGTGTGAGAAAGCTGGGTCTCTCTCAGAGGTCATGGGTCTTCCAGCAGGACAATGACCCAAAACACACTTCAAAAAGCACTAGAAAATGGTTTGAGAGAAAGCACTGGAACTTCTAAGGTGGCCAGCAATGAGTCCAGACCTGAATCCCGTAGAACACCTGTGGAGAGATCTAAAACTGGCAGTTTGGAGAAGGCACCCTTCAAATATCAGGGACCTGGAGCACTTTGCCAAAGAAGATGGTCTAAAATTCCAGCAGAGCATTGTAAGAAACTCATTGATGGTTACCGGAAGCGGTTGATCGCAGTTATTTTGGCTAAAGGTTGTGCAACCAAGTATTAGTCTGAGGGTGCCAATACTTTTGTCAGGCCCATTTTTGGAGTTTTGTGTGAAATGATCAATGTTTTGCTTTTTGCTTCATTCTCTTTTGTGTTTTTTCATTTAAGACAAATTAAATGAAGATAATAATACCAAAGAATTTGTGATTGCAATCATTTTCAGGAAGAAACTGAGTATTATCTGACAGAATTGTAGGGGTGTCAATACTTTTGGCCACAACTGTAGAAATAAGCCCAATGCTATTGCATCGGGGGGGCAGTCTCAGTGCCTGTCTCCCTTGTGCGCTCTCTCCAATCTGTGCTCTCTCTCTCCCTGTGCACTCTTTCATACTTGTGCCTTTCTCTCTGCTCTGTGTGCGCTGTCTCTCCCTATGACTCTGCCTAACCCTGTGCCTTCTGCCTCCATCACATGAGCCACCATACAATGCTCAACATTGAGTCACCATATAGTGCTCACCACTGAGCCACCGCACAGTGACTAGACCCACAGTGTCAGACCACCGCACAGTGCTAACCACTGAGGCACCGCACAGTGCTAACCACTGAGACGCCATGCACTCAGCACGCAGTTCTAATCACTGAGCCACCATACATTGCTAACCAATGAGCCACCATATACAGTGCTAACCACTGAGCCACCATACAGTGCTGATCACTGAACATTGCTAACCACTGAGCCACCATATACAGTGCTAACCACTGAGCCACCATACAGTGCTAACCACTGAGCCACCGCACAGTGCTAACCACTGAGCCATCGCACAGTGCTAACCAACTGAGCCACTACAGTGCTAACCACTGAGCCACCATACATTGCTAACCAATGAGCACCAACAGTGCTAACCACTGAGCCACCATACAGTGCTTCACGAACATTGCTAACACTGTAGATAGCAGTGCACCACTGAGCTACCGTAGAGTGCAGACCACTGAGCTACATACAGTGCTACCACTGAGCCACTACAGTGCTCACCACTGAGCCACCATATACAGTGCTAACCACTGAACTACCATACAGTGCTAACCACTGAGCCACCACACACTGCTAACCACTGAGCCTCCACACAGTGCTAACCACTGAGCCACCACAAAGTGCTTAACACTGAGCCACCACACAGTGGTAAATACTGAGCCACCACTCAGTGCTAACCACTGAGCCACCACACAGTGCTAACCACTGAGCCACCATACAGTGCTCACCACTAAGCCACTATACAGTGCTAACCAATCACATCAGCTGCTAGCGGTATTGAAATGTGGCGCCAATATCGCTACAGCTGAGCAGCGTGGTATTGGCAACCAGCTTAAAATCCCCCTTAATACCGTGCTGTTCAGCTGAGCAGTATTGGCGGGAGATTTAAAGCTGGCCGCCGCTCATCTCCCACTGACGGGAGATCAGCATCAGGCACCGCTGACCTCCCAGCAGCGGATATGAGCGGCTGCCACCACAGGGAGAATTGCAGTGAGCAGCAGGTGGGCATTTTTAAATCTTCCCCAATACCCGCTGCTCAGAGAATTGGCCACGCACTACCCGACAGGCGCCGCTGACCTCCTGCGCGGGGGAGGTGACGCTGCTGACTGCCAGCCGCTCATGCTATTCCACTGTAAGATCAGCGGCGGGCGCTCTCCGGAAGATCTCTCGGCGGCATAGCAGTGGGCGTCGGGCGGGCATTTTTAACTTTCCCACCAACAATGTGCTGCTCAGCTGATTGGTGCGTGCTGCCCAACACGCGACCAATCAGCTGAGCAGCGCATATTGGCGGGAGATTTAAAGACCGCTATATATATATATATATATATATATATATATATATATATATATAATATATATATGCGTTGTGAGAGTATTTAGAGTATTTGGTCCCCTTGAACTTTTCAACCTTTTGCCACATTTCAGGCTTCAAACAGAAAGATATAAATTCGAATTTTTTTTGTGAAGAATCAACAAGTGGGACACAATCGTTAAGTGGAACGAAATTTATTGCACATTTTTAAACTTTTTTAACAAATAAAAAACTGAAAAGTGGGGTGTGCAATATTATTAGGCCCTTTACTTTCAGTGCAGCAAACTCACTCCAGAAGTTCCGTGAGGATCTCTGAATGATCCAATGTTGTCCTAAATGACTGGTAATGATAAATAGAATCCACCTGGGTGTAAAGAAGTCTCCGTATAAATGCACCTGCTCTGTGATAATCTCAGGGTTCTGTTTCAAGTGCAGAGAGGATCATGAAGACCAAGGAACACACCAGGCAGGTCTGAGATACTGTTGTGGCAAAGTTTAAAGTCGGATTTGGATACAAAAAGATTTCCCAAATTTTAAACATCTCAAGGAGCACTGGGCAAGCGATCATCTTGAAATGGAAGGAGTATCAGATCACTGCAAATCTACTAAGACCCGGCCGTCCCTCAAAACTTTCATCTCGAACAAGGAGAAGACTGATCAGAGATGCAGCCAAAAGGCCCATGATCACTCTGGATGAACTGCAGAGATCTACAGCAGAGGTGGGAGAGTCTGTCCATAGGACAACAATCAGTCTTACACTGCACAAATCTGGCCTTTATGGAAGAGTGGCAAGAAGAAAGCCATTTCTCAAAGATATCCATAAAAAGTCACATTTGAAGCATGCCACAAGCCACCTGGGAGACACGCCAAACGTGGAATAAGGTGCTATGGTCAGAGGAAACCAAAATTGAACTTTTTGGTCACGATGCAAAACGATTTGTTTGGCGTCAAAGCAACACAGCTCATCACCCTCAAAACTCCATTCCCACTGTCAAACATGGTGGTGGCAGCATCATGGTTTGGGCCTGCTTTTCTTCAGCAGTGACAGGGTAGAAAGTTAAAATTGATGGGAAGATGAACGCAGCCAAATACAGGACCATTCTGGAAGAAAACCTGTTGGAGTCTGCAAAAGACCTGAGACTGGGACGGAGATTTATCTTCCAACAAGAGAATGATCCCAGACATAAAGCAAAATCTACAATGGAATGGTTCAAAAATAAATGTATCCAGGTGTTAGAATGGCCAAGTCAAAGTTCAGATCTGATTCCAATCGAGAATCTGTGGAAAGAGCTGAAAATTGCTGTTCACAAACTCTCTCCATCCAACCTCACTGAGCTCGAGCTGTTCTGCAAGGAAGAATGGGCAAGAATTTTAGTCTCTCGATGTGCACAACTGATAGAGACATACCCCAAGCGACTTGCAATGGCAGCAAAAGGTGGCGCTACAAAGTATTAACTCAAGGGGGCTGAATAATATTGCACGCCCCACTTTTCAGTTTTTTATTTGTTAAAAAAGTTTAAAATATGCAATAAATTTCGTTCCATTTCACGATTGTGTCCCACTTGTTGTTGATTCTTCACAAAAATTTGAATTTATAAGACAGAAAACGGAACAGCACAAAAATAATACAATGGCTGCAAAGCCCTACTACCAAAATCCGTAGGTTTCAATAGTAGACAGAAAAAATGGACGGCAGCACTTCATTCGTAGAAAAAATATGTGGACTTTATTCACCCAAGATCGCAACGTTTCGGCTAACTGGTAGCCTTTGTCAAATGGTGATATAAGGATGGGATGGGCTCTGTGGTGCTGGGGGCGGCATCTGTCTCTCTCCCTGCACACTCTCCCCTTTGTCTGCGCTCTCTCTCCCCCTGTGTTTGCCTCTCTCCTTTGACCAGTCTCCTCCCTGTGTGCTGTCCTCTCCCCTCATGTGCTCTCTCATTTGAGCTGTCTCCCCTGTGTGCGCTCTCCTCCTTTGTGCTGTCTCTTTCCCCCAGTGTTGTCTTCACCACTAGTGTGCTCTCTCATTTGAGCTGTCTTCCCCTTGTGTACTCGCTTTCTCCCTTGTACGCTCTCCCCATGTGCTCTCTCTCCCCCTGTGCGAACGCCCGTTGGCTGTCTCACTCCCTGTGTGCGCTCTCTCTTCCCGTGTTCTCTCTCTCCCATTGAGCCGTCACTCCTCCCTGTGCTGTCTACTTCCCTCGTGTGCTTTCTCCCTTGAGCTGTCTCCCTTCCCGTGTGCTTTCCCCTGTACTTTGCCTCTCCCCTGTGCACTCTCCCTCCATGCACTCTTTCTCTCCTATGTGCTCTCTCCCCTTGTGCGGTTCTCCCCCCCCCGTGCTGTGTCTCTCCCCCTGTGCTGTTTTTCCCCTGTGCGCTCTCCCCACGTGCAATCTCTCTCCTATGTGCTGTCTCTCCCATTAAACTCTGTCCCCCTGTGTGCTGTTTCTCTCCACGTGCGCTCTACCCCCTGTGCATGTTCTCTTCCGCCCTGCTGTCTCTCTCTTGTGTTCTCACCCTGTGTACTTGCCCCTGTGTACTGTGTACTGTGTACTTTGTTTCTTCCTTTGTGCTGTATCCCCCTTGTGCTCTCTGTCCCCCTGTGTGCTGTCTCTCTTCCCCATACGCTTTGTCTCTCCCCTGTGCACTTTGTCTCTACCCCATGCGCTTTGTCTCTCCACCGTGGTGTCTCTTCCCCCTTTGTTGTCTCTCCACCATATGCACTCTCCACCTGTGCTTTTCCCTCTCCTGTGTGCTGCCTCTCTCCCTTGTGCTTTGTCGCTCCCCCACTTCTCCCCCTGTGCTTAGTATTGCCCCCTTGTGCTCTCTCCCCTCTGCACTCTCTCCCCTCCTTGTGCTGTCTTTCTCCCCATGCACTCTCCCACCTGTGTGCTGTCTCTCTTTCCCCTTGTGCTTTATCTCTCCTCGTGCTCTCTCCATATTTGTTCTGTCTAACCCCTGTGCTCTCTCTCCTAAAAACATTAAGAAATTACTGTAATATAAAATAGATATAAACGACTACTGTAAAGAATAAATGAACATTTAACATGGTATTTACTTTTCAACAGACTCTTCTTGGCGTATAGAAGTTGGAGAGAAGGGGAGATAGAGAGGCAGATAATATTGTTTGGAAGGGGAATTTCGTTGGTCACCCTTTTCTTGCAAGTTAGCACATGGCAAGTATCACACCAGCGAAAACAGGCAAGAAAACTGAAATCGCCAAAAACCAATGGCAACGAAAATCTAGGTATCACTGTACACGGTGTTCCAAATTATTATGCAAATCTTCTTTTCTCATATTTTTCTAAATGGTTGGTACAAATGACAGTCAGTGTAATAAGTCATCACCCGCTAGAGTATACATCAAATTTTATTGAAGAAATCTCCCTATGATAGCAGTATAATTTTCAAAATTAAAAAAACTCTAAAAGCACTGTTCCAAATTATTAGGCACAGTAGAGTTTCTAAACATTTGATATGTTTGAAAGAACGAAAATGCTCATTTGTTGAATTTGCAGCATTAACAGGTCACATTCACTGAAATAAAAAACTATTTAACTCCAAAACATCCTAACAGGCCAAGTTACATGTTAACATAGGAACCCTACTTTGATATCACCTTCACAATTCTAGCATCCATTGTAGTGATTTTCTGAGAGTTTCTGCTTGTATTTCTTTGGATGATGTCAGAATAGCCTCCCAGAGCTGCTGTTTTCATGTGAACTGCCTCCCACCCTCATAGATCTTTTGCTTGATTATACTCTAAGGTTCTCTATAGGGTTGAGGTCAGGGGAAGATGGTGGCCACACTATGAGTTTATCTCATTTTATGCCCATAGCAGCCAATGACACAGAGGTATTCTTTGTAGCATGAGATGGTGCATTGACATGCATGAGGATGATTTTGCTCCTAAAGGCACGTTTTTGCTTTTTGTACTATAGAAGAAAGTTCTCAGTTGGAAACTCTATATATGTTGCAGAGGTCATTTTCACACATTCAGGAACCTTAAAGGGGCCTACCAGCTGTTTGCCAATGATTCCAGCCCAAAACATGACTCCTCCACCTCCTTGCTAACGTCGCAGCCTTGTTGGACATGCTGGCATCCGCCAACCATCCACTACTCTATTCATCTGGACCATCCAGGGTTGCTCGGCACTCATCAGTAAACAAGACTGTTTGAAAATTAGTCTTCAAGTATATCTGGACCCACTGCAACTGTTTCTGGACCACAGCAAGCCTTTGAAGGATCCTACACCTTAAGGTTCAAGGGACTCCAGAGGCACCAGCCGCTTTAAATATCTGTTTGTTGGTTTGTAAGGCTTTTTAGCAGATGCTCTCTTAATCTGATGAAACTTGCCTGGCAGAAACCTTCCCATTCGGCCTTTATCTGCACGAACACATCTGTGCTCAGAATCAGCCACAAATCTCTTCACAATACGATGATCACGCTTAAGTTTTCGTGCAATATCAAATGTTGTCATCCCTTGTCCAAGGCATTGCACTATTTGTTGCTTTTCGGCAGCAGAGACATCCTATTTATTTCCCATGTTATTTGAAAACTGTGGCCTGCGTAATATTGTGGAAAACCCAGTTTTCCTTTAACCCCTTCATGACCCAGCCTATTTTGACACTAAAGACCTTGGCATTTTTGTCAATTCTAACCAGTGTCCCTTTATGAGGTTATAACTCTGGAACGCTTCAATGGATCCTAGCGATTCTGAGATAGTTTTTTCGTGACATATTGGGCTTCATGTTAGTAGTAAATTTAGGTCGATAATTTTTGCGTTTATTTGTGAAAAAATAAAAAATTTAGCAAAAAGTTTGGAAATTTTGCAATTTTTAAATTTTGAATTTTTATTCTGCTAAACCAGAGAGTTTGTGGCACAAAATAGTTAATAAATAACATTTCCCACATGTCTACTTTACATCAGCACAATTTTGGAAACCAAAATTTTTTTGGGGTGGGAAGTTATAAGGGTTCAAAGATCTCAGCAATTTTTCATTTTTCCAGCTTAAATTTACCAAACCATTTTTTTCAGTGACCCCATCACATTTGAAGTCCCTTTGAGAGGTGTATATGACAGAAAACACCAAAAGTGACACCATTCCAAACACTGCACCCCTCAAGATACTCAAAACTACATTCAAGAAGATTATTAACCCTTCAGGTGCTTCACAGGAACTAAAGCAACATGTAAGGAAAAAATTGACATTTTAATTTTTCTAACAAAAATGTTCTTTTAGCCTCAATTCTTTCATTTTCACATGGGCAACAGGATAAAATGGATCCTAAAAGTTGTTGGGCAATTTCTCCTGAGTACACCGATACCTCATATATGGTCATAAACCACTGTTTGGGCGCACAGCAGGGCTCAGAAGGGAAGGAGCGCAATTTGACTTTTTGAGCTAATTTTCCATTCAAAAAGTGAAATGGCGCTCCTTCTCTTCTGAGCCCTGCCATGTGGGCCCAAACAGTGGTTTATGATCATATATGAGGTATCTGTGTACTCAGGAAAAATTGCCCAACAAATTTTAGGATGCATTTTATCCTTTTGCCTATGTGAAAATGAAAAAGGTTAGACTAAAAGAAATTTTTTGGTGAAAAAAAAAAGTACTTTTTCATTATTATAGATCAATTTGTGAAACATCTGGGGGTACAAAGTGCTCACCACCCATCTAGATAAGTTCCCTGGGGGAATCTAGTTTCCAAAATGGTGTCACTTGTGGGAGAGCTCCAATGTTTAGGCACACAGGGGCTCTGCAAACGCGACATGGTGTCAGCTAACAATTTGAATGGAAAATTACCTTATATACTGGTGTATAAGCCAACCCGTGTATAAGCCGACCCCCCCTACTTTTGCCCCCAAAACCTGGGAAAACCTATTGACTTGTGTATAAGCCGAGGGTGGACCCCAGCACAGGTATACAGCCCCCAGCAGTGTGGTATACAGGCCCCCCAGTGGTATACAGGCCTCCCCAGTGGTAGTATACAGCAGCCTCACCAGTGGTATATACAGGCCCCAGCAGTATATACAGCAGCCCCAGTGGTATACAGCAGCCCTAGTGGTGTGGTATACAGCAGCCCCAGTGGTATACAGCAGCCCAGTGGTATACAGCAGCCCCAGTGGTGTGGTATACAGCAACCCCAGTGGTATATAGCAGCCCCAGTGGTATACAGCAGCCCAGTGGTATACAGCAGCCCCAGTGGTATACAGCAGCCCCAGTGGTATACAGCAGCCCCAGTGGTGTGGTATACAGCAGCCCCAGTGGTGTGGTATACAGCAGCCCCAGTGGTATACAGCAGCCCCAGTGGTGTGGTATACAGCAGCCCCAGTGGTATATAGCAGCCCCAGTGGTATACAGCAGCTCCAGTGGTATACAGCAGCCCCAGTGGTATGGTATACAGCAGCCCCAGTGGTATATAGCAGCCCCAGTGGTATATAGCAGCCCCAGTGGTATACAGCAGCCCCAGTGGTATACAGCAGCCCAGTGGTATACAGCAGCCCCAGTGGTATACAGCAGCCCCAGTGGTGTATAGCAGCCCCAGTGGTGTATAGCAGCCCCAGTGGTATACAGGCCCCCAAATGCTGGCACTCGCCCCCCTCTGTTGTAAGGCCCCTCCCGCTGCTTAACTTACCATCCCCGGTCTTCTGCACCGCGCCGGTCTTCTGTGCTCTGTCCTCCATGCTCCCGTCCGGCTGCATCCGGGGTCCGCGGCTGTCGCACGATGACGTCATTGTTACTGCGACGGCGGGGAATCCCAGATGCAGCCGGACGGGAGCATGGAGGACGGAGCACAGAAGACCGGCGCGGTGCAGAAGACCGGGGATGGTAAGTTAGGCAGCGGGGGGGGGGCCCTTACAACAGAGGGGGGCGAGTGCCAGAATTTGGGGGCGACCAAGTACCGTATTGACCCGTGTATAAGCCAAGGGGGGGACTTTTCAGCCCAATTTTTGGGCTGAAAAACTCGGCTTATACACGAGTATATACGGTAGCTCAAATTGTTAGCGGACACCATGTCACGTTTGGAGAGCCCCTGTGTGCCTAAACATTGGAGCTCCCCCACAAGTGACCCCATTTTGGAAACTAGACGTCATTTCCTGTGCGCCGGTGAAGGAAGCATGAAGACCAGGAGGAGCGCGGTGACGGACGGTGACAGAGCGTCGGCGACAGCGACCCGATAAGTATAATCATCGCTTCTTTACAGGTTGCCACAGGGGGGCCCGGTATACATGGGGGGGCTGTATACAGCCGGGTACCCGTATATACTCGTGTATAAGCCGAGGGGGACTTTTCAGCACATTTTTGTGCTGAAAAACTCGGCTTATACACGAGTATATACGGTACTTTTTCATTATTACGGATCAATTTGTGAAACATCTGGGGGTTCAAAGTGCTCACCACCCATCTAGATACGTTCCCTGGGGGGGTCTAGTTTACAAAATGGGGTCACTTGTGCGGGAGCTCCAATGTTTAGGCACACAGGGGCTCTCCAGTTAGACTCTCTGAATCAACTTGTTACCTGCATTATAGACAGCTGTCTTAAATTGTCACCTGTATAAAAGACTCCTGTCCACACACTCAGTCAGACTCGAACCTCTATAAGGTTGCATACTCATGGTCAGTAGATGCAGCGTTTTGGATGCAGCTACATGCCGCTGCGTCCAAAATGCTGCGTAGTGCAGTATCAGCATAGTGGTTGGGATTTTAAGAAATCACATGCCCACTATTCTTAACCCGAACACAGTGTTCTTTTAGCTGCAGTGCGGGTTGCCGGCATGCCGCTTATTCACAGTATGTTCATTTCACGCTGCAGAGTCGAAAGCGGCTCACATCGGGTGCATGCAGAGAGAAGCTGCCCTGCACCTGCCGCACATGGTGAGTACAGGGCAGCTGCAGTCTCCCTTCAGCCACCCGCAGGTTCACTCAGGTCTGGAGGAGCTGCATCCAACACGCAGCTCCTCCAGACTGTGAGCACATAACCTAACATGGGCAAGCCCAAAGAGCTTTCTATGGATGTCAGGGAAAAGATCCCAGACCTGCACAAAGCTGAAATGGGCTACAAAACCATAAGTAATACGCTGAGTGAGGAGACAACTGGTGGTGCAATAGTAAGAAAATGGAAGAAATACAAAATGAGTGTCATTCGACATCGATCTGGAGCTCCATGCAAAATCTCACCTCGTGGGACATCCAGGATCATAAGGAAGGTGAGAGATCAGCCTAATACTACACGGAGGAACTAGTTAGTTAACTCAAGGCAGTTGGGATCACTGTTGCTAAGAAAACTATTGGTAACACAATGGATTAAAATCCTGCAGTGCCCGCAAAGTCCCACTGCTCAAGAAGCACATGTGCAGGCCTATCTGAAGTTTGCCAATGAACACCTTGGTGATTCTGAGAGTGATTGGGAGAAGGTGCTGTGGTTAGATGAGACAAAAATTGAGCTCTTTGGCATTAAAGGGAACCTATCACCCCCTTTGGGCATTTTACACTGTACCCACTAGCTTACACATTATGTAAATGGGGTTCTAGTAACCCCTCTATGTGTCCAGATGTGCTCCACATACCTGAAATATGAACTTATATTGTGTCCAGCACTGGCCTCCTATTGAGGCCAGGAGGCTGCTATTTAGTCCTGATGGATTAGTCCTCGCCGCCTCTCCAGGCTGCAAAACCCGCCCTGCACTTTTAAAAATTACCTCCCCTCCTCTGGCTGGCGTGTGAGTGACAGGCGTGCCTGCGCAGTGGAGCAGGTGTCTGCGTTCCATTAAACAAATCTAGCGTCGTCGGCACTATGCACGGACACCCGCTCCAATGCGCAGGCGTGAGTGCGGCTGTCATTCAAACGCTGGCCAGAGAAGGTGCGGAATTTTTAAAAATGCAGAGTGGTCTCAATAGGAGGCCAGCTCTGGTCACAATATAAGTTCTTATTTCAGGTATGGGGGTCCAGTCTGGGATAATAGAGGGGTAACTAGAGGGGTTACTAGAGGTAACTAGGGGGTAACTAGAGGGGTTACTGTAACCTGGTGGGCACAGTTTAAAATGCCCAAAAGGGGTGACAGGTTCCATTTAACTCAACTCGCCATGTTTGGAGGAAGAGAAATGCTGCCTATGACCCAAAGAACATATATTCCAGGATGAGGGCCATATATAACAGGATGGGATAAAAATGCCTGGATGAACTGATGATGAGTGCCATATGTGCCAGAATGGAGCCATATATACTAGGATAGGACAAAAATGAGGGTCATATATACCAGAATGGGGATAATACATACGAGGATGGAACAAGGATGGAGGACATATACACTGTGTGCAGAATTATTAGGCAAGTTGTATTTTAGAGTATTATTTTTATTATTGATCAACAACTATGTTGTCAATCAACCCAAAAGACTCTTAAATATCAAAGCTTAATATTTTTAAAAGTTGCAGAGGGTTTTTTTTTTAGATTTTGCTGTCTTAGGAGGATATCGGTTTGTGCAGGTAAATATCACTGTGCAGAATTATTAGGTAACTTAAAAAAAATACAAATATATTCCCATCTCACTGGTTTATTTTCACCAGGTAAACCAATATAACTGCACAAAATGTAGAAAAAAACATTTCTGACATGCAAAAACAAAACCCAAAAAAATGAGTGACCAATATAGCCACCTTTCTTTATGATGGCACTCAACAGCCTTCCATCCATAGATTCTGTCAGTTGCTTTATCTGTTTATGATCAACATTGCGTGCACCAGCCACCGCAGCCTCCCAGACACTGTTCAGAGAGGTGTACTGTTTTCCCTCCCTATAGATATCACAAGGGACCATAGGTTCTCTATGGGTTCAGATCAGGTAAACAAGGGGGCCATGTCATTATTTTTTCTTCTTTTACACCTTTAGTGGCCAGCCATGCTGTGGAGTAGTTGGATGCATGTGATGGAGCATTGTCCTGCATGAAAATCATGTTTTTCTTGAACGATACAGACTTCTTCCTGTACCACTGCTTGAAGAAGTTGTCTTCCAGAAACTGGCAGTAGGTGCGGGAGTTGAGCTTCACTCCATCCTCAACCCGAAAAGGTCTCACAAGTTCATCTTTGATGATACCAGCCCATACCAGTACCCCACCCTCCACCTTGCTGGCGTCTGAGTTGGAGTGGAGCTCTCTACCCTTTACTGATCCATCCATCTGGCCCATAAAGAGTCACTCTCATTTCATCAGTCCATAAAACCTTTGAAAAATCAGTCTTAAGATATTTCTTGGCCCAGTCTTGACGTTTATTTTATGTTTCTTGTAAAAAGGTGGTCGTTTTTCAGCCTTCGTTACCTTGGCCATGAACCTGAGTATAGCACACCTTGAGCTTTTTGATACTCCAGTAGCGTTTTAGCTCTGAAATATGGCAAAACTGGTGGCAAATGGCATCTTGGCAGCTTCATTCTTGATTTTCCTCAATTCATGGGCAGTTATTTTGTGCCTTTTTTGCCCAACACACTTCTTGCAACACTGTTGGCGAATTGCCATGAAACACTTGATTGTTCGATGATCACGCTTCAAAAGTTTGTAAATTTCAAGACTGCTGCATCCCTCTGCAAGACATCTCACAATTTTGGACTTTTCAGAGCCCGTCAAATTTCTCTTCTGACCCATTTTGCCTAAGGAAAGGCATTTGCCTAATAATTAAGCACACCTTATATAGGGTGTTGATGTCATTACACTACACCCCTCATTACAGAGATGCACATCACCTGCTTTACTTAATTGGTAGTTGGCTCTCAAGCCTATACAGCTTGGAGTAGGACAACATGTATATAAAGTATCATGTGATCAAAATACTCATTTGCCTAATAATTCTGCACACAGTGTAAACCAGGATAGGCGTAATAAATACCTGAAAGGGGACCAGGATAGGGGACATTACTACAGAATTTGGGGCATTACCATAAGTGTCAGCAGCAGATCCCCCCATAACAGTGCATCATGACTGACAGATTTGCCACCAAACCTGGCAGCTCTCTAGTGCCCCTTTTATCATCAGGACAGTTATGGAATTGACTGAGGATAGAAGAGGGACTGCAGCTGCGCTGTCAGTGCTGGTTTATTAAGGCACCCCCAGTGAGTGTGGTATATGCCATACAGTGCCAGGCCAGAAGTAATTATAATAACCGCCACCCCATCCCTCATAAAGGTCCTGATTAACACAAGCAGCAATTGCTGACACTATTTTCTCGTTCAATATAAGCCCGGTCCGTGAAAAGGCTTATAACGAGCCAGAAACCAACCCAGGTAGCGTATAATATTAAACAAGCACACGGACGTGGGAATTTCGTGATTGAGATAAAAGAGCAACCCAAGATTAAATTTATATATTTAATCACCATAAGGGCACACTAGATCAGGGGTCTCAAACTCGGCTGGGTTCATGGGCCGCACATAGAAAAAAATTGATATCGGGGACCGAATTGCTTGTAGGACTAAGTAACATTTTTAGTAGTACCAGAACTTTTTGCTCAATGTAGTAATGCATCCTGGTTCTCCTCTTGTAGTAATGTCTCCATCCTGGTCTCCATCTTTTACTAATGTCCCCATCCTGAACACCTTCTTGTAGTAATGTCCCCATCCTGGTTCCCATCTTGTAGTAACGTCCCCATTGAGTAGTAATTCCCCATCCTGATCCCCTTTTTGTAGTAATGTTCTCTCCCTGGGCCTCATCTTCTAGTAATGCCCCATTCTGGTTCCCTTCTTGAAGTAATGTCCCCTTCCTGGTCCCCTTGTAGTAATGCCCCATTATGGTCCCCATATTGTTGTAATGTCCCCCACCCTGATCCCCTTTTTGTAGCAATGTGACCATCCTGGTCCTCATTATGTAGTAATGTCTCCATCTTCTAGTAATACCCCAATCCTGTTTCGCTTCTTGTAGTAATGTCCCCATCCTGGTCCCCTTTTGTAGTGATGCCCCCATCCTGATCACCTTTTGTAGTGATGTCCCCCAACCTGGACCCCTTTTGTAGTAATGTCCACATCCTGGCCCCCATAGTGTAGCACTATCCACCCATGAAGGTCAACTTTTGTAGTGATGTCCCCCATCCTCATCCCCTTTTGTAGTGATGTCTCCCATCCTGATCCCCTTTTGTAGTGATGTCCCCATCTTGATCCCCTTTTGTAGTGATGTCCCCCATCCTGGACCCTTTTTGTAGTGATGTCCACATCCTGGCCCCATAGTGTAGTAATGTCCCCATTCTGATCCCTCTTGTAGTGATGTCCCCCATGTTGATCCCCTTTTGTAGTAATGTCTCCATCCTGGTCCCCTTTTGAAGTGATGACCCCAACCTGGTCTACCTTCTCTTTACACACACACAATGAGAGGCCTGCAGGTGACGTCATACGCTGACAACAGCTGCGAGCCTCTCATTGGTTGGCAGATTGCATTGATTTTGCTATGCAACAGAGCTTGTCAGTGCCACAGCCGGAAGTCATAACACAGCGGGGACCGCGGCTGCCCCCTGCACGGGACCGCCGACATGGTTAAGTTGTCCATGGTGCAGGGTCCACACAGTGAAGCTCCAAGGGCCACATGCAGCCAGCAAGCCGCTTGTTTGAGACCCCTGCACTAGATAATATTTATATACAGATATTACAGATGTTATGCAAACAAAAGATAAATGGGGTACACACAGATTTACAGGCAAATGTAGTTCAGTTACTGGTTTCCTTGCTACTAGTGGCCACATGGAGGCAGTATAGGGCCACTGGCTTCTCTTGGGTATACTAGACACGTGATGTAATGGTATCCTCCTCAAAGTAATACACTGACGAGATGTTGCAAGGGGCTTTTGTGAACCTCATCCCCACCCCCGACCTCCCCCTAATGACCTCATGTGGGCTGTTTTTTTACATACCTAAAGATGGATATGAAAATGCACCGTTTCCTATACCTCTGCCTGGGAGCAATGTAGGTAGAAGATAATGCTCTCATATTTTTGGTTATGATTTTAGCTTTCCAATGATAGGACACACAACATATCTGCAGTCGTCCCACGGGCTAATATTAATGTTGGGGTAGTTAGGAATGTTGCATAGTTAAGCAGAAATATGCACTACGATAATATACCTCTACCGATGCCGAAATTAGGATTGTCATATTTATGGGAGTTATGTGTAGTGTAATATTAATGTTTCTTGTCCAGGCTTCTGGGTTTCTGGCAGTATCTTGTGAAGTCCTCTTGAAGAGGAAGTCACTTTCTCTGCAGTTTTTTTGGGAGGGTTTCCTCTTGAGTGGTTACCTTTTGGTTCCTATCTATTAGCTAGCTCCATTTTGCATGGAGCTTCTTCTGTGTTTTAATCAACAAATGACAACTAGCCATTTTTTTTTGTATTCCTGGACCCTGTTGGATTTCTGAGGGAGGGGGCCATGAGCTTGTCACTAGCTCACAGAAACAGTTGGATGAAGTGGTTATAATTGATTATGACTTATTTGGATATTGCTTGATTGAATAGCCAGAATATTTCCCTTTTCCTCACAAAGACCACATGTTTTGCATCAATTTTTTTTTACTATTCTCTAAAACGTAGGTATGTCTTATGGTGCAGAACGTCTTATAGTTCGAAAAAGACAATACTTTCTTGTGCAAAAGTCATAAAACTATGAAAATTGAGAATCATTGTAATTGTATCAACACATAGTGTCAATTATAATGAACATGTCAATGACACTTCATGGTATACATCACAAAAAGTAAAATTTAAAAAAAACTTTCTAATTTACTTTTTTTTCATGTCGCCTACCAAAAAATGTATTAAAAGAGGATCAAACAGTTAAATATATCAAAAAAGCGTTAACTGTAAAAACAACTTGTTCAAAAAGAAACAAGTCCCCATAAAACTTCATGTACTGAAGAAAAAAAAACTAATTTTTTCTAAGGTAATTATTTTTGCGCAAAAGTGGCAAAACATAAATATTCATATAAATGTAATACTAGATGGAACATGTAGAATAAAAGTATTGTGACAATTATACCAAAAGGTGTTTCAAATAAAATAAAATTAAACAAACTGAGAATCATATTTTTGGTTTGTCTTTCAAAAAGTTAAAAAAGAGAACAGAAAGTTGGATGAACCACAAAATGGAATCAATAAAAACTACAATTTTCAGAAAACATCGTAATACAGCAACACTAACAGAAAATGGTATAACATATGATTCTCAGAATATGGCAACACAGAAACTATTTTTTTTTGCTAATGTGTGTTTATTGTACAAGGTGTTATAACCAAAATAAAACTATAGGAATTTGGTATTGTCATATTTGTACAAACCCACAGATTGAAGTCAACACTTTATATGTGCAATGCATTGAATAGCATCAAAATGTGAAATGGAAAAAACTGTGACAGAATTATAACTTTGTTTGCATGGTATCATTTGAATGGAGCACGTCAGATATGACCTTGGTCAGATGTGGTATAATTTAAGTGTGACATCTTTAAAGTGTAACATCAGAAATATACCAGAATGGTAACCCGTGGTATATTCTCCTTCATGTTGTCATGTCCTGACCATCTGCTTTAGTCCACAGTACGTCTGAACCCTATCTTAATCCAGAATACCCACTGGACCCCAGAAGCCCATCTACTTCCTTTTCTCTGTTTTAACTGGTACGTCTCAACTCTCTCTTAATCCAGAATACCCACTGCACCCCAGAAACCCATCTACTCCCCTTACTTTGTTTTAACTGGTATGCTGCTGCTTTTTCCCTGACTATAATTCCGTGTATCATACTTCATATTTTCTGAATGCTTATTGATATGTCTGTGGTCTTCGCACCTAGCCTTATCCTTTCATCTTATTCTGTGTTTTACTCCAGCTTTGATTCAGTCCAAATGTTATACTAACTGCTATCTGTTAACTACTCCCTGCTGTGAACGGTCCTCCTGCTTCCTCCTCCTCCCCTCTTTATCCACCTGAAATAATTTCCTGGCATTTGAATGGTTAAGTTGAATACAGCAGTTCAGATATGACCTTGGTTAGATGTGACATCATTTAAGTGTGACATCTTTAAAGTGTAACATCAGAAATATACCAGAAATAGTCCAGAAATAGATCACAAGGTAAGAGTTACCACTATCTCTTAATTTTACTTGCTTTCTTTTCTCACCCTGCTCTTTCAACGTGCTCACATTTGCCCTCACCATTTTTGCTCCACTAATCCTCACTCTCCTTCGTTATCCCCAAACCCCAGCACCCTCGAACCAAATAACTATCTCCCCTTCCCTCTTACTTCCCCACCTCACTTCATCTGCAGACCTGCTTTTTAACCTCAGACCTCTCCTACTAAAATATAACACAAGCCAGTCACTCTCCTTCACCCACCTGCTTTCTCTTTCTCTGCTTCTCCCCACTTCTGGTGACATATCCCCCAATCCTGGTGCCCCCATCTAATAAGCCCCAGTAATCCTCACCCCTATCTTCCTCAAACTAAGATATCCTACCGCAACCCCTCACATGTAAAACCAGTGCCACTGCCATCCATCCCCTGCTCCTCTCTCTCTGGAGCACTTTGGAATTATTATTATTATTTATTTATATAGCGCCATTAGGTTCCATGGCGCTTTACATGAGGATAAGGGAGACAAGAACAAGTACACTAAATCTAGACGTACAGATACAGGAGGGGCAGGGACCCTGTCCACGAGGGCTCACAGTCTACGAGGGGCGGGTTGGGATACAGTAGGATAGGGGAATGTCAGGTATGGGGTGGTTGCCTGGGTCTCATGGCAGGTTGTAGGCTTGACGGAATAGGTGAGTCTTCAGGTGACACTTGAAGCTTCTCAGGGTAGGAGAGTGTCTGACGTGTTTGGGCAGGGAGTTCCAGAGTAAGGCAGATGCCCGGGAGAAGTCCTGGACTCGGTTGTGCGAAGAGGTGATGAGGGGGGAGCAGAGGAGGAGTTCTTGGGAGGAGCAGAAGTTGCGTGAGGGTAGGTATCGGGAGACCAGGTCGGAGATGTATGGTGGGGCCAGGTTGTGTATGGCTTTGTACGCTATGGTTAGTGTTTTGAATTGGGATCTCTTGGAGGAGGAGAGCCAGTGAAGGGCTTGGCGGAGGGGGGAGACAGGGGAGTAGCGGGAGGACAGGTAGATTAGTCGGGCAGTGGAATTGAGGATAGACTGGAGAGGTGTGAGGGAGTTAGCCGGGAGGCCATTGAGAAGGAGGTTGCAGTAGTCAAGGCGGGAGATGATAAGAGCATGAATGAGTGTTTTAGCGGTGTCGTGGGTGAGGAAGGACCGGATCCGCGAGATGTTCTTGAGCTGGAGCCGGAGGGATGTGGTGAGGGCCTCGATGTGGGGCTTGAAGGATAGGGAAGAGTCAAGGATTACCCCGAGGCACTTGGCTTGGGGGACTGGTGAGAGGGCGCAGTAGATGGATAGGTTGGAAAGTGGGGGGGAATTTTTTTGGGGGAAGACTATGAATTCAGTTTTGTCCATGTTGAGTTTAAAGAAGCGAGCAGAGAAGAAGGATGAGATGGCGGAAAGGCATTGTGGGATTTTGGAGAGTAGGGAGGTGATGTCAGGGCCGGACAGGTAGATTTGGGTGTCGTCGGCGTAGAGGTGGTACTGGAGGCCGTGGGACTCAATGAGTTGCTCTAGGCCGAGAGTGTATATGGAGAAAAGTAGGGGTCCCAGGACCGAACCTTGGGGTACTCCGACAGAAAGGGGGTAGGGTGAGGAGGAGGTGTGGGAGTGGGAGACGCTGATGGTCCGGTCCGCTAGGTATGAGGAGATCCAAGAGAGGGCAAGGTGGGTGATGCCGAGGGATTCCAGGATCCGGAGAAGAAGGGAGTGGTCAACCGTGTCGAAGGCGGCATACAGGTCAAGGAGGAGAAGGATGGAGTAGTGGTGTTTGTTCTTGGCGGTCAGTAGGTCGTTGGTGACTTTGGTCAGGGCTGTTTCGGTGGAATGGAGGGGTCGGAAGCCGGACTGTAGGCGGTCAAAGTGGGAGCACGAGGAGAGGCGAGAGGACAGTTTGGAGTGGACGTGCTGTTCAAGTAGCTTAGAGGCGAATGGGAGAAGAGATATGGGGCGATAGTTAGAGACAGAGGTAGGGTCAAGTGAGGTTTTTTTTTAGGATGGGTGTGATTAGGGCGTGTTTGAAGGCCGAGGGGAAGGCGCCAGTTCTAAGTGGTAGGTTAAAGAGGTGTGTGAGGGCTGGGATGAAAATGGAGGTGTGGTTCGGAATGAGGTGGGATGGGAGCAGGTCGTGGGCGCTGGTGGTGAGGTGTGATTTTGACAGGAGGGAGGAGAGTTGGTCTTCAGTTATGGGGGGAAGTGGCTAATAGAGGAGGAGGGCAGTGTAGGTGGGAAGGGGAGGTGTGGGGATAGTGGACCGAAGCTGCTTCTGATCTTGTCGATCTTCTCCTTGAAGTAGGTCACAAAGTCTTCAGCAGAGATGAGGGGAGAAGGGGGAGGAGCAGGCAGGCATAGTAAGGAGTTGAAAGTTTTGAAGAGCTGTTTGGGGTTGCGGGACAGAGAGGTTATTAGGGATGAGAAGAACACTTGCTTGGCTGTAGCAAGTGCCGTCTTGAAGTCAGTGATGGATTGCTTGAACAGAGCAAAGTGCTCGGAGGTGTGGGACTTTTTCCATCTCCTCTCGGCGACCCTGGACGCCCGTCTCAGGTTTTTAGTGAGGGTGGTGTGCCAGGGTTGCCTGTTAATGCGTGGAGCATGGAGAGTGAGGGGGGCGGCTAGGTCGAGAGCGTTCGTTATTGTGGTGTTGTATAGGGTGGTGGCAATGTCAATGTCGTCAGCGGAGGGCATGTCAGTGAGAGGGAGGAGGGATTCAGAGAATAAAGGAAGATCAACATCTTTTAGGTTTCGACGAGGGTGATCAAGTTTGCGGAGAGGGGGTAGTGTGGCAGGGGAGGAGAGGGCGGAGAAGGTCAAGAGATGGTGGTCAGTGTAAGTTCCGAGGTTGTGAGGTTAGAAAGGGAGCCAAGGCAGGTAAAGATGAGGTCGAGCGTGTGGCCTTGCTCGTGGGTGGGAGAGGAGGACCATTGGGAGAGCCCTAGGGAAGTGGTCAGGGAAAGAAGGTTGGAGGTGGCTGGGCGGGGAGTGTCAATGGGGATATTGAAGTCGCCCATGATGATGGTGGGGATGTCAGTGGAGAAGACGTGAAGGAGCCAGGTGGTGAAGTGGTCAAGGAAGGAGGCGATGGGTCTGGGGGGGCGGTAGATGATGGCTAGTTGGAGGTTGCAGGGGGAGAAGATTCGGACCGAGTGGGCTTCGAAGGAGGGGACAGTGACGGAGGGGGCGGGGGGATAGGGTTGAAGGCACAGGAGTTGGACTGGAGTATGCCGACTCCACCGCCGTGTTTGCCAGAGGGACGGGGGGTGTGGGACAGGCTGAGGCCGCCGTAGGATAGTGCAGAAGGGGAGGCCGCGTCGGAGGGGTGAGCCAGGTCTCGGTGAGGCCAAGGAATGACAGTTTCCTGGAGGTAAAGAGTTCATGGATGTCAGGGAGTTTGTTGCACACTGAGCGGGCATTCCAGAGTGCGCCGGGTAGAGCGGTAGGTGGGGCATGGGTTGGGGGAATGAGTCTGATGTTGGTGGGGTTGCAAGGGCAGGTGGTGATGAGGTTGCGAGGGTTGGCAGTGGGTCGTGGGATGAAGGTTGTTGTGGGGATTTGGTGGGGGGGGCCAGGATTGGGGGAGATCTCACCGGCAAGGAGGAGGAGTAGGCAGAGGGTTAGCAGGTGGGAGCATGAGAGCTTGTGAGGTGGTGAAGTGGGTGAGGTGGTTCGGCAGGATGGAGGGTGAGAGCAGTATTTCGTTGCTGGGAGGGGGTATAAGTGGGGGTAGTAGGAAGTGGAGAAGGATGAGAGTGAGAGTGAGGAGTAGCGGGAACATTGCGTACGGAGAGCAGGGAGTGAGTGTGGCGGCAGGGGTCAGAAGCAGACGGGGGAAAGTTGTGGTAGTGGGTGAATGGTCATGAGTGGGGAGCGGTCCATGGGATGAGGTGATGACCGGGGATGAGATGCAAGGCGGGGGGTCGGATAGATAGGCCGGATGGGGCAGTTGAGGGATCGGTCGAGGCAGTCGGGGTTGACAGAGGCGGTTGCGGGGTCGACTGATGAAGCAGCCGTGGGACAGGTGAGGCATCCAGGGGTCAGTCCAGGGTGGGATGCCATCAAGGTGTGAGCTACAGTCCAGGGAAATGTGGCTGGGGACAGGATGGTGGAGCCAAGGATGAGGTGATACAGCCAGTGTGTGGAGGAATAGTAGTCAAGAGGAGGTAAGATGGCCGGGGAGGATGGGTGGAGAGATGACTAGTTTCTTGTTGGAGGGATTTAAGGAGTTAATATGAAATTAAGTAGTAAGGGGTGGTAGTGAATAGAAGAGAGTGCAGGCTCTGTCTGCAACAAACTTCACGTGATCCATGATCTCTTTACCTCCTGCAATCTTTCCTTCCTGGCCCTCACTGAGACCTGGCTGACGGCCCCTGACATGGCCTCCCTTGCTGCATTGAGTTACGGTGGCCTCCACTTTACCCACACTACTCACCCTGACAACAGACATGGCGGAGGAGTGGGTATCCTTCTCTCTACAAACTGCTCCTTCAACCCAATCCAACTCACACCCTCCCTTATCCTCCCTTCTTTTGAGGCTCACACTGTCCGTATCTCTCTCCCTCTAATCTCCAAATGGCTGTCATATACCAACCACCGGCCTCAGCCACTACCTTCATTGACTAATTATCCACCTGGCCTTTTCACTTTCTCTCTGCTGACATCCCCACCATCATCATGGGTGACTTTAATATCCTTGCTAACGCCCAACAGCCAGCAGCCTCCAAACTCCTGTCACTTACTTCATCCTTTGGACTTACTCAGTGGTCGTCCACAGCCACGCACACAGATGAACATACACTAGATGTCATCTTCACTCACCTCTGCTCCCTATCTAAGCTCACAAACCTCCCCTCTCCCCTGTCTGACCACCATCTACTCACTTTCTCATCCTTATCCTCCTCACCTGCCCCCCCATGTCAAGCCACTAGCACATTCTCGCAGAAACCTCACACCCCTAGACATTCACAGACTCTCTTCTACCTCTGTCCTCCATATCTTCACTCCATGACACAGACAATGCCACCGCTTTCTACAACGCCACCCTAACATCAGCCATAGACTCAGTCGCCCGTCACACATGGGAAAGTGTGACGAATCAACAGACAACCCTAGCAAAACAATCTCACCAAAAAACTTCGACAAGTGTCCAGAGTCGCGAAGCAGCGCTGGAAGAAAACACACCTAGCAGACAACTTCACTGCCTTCAAACAAGCTACACTTGCCTTCAAATCAGCCCTCACCTCTGCTAAACAGACCTTCAGAAACCTAGTATCTTCACTATCCTACATCCCTAAACAACTGTTCAGCACATTCAACTCTCTCCTCCGCTCACCACTGCCCCCTTTGACCTCCCTCATCTCAGCTGAGGACTTCGCCACATACTTCAAAAATGAGATTGACCAAACAAGGCAAACCTTTACTGTCCCACCACCCCAACCACTCCATATACCAGACCTCTGCACTTCCCTTTATAACCTCCCTCTCCTACATCACAGAAGAGGAGTTTACTCGTCTCATCTCTAAGTGACACCTCACCAACTGTGCACTTGACCCCTTCCCTACCCACCTCCTCCACAACCTCACAAACATGCTCATGCCAGCCCTAACCCATCTCTTCAATCTATCGCTATCTTCTGGTACCTTCCCCTCTGCTTTCAAGCATGCCACCATCACACCCATCCTCAAATAGCCAAACCTTTACCCAACTGCTATGCCCAGCTATCGCGACATACCGCTGCTCCCATTTGCTTCAAAACTCCTCGAGCAGCATGTCCATGCTCAACTTTCCTTCCACCTCTCATCTAACTCCTTGACAACCTCTAACCTGGCTTCCGCCCCCACCACTCCACCGAAACTGTTCTGACCATATTACTAACGATTTACAGCCAAAGCTAACAGACATTTCTCCATCCTCCTCCTTCTAGACCTGTCCTCTGCCTTCGACACAGTCAACCACTGCCGACTGCTACAGATTCTCTTTTCCCTTGGCATCAAAGACCTTGCCCTCTCCTGGATCGCCTCATACCTTTCTGACTGCACATTTAGCATCTCCCACACCCACACTACCTCCTCATCCCGCCCTCTCTCTGTTGGGGTCCCTCAAGGCTCTGTCCTGGGGCCCCTACTTTTTTCCATCTATACCTTTGGCCTAGGACAACTCAAAGTCCCATGGCTTCCAGTACTACCTGTACGCGGACGACACTCAGATCTACTTCTCTGGCCCAGACGTCACCTCTCTGTTGTCCAGAATTTCGGAGTGTCTGTGAGCCATATCTTCCTTCTTCACCTCTCGCTTCCTAAACCTCAATGTAGACAAAGTCTTCATCTTTCCTCCATCTCATGTATGTTCCCTACCCGATCTATCTATTATGGTAAATGGCATAACTATCTCCCGCACCTCAAATCCGCTGCCTAGGAGTTACTCTCGATTCTGCCCTGTCCTTCAAACCACACATCCAAACTCTCGCCACTTCCAGCTCAAAAATATTTCCAGAATCCGCCCTTTCCTCAGCCCTCAATCTACTAAACTCTTGTACACACCCTCTTCATCTCCCACCTCAATTACTGCAACATCTTTCTCGCGCTTACTCTCTTGCACCACTCCAGTCTGTCCTCAACTCTGCTACCTGACTAATCCACCTCTCTCCTCGCTACCCCCTTGTTTCTCAAATGTCTTCACTGGCTCCCGATTCCACAACAAATCCAGTTTAAGCTACTAACACTGACCTACAAAGCCGTCCATCATCTGTACCCCTCCCTATATCTCCGAACTAATCTCCCAATATCTTCCCTCACGGAATCTTCGATCCTCCCTAGACCTCCTCTTCGCCTCCACATTTGTTCCTCACACAACCACCTGCAAGGTTTCTCCTGAATATCCATCCTCTGGAATTCTACACCCCACCTCATCCGCTTATCCACCACAGTTGGATCCTTCAGACAGAACCTGAAAATCCATCCATTCAGGAAAGCTTACAGCCTGCAATAACCATTCTGCCTCCGCACCACTACTGAAGCTGCCGCCTCACCACCACCAGAGGTGCGCCTCACCACCATCAGAGCTGCTGCCTCACCACCACCAGAGTGGCAGCACCCTGTCCTTCTGTCTCCTCCCCATTATCCTGTAGAATGTAAGTCTGCAAAGACAGGGTCCTCACCCTTCTGTATCAGTCTGTCATTGTTAATTGTCATTGTTAATTTGTTTACCTTCTCATGTACAGCACCATGGAATTTATGCTGCTATATAAATAAATAATAATAATTCCTGCCCGTAAAGCGTTAGTAAAAGTTTAATATGTTATAAGCCCCGCAAAATGATGCAACTGTCAAATACGATTCATCCTAAAAAACACAAGCATTTATATGACTGTCATCGAAAAATTAAACAAGATTTTCTTTCATGATAAATGGGTCATCATTTTTACGTTATTTTCATACTCTGTTTATTATATAACGTGATATCGGTGGGAAAATAAAGGAAATAAGTGTGTATTTTTCACATTTAAAAATAAAAAAAATGGATCACAATAATAGATGTAAAAATTTGTTCCCCTTTCTATTTTATGTATCCAACATTTTTTTATTTTCAACAATTTGGTTTGTCCTAAAGGTAGTGTCACGCCCACATCGCCGCCGCGTCACAGGCAACGTCGTGCCGTGTGACAGCTGGCCTGCAATGTCGGAAGCGAGCGTGCACCTGCACATTGCTTCCGACATCGCAGCCAGATCGCCTAGTGTGACACTACCTTAAAGGTAGTGTCACACCAGGCGATGTCGCCCGTGACATCGCCGAAAAGTGATGTAACAGCGATGTCGCGGGCGATATTGCAAGTGTGTCGCGCTGTGTGACACCGCGACGCAACTGCAAATTATCGCTGGTCGCAGGTTGACAGGTTTATGAACATGTTCATAAACCTGTCAACCTGCGACCAGCGATTAGGCTGGATCGCGCCGTCTGACACTGTTGGCGGCGCGATCCAGCCTATATCGCAGGGTTCCTGAGCCATCGCTCGCTGGGCTGAGCCCAGCCCAGCGAGCGATGGCTCCGCCCACATCGCCGTCGTGCCGTGTGACAGCTGGCCTGCGATGTCGGAAGCGAGCGTGCACCTGCACATCGCTTCCGACATCGCAGGCCAGATCGCCTAGTGTGACACTACCTTTAGAACACCATGACTAAGGCATCGCCAAAACACATCGGTTTTTAGGGGGTTCAGAGCATACTATTTTTGTAACTTTATGGCTTATTAAATAACCAAGTTTTGCATACATCTGAAATACTGTCTTCTACGCTTGCCTGAGGCTTTTTCTCTCATCTTTTTTAACCTGCTTTCTATTTTTTTTTTATATAATTGTTTTTCATATTTTTTACATGTCGTTTGAGATAACATACAGGCTTTAAAAGTTTTTTCCACTTGACTGAGGTAAACAGATGGACCCACTGATCTTAGTGATTGGCTGCAGTAGTGAGCTGCCGACATGATGTCAGTGCTGCAGGTAAACCCCTAGTGTTGAACCCGAGGTTGGTGAGCACTTTCTCCGTTCGTTAAGTTAGGTGCATAAAAGTGGAAACTCCTTTAAGCAATTTAATAAAAAAATAAACATTAGTGTTGCACAAATGGAAATTGTCTTTACAATGACTTTCTAGCTAATCATTTGCTAGATTCTTAAATATTAACTTGTGAGGACAAATTTCAGCACAAACTGAATAAGGTAACCTTCAATAACCTATGCTTTTGGAATTCATTATTCCAATCCCATATTCATACAGAAACAATGTAGGACTATGTACCTTGGGTCGACACCAAGGGAATTATCCCAGTGGACCAGTGCAATATTTGTATTGCACGTATCCACTTTCTAGTAATCAATGCTCACATATGACACATCATAAATAGTTATTTGTAATTTAAAACCTAAAACATTTATTCCAGTGCAGGCACCCCCAACTCATGATATATTAGAAATATGTGGTGTGGCTAGTGATGGGCGGAGTGGTGTAATATTTGCACTCGCTATACTCGTAACAAGTAGTTTTTAATACTCGCATATTTGTCCAAATAGCGAGTCTAAGGGCCGTTTCACATCAGCGTTTTTCGTAATTCGTGGCAGATGCGGTGAAAAAAACGCATCTGCCGCGTTTGCCGCATAACCGTTCTACTTGCGGCGCGGTTGCGGTTTTTCCCATAGAAAGTATAGGGGGACTTGCGGCAGGTGCGGCAAGTGCGGTTTTGCACTTGCGGCAGGTGCGGTAGCGAAACAAACCGCGGTCAGCCGCGGTTTTTTTCGCGGCCGCACCTGCCGCAAGTGCAAAACCGCACTTGCCGCACCTGCCGCAAGTCCCCCTATACTTTCTATGGGAAAAACCGCAACCGCGCCGCAAGTGGAACGGTTATGCGGCAAACGCGGCAGATGCGGTTTTTTCACCGCATCTGCCGCGAATTACGAAAAACGCTGATGTGAAAGGGCCCTTATATTAGTCAATTAGTGATAGGCTTTGCCACACACATCTGGCCATAAAACAAGCCTTTCCGGGACAGGGTGGGAGGGTGTGCTTTTTTACATTTCTACTGCATAAAACACTTTGCTGTGCCCCTCAGAGAGAGTCTAGCATCCAATCTGCTTTCACTGAGGTGCCAACTCACTTTGTGTACTGAAGAGAGTTGGCATTATGTGTCAGATTGATAACGATCGACACATCACTCACGAGCACCAGTGATACTCGCTGAGTAACAAGTATCGCGAATACCGTACTATTCATGCGAATAGTAGCGATTACACTCGCTCATCACTAGGTGTGGCTGCTCATTGTTATATGCTAGTTATGGGTATAGCAGATAGGCCTGCAAATTATGTAATGCAGGATGAGAAGATGCCATGAAAATTCTGGAGAGTACCAGTGCTGCCGCTGCCTCGTCCTCTCTGATGACATCGTTACCCTCAGCGTACAGCATCCCCGCCTCCTTCTATCTTGTTTCTCAGCACTGCATGGCCATATCCCAACTGTATGCTACCAATTGCGGACTCCTCTATGCGAGGATGCACAGTACACACACGGCTTCCCATTACCCTCCATACGGCTCTACTTAACATTCTTCTCTAGTAATAGTTTGTTAGTGGGAGGAAGTTAGGTTATAGGAATGGCTATTTTTAAATTTTAAATGACTATTCCAGCTCTGCCTTCTTTTGTATTGGGAAATGAGTACTGCGCCACATATACATATACCTGCAAGGACATGATACAGAAATGAACAGAGCCAGAAAAATCCTTTAAAGCACCACTACAGTGTACTTTTTTATTATACTGCTGTAGTGGTATTTTAAATGTAAGTTTCCTGAACCCTGTTTTATACTTACCTTCCACAGCCTGCATGCATTTCCAGTGTAGCTCAGTATGTCTTCGGTGTTTCAAGGAGCATTTCTGGTTCTCGTAGAGATGTATTGAGCGCCTGTTATGTAGTTTCTGACTTTAGGCCTTTCGACTAGTCAGAAGCTTTGGGTACAAGATAAATTATTTGAACGGGGGCCTACATTGAAAGCACAACTACAGCCATGAAAAAAAAAAAAAACCATTATAGTGGTGCTTTAAACAATAATCTAACCTTATTGCACATTTTTTACCTTTTGGCCAGTTTTAAAGAATTATTCTGACATGGAATTGAGCAGCCATGGTGGTAACATGTCTACAGATACCTTGTATGCTTCATCGGCATGCAACTATAAAATGTCGGCATTCCTGTTCCTATATACACTGGCATCCCGGTTCTACCTAGTGCCAATGTACCTGCACTATTCTCTTCCCCTGCCCAGCAGAGACCAGGGACACCAATGCTGTTACCTCTCCAGCTGCTCGCTTGTATTTGAGGACGTCCATGTGTTGCGTTGTCCTTTGCTCTCCTGTACAGCCATTCATGTCTCTCAGTCCCCTGCACTTTTACACGGCCATCCTCATGCTGTGTGGTCCTTTGCTCTCCCATATAGCCGCCCACGTGCTGCATGGTCTTCTGCTCTCCTGGATTGCCGCTCATTAGTAATGAGGACCCAGTTGTCCACCATGGCTGCTCACGTGTGTTTCAGTCTTCAGCTCCTGCCAAGGTCTCTAGGCCCTATGAATTGCACATGCGGCGCAAGGTTTCCTTGTCTCCAGCCTAGGGTACATTTGCATAACCACTCCCTGCTTCTTGAAAAGGTGTCCTATCGCTGAGAGGCACAAGGTATTTAAAGCTCCCATCCCTGCTGGGCAGGGCCCAAACAACTCATTAGGTCCCTAACCTAGTCCTGTGTGTTGGATCAGCCTGTTGCTCTGGTCTGCCTTTATTTAGTACCAGTGCTGTTTGAAATCAGTTCTGTGTCTGCTGAAGTTTCTGAACCTGTCCAGCCTGAAATCCTGTGTCTATCCTGTCTATGTTCCTGGACCCGTCCTGCCTGTAATCCTTGTCTGTTCCTGTGTCCTGGTGCCAGCCTGAATCCTGCACCCGTTCCTTTGTCCTGTCTGAGTCTGGGGCCCTACCTGAAGTCCAGTGTCATGCCTGAGTCCAGCATATCCTCTTACCAGTGTATCCAGGAAACAGTGTATCCAGAGACCGACATATACAGGGTCCCGCATATCCCAAATCTGATGTCTCCAGCCTTGCTTCCGCTCAAAGATCTGCTGGTGTACCTGCTTGAGCTTAGTCTGTGTTCCCCCACTAGCCTTGCCTGTGTTTCTGTATCTGACAAGCCTGAGTCTAGTATTCTGCCTGAGTTCGGTATCCTACCCAAGAGACCAGTGCCTGATGTCTTGTGTGAGACAACTTATGTCGTGCCTGACAACCTGTGCCACAGCCTGATGTCCTGTGCCAGTGCTTGTGTCATGTGTCTAATAACCTGTGTCAGAACCTGATGTCCATGTCAGTGCCTGCCATTCTTCCAGTGCCTGACGTGCAGTGCCAGTGTCTGATGTTGTGTGCCGTGTCCAATGACTTGTGCCAGAAGACCTGTGCCAGTACCTGACATCCATGCTAGTGCCTGTCGTCCTGGTAGATTCTTATTTCCTGTTCCAGTACCTGACAACCATGCCAGTACCTGCTCCCCTGCCAGTGCCGAATTTCCTGTGCCAGTGCCTGGTGTCCTGTGCCCAATGACCTGTGACAGTACCCAACTATCGTGCCAGTTCCTGTGTCAGTAGATGATGACCATGCCAGTACCAGTGAATTTTATAATGTTTTATAGTGTTTAGAATGTTGAGCCATGAAAATGAAGACGTACATGAAGAGTGAAGTCAAAGCAGGCATAAAACAAACCATCTAGATCATGGATTCAGCCTCTGTACAGGCTTCAGGTAGGCTAAATTCATATGACCAGTGTAAATAATGGTTGAATGAGTTGCCCCCACTGGCAGGTAACGCCACTCCGTTAAAGCCATTTTAATTGCTAACAACTCTAGATCCTCAATAAAATAGTTGTGCAGAGAAGCTTTGGGGAAAAAGCCATTGGTTACAATTGGACCAGAGGAAGACTCGTGTGAAAACCACCGCTGCCCCAGAACACAAAGCATCCACCTCCAGGAAGAGCTGTTTATTGTCAATGAAGTATGGGATAAGAGGAAAAGCTTGTTTTAGGGAGAGAAATGCAGTCTCAGCCTCCAGAGTCCAAACCTTCAAATTTGCACTCTTGGAGATCATAGCAGAAATCAGAGTGGTTCAAGATGAGAAATGAGGAATGAACTGGCGGTAGAAGTTTGCAAATACTAAAAATTGCTAAATTGCTTTAATGCCAACAGGATGAGGGGTATTTGAGGAATGAGGACAATGCCTCAGGATTCATTTTTAGTACAGTGAACGTGATGATATATCCAAAAAAGGTAACAAAAGGACTGTTCAAATACACATATAGTCAAAACTCCATAAGTCTTTGCAAGAACAAGCAAATTTGCTTCCTATGAGAAGACAGATCTGGAGAGAAAACCAGGATATCATCTAACTATACCACCATGCAAGAGTAGAGGAGATCTCTGAAGATATAATTTACGAATTCTTGGATGACAGCTGGGGCATTTCTTGAGCCCAAACTGCATTACATGATAATCATAAAGACCGTCCCAGGTGTTGAAAGCGGTTTTTCATTTGTCTCCTTGGTGAATATGAATCAAGTTGTAAGCCCTTCTTCCATCCGAATTGGTAAATATCCTAGCACCTCCAAGATGAATAAACAATTCTGTAATTATTCGCAGTGGGTATTTGTTCTTAATCATGATCCATGAAGATTGACTCCTGAATAAATCCTCTTGCCAGAGTCTCTTTGACATAATCTGACACAAATTGGATCTCTACCTGACAAAGAGGGTAGATACGGCCTTATGGAGGCCAGGATCCCGGAAGCAAGTCTATGGGACAATGTACAGCCTATGTGGAGGCAACATCTCTGCTTCATTTATATTATTTTAATAAAATACATCAGTGCATGACCATTAAGCTGGCGCCAGGCCAGTAGCACCACTCAAGATCTCCAGTCTAAGATGCGTTCATGAGTATGGAGCCAAGACAGACACAGGAGAAGAGGGTGAGACAAGTTAGGGAGCACTAAAAACGAGATCTTCTAAGTATTCAGAATTCCTATCGGAAGCTCCACCTGCTCCATAACAAAATGTATGGCCTTGGATAAGGCCTTTCCATTGACTGATGACACCACCAAAGGACTCTGGAGAGGTTGAACCGGAATGATACCGATCTACCATGGCTTGCTTCAGGAAATTTCCTGCTGAATCAAAGAAAGCTGTCTCAACAAACGGAATATCTCCATATGACACGGATACAGACAGAGTAAATGAAGAAGCGAACTTACTGTCGCCCAGGGCAGCCTCTTCACTAGGGCTTGGGAGTTTCCTGACTTAATGGGACATGAAAGAATTACATTCGCTGTGCTTTTCCAGTAAAAGCACAGTCCCTTGGCAGAACAGTGTTCCTGTTGTTGTTCAAGCTTCTTGACAATGTTGACCTGCATAGGTTCACGATTGGTTATAGATCCAAGAGGCTGGGAAGTGAGTGGATGGATGGAGCCAAATGCATCAGTCTCTTCTTCCATGCATAACCTCTCTGGTTCATTCCTGGAACCTGAGATCAATCCAAGTAGCCAAAGAGATTAGGTCATCTACAGTAGCGGGGAGGTCACAACTAGCCAGTGTCTTCTTGATCCTCCTGGACAGACCCTCCCAGAAGGCGGCTGCCAGTGCCTCATTGTTCCATCCCAATTCTGAGGAAAGGGTGCAAAACTAGACTGCATATTGTCCTACAGTCGAACTAACCTGTCACAGCCAGAGAAGGGAGGAGACTGTAGTGGAAAGTGCCTAGGAAGACCTGCAGGTTCAAGATGACAGGGTCTCCTCTCCCCCATTGGGGGTTGAGCCAGGTGAAAGCCTCTTCTCCCAGGTGGCACATTGAGAATGCTATTTTAGCCCTGTCAGAGGTGAACTGGTGGGATAACAATTCAAAGTGCATTGTGCACTGATTGATGAACCCTTGACATAGTTTAGGGTCACTGCCAAATTGTAATGGGACAGGCATACGTAGACTAGCTCTCGGTGTTACGGTTGCAGGCTGGGTAATTGTTACTGAAGTTGATATAGCATGGGTTGGCGCAGAACAAACTGCAGGTGCTATGGTATTCAAATGGATGTTCAATGACTGTAGGAATGTCAGGATTTCATCCTGGTGTTCTCCTTGGCGGGACATCTCCTGACATAATTCTGAGAGTTGTGGGGGATTGGAGTCAGTGGAGTCCATGGCCTGAGCAAACTGTAATGCTATTGGGCGTGGACTCACTGTGCCACGGTCTGGGCTTAACCCTTGAGGGGTGTGACTAAGTGTCAACCGGTTTTCACTACAGCCTCTGATGGTGGGGATGGACTGCGGGCAAACACCAGGTACTACTTCAGGGCAGTCCCCGGTATTGCAGCAGCCGACTCAAAAGTCATGGACACGTATGGAGGGCAGATAGGACAGAGCAGGCACATGAGATGGACTGGATGGGTACAGGTACAGGAAGCGGAATAGCAGGACAGATTTAGGCAGGACAAGTTCCGGTTCAGGAGACAGGCGAGTGCAGTTTGTGTATTCAGTCATCATCAGGCAAAAAGCAGACTTTTGTATTGACAGGATCAGACTAACCAGGAACCAAATTGCTCAGGTACCTCCCAATTAGGAAAGGTGCTTAAACACACTGTGCCTCTCAGTCATAGGCTGGGGACACTTTTAGAGAGCGCACAGTGCCACTTTAAGAACCTGGCAGAGCACACTTGTGTACTCTAAAGGGGGTGTCACACGCGTCAATATCGCCTGCACGATATCGGCTGCACGTGACGTTGCAGCGATATTGACGCGTGTGACATACTGCATCAACCAGCGATAAATCGCTGGTTGATGATCGCCAGGTTTCAGAACCAGCTCTGAAACCTGGCGATTGTCGCCCGGTGGACACGCAGCATCGCTGCGTGTGACACCGGGACTAGCGATATTCCAGCTCCCAGCGCCTCTCACAAGCGCTGGGAGCTGGTATCCAAGGTACACTGCGGGTAACTAGGCAGCGCGCGCTGCCTAGATACCCGACGTGTACCTTAGTTACCAGCCTCCTCCGCTCACCCGGTGAGCGGAGGAGGCTGGTAACTAAGGTACACTGCGGGTAACTAGGCAGCGCGCGCTGCCTAGATACCCGACTGTGTACCTTAGTTACCAGCCTCCTCCGCTCACCGGGTGAGCGGAGGAGGCTGGTAACTAAGGTACACGTCGGGTATCTAGGCAGCGCGCGCTGCCTAGTTACCCGCAGTTTACCTTGGAGACCAGCCTGCTCCCGCTTCCAGCAGGCTGGCAGCGGGAGCAGGACATCGTGGAAACGATATTTAAATCGTTTCCATGATGTCACTGGTCAATTGATCGCTGGTGAGTCTGTCTGTGTGACAGCTCACCAGCAATCAGCCGTCAATGTCGTCAGCGATCATCTCGCTGACGACATTGACGCGTGTGACACCCCCTTAAGGATCCTGCTGGAAAACCTGCATTGTGTTTTTAGGCCCTGTTCCACAGGCGTCCACTTCCCAGATAGAACAGGAGAGAGGATTGGGGGAGACTCACATCAGGGCAGCTGCGATGGTGAGCATGTCTGCGTCCCTGCTGAGAGGAGGCAAGGGAGCCATGTGGGGACGCTGGCGCTACAAATACATTGAGGAATCTTAGGGTTAACTCATAATCTGGTTTGTCTAACAAGTGTTTTTACCCCTTGTTTCCCTATATGTTCCTTTCTGTTTTTTATGCTTTCAGACTCAATCTACAATGTGCAAATTCCAATAAGAACAAGTAATGCTATTGCATGAACAAGTTTGTCCAACCTTTTGTCTGGTACATTGCATACATAAAAGCATGTTTGATTTTATTGCTATGTGATTGATATTTATAATATGACAAGTAATGGATTTCTAAATGTTTGTCTATAACAACCTTTATGTCTCATAACTGAATGAAACTAATGGAATCTGAAGATATTTCCAATTTTGCTATTTCATGTAACCAATTCTATACTTTAGGACTGTAGAGAAAGAACAGTGATTAATGCCAAAATACACAAGACTTTTAGAAATGTTGCACCTGCATTAGTCAGGAAGTTGCCTTTACTCATAGTCATCTTATATACACAAATCAAGACAGTTTGGGATTCAAAGTGACTTTGATTGATGGAAATACACACTTGAAGTAAGCCAATATTAAGAAAAAGGAAAACATAAAATACTGTAGGAAGTTTGGCAAGTTGGAAACAGTTTAGTAGTCTACATAGCCCATCTATTCTGTTTAATTTAGGCTTGATCTTTATTGTAATGAATGACAAAATCTACTTTACAGTTGCTGTATATTGACTATAAATTTACAAACATTACATTTCCTGGAAAGTCTTTTAAAGTCTCAGATTATTGTATGTATATACTTCTAGAAGGTGGAGGTTGTTATATGGGTACCTGGATAATTGCTCCTCATGGCATCCCTGTAATTCGGTTTTGCTTGTATCCTACAAATAACCAGATCAAAAGATTTATGGTATTTTGCTTTGGACATACGGTATAATAAAAGTACCCAATTTATCTCACATAATCTCTCACATTATCTCTCGTGTGTGTGTGTGTATGTGAGTGTGTGTGTGTATGTGAGAATATGTTTGTGTGTGTGGGTATGTGAGAATGTGTATGTGAGGGTGTATTTGTGTGTGTGTATGTGAGAATATGTGTGTGTATGTGAGAATGTGTGTGTGTATGTGAGAGTGTGTTTGTGTGCGTGAGAATGTGTGTATGCGAGGGTGTTGTGTGTGTGAATGTGTGTTTGTGTGTGTATGTGAGAATGTGTGTATGTGAGGGTATGTTTGTGTGTATGTGAGAATGTGTGTGTGTGTATGTGGTGAGAGTGTGTATGCGAGTGTGTTTTTGGGTGTATGTTAGAATGTGTGTATGTGAGTGTGTTTGTGTGCGTGAGAATGTGTGTATGCGAGGGTGTTGTGTGTGAATGTGTGTTTGTGTGTGTATGTGAGAATGTGTGTATGTGAGGGTATGTTTGTTTGTATGTGAGAATGTGTGTGTGTGTATGTGAGAGTGTGTGAGAGTGTGTGTATGCGAGTGTGTTTTTGGGTGTATGTTACAATGTGTGTATGTGAGTGTGTTTGTGTTTGTGAGAATGTGAGTGTGTCTGAAAATGTGTGTGTGACAGAGAATGTGAGTGTGTGTGTGAGAGGATGTGTGTGTGTGTGAGTCTGCGTTCACACTATGCGTTTTTTTGGCACTGTGCTTTTCCACAAAACCGCGTCTGCCGGCAAAGTGAATGGACTTTCACTTAAGCTGTGCAGACACTGCGTAAATATACGCCGCACATTTATGGGAGAAAGCGTGCGCGTAAAAAGAATCAACATGTCATTTGTTGGCACTTTTTTGCATCCTTTCTCCCATAGGCCCCATTATACCTGCTGGAATTACGCATCGCCATGCGCAATTCCAGCATGTATAATGTCAGGCGCAGGAGGAGAAGCAGGATGTGATGTCGCACGGGGCAAAGAAAGAATTCTGTGTTCCTTCCCCTGTGTGACTTGTTACTTTCACTTACCAGCATATGTGCGGCAGCTTCTGGCTCCTGTACATTCACTGCTAAGCGAAATAAAAAGTAAAGATCAGAAGAATATAAAAAAATCCTCATACTCACCCTCCGCAGACACGTCCGATCAGCTACAGCACCTCCCAGTAATCAGCTGGTGCTGTCTCCTCACAGCATCAGCTGGATAAAGCCAGCTTTTTACCTCCAGAGTTAACGATCAGTTGATGCTGTGAGGAGACATCATCAGCTGATTACCAGGAGATGCTGCAGCTGATCGGACATATCTGCAGAGGTATGTGTTTTTTTTACTGATGACACATTAGCTGATTATTTACCTGCAAACAATCAGCTGATCTGTCATCTCATTCAAGTCCTTGAACCAGATATTGATCATCTGATCGGTTTGCCGGCCGGCAAACCAATCAGATGATATTGGATCCGGATTGGACGTTGTTCCCACATACCCAAAATCGGAGACTGCTCCGCTATTGGGCACATCGGACAGAATAGGACAGCATCGGATCCAACGCTGTCCAATTCAAATAACATGGAGGTCTATGGAGCTCAGATCCAGGAGAAAACAGGATCGTTTCCGGATCCGGGGTTAGTGTACTGAGCATGCTCAGTACACTAAAACTGCTCTGCTCAGTGTAATTTCACTTTAGCAGTGTATCTACATACTCTGCTAAAGTGAAATTAAATAAAGCAATGTGTTAAAAAATAATTTAAAAAATTGCTCACCTGTCTGCCGACTGTCCGGACCTGAGGGGAAGACGTCTGAATGCTGCCAGGGCCTTAAAAATGTGATTAAAATTTGATTGGCCAGTAGCGCTCACGTGGTATGTCACGTGACATATCACCTGTTCACTACTGGCCAATAACATTGTAAGGTCCTGGTAGCATTCTGACGTCTTTTTCTCGGGTCCCAGACAGCTGGCAGACAGGTGAGAATTTATTTTCTTTATTTTTAATACATTTTTTTCTCTTTTATTTTGCTTTCAAAGTGCATGTAGATACATTGGGTATATTTATTTATGTTTAATACATTTTTTTCTTTATTATTTTGCTTTCACAGTGTATGTAGATACATTGGGAAAGCAAAACTGCAGCCATGACATGTCACACGGGGGGGGATGAACACAGGATTCTTCCTCCCCCTGTGTGACATAACAGCACCAACACCACTTGCCTGTGCTTTGCAGGCTCAGGCTCCTCCCAGATATTTCTGTGTCCGGATCCTTCCAAATCACAGCTCCGGACACAGAAATGGCATCCGGAGTTACCAATCCAGTCCTGTCCATTCCTGTCCGCGGGGTCCTGCAAAAAACAGGATTCCCATGGACAGAAAAAAATTGTGATGTAAAAGGGGCCTAAGGGGCAAGACAGAGTTCCAATGTCTCTAGGTGAAAAGTAAAGTATTTACTGCTAGGATAAAGACAAAATAGTGATAAAACACTCGCCAATTACAAACTGGTGGTAGGTATGTCATATTTCTGTCATTTCACATTGCTGCCCTGATGAAGTGGCCAGGTGGCCACAAAACACGTTGGCTTGAGGTGAATAAGGGTTGCTTGCATCTTCTTTTTTTTCCCTGAGGTCTAGCGCAGACAAACCCCGGCTTTTTTCTCCTTTACTGTACATTTCTGTGTAGAGATGGCGCACTGCTAAAGGCTGCATGCCATTTATTTATGGACGTAATTCCGAAGTGCGGCTCTGGTCATGTGACATTACATCATCCTGACTCACTGTGCATGCACAATGGGCTACCGAAGGCTTGTAATGTAAACTAGACAACTGGTCTTGTGACACTTACGTCACTATGGCCGCCCCGATTGAATAGACCCGCAAATTGAGATATAAATCTTAAGGGGATTACTAAGAGGTAAACTCCAAATGCAAAAACATGATAAATAATAGAGTTTAATGTAGGAAATAATAATTAAAACATCAGCAAGAAAAGGAAAAAGTAGAAAATGAAGAAAAGAAAAAAAGGAAAAAGATTACCTCCACCACAGAAGAGCATCACCGTTTCTACAATGAAAATGAACGCAATTATAACAAATATAAAGAAATAATATGATACCAATAAAATTCACATTGAGAATATTAAAATAATATAATGCATATAACAACCGTGTTACTGTAAAAAAATCTAGAAACATTGTGAGTCCTATTTAACCGCTTAGGGAACAAAGTCTGCAGTCTAAATATCCAGGCAGCTTCACGAGTTCTCAGCATTCTATGTAGATTACCTACACGTCTGGGCAAGGTGATTTCTTCCAGAACCTGAAATTTTAATTGAGCTACCCTATGTCCTGCTAAATGAAAATGGTATGGTAAACAAAGAGCAACTTTCATGCACCGAATATTGGACTTGTGTTGGGAGAGTTTCACCTATATACATAAGCCCGCAGGGACACTTGATAGTGTCAAGATTGCAGAAGTACTTAATATATCAGATCTATAGACAGAGTCCCTGATGACTGTTATCCAGTTTCATGGGATGTCAATAACCTTTAAACATCTATGAACACACCAAAATGGTATTGAGGCCGTTAAGGTCTTGTTGTTTTTACACAATTTTGATGAAGGTGTGAAAGCATTTTTGATATATTGTCTCACACTTGTTGTTAATAAGAACTTCTTCTTATTTCAAGACATTTTCTGTTTATAGAAACAGGGGACTGCTATGGGATCAAATGTGGCCCCCATATGCAAATTGTTATATATTATCTTTTGAATCACGTTACGTATATCCTCATATGCTGTTTCAACAGTATGTATCCTTTTGGGGACATTATATAGATGACATTTTTTGCATATGGGGCAGTCCACTCTATAGATTGTTGGATTTTCATAGTTTCCTTAATTCTTTGGAACTTGATTGGGGCTGTTTATGCACCATCTGGACTATCCTGCATTGCAACCTTTCATCAATTTTTCTACGCTAACCACGTCCATGGAGATTAATTAGCTACAGTGTCATTCATTTCTTGATTATGTTGTGCACCGTGGACAAAACAACATCAAGATCTCTGTAGATGGACACATGCAATCTTGAGATTGTTGATGTTTTTCAACAATTTTGGTTCTTAAGTCCTCAGACAGTTCTCTTCTCTTTCTGTCCATAGTTTCATAGTATTTAATGTTTAAGGTAGAGTCCAAAGTATAATCGCCGATTTCATTTTTTTATTTAATAAAAATGTATTCAAATATAGTTCATATATGAAATCTATAAGAAAACCTTTCATAAATCATCTACAAGATGTCCTCACTAGGCTGTGTCTGAAGAACACATCTGCTCATTCAGTGAGATCTGTTTTTAAGCTCCACACACTTAATACGGCCTGATACCCTTTAAGCATTCTCAGCTTAAAGGGTATCAGATAGCCTGGAGCTCCCTGTCCCTTAGGTAGTCAGCACAATGCTGCTGTGTTGTCAACTCCTGCGTTCACATCGGCTGCTCCGTGTAGCAGTGAGGAGCTGTTTGGAGGCCATCAGCTGTTAGCACAAGCAGAGTGATCTGAATGCAGGAGATAAAATCAAAGAAGCCTGTGCACTGCTGACTGCCTGATGAGTCTCACTTTGTCTGAGATAAACTGACTATACACTGATCTCCTGTACCCAGTCACGGTGTGGAGGCTCCAACCCCCACTCATATATGTGAGATGCAGAAACACCATAGGGGGGACATCATCTAGAAGGTTTTTGATAGGTTTTCTTCCAGATTTCACATATGGAGTATATTTGAAAGTTTATTAAAATCACTTACTCAACATTATTAATAATTAAAAATTTAAACGGCAGTTACAATTTAAGTCCATCTAGTTTAACCCTTAGCATAACATGTTGTTCCCCATAAGTTAGTGTGGCACACACAGACACAAAAGGCAAAATTGAGTAAACATGTCCCTTTTTACCTTATTTCAGGTGTGAGTTTGAATGAGCATCACATGCTTGAAACAAGGTTTTTTACCCGCAATCTTGGCAAGGTGCCAACAACTTGTCATACTAATTTTGGGGTTTTTGTGTGAAATTATGTCCAATTTTTATCTGTTTTGTGTTGATCATATACCAACAAAGAAAATAAACATGTGTATGACAAAACATGGATAATAATTTTCTTGGAGAAATACTTCATTTTGTGGAACATTACAAGTGTTCCAACACTTTCAGCCAGGACTGTATATATACATATACACAACACACACACCAACATTCTGGCATTAAAATATAATTAATTTACCAGGTAGCAAGCCCCAACAAGGCCATGTAGTAAACTACAAAAAACAAATAGGAAAATTGCTTAAACACTTAAAAGACTCCTCCTTTTCATTTCAAAGCTAGTCCACTATGCTGTTCATATGTTGTGTTTGAAACAAATCACACATGCAGTGAAAAAACTACAAAAATCTACAAGAAAAAAATTTCAGGAAAAAAAAAAACTTCTTAAAAAGCACTGCAGAAAAGTAGTATTTGCTAATTGAAAATCTAATTGTTTTGAACGAAAAGAATAAAAAGAAATTGACATATCGTAAAGCTCAAAACACTGTTACACTAGTGTAGTTGCTGGAACAGCATGCGGACGAGAGTGTTTTTCTGCACGCTTTTCCCATTGCCCACATGTTAAAATGGGCTCGGGAAAAGCGCACAGAAAAAAACGCAGTGTGGATGCAGTTGTGCTTTCTTGCCTGTACGCGCGCAAAAAAGCGCAACTGCAGAAAAAGAGCAAAAAATATGCACCGTGTGAACGTAGCCTTAGTGTGCCATGAAAAACTAGAGATGAATTGAATGAAGGTTTTATTGTGGCTACATTATTTGCAGGTTAATGATGGTTTCAGCTAAAATTCACTAATTTTAGATGCGACTAAACGTCTGAGAAATTTTCAAGTAGATTAATAAAAGGTTATATAAAGAATAATGGAGTATATCAGTTGTAATAAGGCGCAGGTAGGGCCCAAGGAGTTTGTTCATTCCTAAAGTAACCACTCATCAGATGTGGCATAAAGAGTTACATTGTTGAGCGAAATATATGTATGATTGTTGATTCTTCAGTTTTAATGTTATGTGCTGGTTCCATAACCCAGAGCCAACAACTCCTTCAGTTAATACTTAATTAAATCAAAACAGAAGATTATCCAGCCATGACTGCTGTGCTTGGAGATTTGTGATTAACTGAATGAACTTTCAGAGGTCAACTCAATGTCAACGCTTTGCTTTATTAGAAAGTTGCTTCATTACGTTACACAGTCGACTAAAGAAAAACAAAATTGTTAATTACTGGTCACTAAAAATAAAACAGATGGTCAGAAGCTGATCAGTATTACAATACTTACACATATATACGTGATCACCTTTCCTTAACTTCTCAAGTCTCATCTTAATAAATAGGCAAGGTTGAAGATTAACTTGAGAAAACTTTCCATCAGACTGCATACATTTACCAAGATCATTAATTCTTTTAAAAAGCAATTACCCATTTTACGTCATTATTATAAATTATTGGACCCCCAAGGACTTCTCCTTTGCCCTGCCCTTTATTTCCCCAAGTTTGCCATTAGATATATTTAATTTACATTACAAAATATATAATAAAAATGAGTACACCCCTCACATTTTTGTAAATGTTTTATTATCTTTTCATGGGACAACACTTAGGCGGCGTCACACGTATCAATATCACGAGCGACATCACCGAAAAGTGACGCATCAGCTATGTCGTTCGCGGTATAGCAAGTGCGTCGTGCTGTGTGACAGCGCAACGCAACTGCGATTTATTGCTGGTCGCAGGTTGACAGGTTTACGAGCATGAACGCTCGATCGCGCAAAAGCGATGTTGGCGGCAATCCAGCCTATACCACAGTATTGCTGCGGATCGCTCGCTGGGATGATCCCAGCCCAGCGAGCGATGGCTCCGCCCACATCACTGCAGCATCACCAGCAACATGTTGCCGTGTGACACAGAGGCTGCGATGTCGGAAGCGAGCGCTCACCCGCGCATCGCTTCCGACATCGCAGCCTTGGTTGACACGTGTGACGCCGCCTTAAAGAGAAGACACTGTGATACAATGTAAAATAGTCAGTGTACAGCATGTATAACAATGTAAATTTGGTGTGTCCTCTAAATAACTATACACACAATCATTGTCTAAATTGCTGCCAACAAAAGCGAGTACACCCCTAAGTAAAAATGTCTAAATTGTGCCCGAAGTGTCAAATATTTTGTGCGCTCACCATTCTATTCAAGCAGTGCCTCAACTCTCTAGGGCAGGGGTGGGGAACTCCAGTCCTCGAGGGCCGCAAACAGTGCATGTTTTCAGGATTTCCTTAGTATTGCACAGGTGATAACATAATCACTTGCACTGGTGATGATTCCAATCCCTGTGCAATACTAAGGAAATCGTGAAAACCTGAACTGTTTGCGGCCCTCGAGAACTTGAGTTCCCCACCCCTGCTCTAGGGCATGGACTTCACTAGAGCCACCAGAATCCTCTTCCACTCCTCCATGAACACAGCATAAAAATTAACTTATTCCAATTCAATTTTTGGGAGGAAAAATGAACAAGTAGACAGCATTACAAGAATAGATCTTTTTTTTTTTTTTCTTGGCATGGTTTACCATGCGGAATTTGTGATAAAACTGGTTTATTTTGCGGGACAGTGTGATTACAGCGACACCAGATTTATATCTATTTTATGTTTTGCTTCTCGCACACAGTAAAATTGCTTTTTCATCATAGATAGATTTTTTTGTCACCACGTTTGAGAGCACCTGTTTATTTTTTTGTGAACTGGGCTGTGTGGGAGCAAGGGGCATAATTACAATAGGTGCAGTTGCGATCGCACCTGGGCCCCAGAGCCTAGTGGGCCCCAAAAGTCCCTTTGGCCTAAAGAAAAAGACTATTCCTGTTCAAGATTTGTAATAATTGGGGGCCCCATTGGAGCTTTCGCATCGGCGCCCATGAGCTTCAAGATACGCCACTAGTGGGAGCTACCATTTTGCCGTATATAACATTTTTTATCACTTTTTATTTAGATTTTCAGAAAAAAATGACAAGATGAGTTATTCTTTGGGTCAGTATGTTTACAGTGATACCATATACCGTATTTTTCCGCTTTATAAGACGCTCCTGATTATAAGACGCACTCAGATTTTAGAGGTGGAAAATAGGGAAAAAAATATTTGTAGCAAAAAATGACTGATATGACACTCAGGCCCTGTGACCAGTCAGCGCTGGTGTCTGTTTCCTTAGGATGCAGGTGCAGCATGTGAGCAACACCAATGACTTCTGCTCCAGTGTCTGATGGCGGGGAGACAGACGCCAGCACGGACTTGTCGGAGGGCTGAGTCTCATATTAATGGGACATGAATATGCAACTTCTGACAATGTTGGAACTGCTGCAGCATGGGGGGGAAGGGTGCGTGCACACGATCAGTATATGCAGCGTTTTGGACGCAGCGTCTTGCTGCTGTGTCCAAAATGCTGCGTAGTACAGTACAAGCATAGTGGATGGGATATGTAGAAATCCTATCCTCACTATGCTTAACCCGCCCCCAGTGATCTGACAGCTGCGGTGCGGGTTGCCAGTTCCCCCTCCGCATGTTTATTTCATGCTGCGGAGTCGGAAGCGGCTTCCATCGGGTGACTGCAGGGAGAAGCCGCCCTGCACCCGCTGCACATGGCGAGTACAGGACGGCTGTGGTCTCCCTGCGGCCACCCATGGCTTCACTCAGGTCCGGAGGAGCCGCGTCCAACATGCAGCTCCTCCCGACCATGAGCACACAGCCTTAGTATGGTCCTTATTACTTTTACAAGGGCCAACAAGGTGAATGAGAAGGGATTTGTTCATGTAGTAGCAATCCCTTTAAGAACTATAACTCCCAGCATGTACAGTAGATTTCTATAGCATGCTTGGAGTTCTAGTTAAGCACAGTATTGTTGTGTTAACTTTACTTTATTAGTGGTTATGTTACACATCCATGTGCACTCACTTTAATGTGTCCTACTTTGTGGCCAGTCTGCATATAAAGTTCTGATGTGATGTACTGTAAAGAGGGAGGGCCAGGGAGGGGGTCTGAACACTATGCTGAAATACGATGCTCCAGCCTCTGTCTCCTAATTACAAGTCACCACTACAGAGCTTGACCTATAGATGCAGGATGTAGATACAGGAGCTGTACACTGGTGTTATGCAGGCTCCAGCCCTGCTCTAATAGACTGAAGCTCATGAACTGCAGACCTGACCGACCTTCCTGGATTTCTGCACAGGGCAGGGCTCAGCAGGAGGACACATTACAGAGAGCAGAGGGAGTGAGGCCAGGACACTGTGACAAGGTACCTGTGATAAGGTGCCTGTGATAAGGTGCCGATCTGCTCTACCCCTGTCTCCATCGCAGCACAAAGCACAAAGCTCAGTGCTCCTTCACTTGCTGCAGCTGCACCCCCGGCACCTGCATTCTCACTTTCTCCAGCACACAATATCCCCAGCCACTGCAAGAAGCTGGGGAGAGACCATGTGTGCCGGCTAAGCAGCTCCTCCTGCTCTCCGTGCTCTCACCTCTCATGCTGTCTTCAGTGCAGAGAGGTGGGTGGAGACTGGGAGCAAGTGAAGTGAATATTTAAGTAGTTAATGAGCCGGGGACACGTGGTGCTCCTGCCGCCCTGGATTCTTCAGCAGGGACCATTCCCTTTCACTTCTGTCCCCACTTCACTGCTGTCTCCCCCTCCCCAGCAACTGAGGATGATAGAATGTTATATTCCTTTTATAAGACGCACCCCCACTTTCCTCCAAAACTTGGAGGAAAAAAAGTGCGTCTTATAAAAGGAAAAATACGGTATATCTTTTTTATGCTTTGCTACTTTTACACACTAAAAACTATGTTTAAAGGGATCCTGTCACCCCCAAAACACCTTTAAACCTATTAAAACCTGTCCCTAGAGCATATTAACACTTTCCCTACACTCCTTTTACCTCCTAAATGCACAGAGTCAAAGTGAATATAAACGTTTTATAAGTACCTCATTACTGATGATAATGAGTGACTATGCTATTCATAGTCACTCATTCAGGCTGCCCCTCTTCATACTATCACGCCTCCATAGGCGTGATCTTCATGAGAGATTCAAATTGCCGCCTCCCCGCTGTGTCCTGTGTCGGCCGGGCTTCAGCGTGGGGCTGTATGACGCGATACGCGTCATTTCCGGCGTCGGGTGACGTATTTACACCGGCGCCGCTGTTGGCTTCAAGTCCCGCAGTGCGCATTTTGAAGCTGACAGAGCGGCGCGGCTGTACTACGTCACCCGGCGCCGGGAAGGACGCGGATCGCGTCATACAGCCCCACGCTGAACCCCTAACATATTGAAATAACCCCACTGGACCACTGGGTACTATTCAATGATGCGCCTCTGATGTTTTGCTTTTCATCTCTGTGAGCAGATGCACATCTGCTCACAGAGGCGAGCAGGCAAAGACTGAACATCCAGCCATGTGAAGGTTATCTGACTTCACTCCTGAGCTGTGTCAAGTAATCTTGGTTCTGGTACAGTAGCCAAGTTGTAAGCAGGCGCGAGTGGAATCACTTACTCTTAAACAGGACACAGTGAGGGGCGCCACGGCGCAGGCGCGTGACTTGGAAATTGTGCGGATGATATCGCTATGTCATTCACTTTCAGCCAGGGAGGGTCTCGTTTTCATAGAGCAGGGCTCCACTGACCGCAATGTGCAGACCGCCATATGACCCTTTAAAAGAGTATGGTGTGAAAAGAATATGGTGCGAGACAGATTAAAAATAATTTTCTGAGGTATAGGGGGACGTCTGGGATGTAAAGGGGTTTCAGGAACCCTAATTTCATTATGTTAAAGATGGTGGGCAGAGTTTACACTGGTGGTGGGCAGGTGCATTTTAAAAGGTGTGAATCTCAAATTCACACAAGTTTGTGAACTTCAAGTAAAGGCCCCGTTACACGCTGCGATGTGGCAGCGATCCGAATAACAATGTGGATAGCTGCCACATTGTGAACTGATCGCTGGTGAGCTGTCACACAGGCAGACTCACCAGCGATCAGGACCAGCGAGAACACTGGTAACCATGGTAAACAGCGGGTAACTAAGCTGAGCGTGGTGCTAAGTTACCCTCTGTTTACCAGTTTCCAGCGCTTGCTGTGCAGCGCTGGGAGCTCATTCATCGTTGGTCTCCCGCTGTCATACGTGTCGATACCGGCCGCCTGCCCAGCGGGAGACCAACGATAGATTTTTGGACCTGACCATAAATCTACGATCAACGACTTATCGTTGATACGTGTCACACACAACTATGTTGTTTCGACATCGCTGCAACGTCACCAAAGCGGTGACGTTGCAACGATATCATTCACGATATTGTTGTGTATAACGGGCCCTTAAGGCTCTGACATTTTCCATGGGATAGAAATGATTTCACTAGGATTTAGTGTTCAGATCTCATGTCAAATGGTTCATCATCTAAACCCCAGATGTAATAAAGTTAAAAAATTTTAATAGCTTAATTTAACAGTTGAGTAAGCTTCAACTGCTTAGAATAGTTTCATCTATAAATTCAAGAATGCGCACATAGGGTGATACCTTCTTTAGAAAAGGCAATAAATATTTATACAAAGAGGCTGCTCACCTGATGTAGTTGTGAAAACCCACAACTGGTAATGGTCGCTCAAATACAAAGTAGCTGCTGCAGGACCGTACTTTCCACAGATCCATGTGGTTTAATCAGCTCCCAGGACACAGTACCTCGAGGTCCGCGCTGCCACTTCAGAAAAGGAACAAAAGAAGCCAGTACAAGGGAATGTCTGGATCAACGATTCTTCTTTATTATCCTACGCGTTTCAGAGTTATTTCCCAACTCCTTCATCAGGGAATTCCCTGATGAAGGAGTTGGGAAATAACTCTGAAACGCGTAGGATAATAAAGAAGAATCGTTGATCCAGACATTCCCTTGTACTGGCTTCTTTTGTTCCTTTTCTGAAGTGGCAGCGCGGACCTCGAGGTACTGTGTCCTGGGAGCTAGAATAGTGTCACGATATTTTTTCTTTTGCTACAAAAATATCAAAACAAATTTACTATACACGGTGCTGTTCCACCTGGCTCCTCATTCAACACCTATAAGACTGTGTGCACATGTTGCATTTATAATGAATTTTTTCTGTGTACATATGTCACAAAACCTGAAGGTTTTACTAATATTAACAAAGCGTTGAGTATTTTCTCCTTGCAGATTTTGTGAAGATTTAAATCTTTCAGCAATTTTGCTTGAGATTTCACACATACTAATGAGTGGGGAAACATTTGCACCAAAAACACGTTAAAAATAAAAAGTGTTAAAAATGTGCATATTCCATGGTGAATTTTTTTGCCTGCCAAGAGACATAGAAATGGTGCAGAAATTTCTACATCAAATACTTAAAGGGAACCTGTCAGCTCGTTTTAGCACCCTATCCTACCACTACCTGTCAATGCACTTTGTTAGCACATTCCTAAACATCCCTCTGATATAAAACTGTACTATAAAGCTTTAGAAAAACTATTTAAAAATTTACATATACCGTATATACTCGTGTATAAGCCGACCCGTGTATAAGCCGACCCCCCTACTTTTGCCCCCAAAACCTGGGAAAACCTATTGACTCGTGTATAAGCCGAGGGTGGACCCCAGCACAGATATACAGCCCCCAGCAGTGTGGTATACAGCAGCAGCCCCAGTGGTAGTATACAGCAACCCCAGAGGTATATACAGCCCCAGAGGTATATACAGCAGCCCCAGTGGTAGTATACAGCAGCCCCAGTGGTATATACAGCAGCCCCAGTGGTATATACAGCAGCCCCAGTGGTAGTATACAGCAGCCCCAGTGGTAGTATACAGCAGCCCCAGTGGTAGTATACAGCAGCCCCAGTGGTAGTATACAGCAGCCCCAGTGGTAGTATACAGCAGCCCCAGTGGTAGTATACAGCAGCCCCAGTGGTAGTATACAGCAGCCCCAGTGGTAGTATACAGCAGCCCCAGTGGTAGTATACAGCAGCCCCAGTGGTAGTATACAGCCGCCCCAGTGGTAGTATACAGCCGCCCCAGTGGTAGTATACAGCCGCCCCAGTGGTAGTATACAGCCGCCCCAGTGGTAGTATACAGCCCCCCCAGTGGTAGTATACAGCCCCAGTGGTAGTATACAGCCCCAGTGGTAGTATACAGCCCCAGTGGTAGTATACAGCCCCAGAGGTATACATAGCAGCACCCCCCCATATCAGTATACAGGGCCCCCCCCTTGGGTAGCAATCCTGTAAAGGAAGAGATTAGCATACTTATCCCTCCGCTGTCCCGCTGCCGCTGTCCCGCCGCCGCCATCGCACTCCTCCGTCTTCATCCAGCGTCTTCCGTCTTCTTCCGGCTTCCTCCTCTGGTGCGCAGACAATGACGTCATTGCCTACGCCCACCGGAGGAAGCCGGAAGAAGACGCTGGATGAAGACGGAGGACAGCGGCAGCGGGACAGCGGAGGGATAAGTATAGCCGAGGGGGGGGGGGACTTTTCAGCCCAATTTTTGGGCTGAAAAACTCGGCTTATACGCGGGTATATACGGTACCTATGGTAATGAGGGCTCCAGTCTACGGCATAGACTGAGATGGGCAGTCTCTGGGTCTTCATTCTCCCCCCATCCTCGTGGCTCTTATTACGCCCCACTAGGCGTCATCGTTCCTTCTCCAGTGCGTCCATGTTGAAAATAGATTGCAAAGTATTCACTGATCTCAGGGAGACCAGTCCAAGAAAACACTGCGGGCAGCTGGCTAAAGCGCTCAAACACAGTGAATTCCTAGGCACATTGCCCCTGGGAAATATGAATATGCAAATAGAGTCTGTGGAGCCTCGGTTAGGAGTCTCAAACACAGGACTAGCCATATATCCCTCCAGGGAAGGACCCAGCCAAGGGGTGGCTCCTTGCGGAGAACACCATATCCATAACCATAACCCTTGGCTGGGTCCTTCCCTGGAGGGATATATGGCTAGTCCTGTGTTTGAGACTCCTAACCGAGGCTCCACAGACTCTATTTGCATATTCATGTTGAAAATAGTACGACGTGGAGCCGGACATTAGTTCCGATCCGATGCATTGTGGGGGCTTATCAGGTGTACGGCCCAGCTGGAACTGTACAGGCCATAAATCCACACATTGTGCAGGACTGGAACTGACGAGACAAGGGACGAGAAGAGAAGGAATAGTGACGCCCAGCGGGGTGTGATAAGAGCCAGCGAGGGGGGAAAGAATGGAGACCCGGAGACCACCTGTGTCTACACCGTAGGCTGGAGCCCTCATTATCATAAGAATAAGATATTAATCATTTTTCTAAAGCTTTAGAGTGCAGTTTTAGATCAGAGAGGATTGGTTAGGGATGAGCTAGCAAGATGCATAGACAGGTAGTGGTAGGATAGGGGGCTAAAACGAGCTGACCGGTTCCCTTTAATGTGTGCACATACCTTTGTGTTGCATCAGACATTAGCCTTCATTTAAAAAACAAAAAAGGCAGTAATGTTAAACTTAATATAAAAATGTCCAAATTGCAGAATGTTAAATAACCTTGTAGCTTTATTTAAAAGAATAATTTAACAAAATAATATGATTTATTACATTATAGATAAAGCAGGAAACTAAATAAGGGACACCTCTGGGCAAACAGCAGACAACATTATACCAGTTGAATAGAAAATCCTTGCACGCACTGAATTACCAGGTCTGTCTGATCATTAACTAGGTTTTATTTCTAATGTCCACAAACCACCAGAAACTGATTTTTCCTAATTGCAAAGTGTAAAAACTGGAAAAATACAGCCGGTGAGTTACCAAGAGGTCTACAAGGTAGCCATGTTTAATAGGCTCCATGGGTATTGTCCATTCCTGTAAACTAATTTTAATCTGTCAATCTAAACTCTTCATCTCTCTTGCTGTCAGTGGACAGAGGTTTTTCCTCCAATCAGAGGTTGATAAGTCATTTAAAGGCATTTTCCATTAACAAAGTAAATTTTAATGTTGAGTTTAATCAACAGATCTTGGAATAGTAATAATTTCCATAAATAAATGTCTAAAAAAAATGTTTCTGTGCCGAGATAATCTTATATGTGTTTCCCTGCTATGTACTGTGTAATGGTCATGTCTAACCGTACATGAACATGGTCTGATCATACCACATCTCCTGTGCTGAGATAATCTTATATAAGTGTCCCTGCTACGTACTGTGTAATGGAGGTGTCTGATCGTAAAGGAACATGGTCTGATCATATCACATCTCCTGGGCTGCGGAGGACACAAAAGTATATACACACATTACAGCATGGGATTATAGATTATTTTTGTGAGGTAAAACATTTCTCTGCCTGTTTTTAAAAAAATATTTTATTTCGGAGAAAACTATTCACGATCTCATGCTGTAATGTCTGTATACTCTTTTGTGTCCTCCCTTGTCCAGGAGATGTGGTATGATCAGACCATGTCTCTGTACAGTCAGGCACATCCATTATACAGTACATAGCAGGGACACATATATATGATTATCTCAGCACAGGAGATGTGGTATGATCTGACCATGTCTCTGTACAGTCAGGCACATCCATTATACATTACATAGCAGGGGCACATATATATGATTATCTCAGCACAGGAGATGTGGTATGATCAGACCATGTCCCTGTATGGTCAGACAAGACCATTACACAGTACATAGCAGGGACACGTATATAAGATTATCTCAGCACAGGAGATGTGGTGTGATCAGACCATGTCCCTGTACGGTCAGACACATCCATTACACAGTACATAGCAGGGACACATATATAAGATATTCTCAGCACAGGAGATGTGGTATGATCAGACCAGATCTCTGTATAGTCAGACACGGCCATTACACAGTACGTAGTAGGGACACATTATTTCGGCACAGGAACATTTTTTTAAACACATCTAATTGTGGAAATTATTGTTATTACAAGATCTATTCATTAAAATTAACTTTGTTCGTGGAAAAAAACCCTTTAACCTAATTAAAGGATATGCCTGTTACAACATATTGGTTGGTAAAAACTATACATGCGGAGACCAAGACACATGAAAAACATTTGTGCCGCTGCCATATTTATCTCACTGAGGACTGCCTAAACTGGCACACTGCAACAAATCCTCAGTCTTCATCAGGACTAAGATATAACCAAATACATACAAGGATACCATTATATGTCAACATATCGCTGGTCATTTTCAACTTAATGGAGCAGCTGAGTGAATTTAAGGATGCCATACCCTTATTGCCAGGCTGCCACAAATAACAGATCAGGTAAATTTCTATATAATACATTTTTTGGCTACAGTTTTATATATAAAATAAAAAATACACATTAGTGATCATGGAAAACTCAATTGTTTATGTGTCACATTACGGGATTACTTTCACATCTGATAGTGGCTATTTTCACACAGTTTTTTGAGGTGTTATAAACCCATGAGTTGGTCAAGCAGAAACCATTTCAGAAAACACTTCTTTTGTGGGGAGTTTTTATTTTCCTTTAAGTTGTTTTTTTTTTTTTGTTTTTTTTGTTTTTTTAAGATTTTTGCAGTTTACAAATTGGAGATGTAAGGTTTGAATGGACTCAAGCACCAATATATACATTTTTGCTTTCTAGTCCTCAGTCATAGTGATTTCCTAGGCTTACGCATAAAACAAACCTGACAGCTGATTTTATGGCTTGGAAAAGAATATTTTAAAGATGTTCAAATAAACATTTAAATTATATATATATATATATATAATTTAGATAAGTCAAGCCTATCTGGATGACAGCGGGCATCGGTAGCTCTAGAGCACACCGAGAAGGTAAGCTGAAGGCTTCAGCGTTATACTTCAGTATTGTAATTGGACAGCAACTACCTTGGTGAGGTTTCCTTCATGAAAGGCTTCAAGAAAGTGACATGTTTTTTTTTCTATCACCACCAAGTGTTGTAGAAGTCCACTGGGTAAAAGAAAGCTAAAAAAAAAAACAAACTCCTATGGACAGCAAACAGGATTTGCCATAGATGTGAGCAAGAGTGTTTCAATATGATTTGGGGTTGGAGAGGTTCCATTCCTAAACAATCCTCATAACAAGCTGTGTGAACATAGCCCTACTACTGTGAGGCTGAAGCAATAGACACAGTCTCATTTTCTCCGGTGTAAATGCCAATGTGTAGCTGGTCATCTTGAACTGCAGCCCAAGACATCTGCTTTGTGGAGAACTTTGCTGTCCATTCCCCCGTATTGCTAACCACTATGACCCCTCCACTTCCATCGACCCGTGTTTTCATGTAGTTTAGACCCGCTTCGGCTGCTTCTTCTGTGGACATTCCTGGGAAAGAAAAACAATACAGTGGGCATAAACACATTAAAGAATAATGGCAACCATGTGAAAAAATGCTGCTTTATATTTAAAGGGAATGTGTCATCAGAAAAGAATCCATTGTTTAACCCCTTAGAGACACTCATTTTCATTTTTATGCCTTTGTTTTTTCTTCCTTGGACTTCACATCTAGTGACCTTGAAACTTTGTACTTTAACTGTAGAGAAACAAAAATGAAGACACTGTACAGACCAAATGTTTGGACACACCTTCTCATTCAAAGAGTTTTCTTTATTTTCATGACTATGAAAACTGTAGATTCACACTGAAGGCATCAAAACTATGAATTAACACATGTGGAATTATATACTTACCAAAAGAGAGTGAAACAACTGAATATATGTCTTATATTCTAGGTTCTTGAAAGTAGCCACCTTTTGCTTTGATTACTGCTTTGCACACTCTTGGCATTCCCTTGATGAGCTTCAAGAGGTAGTCATCGGAAATGGTCTTCCAACAGTCTTGAAGGAGGTCCCAGATATACTTAGCACTTGTTGACCTTCACTCTGCGGTCCAGATCTCCCCAAACCATCTCGACTGGGTTAAGGTCTGGTGACTGTGGAAGCCAGGTCATCTGGGGTAGCACCCCATCACTCTCCTTCTTGGTCAAATAGCCCTTACACAGCCTGGAAGTGTGTTTGGGGTCATTGTCCTGTTGAAAAATAAATGATGGTCCAAGTAAACGCAAATCGGATGGAACAGCATGCCGGTGCAAGATGCTATGCTGGCTCAGTATGCCTTCAATTTTGAATAAATCCCCAACAGTGTCACCAGCAAAGCACCCTCACACCATCACACCTCCTCCTCCATGCTTCACAGTGGTAACCAGGCATGTAGAGTCCATCCGTTCACCTTTTCTGCGTCGCACAAAGACACGGTGGCTGCTTTTATTCTGTGTGGCATTGACCTGATTTCTAATCTGAGCTGCTGTTAACCTGCGATTTCTGAGGCTGGTGACTCAGATGAACTTATCCTCTGCAGCAGAGGTGACTCTTTGTCTTCCTTTCCTGGGGCGGTCCTCATGTGAGCCAGTTTCTTTGTAGTGTTTGATGGTTTTTGCAACTGCACTTGGGGACACTTTCAAAGTTTTCCCAATTTTTCGGACTGACTGACCTTCATTTCTTAATGATAGCCACTCGTTTTTTCTTTACTTAGCTGCTTTTTTCTTGCCATAATACAAATTCTAACAGTCTATTCAGTAGGACTATCAGCTGTGTATCCACCAGACTTCTGCACAACACAACTGATAGTCCGAACCCCATTTATAAAGCAAGAAATCCCACTTATTAAACCTGACAGGGCACATCTGTGAAGTGAAAACCATTTCCGGTGACTACCTCTTGAAGCTCATTAAGAGAATGCCAAGAGTGTGCAAAGCAGTAATCAAAGCAAAAGGTGGCTACTTTGAAGAACCTAGAATATAAGACATATTTTCAGTTGTTTCACACTTTTTTGTTAAGTAAATAATTCCACATGTGTTAATTCATATTTTTGATGCCTTCAGTGTGAATCTACAATTTTCATAGTCATGAAAATAAAGAAAACTCTTTGAATGAGAAGTTGTGTCCAAACTTTTGGTCTGTACTGTATACAAATTTTGTATATATAATACAAAATACAGGCAGTGGGATTAAATTTACTGTGTATGACACTGAAATATTCTCAGAGGGAGTTAAAGAGGACCTGTCACCAAACCAGGCATGGTGATCTAATTACAGCACTGGATGCAGCATGTCTGCAGCATGCAGGCAAGGGGTCACCCAGCACTTGAGCAGCCCTGTACCCCGAGATAATACACTTAGAAAACTTACATGCTACAGCCACTAAGGAGGTGGCTAGGGGCTGCAGCCAAGGGCAGATTCACACCCCCTGCCTGTGTAATCTGCCCACCGCTGCCAATCATTCTCTCCCTGTCTGCAGCATTTAAACTGAGTTTTTTATCTCTCTCCCAGAAAGTCCGTTAGCCCCGCCCCCTGAGGGGCAGGGCTAAACAGGAGAAAAAAAACAAACTCTGTTTAAATGCTGCAGACAGGGAGAGAATGATTGGCAGCGGTGGGCAGATTAAACATGCAGGGGGTGTGAATCTGCCCTTGGCTGCAGCCCTTAGCCACCTCCTTAGTGGCTGTAGCATGTAAGTTTTCTAAGTGTATTATCTCGGGGTACAGGGCTGCTCAAGTGCTGGGTGACCCCTTGCCTGCATGCTGCAGACATGCTGCATCCAGTGCTGTAAGTAGATCACCATGCCTGCTTTGGTGACAGGTCCTCTTTAAAAGAACACCAGGAAGCGCCACAGAAAGTATGTAACAGCATGACACAAGACATAGGTGAAGTGGAGAATACCCCCTTAAGCAGTTTATGACATGTTTTCACAAGTTTAGAAGATATTCCTTTATCCATGGGATAGGGCAAAATGTCCCTAGTTCTGGGATTCTGACCACCTGGACCCCCTGCCAATCCAGGTAACCAGGGTCATGAAGAGCCCCGTGTGAAAGAAGCGGATGTCAAGCACATGCCCGATGCAGCCATGTGGTGTTCTGCCATCTGCAGCAGCCTCTTTAAGAATGAATGGAAAGGCAGTGTGCATAATTGACCACCGCCCCTTCACATGAGGTCTACAGAGCCCACATTCTCAGGATCAATGGGAGTCCTGTGGTCAGAACCCCAGCAATCAGGAAGTTATACTCCATTTCATGGTAGGGGATAACTTACAAACTTTATTTCAATAGAGAAATGTGATATTTATTCATGAAACTGCCCCATTAAGGATGATGTAGCATGAACAGACAGTAAGGAGTAATGATTTTTTTTAGATAACACATATTTATCTTGATCCCTATCATCCGTTAAAGTGAGCACACAATAAATTGCAAATAGCTAACTGCCCGAAGATGTCCCACCATATTATAACTACTACAATACAATAAATGTGATAAATTGCTCCAATAAATTACAGAAAAATACAACACGTTCCTCTTTCTTAATGCAACACTGGTTACACGCAACAATATATAAGTGTGGATTTACCTTGTTCCATATAATGTAGAATAAGTCTCGCTAGCGTCACTTTCATAATACTTTCACCATGTCCCGTGGTTGATACAGCACCAATATTGTTATTGGCGTAACCTCCAGAACCTGCATATCGTAAGAAAAAGTGTTATAAAAAAAGGTGCAAATAAGGGGGGGATATTTCTGTTTTTCTAAGAAATCTGATGAAAATGAAGATATAGTAATTACATATTATAAATAAAATCAAAGGCATATTCATTGTCCAATACACTCTATAACCATACCAAGCCACATTAAAGGGAACCTGACACCTGGATCTAAGCCCCTACACTATCACTACCTGTCCCTGCACCTTCCTAGCTGCTCCCTATCTATCCTTCTCTGAGCTAAATCCGCCCTATAAAACTGCAGAAAAATAGAATTATTCTTAACGTTAATTCGGTTTCTAGGAAACCTTCCACGACAGCATTGGAGGTAGCCTCGCCACGCCCTAATGGGGACAGGAACACAAGAGAGGTTAAAAGGCCCCGCCCACCTCCCATTAGCCAGTGTCTTACAACGAACCCAGAACGCATAAGAAACAAGCATAAAATCCATAAACCAGGAAATTAGGGAGGGAAATAAGTGCTGTCGTGGAAGGTTTCCTAGAAACCGAATTAACGGTAAGAATAATTCTATTTTCTCTAGTCACCTTCCACGACAGCATAGGAGGAATGCCCACGAATCCTTACCTAGGGAGGGACAACAGCTTGCAGGACCTTCCGCCCAAAGGCCAAGTCCCTGCCAGCCATCACATCCAAACGATAGTGCTTGGTGAAGGTATGTAGCGAAGACCACGTAGCCGCCTTACAGAGCTGCTCCGGAGAAGCCCCAGCACGCTCAGCCCAGGAGACCGAAGTGGCCCGGGTAGAATGGGCCGTAAAACCAGTAGGAGCCGAGAGGCCTTGACCGAGATAGGCATCCGTGATTGCTCTCTTTATCCAATTGGCGATAGTGCCTTTAGCCACCTTCCGGCCCTTGTTGCGACCAAAATGCTGAATGAATAAATTCTGGTCGATACGCCAGGGAGCCGTGACCTCCAGGTAGTGTAGCACCAGGCGACGGACATCCAGCGAGTGGAATTCCACCTCCTTCGCAGATCTAGGATGTTGACAGAAGGATGGTAGAACGATTGACTGAGATCGATGGAACTCCGACACTACTTTCGGCAGAAACGACGGATTCAACTGAAAAACAATGCTGTCATCCCGCACCGTCAAATAGGGCTCACGGATGGACAAGGCCTGAAGTTCACCAATTCTCCTTGCTGAAGTAATAGCCACCAGGAAAGCGAGCTTATGAGACAAGGACCTCATGGAGCAATCCATCAGGGGCTCATAAGGAGAACGAGTCAGGCCCGTAAGCACAATATTCAGATCCCAGGAGGGGAAGACACTCCTCCGACAGGGACACCTTCTGGAAGCCGCCACCATGAAACGTTTGACCCAACGATGATCAGCCAGTCTCACATCAAACACAGAACTCAAGGCAGCCACCTGGACTTTAAGGGTGCTAGGTTTAAGACCCAGATCCAATCCTTGCTGTAAGAAGTCCAAAATCTGAGAAACATTTGGAGCAAAGGGATCCGGACCCCGGGCCCCACACCAGGAGGAGAACTTCTTCCAAATCTTATTGTAAATGGAATTAGTGACTGGCTTACGGCAATCCTGCAAGGTTGCGATAACTTTCTCAGAAAGGCCCTGGGCCTTCAGCACTCGGGCCTCAGAAGCCAGGCAGCCAAACTGAGACGCTGCGGGGCCGGATGGAAGAACGGACCCTGTGAGAGGAGGCTCGGGTCCTCCCCCAGATACACAGGACCGTCCACCCGGAGAGACCTGATCAGATTGAACCAGCTTCTCTTTGGCCAGACCGGGGCAATTAGGATAGTCGGAACCCGCTCGTCCCTGATCTTCCGCAGAACCCTGGCTAGCAGAGGGAGCGGAGGAAACGCGTAGGCTAGATGAAACACCCAAGCGTGGGAGAAGGCATCCACCCCAATTGCTCCGTCCCTGGGGTTGAGGGAGAAGAATGTTCCTACTTTGCAATTGAGCCTTGAGGCAAATAAATCCACCTCTGGAGCTCCCCAGCGCACCACCAGGCTGCAAAAAACTGCCTGGTCTAGGCTCCACTCCCCTGGGTGGAGATCTCTGCGGCTTAAATAATCCGCCTGAGAGTTCAAGTCTCCCTTGAGATGGACCGCCGAGAGAGACAGGAGAGACCTCTCGGCCCAGAGGAAGATGCGGCTGGAGATCACCTTTAGGTCGCGAAACCGGGTGCTGCCTTGATGACGAAGATGGGCCACAGTGGTCACATTGTCCGAATACACCAACACATGTGACCCCCGGACCAAATCTTGCGCAGCCAGAAGAGCTTCCTCTACCGCTTTGAGTTCGCAGAAGTTGGAGGAGCGAGAGCTTATCTGAGGACCCCAGATACCTTGAAACGGGGACCCCGACACCACCGCCCCCCAGCCCCGCTGGCTGGCATCCGTCGTCACCGTAACCAGAGGAGTCCGAGACCAAGAGACTCCGTTGGCCAGATTCGCCGGGGACAACCACCACCTGAGGGAGGATACCACCTTCCCCGACAAGCAAACTCTCTTGTTGAGGGAGGAGGGGAGGCGATTCCAAATACCCCAGAATGTGGTCCTGAAGGCATCTGGAATGTGCCGGGGCCCACATGACTGAAGGGATGCATGCTGTCATCGGCACATGAAAATACGCGTCCTTAAATCTATTGTGGCCATCTGGAAGTGGGGCCCTATCAAGGGGATCACTGACCTGACCGATTCCATTTTGAATCTGCGGTAGCGGACATATTGGTTGAGCTGCTTCAGGTTGATTATAATCCGGGCCGCCCCTGACGGCTTCTTCACCATGAAGAGCCGGGAGTAATGTCCACTGCCACGTTCCGACTCCGGAACTCTGGAAATGACATTGGAAGCCAGGAGTTCCAGAAGGTTGGAAAACAGGAGATCCTGAGATCTTAGATGTGGAATCCCCTGTCCACATCTTTAACCAGAGTGCACGCCGCGCCGAGTTGGAAAGGACGTACGTACGGGCGGCCATGCGCACTGATTCAGCAGAGGCGTCAGCCAGAAATCCAGTTGCCTTTTTTAACAAAGGCAAGGATTCCAGAATCTCCTCCCTCGGAGTACCCTGGGAGATATGACACTCAAGCTGATCCAACCATCTGAGGATTGACCTGGAAACGCAGGTGGAAGCAACATTCGCCTGCAAGGCAGATGTTGATGCCTCCCACGAGCGCTTCATCAGCCCCTCAATTTTTCTATCCATCTGATCTCTCAGCTGGGACGTATCCTCGAAAGGGAGCGAGGTCTTTTTAGCCACCCGAGTGACCTGGACATCCACCTTGGGGACATCCCAAGAAAATGTGGAGGGTGTTTTTCAGAGTACCTTTAACCCTTTTTTCAGGAAATTCCCATTCCTGAACAATGAGATCCTGAATGTTGGGATGGACAGGAAATCCCACCGGTTTGACCGGACGAAGCCCAGCAAACATAGCATCCTGGACAGAGTGGAGGACCGGTTCCTCCTCCAGACCCATAGTGCTACGGACAGCACTAATGAGCCCCGCCAAATCCTCTGAAGAGAACAGGAATCTGCTAGGGTCAGAGGCCATGGGGGAAGAACCATCATCCCAATTATCCGAGTCTGAGTCTAACTGGGCGTCAGAGTCAGACAGGTCCTGCTGCCGTTTCCGTTTTTTTGGAGACGGAGGACCTGAGACCGGGGTGGGAGCAGCCGGAGTCAGGGAAGCCAAAGAAGCCTGGATCTCCTGTTTCACCATGGAGCGTAATTCCTCCACTAAGGAGGGGTGTTCGGCCCGAACTACATGATCTGTACACTCCTGGCAGAGTTTCTTGTCCCAGGGGGAAGAAAACTTCTTATTACAGACAGGGCATCGCTTCCCACCGGGCTTTTTAACAGCTGGCTTCTCTCCCTATAAAAAATAGAGAGGGCGCCATAAGAATCGGCCTGCAGACAGGCACATGGACCCCTCCTCGGCAGAGACTCACTGTGGCTGGGGCAGAGCTGGTCTCAGCAGCAAGATCAGCCATCCTGACAATAGTACAGCTCACCTTTACTGACGTTTTCAGGGCAGCTTATATGATGTAAGCCTGCCCCACCGCTCCAAACAGTGTGCCCCTTCCCCCCACGCAGGGTCCCAGGCAGGCTTGCAGTATCAGCAGAGGCGCGCCCTGCACGCTGTCCCTCCGGATTCCGACCGCCGGAACCGGAAGCGCCGCTCCCCCGGGGAAGCACGTGACCCGGAAGTGACGCGCGTGACGTCACATCCGGTCGGCGCAACAGCGCGCTCGCAGGGGGAAGTCGGCGGGTCAGGGAGCACCGAGAGGCCGCCGGCGGGGCGCCCAAGGCCCGCATCACCTCCAAGGAGGATCCGGAGGACCCGGGCATGGTCCTACCGTGAAAAACGTGCGGTAGGAGCAGCCGGAGGAGGAGAACCGCAGCACCGACCAACGCTGCCCGGCTAAACATCAGGTATGCTGCAGTCGCCGGCCCCACAGCACAGGGAAACCTCTCCATGCCCCATGGGGACTAGAAAAACACTGGCTAATGGGAGGTGGGAGGGGCCTTTTAACCTCTCTTGTGTTCCTGTCCCCATTAGGGGCGTGGCGAGGCTACCTCCAATGCTGTCGTGGAAGGTGACTAGAGAAAATAACTTATAACTTACAGCAGTCCCTGAGGCTGGGGACTGAGAAGGCGGCCCCAGGCTCCTTTCTGCCCCTCCTCGATGCAGCAGCACACGCCCCGCTGGGCGGCGTTATTCTTTCTTCATCGCCGCTCCTCCATTTGGAATCTCCCACCCACTTTACACTGTAAGGTAGCAGTTAGGATCGGCAGGACAGAAGGCAGTGACTCAGGTATTTACTCACACAGCACACAGTTTAGGTATTCACAGACCTCCAGATTCCGGTGTAACAGGTCAGACTAACCCCCCGACCAGAATATACCCGAGGTATAAACTGGGCTAGCCCAGAATATACCCCCCTGGGCCAGAATATACCCTTGGTATATTCTGGCCTAGCCCAAACTATACCCCGGGGTATAAACAGGCCTAGGCCAGATTATAACTCTCCGTATACCACAGCAGCTGTAGATCAGGGCCCCAAGCCGTGCACAGGGCCCCAAGCAATGCATGAGGGCCCGAGGCAGCACAAGGTGGCCCCAGGCAGCAGAAAGTGGCCCTACGCAACATACAGGGGCCCCAGGCAGTGCTAGGGGCCTTAGGCAGCGCATGGGGGCCCGAGGCAGCACACAGGTGCCCAGGCTACACACAGGATCCCAGGCTACACACAGGGGCCCCAGCCAGCATACAAGGGCCCCAGGCAGTACACGGGGCCCCAGGCAGTGCACAGGGCCCCAAGCAGCACAAAGTGGCCCCAGGCAGCACAAAGTGACCCCAGGCAGCACAAAGTGACCCCAGGCAACATACAGGGGCCCAGGCAGTACTAGGGGCCCCAGGCTACACACAGGATCCCAGGCTACACACAGGGGCCCCATGCAGCATACAAGGGCCCCAGGCAGTGCACAGGGCCCCAGGCAGCACAAAGTGGCCCCAGGCAACATACAGGGGCCCCAGGCAGTACCAGGGGCCCCAGGCTACACACAGGATCCCAGGCTACACACAAGGGCTCCATGCAGCATACAAGGGCCCCAGGCAGCACACAGGGGCCCCAAACAGCACAAAGTGACCACATGCAATATACAGGGGCCCCAGGCAGTGGGCCACCCGGGGCCACCTTGTGCTGCCTGGGGCCCCTGTGTGCTGCCTCTGGCCCCCATGCGCTGCCTGGGACCCCTTTGTACTGCCTGGGGCCCTTGTATGCTGCATGGGGCCCCTGTATGTAGCCTGGGACCCTGTGTGTAGCCTGGGGCCCCTGTATGTTGCCTGGGGCCACTTTGTGCTGCCTGGGGCCTTGTGCACTGCCTGGGGCCTGTGCACTGCCTGGGGCCCCGTGCACTGCCTGGGGTCCTTGTATGCTGCATGGGGCCCCTGTGTGTAGCCTGGGATCCTGTGTGTAGCTTGTGGCCCCTAGTACTGCCTGGGGCCCCTGTATGTTGCCTGGGGCCTCTTTGTGCTGCTTGGGGCCACTTTGTGCTGCCTGGGGCCCTGTGCACTGCCTGGGGCCCCTAGCACTGCCTGGGGCCCTAGCACTGCCTGGGGCCCTAGCACTGCCTGGGGCCCTAGCACTGCCTGGGGCCCCTGTATGTTGCGTAGGGCCACTTTCTGCTGCCTGGGGCCACTTTGTGCTGCCTCGGGCCCCCATGTGTTGCTTGGAGCCCTGATCTACAGCTGCTGTGGTATACGGAGGGGTATAATCTGGCCTAGGCCACTTTAACCCCGAGTATATTCTGGTCGGGGGGGTTAGTCTGGCCTGTTACACCGGGGCGCAGCCGAGTAGAACCTCATACAATCCCAGCAGCTCCTGCTGCTGTCCTGACACACTCCACCCCCTCCCCACAGCCCAGGGCAGCACATATCTCCTATTCAACCGCACACCTGGTGGTCAGTGCTTTCAATCAGCACTTAGCTCCAGTAGCAGCTCACCCTGTGTGTGCTGCTACCGAGCAGAAGATACAATCTCCCATATGCTGTGTCTCAGTCAGGGGACACATCGAGGTTGCATCACCACAACATGATAGGTGTAAAGCACAGATTCCAAATGGAGGAGGCGGCGATGAAGAAAGAATAATGCCGCCCAGCGGGGCGTGTGCTGCTGCACGGAGGAGGGGCTGAATGGAGCCTGGGGCCGCCTTTTCAGTCCCCAGCCTCAGGGACTTCTGTAAGTTATAAGTTATTTTTCTGCAGTTTTATAGGGCGGATTTAGCTCAGAGAGGGATAGATAGGGAGCAGCTAGGAAGGTGCAGGGACAGGTAGTGATAGTGTAGGGGCTTAGATCCAGGTGACAGGTTCCCTTTAAGAAAAAGATGAGTGGCAGCAGGTAATCATACGGCCGTTATATAGTGTATAGAGAATATGCCTCCACTCAATACTAATGTCTTGGCAAAAAAAAAAAAATACTATCATTGTATGCCAATCATACTTTACTTCTAAGTTCATATTTGATTAGGTATGTTCTTACAATTTAGGTATACACTGAAACACCATAATTCTAAGCACATTACAAGGCAGTCTATGACATCTAGTGGTCAATCCTTAGAATACACTCAGAATTAGTCAGGTTTCTTACAACAAATAAAGGTTTCTCTTGTACAGAAGGTGTAGTATTTTTTTATGTACGTGATTTTTTTGTGGGCGCCACAATGTTGTGAGACACCTAGAGGGAGTATATTCCAGTAGGGAATAAATAAGCAGCACAGATCTTTTTCCATTGTATCTCTGAACAACCTTCCACTAAAAAGATATTTGGTACTCACTGTAAAACCTACTTCTTCTTGGCTTTCAATGGGGGACACAGAACCCTTGGACAGTCTTCTGCCATCTGCAGACTGACACTGATATTACATAAAGAAATTAGCTCCACCCTAGCAGACTATATAATTCCTGCTGGTTCCTGACCTCCTCAGTTTAGTGAGAAAGCAGTAAAAGAAGCAAAAAAGATTAGGAAAAAAAACAAATACATGCCTGACTAGGTATCAGGGGAGGTGAGCTGTGTTCCCCAATGAAGACCAACAGGAAACATTTTACAGTAAGTGCCAAAAATCTACTTTTCTTGGTCACTTCATTGGGGGACACCCACTGTGGGATGTCCTAAAGTTGTTCCTGGGGTGGGAAAAGACACAAGATAAGTATTTTGTTGAAATACAAAACTTACTGGTGAAGCTCAAGCGGAAGCTTGAGTCAATGCTTCAAGAAAAATCTTCCTGCCCAAGCCTGCAATGTATGGACCATGTAAAATTTATAAAAGGTATGTAGAGATGCCCACTGTTTACATGTAATGCATGTTGATGCTAAACTAGGGGAGCTCTGTTCTTCAGTTTATAAGCCTAAACAATGGTTGTTTTGATCCGGAAAGAGATAGTCGCTTTGGAAGTGGCCTAACACTGGGTTCACACTTGTGGACCCCTCCGCAGCGTTCTGCGGAGGGGATCTGCAAGCTGAGTGCAGCCTCCGCAAGCCCCTATGTTTATAATGTGAGCGCACAGTGCTGCGCTTGACTGCGCATGACCGTACGCTCCCATTCATTTGCCTGTGTGATTTGTACGCAGGCGGATACCTGCGCACAAATCACATAGTCTCGTCCGCACCAGGAACGCGACATGTTGCATTCCTGGTGCGGACGAGTGTGTTTGATTTGTGCAAAGGCATCACCTGCGTACAAATCACACATGCAGATGAATGGGAGCGCATGGTCATGCGCAGTCAAGCGCAGCACCGTGCGCTCACATTATAAACATAGGGGCTTGCGGAAGCTGCACTCAGCTTGCAGATCCCCTTCGCAGAACGCTACGGAGGGGTCCGCAAGTGTGAACCCAGCCTAACCTCTGCATGGCCCATTTGACAGGACAAACAAGGAATCAAACTGCATAATAGGGGCTGTAGCCTACAAATAATAGAGTACGGCCCTAACGAATCTAGACAATGCAGCCTCTGCTCAATCGGAGGAGATGGAGAGAGGCAAAAAGAAGCAATGACCACTTCTTCATTAAGGCGAAAAGTGGAAAGTCAGAGTTGGCCTTAACAGCACTTTTTGTTAATGAAGAACAAGATACTGAGCATGGCAGGAAGGTGCTGTTAATTCAGAAACCCTTCTGATGAAATTGATAGCTACAAAAAACACCTTTTGAGAAGATAGAAACATAGAAAATCCCTGATAGCCTTGAAGGGAGAAAACTGGAGAACCTCCAAAGCTAGATTAAGTTCCCAAGATTCAAGAGGTGGACAATAAGGGGGCTTAATATACAGTGCGTTGTGAAAATATTTGGCCCCATTGATCTTTTCAACCTTTTGCCACATTTCAGGCTTCAAACATAAAGATATAAAATTCAAATTTTTTTTGTAAAGAATCAACAACAAATGGGACACAATTGTGAGGAGGAACGAAATTTATTGCATATTTTAAACTAAAAAAAAAAAAAAAAGAATAAAAAACTGAAAAGTGGGGCGTACAATATTATTCGGCCCTTTACTTTCAGTGCAGCAAACTCACTCCAGAAGTTCAGTGATGATCTCTAAATGATCCAATGTTGTCCTAAATGACTGGTAATGATAAAAGGCCACTTTACACACACCAACTTATCTGTCCAACTTCTGACCAACTTGCTGGTTGCAGTGAAATCATGGATACATTGCTCCATTTTGTGACTGTGTACAATGGAACAATGTATCCATGATTTCACTGCAACCAGCAAGTTGGTCAGAAGTTGGACAGATAAGTTGGTGTGTGTAAAGTGGCCAAAAGAGAATCCACCTGTGTGTAATCAAGTCTCTGTATAAATGCACCTGCTCTGTGATAGTCTCAGGGTTCTGTTTCAAGTGCAGAGAGCATCATGAAGACCAAGGAACACACCAGGCAGGTCCGATATACTGTTGTGGTGAAGTTTAAAGCCGGATTTGGATACAAAAAGATTTCCCAAGTTTTAAACATCTCAAGGAGCACTGTGCAAGTGATCATATTGAAATGGAAGGAGTATCAGACCACTGCAAATCTACCAAGATCCGGCCGCCCCCTAAACTTTCATCTCGAACAAGGAGGAGACAAAAGGCCCATGATCACTCTGGATGAACTGCAGAGATCTACAGCTGAGGTGGGAGAGAGACAATCAGTCGTACACTGCACAAATCTGGCCTTCATGGAAGAATGGCAAGAAGAAAGTCATTTCTCAAAGATATCCATAAAAAGTTTTATTTGAAGTTTGCCACAAGTCACCTGGGAGACACCAGACATGTGGAATAAGGTGCTGTTGTCAGGTGAAACCAAAATCTAACTTTTTGGCCACATTGCAAAACGATATGATTGGCGTAAAAGCAACACAGGTCATCAACCTCAAAATACCATCTCCACTGTCAAACATGGTGGTGGCAGCATCATGGTTTGGGCCTGCTTTTCTTCAGCAGCAACAGGGAAGATGGTTAAAAATTGATGGGAAGATGAACGGAGCCAAATACAGGGCCATTCTGGAAGAAAACTTGTTGGAGTCTGCAAAAGACCTGAGACTGGGACGGAGATTTATCTTCCAACAAGACAATGATCCCAAACATAAAGCAAAATCTACAATGGAATGGATCAAAAATAAACGTATCCAGGTGTTAGAATGGCCAAGTCACAGTCTAGACCTGAATCCAATCGAGAATCTGTGAAAAGAGCTGAAAACTGCTGTTCACAAACGCTCTCCATCCAACCTCACTGAGCTCCAGCTGTTTTGCAAGGAAGAATGGGCAAGAATTTCAGTCTCTCGATGTGAAAAACTGATAGAGACATCCCCCAGGAGACTGCAGCTGTAATCGCAGCAAAAGGTGGCGCTACAAAGTATTAACTCAAGGGGGCCGAATTAGATTGCACGCCCCTCTTTTCAGTTTTTTATTAAAGTTTAAAATATCAAATAAATTTTGTTCCACTTCACGATTGTGTCCCACTTGTTGATTCTTCACAAAAAAAATTTCAATTTTATATCTTTATGTCTAAAGCCTGAAATATGGCAAAAGGTTGAACAATTCAAGGGGGCCGAATACTTTAAAGGCACTATACACCAATCCCTGAAAAAAAATTTTGATTTGTGGTTCTTTGGCCAAATCCCCTTGAAATAAAATCGCCAGGGTGGAAATCTGCCCCTTAAAATGAATTAAGCACTAGCACTGCTTCCAGTCTTGACTACAAAAAAACAAACAAAACAGTGCAATCAAAGAAAAAGACTTTTGAGAAGTAAATGTAGACTCGCACCAGTGAAACTAGCTTTCCAAGTGCAATGGTAAATACAATGCGAAAAAGGTTATTGCTTTAATCATTTTCAAAACAACTGCCTAAAAGGCCTAACTTCATCAGAACCATGGCTTCACCAGCAATACCAGTAAAGCAAGCGGCTGTAAATTGTGGTGGTAGAACAGACTCTGAGGAAAGAGGTCTAGGCATTCTGGAAGAGGCCAGAGACTCGCCTAGAAGTCTAATGATATCTTAGTACCAGGCCCTCCAAGGCCAATCTGATGCCACCAGGATTACCAAAACTTCTCTGCTCCGATCTTCTTGAGAAGCTGGAAAGAAGAGGAAGAGGTAGGAAAAGACATGGAAGTGAGAACTAGGACCAAGGAACTGCAAGAGTGTCAACCCTAATCGCCTGAGAGCCTCGAGATCTTGCTTCATACCTTGTAAATCCATGGTTTAGCCTGGACGCCAATAGTTTTGACGTTTGGAGTGCCCCAAAGAAGGCAAATCTGACTGAACATGTTAGGGTGAAGGGCCCACTCTCCCGGGTCCATCTATTAATAGATGAGGAAGTCTGTTACCCAACTGTCTATAACAGGAATGTAAACCGATGATAAGAGGAACTTTGACTTTGGCCCACCTCAGAAGATTTATCATCTCTAACAAAGCAGAGCAACTTCATGTTCCCATCTGGTCGGTTGATATATGCCATCGCCATGACATTCTGACTAAATCCTGACTTACAGCCCTTCAAGTAGACGTAGCCAATGAAGAAGACCACAATAAATTGCCCTAAACTCTAGAACAGGGTCGGGGAACCATTTTTCTGCCAAGGGCCATTCGGAAATTTATACAATCCTTCGGGGGCCGTACAAAATTGTCAACTTGAAAATTACCCGCTATATTTGGTTAAACAATCAACTCACCCCTTCTGTGGTGTGCTGGAGCTGCTTCTCTTTGGTGTGGGTGATATTGGTCATGCTGCTTCTCAACTGCTTTTCCAAGTTTGATAGAGCCCTAGACATCATAGGAGAGGCTGGGAGTATATACCTCACGGGGGAGGCCGAGGCTGGGGCATAGAGATCACTGGAGAGCTGGATATTATGCTGGGAGAAGCTGTAGGACGGGACACGAAAATTAATCTTGCGGAATGGACAAGAACTCTATCCTCAGAACCTAAAAACAACGACTTCTCTGAACCAAAGATGACTGAGCACTCCTAGCCGTGCTTCTTGAAAAAAGAGGAAGTGGCCACCCACCTGTGAAAAACATTTGACTGGGGGCTATCCATCATGCTTCAACCTCTCTGTTGCCTCTAGCACCAGAGGGTTTGCCTCTAGGGTTCGAAGAAGGTCTTGCATGCCCTGGTCTAAAGGGAGCTCTTCTAGCTCCCTGCAAAACACTGTGTTTACTCCAATGACCAGGTACATCTGGAGCTGGGTATTGGTGAAAAGTACGGAACTGCAAAGCACCATGCTTCTTGAATGGTCAGCTGGCCCTTGCTTAAGGCAGATGAGTATTCTTACTACCCTTAGCATCAGCAATAATCTTATCCAGCCTGGTACCAAAAGGATATAACCCCTGAAAAGGAAGTCTCATGAGTTTCATGATGGTCCTTCTCTAGGCGCTGGTTGGCCTAGCATGAACACAAAATGCCATTATCCAAACCCCCACGATCACAGACAGTCTGGAGGGGTAGAGAAGCTTGTGCACACCATAGGATTAGCCTATGACAGCGATTGACTCTGCTTACAGACCCCTTGATCACGCAGCTGCCACAACAAATGCATAAGGTGGCCCAACATGCTTACACCCCCTTCCCTTCGCCGACACACAGAGGAAATGGTGTGAAGAAAGTGAGACAGAAAGGACATAGGTAGGGATAACAGAAAGTGGTTAAACTAACTTGTCCTGAAGAGAGCACAGTCCTGCACGAGTACAGGCAGGAGTCTACTGGTGTATAGACCACCGTCCCGTATCTAAGCAAGGTACCTAGATCTGGCCAAACAACGTGAGAGGATACAGGCTGCAGGTACAGACTGTACTCTACATCACAATGTGGGTGAAATAGAATGCGCATTTACAATCGTTACCAGGAGAAGTCTGAAATAGTAAGAAAGAAACAGTTAACAAAATATACCGGATGGTACGGAAACAGATCCTCCTCAAACTGACACAGAAAAACCTGAGGTGGTCTGGAACCAGCAAGCAAGGTAGTCTGTTGGGGAGGTGCAAATTTTTTGTTATGTAATATTAATATTGGCCTCCAGGTGGCAGCAGACTATTCCAGGTTTCTGTGTTCCCCAATGAAGCAACAAAGAAATTTCCTTTTAGAGATGAGTGACCTGTATTAAATCAGCATCACACTATTAGCTACAAAAAAAATAGTGAATTCATATTTTCAAAAATGCTAAAGGGAGTCTGACAACAGCATTATGTAGGAACAGACACCATGATTCCAGCAATGTGCTATTTAATTTACTGGGTGCAATAGTTTTGACATTGCATGATGTAGAATGCAGCAGAGCTCAGAAAGCCAACCCCATCTTCAGCTTTCTGGGTATAATGTATAGTGATACTAATACTGCTAATCAGTGCAGAATTGATAAGGTCATTCGGGCAGTGATCATCTCCTGCTAATAAAACAGTAGTATGCAGCCCAATAAGTGACAGAATGTCATATCAGTCACTCAGCTTCTACCTGCTGCTTCCCTCAGAAAAGAGAGCATAAACATTCAGACATGTTCCCTGTAAGTTTAATATAAAACAGCATGAAGGCGGCTTTGATTGTAAAGTTTAAAAAGATTGCTAGGAATTTACATTTGGAAAGTATATTGGTATTTGGGCATATTATATATAAGTTTTCAAATACTGTTTTAGTCAAAATGGGGACACTATGCATAAATCCAAAGGACCAGGTTGTACAACGATCCGCACTGCTGAGTATAAGGAAGGACCACAATCTTGGCATATAAGAATGTTGCTTTATTTCTTCAATGCGTTTCGGGAATGTACAAGCCCCTTCCTCAGGAATACCACCATAAACAATGATATTGTCATGGTTTATAATACTGATCCTGAGGAAGGGACTGGGACAGCTCCAAAACGCGTAGAAGAAATAAAGCACCATTCCTCTATACCAAGATTGTGGTCCTTCCTTATACTCAGCAGTGCGGATCGTTGTACATCCTGGTCCTTTGGATTTATGCACGTTGTTCCTGATGGAGCGGTGGATCCTGCAGTAAGTGTTTGAGCGTTTAAGCCAGATGTGCGGCACACAACTACATAAGGTGAGCAGTACCTCATTTTTTAACTATCTGGTATCTAAGATATAAGACCCTATTGCGCCCTTGTCTACCCTTTAATAGGTTTTAAAATGGGAGCACTGACCTAGCATCCAGAGGGTTAAACTATTTTCCTTACTAATGCATACCTAACCCTTCTTTAATGCTCTTGAGATTTGTACTGGTTCCTAATTTCTAAACTCCTGTGATACACCCTTGATTTGGGTTTTCGCTGATTTCAACTTCTACCTATCTTTTTATTTTTTTTTTGCACGCGCTTCCTCTTTTCTTTTTTTTTCTCTCATCATCTTTTTCATACATTTCTACAAAATTAAAACTTGGATTCAGAGACACGACTTATCTTGTTTATTTTAATTCATTATTTATAGAGCACCATTAATTCCATGGTGCCATACATGAATTATAGTTTTTATATGCCATTGACATGCTTTCATAATGTGACAATGTTCAGGTTGTGCTTTTTCATTGTTTGTTTCTTTATTTATTTAAAGAATTAAAAAAATACACTCCTTTAAAGATAAGAAAAAAAATTGTGTTTTCTTGTTTAACTACTTTTTCAGGCAGCCATCTCCGGAGTTAGACGATAGGGAAAAAATGGTGTGTCACAGTCCGCGCTGCCACGATCATCCACTCCAAAGAAAACACGTGAAGATGGAACTTCCACGAAATACTTTATTTCGTGGAAGTTCCATCTTCACGTGTTTTCTTTGGAGTGGATGATCGTGGCAGCGTGGACTGTGACACACCATTTTTTCCCTATCATCTGATGTATCTCCACACTTGTGTGGACGGTGGAAGTCCTGCAGCGGCTATCTGGTAATAATCTTCATTTAACGCCTTCAAGCCAGTTGTGGGTTACACAACTGCCCCAGGTGAGTGAATCCCTATTTTCACCGCTTACATACTCAGTGCCACATTGATAGGGCACTATTGCGCCTCTTGTTCCCCCTCCTTTTTTATCTTAATCTCCGGAGTTAGGCCGGTTTCACAGTGTTTTTGAACACAGCATATGCTGCATCGTTCTTTTTTAAAAATCTGCAAGCGTATTGTGCACCCATCTTTAACATGGTGTGCGCAGGTGAATGCAGAGACCTGCGTTGATGTCAGTATGTCTGTGTATGCGTCCCTGTGCGTGGTTTCTTGGCGCCCGGCGAATGCAACCTGTTGCATTTTTTGATGACTAAAAAATGTGCAAGCATGCACACAAGTGCGTGAAACCAACACATTATTCTCTATGGGTACGCATTGGTGCGCAATGGTTTGCGCATGGCTGCGTTCGATGTGCATGCGTATGACACACATTGCATGCCCAAGAAGCGTCCTTAAGACATGCCCTTTGGGAGTGGCTTGTCTTGAAAATTCAAGAAAACACTCATGGAAATATTGAATGCATGCACAAAAAAAAAAAAAATTGCAAATGCATGATAAAATGCATAAAAAAAGCATAAATGCGCTGCTTTTTTTTATGTCTTGCGTACGCTCAGGCGGATAAAAACATGCTGGGTATGCATGCATTTCTGCATGCGCAGCATATGCAGTGTTCAAAAACGCTAATGTGAAAGTAGCCTTAGTTATCAGTCATAGACTGCATGGAAGGAGACAACAACTATTTTTGTGACTGCCAAATATACACAATCTACACATGTGCAGTACTGCAAGTCTTTTTTTAAGGCAACAGTATTTCGTAAATAAAAAAAAAAAACTGGATTAGGAGTAGATTGTAACAGCTTGTACAGAAATGTTGCAAACTAATCCGGGTGAGCCTGTCTAATAAAATGAGCCATAAACTTTTAAAACAAACCAGCTACAATTAAAGGGGCCATCCTCTACTCCGACAACTCCTTCTCAACTGCAATGTTTCCCCGAGTGAAGCCAATAGCTACTGTGGCGCCATGCTTACGCAGGTAGACACAGCCTTCCCCTACTGCACAGCTGGGTTTCCACAGCAGATACCTACTACATGCAACACCTCCCACCCCGCCACAGTAGGGGGAGCTACACTCACTGACTTTAGGTGAGGTTCCCTATAAATACTGCTGCTGGGGGAGGAGTTAGTGTGTGCAGACGCTAGGAGAGCTGCGAAGACGCCCTGGTGATCGGTGCCGCGGTTAGGCCGAACCAGTGACCCGGAGTGGCCTTTCTACACTGAGCCAAGCCTAGGAGTGGGGACAGAGGGCAAGGAGCAAAGCCAAGGGAGTGAGGAACTGGTGGAGGTTCACCCAAGACGTACCAGACTTCGGGGGTCCGCACCTGCAAGATTACTCAAAGACTGCAGAAAACCCCGTCATACCGTGGAGACTTCAGTCACCCGGTCCCCCTGCGTACCCAGAAAGAGGGAACCAGACACTGCAGTTAGGCATCACAAAGCAGTGGTCAGAGAGGGTAACCAGTGGACCGCACAGGAGGAGGGAGAGAGGACCAGAGGAAGTAAGGAGGCCAGTCTGGCTGCATGCAGACAGGGCTTCAGTAACTGCACAGAAGCTGAGGAGGCCTTATGCCCACTTGCTGTGGAGACTCACTGTGCACCTGGTCACCCAGCAGTGCCCTGGATGGATTTACCTCCTATACCACCAGTAAAAGGTAAAAGAAACTTCTTCAGAGTGTGTGTGTCATTCCTCTCCGTTCCCGGTGCCCATATAGACTGCTCCACCACTCCCTACCCTGACCTCAGGTCCCTCTCCCAGCTGCCCCGGAGGCCCAGCTCCACCTGTAGGGAGTTTTGCCATCCCAGCCGCATTACCATCGCCCTCCAGAGGACTGCGGCGGCGCTGGTGACCCATCATCAGGTACTACAGGTGGCGTCAAGTGACAATAAATCTTATCCCCTGTACATAACCCCTTATTGAAGTGTCACCCAGGCCACGGGCTCAGGCGCTGCCACCCGTGACATCCCCGTGAAAACACCCACCGAGCCGTATACCCGAGTACCCCAGGGCCTAGGGCCCGACACTACTTCCGATGCATGTCTCTCGTGATTTTATGCCCCATGAGCTCTGAAGCCAATCAGTGGCACTATCATTTCTTCAGATGAAGTACTAAGATCTGCTGCTGTTGCTTTTACATCCTCTTAGGCTACGTTCACACATTGCGAATTTTGAAAAGCGCATGCAAAAATACGCAATGTGCCTTTTGTCTGCCGGCAAAGTGAATGTGAAATTCACTTTGCCGTACAGACAGTGCGTAAAAAAAACGCGCTTTAATAGGAAAAAGCGCCTGCATAAATAGAATGACCGTGTCAATTCTTTACGCAGCAGCACTGGTGCTTTTTCCTAAGGGCAGGCGCTGCTGCATCAGATGTCACAGAGGGGAGGAAGAATCCTGCTTCCTCTTCCCCTCGGTGACATGCAAGACTGCCCCCATTTGATTTCGCAGTGTATTAATATACACTGCGAAATCAAAGTTACATAAAGGCAAATGTATGAAAAATAATACTTATGCTCCGACGAGTGTTCGGGAGCCGCAACAGGAATTGACCTGCTAGGACCTGCCGTGATATCAGAAGATGTTCCGAGCGCTGATTGGCCTCTCACGGACATGTGATGTGTATTACATGACTGCAAGCTGCCAATCAGCGCCCGGAACGTCCTCTGACATCACGGCAGGTCCTAGCTGGTCGATTCCTGCTGCGGCAGAGGGTAAGTATTTCATTCTTTATTATTTTTCATACATTTGCCTTTATTTAACTTTGATTTTGCAGTGTATATTAATACACTGCGAAATCAAATGGGGGCAGTCATGCATGTCACAGAGGGGAGGAGGAAGCAGGATTCTTCCTCCTCTCTGTGATATCACCTGCGCTTATGGGGAGAAGAAAGCCGGTGCGTATTTTGTTGCGCTTTTTTGCAAAGTCAAAAATCGTGGCAAAAAACGCAACAAAATACGCAAATGTATGTCTGAGGACAACATCTGCAAGGAGTTTGTATGTTCTCCCCGTGTTTATGTGGGTTTGCTGTGGTTCCTCTGGTTTCATCCCACAATCAAAAGACATACTGGTAGGGAACTTAGATTGTGAGCCCCAATTAGGACAGTGATGCAAATATTTGTAAAGCACTATGGAATTAATAGTACAACATGAATGAATAAATATTATTATAAGGATACAAGACTAAAGCAGCCCATTAGCAGCTGCTGATTGCCGAAAGAACGTATGTGTAGAGACCTGGCACCAGAGGTAAGTATAGGCTGTGAATTTTACACTGTGGAATATAGCAATTCAGAAGGGATTGTCTGAATAGTGGACAACCACTTAAATGTTATTTTGAGGTATTTTTAATATTTTAAACATGCAACACTGTAATCAATGCTAAATGTTCTACAACATAAAGTGACAGCTTTGCCACTGTGCAACGGCTTATGATACAAATTGGAAGTCACAAGACTGGTGTAAACGGAGCCATATATCATTGTTATGAGTGGGCCATATTTATTAAGCCCATTAAAACTGTGTAAGAAGCAGACAATATTGATAAATCTGTTCCATTGCCTGTGGCTTTTGGTAAAAGCACTGAATAGGATAGTGTAGAGAGTGATGTTCAGACAATTTTATTTTAAATGGCTCATTCATATGGGGAGCTGTCCATTCAACATCGGTTTTCAGGATTAGCATGAATAAAAAGAAATACAGTATTAAAATAAAATTTAAAGGGCAAAGAAAACTGAAAAAATGAAAATAGTGGGACTATGTAGGCAGATTACTATTTGGCACTGAAAAGTAACGTGGCCAACTGGCAAGCGCAAGGAAACAAGGCATTCTTTTCTATGTGAGAATGCTTGTTATACTGACACCTAGTGGCCAAAGTGAAATTCATGCTAAAGAGTTTTCAGATAGGTTTGTTCATAGGGGAGCTGTAGTTCCAGTCTGTTGACATCATATGACTGCTGCAGCCGATCACCAGGCTTTCTGCCATCTACCTCAGCATGACTGCTTAGTACAGGGATTGTCTGCAGCAGTCAGATGTTGTAGATGGGACACCACCGCTGCACCTATCCACAAACGCCAGCCAGGAAAAGCGGAGAGCGTTTACTAGAGCAGCAAGGACAACAGTAAGTTCTGCTTATTTTGTTATTTTACACCAAATAAAAAAAGGTTTGGCCTCATGTTTTAATCAACCCAGCTCCTTTGTTCTGGTCTACGATACAGTCATGGCCAAAAGTTTTGAAAAGGACACCAAAATTATATTTTCACATGGTCTGCTGTCTTCCGGTTTTTATTTGTGTTTGTCTGATGTTTATATCACATACAGAAATATAATTGCAATCATATTATGAGTACCAAAAGGTTATATTGACAGTTAGAATGAGTTAATGCAGCAAGTCAATATTTGCAGTGTTGACCCTTCTTCTTCAGGACCTCTGCAATTCTCCCTGGCGTGCCCTCAATCAACTTCTGGACCAAATCCTGATTGATAGCAGTCCATTCTTGCATAATCAATGCTTGCATTTTGGCAGAATTTGTTGGTTTATGTTTGTCCACCCGTCTCTTAATGATTGACCACAAGTTCTCAATGGGATTAAGATCTGGGAGTTTCCAGGCCATGGACCCAAAATCTCTATGTTTTGTTCCCTGAGCCATTTAGTCATCACCTTTGCTTTACGGCAAGGTGCTCCATCATGCTGGAAAAGGCATTGTTGGGTGCCAAACTGCTCTTGGACGGTTGGGAGAAGTTGCTCTTGGAGGACATTCTGGTACCATTCTTTATTCAGGCTGTGTTTTTAGGCAAGACTGTGAGTGAGCCGATTCCCTTGGCTGAGAAGCAACCCCACACATGAATGGTTTCAGGATGCTTTACAGTTGGCATGAGACAAGACTGGTGGTAGCGCTCACCTCTTCTTCTCCGAATAAGCTGTTTTCCAGATGTCCCAAACAATCGAAAAGGGGATTCATCAGAGAAAATGACTTTACCCCAGTCCTCAGCTGTCCACTCCCTGTACCTTTTGCAGAATATCAGTCGGTCCCTGATGTTTTTTCTGGAGAGAAGTGGCTTCTTTGCTGCCCTCCTTGAAACCAGGCCTTGCTCAAAGAGTCTCCGCCTCACAGTGCGTGCAGAAGCACTCACACCAGCCTGCTGCCATTCCTGAGCAAGCTCGGCACTGCTGGTAGTCCGATCCCGCAGCTGAAACAGTTTTAAGATACGGTCCTGGTGCTTGCTGGTCTTTCTTGGGCGCCCTGAAGCCTTTTTGACAACAATGGAAGCTCTCTCCTTGAAGTTCTTGATGATGCGATAGATTATTGACTGAGGTGCAATCTTTCTAGCTGCGATACTCTTCCCTGTTAGGCCATTTTTGGGCAGTGCAATGATGGCTTCACGTGTTTCTTTAGAGATAACCATGGTTAACTGAAGAGAAACAATGATACCAAGCACCAGCCTCCTTTTAAAGTGTCCAGTGGTGTCATTCTTACTTAATCATGACTGATTGATCACCAGCGCTGTCCTCATCAACACCCACACCTGTGTTAATGGAACAATCACTAAAACGATGTCAGCTGCTCTTTTTAAGGCAGGACTGCAATGATATTGAAATGTTTTTTGGGGGTTAAAGTTCATTTTCTAGGCAAATATTGACTTAGCAAGTAATTGCTGTTAAGCTGATCACTCTTTATGACATTCTGGAGTATATGCAAATTGCCATTAGAAAAACTGAAGCAGTAGACTTTGTTAAAATTAATATTTGTATAATTCTCAAAACTTTTGGCCGTGACTGTAAACATAATGATCCCGTCATTTTTTACCAAACCTATTAAAGTCTTGATTTTTAGCCAATTTCAGTGATTTCTTTGAATACTTGCTGTATTATTATACTGTATGTGAACATAGTTGTTCATAAACAAAAGAAAAATGAAGTCAAAAACTTACTTTTCTTTTTGTGTCAAAAAATGTTATATGGCCTTATGGCAATATTCATGCACATTTGCACATAAACAGTCTTTATATAACTGTAAACTATAACTAATAACTAACTATGTAAATATTTTTTTTACAAAAAAAATAAAAAGTTCAGTTTGTTCTATATAAAATGGTAAATGAGGTTCAAGGTGCTAAGTTTACTGCTTGCATTTGTCACAGGTAAAATTTACATGTCTTTTGCATAATTACTTTGCACCACTGCAACATATCACATTTCTTTTGTGATTACTTGATGTTGCATAGAAGGCGCATCGTTTCCATTTTAGGCTGGTTGCGCTGCTGGCGGCGGCCGGGAGCATTGTAGCAGTGCTGGTGGAAGCTGTTGGTTCACTGTCTTTAGCATGCTGTTAGATCCTGTGGACAATGGCTGCTGCTCCATCATCTCTGGGCGTTACTTTCCTTTCTTCGATATATGGGCTAATCAGTGAATTTCCTGACTCCTCTAACATTATTCTTTTATATAGTTTATTTCTATTCCAATTTGGGTCTATTTCATGCCATAACACGAATGCATTGTATGCTGATACATCAAGAATGTTGTAAAAAATTACCTTTGGCCACAGATTAGTTTTGCGCTTACAGGTGTAAGTGCCTTATGAGTTGATCTAAAGTATCAACTGCCCCTTTTGTGGCATTGTAATGTAAAATCATGTCCGGCATTCTGTCGTTTCGATTACTGATTGCATTATCATGGTGCATTGTTCTCATCAGAATGACCTGTTTGTGCTTTTTGGGAAAATAAGAAACTACTGTTATATCCTCAGTAAAATGAAACATACAACTATAAATGTCTCTTTAAAGCCCCCGTCACATTAAACGAGATCGCTATCGAGATCGCTGCTGAATCACGAATTTTGTGACGCAACAGCGACCTCGCTTTGTGTGACACTTAGCAGCAATCAGGCCCCTGCTGTGAGATCGCTGCTCGTTACAAACTGTTCTGGGTCATTTTTTGATCGTTGGGGTCCCGCTGGGCAGCACACATTGCTGTGTGTGACAGGGACAACGACCAATGATCTCAGTACTACAGGCCTAGAAACAGGGTCCCAACGACCTTTGTATCATTCTGGATCGTTGTTGCGTCGTTGATGAGATCTGACTGTTTGACATCTCACCAGCGATCCCGGCAGGTCGGATAGTTGTTGGGATCGTTGGTGCGTCGCCAAGTGTGACGGGACCTTTACTGAGGATATCTTGTTGCTCTGGCTTATTTTTTCAAACAGTACCCAACATGGTCATTTTTCTTTTCAGCAACATCTGCCTCAGTTGGTATGACGTGAAAAAATTGTCGCATGTAACATTTTGCCCTTTGATTTCGTGTGTCAAATCCAAAACTACTTGAATACCTTGATTTTTTTTACAGCTCTTTCTCCAGTGTTTTTACCCATGTATACATGAGTGTTTACAACATATGAACTTTTGCTGTCGCACAGTTGATATTTTGATGCCACACTTTGCAGGCTTACTTGGAATATACTGTCTACCTCGGAATGACACAAGTTGTTCATCTACAGTCTTATTTTCACCAGTATTATAAAATGTTGGTGAAATGTTGACAACTGAATTGAACTATTTCTACATGAACATCAGGGTAAATAAGATACAGCGAAAAAAATTATTTGCACATAACTATACTGGAAGGGAATCCATCTGCAGTATCATAATTTGAAAGTGTATGGATCAAACCTACATAGATAAATAGTAGTACATGCAATATATAGTCCAAAATGAGATTAGAACTACTTAATTTTACTAAAAAAAATGGCTGTAGATTAGTATAAAAGGCTAGCAGTACAAATGTAAAAAAAAAATGTGGAGCAAAGAGTAAACAAAAAAAATACCCATAGAAAGAACCCCTGAAATGAGGAAAAGTCAATTAACCACAGGTTTCAGAACTACATAATACATATTTAAAAAATATATAAAATTTGGTCATTTTTGACTGAAAAGAAAAGCAGAGTTAAACTGAAAATCCCTTAGTATTAAAAACTAGCTTTAAAAGGTTATATAAAAATTGAGTATTATTTCATACGTTTGTGGACAGTATGCATGTTAAAACAGCATTTCCCTTTCCTTTTTATAACTGAATTAAAAGAAGAGTTCCATAAAAAATGAATTAACTTTGCAAACTGAACTGAATACTTGATTAGAAACTGGGTCAACTCTGTGTAGACCTGTGTGTCTCCATGGTAACAGACTACAAACAAACCACTTGCAGTCTGGTCCTCCAGTCGTACTTTGCCATCATCTGCTCCCTACTTTTTGTTAATAAATGTTCAGTAGGTGAACAAGAACTAGTGAATAAATGAAAAAGGTACAAATAGTCCTGACCTGGTGAGTTTCTCTTACCTATACAGGCTGTATCACCAACACGTCCAACCATTTTATTTGTCATTCCACCAGTAGATGTTGCACAGGCCACGTTACCTTTTCCATCTATAGCAACAGCGCCAACAGTTCCCAAACCTCTACCAATAAAGAATTATTACAGGTCAGTCAAGAAGGCTCAGCATACTGACAAAGTGAACATTATAATTGCAATTGATTTAAATCCTATTACCACAAAAAGGAAATCAAAATCCTGGTAAACATAATACAAAAAGCTTTAGAGCTAGATTTTACCTTCTCAAAGAAAAGCTGTCGTCAACACTAAGTAGTGTATGGGAAGCATCATGATATGAGCTTACAGGGGTTGTCTACTGCATCTTTATTTCAACAAGTGTTTTTGGACATAATTTCATTAGAAATATTACAGGCTCTCCAGCCACACAGGCTCCTAGCGGTGATGTCGCCCGCTCAGCAGCGTGCGTTTCCAAGTAACCAGAGTGCACTCTTGGCCGCAGCCCTCTGGCTTACAGTGCGCCTTTTTCTCGTGGCAGCGTTCAATACCCCCAGCCAAACCAACAGCCCATGGTCCCTGGGTGAGAAGGCCAGAATCCTGGTGGCATCAAGTGCAGTCAGAACTGACAGAGCACAGCCTAGCGTTTCCTCTATGTATATTGTCTCACTGCACGTTTCCCTGTGAATAAGGTCACTTGGTATATTTTGAAAGCTGTGTGATTCAATCTAAAGGAAAGTAAAAAACTCATGCTGACAGAGTGCACCCTGTCAGGTATAACTTACTGTGCTGTTGTATTACTGCATTTGAGTAAGTGACTTACTTTAATGGGTCTTTGATAGTGATGGGATCGGTGGGTTCGCCCAAGCTTTTTGTAAAGTTCGAGCTCGGGGCCAGAAATTACACAAACTTGCTTCCACACCCCGCGCTTGGACTTTACAAATATGGGATTGCGGGGGAGGGGGGGGGCTGTAAGATAAAGCATACAATTACGGTAATAATAAACATTATAATTACACTTACGGTCCCGCAATGCGTGCTCCCATGTCGCTGTCTCCTGGCCACATCTACTTCCGGGGTCGCTCATTAACTTCCGGGATATTCACTCCACTGCTTGGCAATTTTCGGCCGGCGTCGGTAGTGTTCGGGCGGTGGCATTAGGGTTCACAGCCCAAGCCATGCGTCTCGCTCTGCATAGACGCTTGTCTATGCAGAGTGACGTAGCAGAGCTGACATTGCTATCCATGTGGACTACGTTGGACAGAGGATTTTTTTATAATAAAGATGGAGTCTCTAAATGTCTTTTGTTTTATTTCTAATAAATATTTTTTATTCTTTGTTGCGTTTTTTTTTTTATCTTTACTAGAAATTCATGGCGGTCATGTCACTCTGATTGGCAGTTGAAATTGAAACCGCCAATCAGAGCAAGTAACCCCCTCCAGTTCTGATTGGAGCCCTCCCCCTCCTAGCCCCCTCCTGCTCCAGTCCCCCCCCGATCCCTTTCTGTTACCGCCGGCAGGCTGCACCTGCCTGTCAGCTTCCTCAGCCCCCTCCTGGTGCGATCACAGAGGGGGCTGAGGAAGCTGACCACCCCCCTGTGCCCCTTTCCCACCCCCTCTTCCACCTCCTGGAGGGCTGCACCCGCTGGTACACCCGCCAGCCACCTCCGGTGTGGGCCCCTCCTCCTCTCCTGGGGTCCTCCTCCTGGATGAGGTAAGTATAAATTAATAAATGAATGAATAGAGGGATGCGTGGGTGCATGTATGGATGCATGGGTGAATGGATGGTGAGTGGGTGCATGGGTGGATGGATGCATGGATGGATGGATGGGTGCATGCATGCATGGGTGGATGGATGGAAGCAAGCATGCATGGGTGGATGGATGGAAGCATGTATGCATAGGTGGATGGATGGAAGCATGCATACATGGGTGGATGATGGGTGCATGCATGTGTGGATGGATGTGAGTGTGCATGGATAGATGTGTGGATGTGTGCGTGCATGCATGTGTGGATGGATGTTGCATGCATGGATGTGTGCGTGGATGTGTGGATGCATGGATGTGTGGACGTGTGCGTGCATAGATGGATGTGCACATGGATGGTTGTGTGCATGGATAGATGTGTGTGTGCATGCGTGGATATGTGACTGCGTGGATGGATGTGTGCATGTGTGCGTGTGTATGCATGCGTGGATGTGTGGATGCGTGGAAGTGTGGATGTGTGCATGAAGCGTGCATGGATGGATGTGTGTGCATACGTGGATGTGTGCGTGTTTGGATGTGTGCGTGCATGGATGGATGTGTGCGTAGATGTGTGCGTGCATGGATGCGTGCTTGAATGGATGTGTGCATGTATGGATGTGTGTGTGTGCATGGATGTGTGTGTGTGCATGGATGTGTGTGTGTGCATGGATGTGTGTGTGCGTGCTTGGATGGATGTGGGCATGGTTAGATGAGTGTGTGTGCATGCGTGGATGGGTGCATATGTGGATGATGAGTGCATGGGTGGATGGATGGGTGCAACAAGGATCAAGTGTTCTCTTGTTGTAGTCTCTGGGATCATAGTCATGGTGCACTGTATGACAGATCATTGCCATGCAGTGCACCATAACTCTGACCCCAGAGACTGTAGGAAGAGGGCAACACTTGATCCCTTGCTGCAGTCTCTGGATTGAGCAGAGGCGATCGAGCGTCGTGGGACTTTCGTTGTGGACTACGTCGGAGGCGATCGAGCATCAAGGGACCTTCATTGTGGACTACGTCGAAGGCGATCGAGCGTCGTGGGACCTTCGTTGTGGACTACGTCGGAGGCGATCGAGCGTCGTAGGACCTTCCTTGTGGACTACGTCGGATCTTTATAATAAAGATGAAGTCCGAATGTTTTTTGTTTTTTTTCAAATAAAAAGATTTTTCTCTGTGTGGTGTATTTTTATGACTATTACGACATTAGGAATCTCGGGCTTAGTGCCAGCTGCCAATAAAAAGCTGGCATTAACCCCTTTATTACCTAGTTTGCCACCGGCACCAGGGCAACTGGAAGAGCCTGGGTACTGCGCCAGAAAATGGCGCTTCAATGAATGCACCATTTTCTGGGTCAGTTGCGGGCTGCAGCTCGCAGCAGGGTGGCCCAGAACGCTTGGACCTCTCCATGCTGAGGATTCCAGCCCCCAGCTGCCTAGTTGTACCTGGCTGGGACAAAAATATGGTGGAGCCCCACGTCATTTTTTTTTCTAGAATTAGTTCTAGAAATAAAAAAAATGGGCTTCGCTGTATTTTTGGTTGCCAGCCAGGTACAAACTTGGCAGCTGGGGGGGCTGCAATCCTCAGCGTGAAGAGACCCAAATGTGGGCCCCCACGCTGCAAATTGCAACCCACAGCCACCCCAGAAAATAGCGCATTCATTAGAGGCGCCATTTTCTGGTGCTGTATCCCAACTCTACCAGTTGCCCTTGTGCTGGTGGCACACAAGTTCTCCATACACGACATGGTGTCCGCTAACAATTTCAATGGAAAAATTTGCTCCAATTGTTAGCGGAAACCATATCACGTATGGAGAGCCCCTCCCTGTGTGCCTGAACATTAGAGCTCCCACACAAGTGAAGGGTGTTCTAGGTATACACTGTGTGCAGAATTATTAGGCAAGTTGTACTTTAGAGGATTATTTTTATTATTGATCAACAATTATGTTCTCAATCAAACCAAAAGACTCAAATATCAAAGCTTTAATATTTTTGGAAGTTGGAGTGGGTTTTTTAGATTTGGCTATCTTAGGAGGATATTGGTTTGTGCAGGTAACTATTACTGTGCAGAATTATTAGGCAACTTAATAAAAAAACAAATATAATCCCATCTCACTTGCTTATTTTCACCAGGTAAACTAATATAACTGCACAAAATTTAGAAAAAACATTTCTGACATGCAAAAACAAAACCCCAAAAAATGAGTGACAATGTAGCCACCTTTCTTTATGATGACACTCGAGCCTTCCATCCATAGATTCTGTTAGTTGCTTGATCTGTTTACGATCAACATTGCATGCAGCAACCACCACCACTTCCCAGACACTGTTCCTAGAAGTGTACAGTTTTCCCTTCCTGTAGATCTCACATTTTAGGAGGGACCACAGGTTCTCTATGGGGTTCAAATCAGGTGAACAAGAGGGCCATGTCATTATTTTGTCTTCTTTTAGACCTTTACTGGTCAGCCACGCAGTGAAGTAGTTGGATGCATGTGATGGAGCATTGTCCTGCATAAAAATCATGTTTTTCTTGAACGATACTGACTTCTTTCTGTATCACTTCTTGAAGAAGTTGTCTTCCAGAAACAGGCAGTAGGTCCGGGAGTTGAGCTTCACTCCATCCTCAACCTGAAAAGGTCCCACAAGTTCATCTTTGATGATACCAGCCCATACCAGTACCCCACTTTCACCTTGCTGGCATCTGAGTCGAAGTGGAGCTCTCTGTCCTTTACTGATCCAGCCTCTACCCCATCCATCTGACCCATCAAGAGTCACTCTCATTTTATCAGTCCATAAAACCTTTGAAAAATCAGTCTTAAGATATTTCTTGGCCCAGTCTTGACGTTTTATCTTATATTTCTTGTTCAAAGGTGGTCATTTTTCAGCCTTCCTTACCTTGGCCATGTCCCTGAGTATAGCACACCTTGTGCTTTTTGATACTCCAGTAAGGTTGCAGCTCTGAAATATGGCAAAACTGGTGGCAAATGGCATCTTGGCAGCTTCACGCTTGATTTTCCTCAATTCATGGGCAGTTATTTTGTACCTTTTTGCTCAACAGAGCCCGTCAAATCTCTCTTCTGACCCATTTTGCCTAAGGAAAGGCATTTGCCTAATAATTAAGCACACCTTATATAGAGTGTTGATGTCATTACACCACACCCCTCCTCATTACAGAGATGCACATCACCTGATTTACTTAACCCTTTCATAACCCGGGAATTTTTCATTTTCGTTTTTTGCTCCCCTGCTTCCAAGAGCCATAACGTTTTGATTTTTCCGTCAATATAGACATATGATGGCTTGTTTTTTGCAGGACAAGTTGTACTTTCATATGCAATAATTTATTTTACCATATAGTGTACAGGGAAATTGCAAAAAAATTCTACATGCAGTGAAATTGCAAACAAAGTGCAATAACAGGTTTGTTTTTTGGGTATTTTAGTTGTCATGTTCACTATATGGTTAAACCGATGTGATGGGGTGATGCCTCGGGTCGGTACGAGTTCATAGACACCCGACATGTATACCTTTACTGGTATCTAGGAGGTGAAAAAAATTCAGAAGTTTGATTTAAAAAAAACTGACTTTTTGCGCCATGTTCTGTGACCCGTAGTGCCCTCATTTTTCGGGATCTGGGGCTGTGTGATGGCTTATTTTTTGCATTTTGAGCTGACCTTTCTAATGATACCATTTTTGGGGGGATCCGCAGTTTTGATCGCCCGTTATTGCATTTCATAGCAATGTTGCGGCGACAAAAAAAAAACTGAATTTTGGCGTTTGGACCATTTTTTCCATTACGGAGTTTACGGCTCTCATTAACGGATGCATAACAACACGCCCTGGGGACTAAAGAATATAGCCACTGCTAATTATAATCACTAATGAGTAAGTATTAATATGTTTTTATGCACTTTCACAGGATGCTTTTAAGCGAACCTGTCACCCCCTCCAGGCATCTAAAGATAACATAGTCACCTTCTGCAGCACTAAGGCTGCATTCTGACAAGGTGTCTATAGCATTTATGCTCCCTTGATTCACTGAAATAAAGACTTATATAAAATCTGTTTCAAACCTGATCCAAGACCGGGAGGCGGGTTTTCAAGTGTCTATCTCCCTCTTCTGTGGTGTCAGTCATCCCTCTCTGCTCTCTGTGCACCGCCTCCAGGGCCATCTCCCTGCATTACAGAGCTTTGTCAGCTCTGCTACAACATAGAGCTGCTGTTATAGGAGACCCCACAGTAGTAAATCTAGCAGGAGGATCCTTAGCAGACAAAGCAGTGTCTGCTACGTAGCAGCCCCTGAGCTGAGCAGTTTTCACTTTCAGTTTCTTGTACCCAGCAGCATTGCTCCTCAGCCCCTGATCTAAAGCACAAACTCAACTCTACTGTGGGGTCTCCTATAACAGCAACATAGAGCTGCTGTTATAGGAGACCCCACAGTAGTAAATCTAGCAGGAGGACGAGCAGACAAAGCACTGCCTGCTACGTAGCAGCCCTTGAGCTGAGCTGTCAGCAGTGCAGCAGAGTTGAGTTTGTGCTTTAGATCAGGGGCTGAGGAGCAATGCTGCTGGGTACAAGAAACTGAAAGTGAAAACTGCTCAGCTCAGGGGCTGCTACGTAGCAGGCACTGCTTTGTCTGCTAAGGATCCTCCTGCTAGATTTACTACTGTGGGGTCTCCTATAACAGCAGCTCTATGTTGTAGCAGAGCTGACAAAGCTCTGTAATGCAGGGAGATGGCCCTGGAGGAGGTGCACAGAGAGCAGAGAGGGATGACTGACACCACAGAGGAGGGAGATAGACACATGAAAACCCGCCTCCCGGTCTTGGATCAGGTTTGAAACAGATTTTATATAAGTCTTTATTTCAGTGAATCAAGGGAGCATAAATGCTATAGACACCTTGTCAGAATGCAGCCTTAGTGCTGCAGAAGGTGGCTATGTTATCTTTAGATGCCTGGAGGGGGTGACAGGTTCGCTTTAGGAGAGAAAAGGAGTGTGAGATTAGTGATAATATGCTGCAAGGACATGTTTTGGTAGCTTAGGAATCGTTCTGGAGGTGACAGGATCCCTTTAAAACCGTTATAGCAGCTTACAGGGAGCGATCTCAGCCTTCCATCAATGTAAACCACCTCTTGCTACGAAGATATTGGAGGTAATAAAGCCAATTTTTGAAGAGAGGTCATCAGATAATTTGCTGGAATGTTGTGTTGGAGCAGAAACACAAAATAAAATAAATCATTCAACTCACTTATTCGGACTTTTGCACCAAAATATTTTCATGCAGGTGCAAAGATTGGGCAGATAGCTACATTTTGGTCAATAATTATCTTTAACAAAAGATTTATCCCAATTCTTAAAGTAATGGACATGATGGGAATGAGTATTGGACAGCAAGCGGAGATTTACACTCATTTAAGTCGCTCAGAGTGGTGTATGTCTGACTCTGTACCAGACAACAGATCTCATTGCAGAAAAGAGTGAGCAACTCTGCACGAATTTTATAACCACGAGGAAGGATCACTCTATGGTCACGGAATTGGTTATTGGTTATTATCATAAGTAAACATGTCTGTGTAATCAGAACAAAAAACTATAGTCACGTTTTTCTTGAATCCACTTTTATAAAATCGGTGGTCACGATATCTCCAGAAGCACAGGTCAACTGAGTCGGACTTGTGCACACATTTTCAATATATAAAGTGCTTATCTCTAATACCGGAATAAAGTTGAAATGTTTTTTTTTTGTTTTATTTATTTATTTTTAACAGGCCCACAATTGTGCTCAAAATCAATACTCAATTCTCAGCATGGCGTCATTTTTTAACTTTATGTTTTTTTTTCTTAAATTCTGCTACCTGAGATGGGGACAATCATAATAATTAAGAATCTCTGTTTTTTTGTTTTCGACAAGTACAGACAGGATGCTGGCCACCATTCACCATTATATTTTCCTTACCTTCTTCACTGCATTTTTACAGTACTTATTTATACTCTTCATGCTACAACAATTTGTAAGCATGCTACAAACAGTTGCAAATATAATGAAAAGAAAAAACCTTATCCCATAAATCCTTTTCCTTTTTTTCACAAAAGAAAAACAAAATTGGAAAATAAGCATAAAAATTAGGTGTCTAGACTAGAAGATCCCCATAAGTGACATTTCCCTGAAGTCAGGGTCTCATTACCTATATTATGTGACTTTCAAATTAAATAGCAAACACCTGCTGATACTAAAAGTCAAGCATTACTTCACATAACATACAAAGAAGCCAGGCAATTTGATTAAGCAATTTAGGTTAGCTCTATTAATCCCACATTACCACCCTGAAAAAAAATCCTTAAAATGTTTCCACTCCCAGGAAACCCAAAATGCCATATCTTGAGCTAAAAGGTGGGTAAACCTTTCTATAATTCATGTCTAGTGCCATTTCAGATGTTGACTGATTTACCAAGCATCTTTGTGCAGCCTGAAATCATATTGCCTCGCTTATAGTAAAGGTACCGTCACACGCAGCCATATGGCCTCCATATCACTGGCGATTTGACGTGAGCGCGCACGTTCCGAGCACTTTTTTCACAACGCTGTGGAGCTATCTAGCGTGTGATCTTCAGCGATCCTGCATCCCGGAAATTGCCTGCAGAAGACCGGAAGCGATCTTCCCTTCACACATCGCCGCGTCAGACGCCACAATCAAAGCAGTGATGTGGGCATAGTGTTTCAATAGAGTCGAGCTAGAGTGTGTTTCACCGCACCCCTATCACTGCGATTGGTGGACGGAACTGAGTTCCCATTAGTCAGCCTTGCGTGAACGCACGGGTCATCAAATAAGGCGCCTCGGACACGGCCAGCCAATCAGGCCACAGTATGACCCACCAATCGCCGCAGATTCGCCGCAAACAAACACCATGCAAGCACGCCTACGGGATTGATTTCAGGATCGCTGTGTACGTCGCTATCGCCCTGTCAAATGCCAGGATGCACTGAAATCGCCTGGTGGATATCACCTGATTTCAGTGCAGTGCAGGGCAATCAGGCGACACTCCACCAGCGATGTCTCACCATAGAATAGCCCAGTCACACACCACTACGAACATGCGATGTGGTTTCCACATCGCCGAATTTGGGAACTGCCAGCCATCTCGCCGGTGATATGGTGGATTGTGACGGTACCTTAAAAGTAGCAGATTTTGTATTTTGAGAAACCCTCATAAGGCTCCTAGAAATCCTGTGATTTCTGCGAACTCAAGTTGGGGGATCAGTTGAATAGACATGAAAAAATGAAGCTTACAATTGAGATGCCACTGGGTTTGAACCAGGTAGTAGATTCTTCCTCCATCTCTCTCTTGACCGTTCAGTGATGAGTTGTTCACCATTAACTTCAGGAATGCCTTGTGCCTTAGCAAAGAGAGATGCTCCTTTACAAGTCAGAAGCATGTGATCTGTCTAAATTAAGGTAAAAAAAATGAAATGATTGAGTACATTGTAAGCAATTAGTTTGCTCAATAATAACAATGAAATGGCTTATTATTAAATCTTTTTTTATTCAAAATAGTAGAAAATTGAAAAAAATAGCATCAAACATCTCTGCTCTATTTGACTGGATCTAGTCAGAGGAAGGAGGAATTCATTTCCATATAACACTCATCTAACCTGGATCAAATGTTTCCATAAAAGTACACAGAAAGGCATGTAAAGCTGTATTATTGGAGTAGTTAGTTGGCCCTTACAATATCTTTCATGGAAAAATAGATCTTGAATTTTTGTACCATGCTATCAAGCAGGGGGTCTCTGACCTGTAGCTTGGGAGTCACATGTGGTTTACAGCATCATGATGTGCGGCTCACGGCTGTTTTCCAGCTTGGTACATAAGCACCAGGTCTAGCAAATAGCTATAAAGAGCTGATCTGAATGGGGTAGGGTAGGAGCCCCTGGATCTTGGTATACTGCTTCAGTGTGATTTCTGTGGAAAAGCTTTGATGCTATTATGCCAGAAATGGGAACTCTGGGCATCACTACTATGGGGAGGCAGGAGCTGGATGTTGCTCGTGGCCCTCTTTTACAGCCGAATGTGGCTCTCAAGATCACAAAGGTTGGAGAACTCTGCTATAAAGGGAATTTTTACATTGACCGTAATGGCAGCAAAGGAGGTAGACTGAAGCTGCCATAACTAATAACATAGCTAATCATGTAGCTTTCAGAGGCTACATCACCCTACTATGCCTCAGATGAGCAATGAAAAAAGAAGGGGGGGGGGACAAGAGGCGCAATAGTGCCCTTATCACTAGACACTAAATCAAAACAGGTGAGTAAGAAGTGGTCACTCACCTATTCCAGTTGTGCCACCCACAACTGGTTAATAGAACTGATAGGATGAGTATCCTGATGGCTGCTGCTGGACTTCCACCGGTCTCCACACGGGTAGACGAAATCTTAAGCTTTGGGAAAGGAAGGCGTTGAAACGCGTTGGAGAAATAAAAGAGAGGTTTGATTTGGACATCGGCTACTTGCATGTTTTACAAGCGGGAGATTTTGGCAGCGCGGACTGTGGCACACCTTCCTTTCCCAAAGCTTCAGATGAGCAATGGGACATACAGTGGTGTGAAAAAGTGTTTGCCCCCTCTTGATTTCTTAATCTTTTGCATTTTTGTCACATCTACAGTTAGGGCCAGAAATATTTGGACAGTGACACAATTTTCGCTAGTTGGGCTCTGCATGCCACCACATTGGATTTGAAATGAAACCTCTACAACAGAATTCAAGTGCATATTGTAACGTTTAATTTGAAGGGTTGAACAAAAATATCTGATAGAAAATGTAGGAATTGTACACATTTCTTTACAAACGCTCCACATTTTAGGAGGTCAAAAGTAATTGGACAAATAAACATAAGCCAAACAAAATATTTTTATTTTCAATATTTTGTTGCGAATCCTTTGGAGGCAATCACTGCCTTAAGTCTGGAACCCATGGACATCACCAAACGCTGGGTTTCCTCCTTCTTAATGCTTTGCCAGGCCTTGACAGCCGCAGCCTTCAGGTCTTGCTTGTTTGTGGGTCTTTCCGTCTTAAGTCTGGATTTCAGCAAGTGAAATGCATGCTCAATTGGGTTAAGATCTGGTGATTGACTTGGCCATTGCAGAATGTTCCACTTTTTTGCACTCATGAACTCCTTGGTAGCTTTGGCTGTATGCTTGGGGTCATTGTCCATCTGTACTATGAAGCGCCGTCCAATCAACTTTGCAGCATTTGGCTGAATCTGGGCTGAAAGTATATCCCGGTACACTTCAGAATTCATCCGGCTACTCTTGTCTGCTGTTATGTCATCAATAAACACAAGTGACCCAGTGTCATTGAAAGCCATGCATGCCCATGCCATCACGTTGCCTCCACCATGTTTTACAGAGGATGTGGTGTGCCTTGGATCATGTGCCGTTCCCTTTCTTCTCCAAACTTTTTTCTTCCCATCATTCTGGTACAGGTTGATCTTTGTCTCATCTGCCCATAGAATACTTTTCCAGAACTGAGCTGGCTTCTTGAGGTGTTTTTCAGCAAATTTAACTCTGGTCTGTCTATTTTTGGAATTGATGAATGGTTTGCATCTAGATGTGAACCCTTTGTATTTACTGTCATGGAGTCTTCTCTTTACTGTTGACTTAGAGACAGATACACCTACTTCACTGAGAGTGTTCTGGACTTCAGTTGATGTTGTGAACGGGTTCTTCTTCACCAAATAAAGTATGCGGCGATCATCCACCACTGTTGTCATCCGTGGACGCCCAGGCCTTTTTGAGTTCCTTTTTTCTCAGAATGTACCCAACTGTTGATTTTGCTACTCCAAGCATGTCTGCTATCTCTCTGATGGATTTTTTCTTTTTTTTCAGCCTCAGGATGTTCTGCTTCACCTCAATTGAGAGTTCCTTTGACCGCATGTTGTCTGGTCACAGCAACAGCTTCCAAATGCAAAACCACACACCTGGAATCCACCCCTGACCTTTTAACTACTTCATTGATTACAGGTTAACGAGGGAGACGCTTTCAGAGTTAATTGCAGCCCTTAGAGTCCATTGTCCAATTACTTTTGGTCCCTTGAAAAAGAGGAGGCTATGCATTACAGAGCTAGGATTCCTAAACCCTTTCTCCGATTTGGGTGTGGAAACTCTCATATTGCAGCTGGGAGTGTGCACTTTCAGCCCATATTATATATATAATTGCATTTCTGAACATGTGTTTGTAAACAGCTAAAATAACAAAACTTGTGTCACTGTCCAAATATTTCTGGCCCTAACTGTAAATGTTTCATATCACCAAACAAATTTAAATATTAGACAAAGATAACACAAATAAACACAAAATGCAGTTTGTAAATGGAAGTCTTTATTATTAAGGAAAAAAGAAATTCAAATCTACAGGGCCCTGTGTGAAAGTGTGATTTTCCCCCATAACCTAATAACTAGTTGGGGCATTCTTATTCAGCAACAACTACAATCAAGCGTTTGCAATAACTGGCAATGAGTCTTTTTTTCAACGCTCTGGAGGAATTTTTGTGCACTAATTTTTGCTAGACTTCATCCATATCTTCATTGAAGTGACAATTTGCATATTTCCCAGAGGAGCATTGCGGATTTAAATCTCCTTATCAACTTATCTGTCTCCTTATGGCTGCAGGGAAACTCCTCTCCATAAGGTAGATAGCTAGTTCCTGAGACCTGCAGAATTGTTGTATTTCAGCCACATTAGAGGGTTTCCAACCATGAACCGCCTTTTAAGGTCATGCCACAGAATCTCAATCGGATTAAGGTCAGGACTATGACTAGGCCACGCTAAAGTCTTAATTTTGCTTTTCTTAACGTCATTCAGAGGTGGTGTTGCTGGTGTGTTTTGGATCATTGTCCTCCTGCATAACCAAAGTGCACTTCAGCTTGAGGTCTTGAACACGTGGCCAAACATGCTCCTTCAGAAATTTTAAGTAAACAGCAGAATTCATGGTTATTGATGAGTGAAACTGTTCGGGGCTTGAGGTCAACAGTATGCTTGCTGCCTGGCCCAGTGCGAGCTGTATGCAGTGGTTGATGGGCATGCACTGGAGCTGACATCCTAGTTTTTGGCAGTATTGTGAGGGGCAAAATAAAAAAAAAAAAAAAAGGTAAAATCCCCACTTTCCAGGAAGTGTTTCGCCACTAGCTGGCTGTATGTCAGCAGTGAGCTGTACAGCCAATCAGTAACTTCCAGTGTCATTCAAGTTAAAGTTTGAAACCCTAACAGTGCCATGCTTTACAGTGGAGACAATATTCATTGGCTCAAAGGCAGTATTTCTCTTCCTTCAAACACAGAGATTTCAGTTAATGCCAAAGAGCTCAATTTTTGTCTCATCTGACCACAGCACCTTCTCCCAATCACTCTGAATTACCAAGGTGTTCATTGGCAAACTTCAGACTGGCCTCCACATGTGCCTTCTTGAACAGTGGGACTTTGTAGGCAATGCAGGATTTTAATCCATTACAGTGTAATGTGTTACCAATGGTTTTCATGGTGACAGTGGTCTCAGCTGCCTTAGGCTAGGGTCAAACTTGCGTTGTGGATGAGTTTTTCCACACTTGTATTTTGTGAAAAACGCATTCAAAAACTCATCCATAGGCCCAAATACAAAAAACGCATGCCCCGATGCCAAAAAAGCAAGGCTAAAGTGCCATGAGTTTTTGGCTCAGCACCAAAAAATGCATCATGATGAGTTTTTTGGTGCTTTTTCAAAAACGCATGCATTTTTGTAACATGGGGCCCAATGGGAATCGCATGTGAATCCGCATGGCACTAAATGGTACCATGAGTTTTCGCATGAGTTTTTTAAGACTGCTCCAGACCTAACTGCAAAAACGCAGCCCAAAAACGCAGGCTGTCAAAAACAACCTTAAAAAACGCAGCCAAGCGTGACCCTAGCCACACTTATGGTTTTGTAGCAAATTCCAACCTTGTGCAGGTCTAAGATATTTTCCCTGATATCCTTAGAGAACTCATTGATATTGCCCATGTTGTAGAGTTTAGAGTCTTATTACACATACTAGATTGGTTTTTGGAGAGTTTCTATACCAATGATTCAAATGCACGATTTTGGCTGCTTTTCATAAAGATGCTTTTATTATTTCATCAAGGAGATTTAAAATTGCAGGTACAAAAGTGCTCAAATATAAAAAATAGTAGATTTTACATGAATCTGGATGAAGAGGACACTAAGGGGTTAAGGTCATTTTGTCTCACACTTCAAGACATATACATGGTAGCTATATCAAACAAAAACTATTGTGCAATTCTGGTATACATATGGTTAAGTTGAGAGCTACAGCTTAATAGTATATGGAGGGTTCAGTATATACTTCCCCTTCCTATTACAACAATACACTGAATGTTATCTCAAAGTCCATTATACAGCATTCTTAGCAGCATAGCGACTGTGCCAAAGCTTACCCACGTCAGATGCCAAGGTGTAGAGATGACCACTAGGGGACGCCCTAACGCGTTTCCCTGAATGCTTCCTCAGGGGGCATGTTTGGCTGTGTCTCCCCCATCCGAATATACCCCCCACCACCCCTCTCACCACCTGTCTCCAATTTGCGATGCTCGTCGCCGCAGATGGGCGGCCGCGCCGTCCCGAGCAGCGGCTTCCGGCATTCACACACCGGAAGTGCGTCATATGACGCTCCTTCCCGTGCACTGAAGCCTTCCACCACAGCCCGCGACCGCGCATGCGCGGTCAGCAAACGCCATATTTGAAGAGGGCAAAAATGCCCATCTCTCCTATATACTCTCTAGGTTATTTATATACTCTAATTGGATATAAAACAGAGTTTAGAGTCTGACTGATTGAGTGTATGGATAGGACTATTTTATACAGGTGACAATTTAAGATAGCTGTCTTTAATGCAGGTAACAAGTTGATAAAGGCCACTTCACACGCTAGGATATCAGTAATGATATCGTTGAAACGTCACGGATTTGTGAACGTTCTAATGATATCGTTAGTGCGTCCTTGCGTGTAAACGAATGATGTAAGATGAAAAAAATCATTGGAACAGTCATCACAAAAATGAGATCCTGACCTCAAATCAATCGTTCGTCATCCAATTAAGGATCTGTGATGCAGCCACATCGTTCAGTGTGACACCTTTATGAACGATGTCGTTCATAATTCTCCTATTCCCGCCGCTTTAAAATATCGTTCAGTCCTTGCTCTCCTATTTAACTGGTGCGTTGCCGAATGGGATATCGTTAATGATATCCTTGTGTGTGACAATGCACTAACGATGTCGGAACGATCACTGTCACGTGATCGTTCTAAGGATATCGTTAACGATATCCTAGCGAGTAACGGCACCTTTAGGAGCGTCTTACTAGTCTGTAGGAGCCAGAGCTCCTAATGGTAAGTAGGGGATCAAATACTTATTTCTCTCTTCAAATTGCAAAAACATTTAAATATTTTAGACAATGTAATTTTCTGGATTTTTGATATTCTATCTCTCACTGTTAAAATTAACCTACCCTTAAAATTATAGGCCGTTCATGCCTTTGTCAGTGGGCAAACTTACAAAATCAGCAAGGAATCGAATAATTATTTCTTTCACTGTATCTCTATAAAGTGACGAGAGGCACCTGACAAAACGTTTATTAGTGAGACGGTCACATGTGAAAACACTGAAATGCTGACACTTGGACCTTAAATTTTCATGGCGTACCTCCTACGTACTGCAAACTACATCTTTCATAGGTGATGAGATACACAGTTTAATTTGTATAACAGTTGAGAAAACATTACAGGCTAAACCATTTATGTAAAAGAACAGTGAAATAAATCATATATATAAAACCCGAAGGCCACTTCCTGTGGAATCTGGCCAACTTCCGTGATGGTCTGCGCCCTGTGTCACAGACCGGAACCGGTAGTTCCAGACCCACGAGCGGTGAGCGCGTAGCGCTCACCGCGAGCCGCTGTCAAACCTGCATAGCGGCTCGCAGTGGGCGCTAAAGCGCCACCGCCCCCCCACACAGAGCCGTGTGCTCCCCCAGGGCCGCACCGTCCACTGGACAGTGTGAGCCCTGAGTCCAGAGAGGCGGCAGCCAGAGGGAGCGGCATGAGAGAAGGGGGCGGCGCCACCAACATCAGCGGCGGCCTCAGGAGAGACGGACGCTGTAAGAGGGCGCGCGCGCTGTGGCACTGTAGGCTGCAGGGCGGCGGGGGGGGGGGACCCGAGCGGACGCTGCAGGGGCGGCGGGGCTGAGACCGGCCTCCGATCGGTTCAGGCGGCAGGGTGGCTACATGCACCCTCCCACCAACATCCGGGAACCGGCCCGCCCCGGCCCGGCCCACACTCCGGTGTGCGGCCTCCGCCAGCACCGCCCACTCTCCTCCATCAGGGACCACCATTCCACCACCGGCCCCGCACACAGCCCCGCCGACAGCCCGGTGAGTGTTCTGCCCCCCAGCCTCCCCTCTCCTCTGCCCCCCCAGCCTCCCCTCTCCTCTGCCCCCCCAGCCTCCCCTCTCCTCTGCCCCCCCAGCCTCCTCTCTCCTCTGCCCCCCCAGCCTCCCCTCTCCTCTGCCCCCCAGCCTCCGCTCTCCTCTGCCCCCCAGCCTCCGCTCTCCTCTGCCCCGCAGCCTCCGCTCTCCCCTCCAGTTTCTGCCTCCTCCGTCCTCTGCCCCCTCCAGCCTCTGCCCCCTCCAGCCTGTGCTGCACTCACTGCTGACCACTGAGCCACCGCACTCACTGCTGACCACTGAGCCACCGCACTCACTGCTGACCACTGAGCCGCCTGTATACACACAATTAATTTCACAGCACTCCCCTATTACTAAATAAACTATATATAGATTCTAGACTACCCGATTCTTTAGAATCGGGCCACCATCTAGTTACTTTATATATATTTACACAAACTACATTTAGGCATGCCACATCTGAAACAACCCCTAAAATCAAGCCATGTTCCACTAGATTTCAATGAATTATGATATACACGGAGAGAAAGTATATTGGAAAGTGATTTAGACTTTTTGGCCATGAAACATCCACCATCTGCAAGTATCTATTATATAATTGCCGTAGCTGACTTCCGTCTGACCGGCGCTACTTCCTGTGGCTTTGTTCGCGTAGCTCGGAACTTTCTCCAGGACTCTGTCCGGAGCCGCGAAGCAATGGCCGCATAGCGGCCATTGCGAGCAGTAAACGTGCAAAAAACCACCACCACCACCACCACCCTCACACATGGCATGTTTACATAACACATCACATAGTTACAAGAATACAGTCAGTCCCAAAGTCAGCTGTGACCGCCTGGCCCTTGGATACTGGCTGCTATGCACACATCAGGTGCACTAGCATGGAGCTGGCAGGCTCCCATCACTTACCCACTGGGGACGGATCACTTCCAGCACCTGCTCACATCGCAGTGCTCTGGACTTCTGAATCTTCTGATCTTCAGCACTCACACTCAGCTGTTTTACTCAGCTCATGAAAACCCTTCAGCTGTTAACCCCGGTACATCGGACAGCTTTCACACACCACACACAATCAGGAAAACCGGCCCATGTGAACACAGACCTGCATTGATAACCCGTGTGATGCACCCGGCCAGGGCCACATCACCACACCTCACTTTCTCCGCACAGCAAAGCACTCATCCCCACAGGTTCAGCCGCTCATTAGGCTCATGAATGTATCGGATCTTCAGCACTCACACTCAGCTGTTTTACTCAGCTCATGAAAACCCTTCAGCTGTTAACCCCCTGTACATCGGACAGGTTTCACACACCACACACAATCAGGAAAACCGGCCCATGTGAACACAGACCTGCATTGATAACCCGTGTGATGCACCTGGCCAGGGGCCACATCACCACACCTCACTTTCTCCGCACACATACACACACACACATACTCCGCTATACTTACCACCGGCCCTACATCACCGACATATCGCCGCCCCCGAACTACTCGATCAAATATCGCGTCCAATAAGTCTCGCCAAACTTCCCGGACCCCATATTCGATCCAGTCGTCCGCGGGCGCCGACATGTCAACTCAGGATCCAGCCGGCAGGGAATACGTAGGGTCGGTGCTAACTATAGCGAAGTGTCTGTGTGTGTGTGTATGTATGTATGTGTGTGCTGACCACTCTGCCCACAGCGCTGCACTCAGCACTCTGCCCACGCCACTGTGCTCACCAATCTCACCGCACTCACTGCTAACCACTGAGCCACCGCACTCACTGCTAACCACTGAGCCACCGCACTCACTGCTAACCACTGAGCCACCGCACTCACTGCTAACCACTGAGCCACCCCACTCACTGCTAACCACTGAGCCACCTGTATACACACAATTCATTTCACCCCACTCCCCTATTAGTAAATATACTATATATGGATTCTAGACTACCCGATTCTTTCGAATCGGCCCGCCATCTATATATATATATATGTGATTATATAGGAATTATCAGTATTATGTATGTGATTATGTATAAATTAGTGAGTTGCGCCTATTCCGCAAGGACTCGCAACGGCCGCTTGGCGGCCATTGCGAGTGAGGCTTTGCGAATCAGTGGCGCCGGCAATGCTTCACAGGTCGCGTGGGCGCTGCGCCCACGCCCACAACGACGGAAACAGCGCCGAAACTTAAGGAAGTGCGTTAGGGAAATTATATATTACATACTGATAATCTATTATATAATTGCTGTAGCGACTTCCCTCGCACACGCCGCTACCTCCGTGGCTTTGTTCGTGGACGCGCATCGCCCACACGACTCACTCGCAATGCCCGCGAAGGGGGTGTTGCGAGTCGTTGCAGCAGCCCGAGCAATGCCCTATACACAGATTCTAGAATCCCGATGCAATACTGATAATCTATTATATAATTGCCGTAGCGACTTCCCTCGCACACGCCGCTACCTCCGTGGCTTTGTTCGTGGGCGCGCATCGCCCACGCGACTCACTCGCAATGCCCACCAAGGGGGCGTTGGGAGTCGTTGCAGCAGCCCGAGCAATGCCCTATACACAGATTCTAGAATCCCGATGCAATCGCATCGGGCTCACAGCTAGTCTTAGATAATTTAACATCTTGCTCTAGTAAAAGGTAAGTTTTTTGTATAATAGAAATAATTACTGGATAGTGGACAGAATACAGAGTATAAAAGGTCACAATAGACTATTCAGGGAAGTTTTTAGATGGTTTGACATTACTAAGCCAATCAATGCCTAGATTTATTCAAGGAAATGGATTTAGCCCTGTTCATGTAATTATAGGAATATACGGTACCCTCTGTCTGAACCTAGAAGTATTATCAGGTTCATAGTCATGGTCAGAAGAACAAGCATACTGGCCCGAATATATTCCTCAATGGGTAGATTTATGTGGTTGACTCAATTATTCCAGTTTTTCCATGGACTGCCCAAAGTTCATAAGGGAACTTGTCCTCATTTTCACCCCATCATTTCAAGTATCGGTTCCATGTGTTAACGATTGTCATACTGGGTAGATAAATGTATTCAGCCTCTCACTCAGTGCACATCTAGCCATAGAAAGGACACAAAGTTTTCTGTGTACCACTGACAATGTGCAGTGGTGTTCTGAATGTATGTCGGTTACCAGTGAGTGACATCATTTTATTCCTGCAGGCCCCAGGATTTAAAATATTTACAAAATTATAGTTATATAAGGCGAGATATACAGTATTACCCACTATTGTTATTTCCCATATTGTACCTTCTAGCATATTTCAGATTTTTGTTATTCCACAATTATTCTATGTTTCAAGGAATCAGGGGCACGCTGCCTATTGCAGCCCTGAGCCTAGGTGAGGAGCGGGGGGGTGGGTTCCAGCAGTGGGAGCCGAGTGAGGAGCTTTGGGGGGTGCTAGCAGTGGGTGCCAAGTGAAGAGCGGGGTGCAGGTTTTGCTCACCAACCACCGCCTCGCTGTCAGTCGCGGCCCACCACCTCCTCCACTGTAATTGTGGCAGCAGCGGCCACATAGCGCGGGCAGCAGCGGCCGCTATCACTGCTGTGGGCAGCCCTACACAGGGACTATACCACCAGCCTGGGGGGCAGATGCCCCCCTGCCACCTGGGCCAGTCAGCCCCTGCATGAAATTTTTTATTTAGAGATAGTAGTCATAAAGATGTGAAACCAGGCACTGACCTGTATTCAATCCTTCATTTAAACAAAGTGGTGTCCAGGCACGCATTGCTCAGCCCCAGCTGTACAGACTGTGATCCATAGGAAAGAGAGGATGGTGGCACTCATGTTTCCTGGTTGCAAAGCGAATTTATTAATCCACGTGTATTACAATCCACGGATGCAGGGAGGGAGGTGCTGAAGTGACGGTCACCGTTTCGCTCCAAGAGCCCGCAGAAGCGGAAGTTATCCGCGAAACAGTGACCGTCACTTCAGCACCTCCCTCCCTGCATCCGTGGATTGTAATACACGTGGCTTAATAAAGTCGGTTTGCAACCAGGAAACATGAGTGCCGCCATCCTCTTTTTATTTAGAGAAGCGAGGCTGCCCCCTGGGTGGCAAAAGCCTGCTAGCTTTGTCCAACAGATATATGGACTTTTTGGAACAAAGGTATTAATTTTCCATGTCTGAACCTTTTTCTCAATACATTATTTGGACAGGGCATTACATTGACGATTTTATATTCATTCTTAAATCACAACATTCCAAACCATCAATTGTTTTTTTCAGTATCTAAATTCCAATTACTTTAATCTGATTTATTTCAGAACAAAAAAACAATGCTACTCCCTCTTTAGATGTATTAATAATTGGGGATGCTTCTCAGAACAAGATTAGGATGCAAGTGTACTGTAAACCTATCTCTGGGAATACTATCTTCCATGCTAGTACCTACCATCCAAAGCACCTTATCAAAAATCTACCCATTGAAGAATTTACTAGGGCCAAGAGGGCTTTTTCTTCTGAGCAGGACTTTGAACTTGAGTGCTGCAATATTACCTCCAGGTTCAGTCTGAGAGGATATTCTTATTCATTCATATTAATTTCCTTTAATAAATCTAGGCATGATTGTTTAACATCAAAACTTCTAAAAACTGCTCTAAATCATCTATAGTGATCTTTTCTAATCCTTATTTTGTCTATTATAAAAAAATACTTCCTTTACTAGCGCAAGAAGATAAAATTATCTAATATCCTAGTGGAGAGCGTTTGTTTCGTGGCCAAGAAGTCAAAATTACTTTCGAATATACTTTCTCCCAGTATATATAATAATTCATTGAAATCTACTTGAACATGGCCTGGTCTTGGGGGTTGTTTCAGATGTGGCATGCCTATGTGCAGTTTGTGTAAATATAAAAAGAAAAATAAGTAATTTCACTCTTCTTTTACAGATAAATTATTTCATCTGGAATGTTTTATCAACTGAAAAGCAAATTAAACTGTATATCTCATTACCTGTGAAAAATTACTAGTGTACATTTCCTGATGAAGAAGCGGGGTTACACTTGAAAACGCATAGAATAAACCACCATATGCTACATTTGACTTAGATTCTTTGGCAGCAGCGCAGATTTAATACCATTTTTACTTATATCCTGCATAATCAACTTGCCTTGGTGCATGCGGTTTCTGCGGCAGCTGCCTCTAAAGGCCCCGTCACACGTAATATGTCCTGAGTAGTAATGAGCGAGCACTAACATGCTCATGTCCTCGGTACTCGTCAGTTACGTAACGAGCAGTCAGATGCTCGGAAGGGCTCGACATATGTACCGAGTATAATAGAAATCAATGGGGATCTTGAGCATTTTTCTGAAAAAACTTTATATTGGTATTTTTCAGTCGTGTATTGCTTTGGCAATATATGCTATGGCTGTTATGTTAAAGGGACTGTCATCACATTTGACGTTTCTAAACTATAAATATAAGGATCCAGGTTATTTAGAAGAATGAAAAAAGTCCTACCTGTCTGCCTCATATCAGAATCCTTGTTTTGGATAAATCATCTTTGATGATCACCTTATATAAATGGGCTGTATGCCCATATTCATAGTTTCAATGTCAAATGTGGCGGCAAACTCCCTTTAATCCAGTTTAACCTCCCTGCCGGTATTCCCGAGCGTCACTCGGGGTTAAATTTCGCGTCCAGAAGCGGTAACCCGAGTGACGCTCGGGGTGAATGGAGAAAATGTTCGCGGTGTCCCCTTACCCCATCCTGGTGGTCTAGAGGCGTCCCCTCTATGATCCCTCTGTTCCTCCGGTGGGCGCCGCCATCTTGCTGGCTGGATCCGTCTCTCTGAGCCGCAGAGGCTCATGGGAGGCGGAGCCAGGCACCAGAAGCAATAAATTTAAAGTGACACACACACTGTATAAAAAAAAAAAAAGTGAAATCCTGTCAGAATTCCTGTCAGACTCAGATGTGACATTGTATCCACTGAGATCTGACATTTTTCCGTCCTCACTGCCCTGCCTGCCCATTTTGCTGTCATGGCATCAAAGCGTCGCATCTCCAAAGCAGCTGTGGATGTGATGGAAGACAGCGGCAGCGACATAGAGCCCTTTGCGGACGTCAGCGACAGCGACTCGTGGCAGGAATCGTATGACAGCGACCGCGACCATGGTGCACCTGACCTCAGTGATGTCCGCACTTGGTGCCCTATTGACTGCGCCATTGATGAGGTACCGCCGCCAAGATTCCCCTTTACCGGATCACCAGGTATGAAGGTGAACGTTGACCCCAGTGACCCCTTGGCGTACTTCAAATTATTTTTGACGGACGATGTCATTGCCAAAATTGTCGCCGAGACAAATCGGTACCAGCAGCAGTCCGCTACTGCGCACACCCGGTTTTCCCGTAACAGGAAATGGGTCCCAGTGACCAAAGAGGACATTTGGCAGTTCCTGGGGCTAATTCTTCTTCAGGGGGTGGTGGGGAAACCCCTGCAGAAGTGGTACTGGACCACCAATAAATTGCTGGCAACCCCATTTTTTGGCACCGTCATGTCGGAGTACCGCTTTGCCCTGATTATGCGATATCTCCACTTCACCAACAATGACGATTTTGATGCAGCCTCACATCCGGCGCCAAAACTCAAAAAGATTTGGGAGGTGTACCAGCTGATCGTCCAAAATTTCCAGCAGGCCTATGTGCCAGACCGAGACCTCAGTGTGGATGAAAGTTTGATGGCATACAAGGGACGCCTCAGCGGGATCCAGTATATTGCGTCCAAGAGAGCCCGGTTTGGCGTAAAATCGTACATGTTCTGTGAGTCGGCCACTGGCTATATCTGGAATTCGGTGATCTACACCGGTAAAGGCACACAATTCGACCCCAGGTACAGCCGCTATGGGATGGCAACATCATCGGTCCTCACCCTGCTTCAGCCGTTGCTGAATCAGGGGTATTGTGTCACAACGGACAATTTCTATACCTCACCGGAGCTGTACGAGTGCTTGTTCAAGCACAAGACGGATGGCTATAGAACTGTTAGGGCCAACCGTCGTGACCTGCCATCCATGTTTTCAAAACAAAAACTGAAAACTGGAGACATGGTTGCCTGGCAGAAAGGCAAGATGATGGCGATACGCTGGCGGGACAAAAAAGATGTGTGCCTGATGAGTACCGTACATAACACCTCCACTGCCATGGTCCACACAAGAGGTGGGAAAGACATCATGAAGCCACGACTGGTCATCGACTATAATAACACCATGGGAGGAGTCGACAGAGCTGACCAGGCGATGACATTCTATCCGGCGATGCGGAAGCAGCAAAAAAAATATTATAAAAAAATATTCTGCCATCTCCTGGAGCAATGCCTGTGGAACGCATACATACTGCACAAAAAAAGCAGTGACAGGCCTCTTGTGCATTCAGACTTTGTGTGGAAGGTGGCGCAACTTATTTTTGAAGCCAACCCAACGCCATCCGTGTCTGGGAACAGATCCGGCCGTCGTGCTAGTGCCGTTCCTAACCCAGAACGCCTAACTGGTCGCCACTTTGTGGACTACATTCCACCAACGGCTAAAAAGGCAGCACCTACGAGGATGTGCGTGGTGTGCTGCTCAAAGCGCGACGGCAAGGGCAAGAAAATCCGCAAGGAAACCCGGTTCCATTGCCCGGACTGTGACGTGGGTCTGTGTGCAGTCCCATGCTTCAAGATTTATCACACACAGGATGTGTACTGATTTTTTGTTATTTGACAGTTGTCATTATGTATTTATTTTATTACATTTGATTATTTATTATTCAATAAGAGTATTGATTATTGAATAAAATTATTTAATTTAATTATAATTCATGATTTAATGTTTCAAACTTTATCACATCTGAGAGGTCTACTAGAGTCTTCTTTGATCATGTAATTACTAAGAATTGCAGGGCTACTGTACATATCACAAAATTTCCATGCAAAAAAATAGTACCGCTTTTAGCATAAAATTCCAGACAAAATCAGGGAAAAAAAGCCAGGGAGGTTAAGCAACATCAGCATTTAAACTTTTAATAACTACTGTGATTACTGGACCTTCTATATGTGACAGTAGATGGATCTTCTATCATAAGCTTCTTGTCTGTATTTAATTGTAGCCTTTAAGCTTTTTAAATGATGTTCATAGTATTTGGATCTTTTACTAATAAATTCCATTTATAAATCTTTAAGGTTGAAACCATGTTTTTCTTATACTTCTTTCCATGCTTGAACCTTTGGTATGTTCAGGGAGATCCTTTCTATTGATTTGTGCCATCTGTTATCTTTTGTCATCACTAAAGTAGCCTAATGTAACAGAAGACTCCCAATTTATACTCCATTGAAGCAATGCTTATAATGGTAATGGCAATATAGTTATCTGCAATAACGTAAATCCTAGGCAAGAGGGTCTATGCATGCATATAAGCGTGATGACCGAGATTCTAAGATTGGCAGGTATAGAACATAAACCATACAGCTTCCATAGATATCTTCTTTAAAATACCTTTTCCATTACAAGGCGGGCCAGTTTTATTGGGTTAGCAATGCACTTGACTGCGGAAACAGCTCCTGAGGTTAAATCCTTGCCATCCATGATAATAGCATCCATCTCCACTTCTCCTTCTTCATTCAAAACAGATCCATGGCCTAAGGAAACAAAATGGAAAGTTAACACACAAAAGGCTAAATGCAAAGATATGTTCAATGAGGAAAAAACATTTACGTCTACAGCAGAACTCATCTCTAGATCTGGAGCAAACGGTGAGACACTTTGTACTGTGCCCTACATCTCTAGAATTTAAATATAAAATGCTGAAAATTATAAGTGAAGAAGTTACTTCTATGATTTTTATGCATAATTAGCATTCAGTTATTTTGAAAATATTAAAGGACCACTCCAGGATTTTGCTTTTCTATTTCACCGGTGAAACGGAGACACTAATGTGGCATGGGGCGGTAGCCGTGGTGAGGTAGTCATCTCTTATGTACCGGAAGGTTACAAGAAGATGAGGGACCTGGCTGGGGTTGGGTGTGTGGACTTGTATGAAGGAAGCATTACCCTCATGCAGGCTGCATAATGGCACTGGCTTCAGCTGGCCAGGACCAGATGTTTTACAACTCTGTTTAAGAGACCAATTTTTTATTATTATTATTATTATTATTAAACAGTCTCTTAATGAGAACTATGCACAATAGATAGCTGGTACACAACTGTTCATATGTTTCTTCTTCAATACAGAGCATCTCTATACACTGTCTTGTACTTCTTCAACTTCACTTGTTCCTGCCTCCACTAGTCTCGCTTTCTTCACCACCACCCAGCTTAATACAGCTAGGTGTCCTGTCGCAGGACTCGTCTTCAGCCATTCTATCTCAGTTAACTCTCACCAGCTGTACACTATCTCGGTCACTCTCTCTTGCTCTCTCCTCAGGATCTCACCATTCTCTGCCTTGGTCTCCGCTCACTCTAGTGACACTGACGTCATGCGGCTCTGCTCACTACTCCGATCTTAGGTCTATCACTACTGCGTGCTGGGCCCTATCTAACCTCCTGACATAAAAACTGTCACTGTTGGAAATATGAAACATACAAAGCTGTCATACTCTGGTCTTGAGAGCCTCACCCAGTCCATGCATTCTAGCCTGTGCATGGACCATGTTGCACGGTCATCTGAAAGATCCCTTTAGGCTATGTGCACAAAGTGTATTTTTGCTGCATTTTTACCATGGTTTTATGCGAATGTATGCTAATTTATTCCTGCGTTTGGACTTTCCAGAAAAACCTGTGTGTGTTTTAGGGAACAACTGTCTACACACATAGGTTTTTGTGCTCTACAGAAGTATAAATACCCCAGGTTCTGCTGTGTTTTTACACGAATGAGTATGTCAACTCTTTCTGCGTTTTTGCTGCAATATATGGCAAAAACGCAAAAAAAAAAAAAAGAATAGTTACCAAAATGCATAAAAAAAAAACCACAACATAAACGCTCAAAAAACATGAAAAAACTCAGACAAGAATACAGCAAATCTCTCGCCAAGGAATCTAGAGATCCTAGGAACCTCTACAGGTTTTGCTGCATTTTTGACAGCAGCAAAAACGCCCAGTGTACACATACCCCAACACTGGTGTCTTCAAGGGGAATGTGGGCAGTAAGTCTATGGTCTGCTGACATCTCTAATGTATAATCTTTGGCCCTAGTTATATACTTACAAACACCACCGTCGCCTGCTCTTTAGCTGGCTTCACATTAGCGTTCACCGCCGCTGCGTATTGTGGCAGGCGAACGCGAGCCAACCACAAACACCACCCATCCCCATGTTTAACATGGGGACGCACGGTGTATGCGGTCTGATGCGGATGGCCATGCGTTCCCATTGCCCTCCATCTGTGATTTGTACGCTTGCGTACAAATCATACATTCGCATCCGCACCAAGTCTGCAACATGTTGCGCCCCCGACCGCATACACCGTGCGTCCCCATGTTAAATATGGGTTTAACACGGTTCGCATTCATCCTTCGCAATACGCAGAGGCGGCAAACGCTAATGTGAAACCGGTCTACCCAAAACAGCCCTGGGCCCTATCTACCATCTTGTGACTGCAGATTTCCACTAATCAAAAGTCAAAGCTAACAGGCCACTGTCTTGTTCTGGCTCTCAGGTTTGCTCAACAAACACTGGAGCGATACAGCAGGTCACAAACCGCAGGAGACAACTGAACCGGCACAGAGAACAGCTGGTAAGTATATTACTAAGGACAGGGAACATGCATTACAGACACCACTTAAGGGGGAAAAAAAACACTGAAATGATGCTTTAATTCGTATTTTATCAAAACCGGGAATATGGGAAGCTCTAATAAGTGATACACCATTGTTTATTGGCACAAAAAAATGAAAAAGCATGAGGTCACATCTTAAAAGCCAGAGCTGTTTAAAGAACGCAAACTGCATTTGCACACTACAAACCAAACTGCAGACTTCATTTACTTTTCAGGGTAGACAATGTAATTTGCATCAATAATATGTTTTGTTTCAAACAAAAGTTACCTTATCATATAAAAGAAAACCCACTTCTCAGCATCACACTGTGCGTTATGAAGCTGCTCAGTACACCTCGCAGTACACCTAAACTACTAATACATGTTAACTTCACATACATCGCATATCATAGGGATGGAAATAAGGGTGCTGTCGTGGACTCCTGGAAACATAATTATCGGTAGGTCTAATTCCGCTTTTCCAGGTCGTCCCCATGAAAGCACCACAGGAGTATACCCAATAATTCAAGCTTAGGGTGGGATTACTGCCTGAAGTGAAGTACCTTTCTACCAAACACAGTTCTCTGATGGGAGAGAACATCTAATTTGTAGTGTCTGTAAATGTAGTATGGCCTGACCAGGCAGCTGCAGTACGATTAGCTCTATGGAAGCTCCTGCTCTAGCTGCCCATGAGGTGGACACTGTTCTGGTAGAATGGGCTCTATTTATGTCAGTGGGAAGACTGATCTTCCGCTAAATATGCTAGATCTATTGTGGCGCTCATCTGTCGGGATTCCACAGGGAGGTACTGCACCCCAAACAGAAGGTGTGGTGTCTCTATAGTCGTGGATGAGAAGGAAACCCAGAGGCTGCACACAAGCACGCTCATAAGACACCTTAGTACAGGGAACTGGTAATTTAGTAGGTCACAGGGGGGTGGAGCTTAGAAGAGCGGGAGACGTGAAGTGACAGTTACACACAAGTCAGACGGTGATAGAGGAGGAGAAAGGACGGACGCAGGGGACCCTGCAGCCATGACAGGAGGGCACTTCTAAGGAGAGAGGTGACCCAGACAAAGAAGGGGGACCTTCCAGGTCTGGTTGGAGCCATCTGGAGTGCCCAGGTCAACACCGGTATTCTGGAGCCGAGGCGTTTTGATAGGTTTATCCCAAACTGCAGACCAGCACGTTGTGGGCCCTCATTAGGAGCCACGACACCCATCAAGGAGCCTACCCTCTGTCCCAAAGCTAGGTCCAAGACGTCAAGAGGTAACAATGACTTAAGGCAACAGACCTGGGGATCAGTAACCAGACTCTAGTGTGGGAGAGAAGGGACCGGGAAAGTAACCGGAGGGACATCTCTGACAGACTCTGCAAAAGTCTCCAAAATCCACGACTACAACCCTCAGTGAACCCGACTGTACCGTGTACCCTTTATCATCTGGTACAAGTAAAAAACAGTTTGAGCTAATCTGGTCTCTGGCATCAATTATTAGTCGCCCGAAAGGCCTCTACAGCACCAAAGAGCTGAGAACTACTACTCCTCTCATCCACCCCGCTGCCCTGAGGTAAAGCTCCGCATGTGGGGAGCTGTACTACCATAGATGCTTCACCATCACCTCAGCGGCCAGATGCAGCGCTGTTAACCACATTACCAGGTACCACAGGTGGAGTCACGTTTCCCTATCCCCAAGTTCCCCCTCATCCCCATCAACCAATTGTGTGCCCAGGGCACGGAACAGGCCAGCCGCGATTCCCTCCCCCCGCGATCCCGGTCCCGAGTAACCCCTTCCCTGCCAGCCCGACTCACTATCATGGATCTGATCCACCTAGCCATAGTGGATCTGGAAGCTGTCCTGCCTCTGTTTACACCCCAAACTGGACAGACAGAGTGGAATCCAAACTCCAGTTCCGAGTGTCTTCCAAGAAGGCGAACACCGCTCTGCGGACATCAATATGATAAAGTTCCTACTCCTTCTGATTTCTTGGTTCTTCACAAAAGGAGGGAATGACAACCTCCTGGTTCAAGTTTGCTGTCGAGACTACTTTAGGGAGAAGGCCAGATACAATTTAAGGATGACACAATCGTGTCCAAGCTGCATATACGGATCAATGATGGAGAGTGCTTGAATATCTCCCACTCTGTCGGCTGTAATAATTTCCACTAAAAAGACAGTCCTAAGAGTCAGGTGTTCGAACTTCAACTCCTGCACAGGTCCGAAGGAAGGAATACATAGGACCCTCAGGACCAGATCTAAATCCCAGGGAGGGGAAAGACATTCTTCTGGTAGGTCTAAGAGTCTGGATTGCCTTTGTAAACCTGTTCACCCATGGATGTGAGGACAGAGAAATGTTGAGGAAGGCACTTAATGCAGCAATCTGTATCTTCACGGTACTAAGTCTGAGGCCTTAGTCGAAACCCACCTGTAAGAAGTCTAGAATCAGAGATATCTGTTGAGAGAGATACACTGATTTATGGTGCTGACAGATGGTCATCCATACCTTTTTATATATTTTCCTTCAGTGGCAGGATGTTTGGCTCCTCTTAAGCCAGATTAAAAAGTAGGGAAAACCAGTTTGTCTTCAGCCAGAATAGAACGATTGTTATTACCTATTGCACGGTTCTCCTGGATCTTCCTCAGGACCCTTGGAATCAGGGGAATAGGCAGAAAGGCATATGCTGGACTGTCTCCCCAATGCTGTGAGAGGGTGTCTATAGACAACGGATTGTCTACCTGGGTCTAGAGAATAAGTATTTTATCCTCACATTCTTCCTGGAGGCGAATAGATCTAGATAAGGACGACCCAATCTGTGAGTCAGCTGTTGAAATACTGCTTCGTCCAGTTCCCATTCTGATGCCTGCTGAAGTAATCTCCCTTTCGACTATCTGTTTCACACAGGCGTATCTCTAAAGTGGAATATACCATCTTTTCCAACCCTGAGAAAATCTTCTCGATCGGAGCGGAGTAAAGGATGGCGTGATCCGCCCTGATGATGACTGAAGGAGACCACCGTAATGTTGTCCGACAACACCTTCCCATGTTTGTCCCTCAGGATGGACCTGCTCTTCTTCAGAGCTTTGCAGATTGCCCGCAACTCTCGAGAGTTGGATAACTTGGATTGAATTGATCTGGTTCAAGTACCCTGGAGACACTGATCTCTCACTCAAGCTCCCTCTGGACAAGGATCATCTCTTTTCCAGGAACGTCTGATGTTTGTCCGTCACTGCCAAGATGAATTTATGCAGGGTTCTGGAATGAAACTGGGCCCATCTGACACAGATGATACATAATGTCACGACACCCAGGATACCCATTGCGTCTTGGATCGACGTTTTTTTCTAGAAGGAAAAAAACTTCTGAGGTATAGACGCTATCTTCACCTCTGGAAGGTAGGACATTCTTGTTCTTGAGTCAAGGACTCCTAAGAAGTCTCTGGAAGTGTTTGGGATAAGATTCGACTTTTGCCTGTTCAGGATCCTGCCACTATGAAGCAGTCATCCAGGTAGGGAATGATCATCATATCTTCTGAGTCTGAGATAAGCCACCACTTCTGCCATGATCTTTATAAAACTTCTGGAAGTGGATGAGAGGCCGAAAGTATGACACCGGAACTGGTAGTGGAGAACCGGACTTCCTGACACTAAGGCAAACTAAACTACAGATATTGCTTTTCTGGAGGAATGGATCGGCAGGTGTCAGTATGCATCCTTCAGGTCTAGGGTGCACATTACCGCATCCTTGTTTATGAAGGGAATGGCAGATTTTATTGATTCAATGCAGAACTTTTTATATCTGACCAAACAATTCAGGGGATTTAGATTAAGTATCGAGCGAAACTCCCCGGACAGTTTCTGTACGGAAAACAGGGAAGAATAATGGCCAAGATACTCTTGACAGTGGAACAGGATTAAGTACCCCAGGATGCAATAGTTTTTCTACGTCTGCCTCTAGCCAACAGAGAGATGGCGGAACCTTTTGTCAACCTGAATTTTTGAGAATTATGTTCTTTTTGGACGGGAGCTTGAACTGGGCTGAAATTTCCTATCCTTGCCCCCTTCATTAAAGCTCCATCTGGCGGATTCCTGTTTCCTCTATGGACTTCGCTTACAAACGGGAAAGGACCTACTAAAGGATGGATCCTTTCTCCTCTCCTAAGGAAAAACCTTTTTATCAGACGCCTTTCTAAGATCTCAGCTAAGATTGGTTCAAAACCTTGAGCCTTTAAAAGGGAATGGAACACAGCTAGTTTTTTTTGGAAGCCATATCACCAGACCAGGTCTTGAGCCAGACTGCTCTCCTAGCAGATTTAGAAAGAGCATCATTCCTGGCAGCGAACGTAACTGATTATTCGCCATCCTGAGCAAAGGTAGGGGTTCGGAAGGGAATCTCTTGGGGCGCTGTTCCTAAGATGACCCTCCAATTCATCTAGCCAGACCTCCATGGATCTAGCTACAGATGCAGCAGCGATATTTGTCTTTTGAAAGAGGCATTGGAAGCCTTGGCGGTGATTATAAAATCAGTCTGCCTTTCCTACATGTATTTCTGTTGTTCTCCACCATGGGTGGGATTATGGTCCTCCTCATCATGCTCAAAGCCCTCAGACGGGTGGATTTCTCCCTCAGAAGATCGTTCAACATCTTCCCTGGGCCTCTTATCTGAAAACCGGGGCAGCAAAGAGGTGATAGAAGCTTGTGCCTCTTCTTTCATCATGCTGCACATTTCTGATAACAGGTAACAATGTTCTTCCTTCAGCATGGAAGCTCTGCACCCTGTACACATACGCTTAGGAGAAGATTCTGGAAGCTTAATATTGCAGACCAGGCATCTCTTAAGGTACCGTCACACGAGGCAATATTGCTAGGCAATTTCACTGGCAATTTGCTGGTTGCAGTGAAATCATGGACACATTGTTCTATTTTGTTGCTGTGTACAAATTGAACAATGTGTCCATGATTTCACTGCAACCAGCAAATTGCCAGAGAAATTGCCTAGCAATATTTCTGCGTGTGATGGTACCTTTAAACTTAGCAGCTGCCTTTTTCCCTTCCTTTTTTAATCCTCAGGAGGAGCGGACATCTGGGAAAGTGTGTGCTAGAATACGTATTGAGGACCCAATAAGAATAGGGACCATTATACCCAGCCTGAGGTAATGGTTCTACTTATATGACCCTGGGGTGATTTGGTAGGGGCATCAGAGTGTGACAAACCTTCCATTGCATGGCATAACCCAGCACGAAACACCACGATACAGCGCGGCAAAGTACAGCCCACATGGCATGGCACAGTACAGCATGGCATGGCACAGCAAGGCACAGCATAGCGTGGCACAGCACAGCATGGCACAGCACAGCACGGCACAGAACAGCACGGCACAGCACAGTACCGCATGGCACAGTACAGCATAGCACGGCATAGTTCAGCACAGCATGGCAGTGCATAGTACAGCAAAGCACAGCTCTTTGCATCTCACCATCAGTTAGGTCCCTGCTCTAGCGTCCAGTGCAGCAGCACGCCGATCCTCCGTTTGTCACCTGTGAACTTCCGGTTTTGATGCAGGGCGGGCACCAGTACCTGAAAGACGCTGGTCCCACCCGAAGCAGGGCGCAGAGAGCACCGCAGTATGGAAAGCAACTACTGCCGGAGGCTCTAGCCATGTCGGGAAGCTGAGGGACTCCCGAGAAGGGAGTGTCAACCTCGGACCCACTTGACTGGGGAAAGGAGAAGGCAGAGATCCCCCCAATTCCTCCAGGCCTGTGAGCATCTTCAGCTCAGTGCTCCTTGTTGCACACCTGACCTGTGTAGGGACAGGAAAAACACTGAGGCGGTTGGGGGGAGGGGCTTTTAACCTCTTGTGGTTCCTGTCCCTACAGAGGATATGGGATTACTTCTCCTGTGGTGCTGTCAAGGGGACGACCTGTAAATTTGATATGCAATTTCTCCCAAACATTGTTTGGGCACACGACAGGGCTCGGAAGGGAAGGAGTGACATTCGACGCTTCAAGTGGAAAACTAGCTGGAATCCTTAGCCGACAGTATTTTGCATTTGGAAAACCCCTGATGTAGAAAGCCCCACAAGTAACCCCATTTTGGAAAGAAGACCCCTCAAGGAATTTATCTAGATGTGGGGTGCTACTAATCACAGTAGTTAGATGATAAAGCCTGGGATGCATCACACACCGATCGCGTTCCTGCCTGTGTCAAACACTGCTCCTCCTCAGCCTAATCTCCTCCATGAAAGGAGACTAAGGAGGAGCAGGCAGTATGGGCACAGGGGGATCGCGGCGCCGCTATGCTGCTGATGGGTGTGATCACTCCCATCAGGGCTGGAGGGGGTGGTATCTCCCCCTCCAGCGCTCCAGCCTCCAGCCTATTGAAGAGGCTATTACAGCCCCAACCACAGCTGGAAAGTAATGATCAGGTAATGAAATTGCCTGATCATTACAATCGCTGGGATTGCTGTTCAGCACTGTACAGCCAATCACTGCGATCATGGGTGCAGTGTGGGGAATCCACCCCCGAGAGGTTGAACTCCGGTATCCTAAGAATAAAATAAAATCACAGGATATCGGAGTCCTATTCCCATTACCACGGCCAGGGTGCCACATTTCCGCCAGGTTGAAGCCGTACATCCCTGGTTGGGAACGACAAGGCTTTTTGGACATACAGTTTAGTTCTTGGTCATGAAGGGGTTAATATGAAAAAATTATACAGTGAGAAAATTATACACTGCTGACTTTGCCTAAGCTTTCCCACCTATAAAGAAAGGAGAAGTCTAATTTTTATCGGAGGTACATTTCCACTGTGAGAGACAGAATAAAAAAAAGAAAAAAAAAAGCTATAAAATCACATTGAATGATTTTTACATATAGGATTTTTTGCTTTATAAGACGCACCCCCAAATTTGATGAAGGAATAGATTATTTTTTTTTATGTTAAAAGGGGTCCCTTTTATAATGCCAGTGTCCGTCTGACAAGTCATATATATGTCTGTCATCCTGGTATATGTATAACCCCCATCCTGGATGTGACCCCCTTGTGCTGGGACACATAGCCCCCCCTTTTGCTGGCACACATATGCCCACCCTGTGCTAGCACACATATGCCCACCCCATCCTGGATATGCCCCACTTGTCACTTTATATGCCCCACTGTTGGCGAGCCATAGTAAAATAAACTTTTTAAACTCACCTTCCAATGTATGTGTAGTTGATAGAGGGACCTCTATAGACAGGCCAGGATTATATTGAATCGGTTTGCAATTAGCCTCACATTTTCCTCTGCTTGGAAGGACTTCTCCCTAATATAGACCATGTCAGGACTGTGGGATAATATATGTATATCCAATAGAAGAATTCTACCGGGCACTAACCCACCTTGCTGTAGGTCTGAGTCACTCTGTGACTATACGCTGCAGTCTTTGGAACGGTGCCGGCTAATAAAGAGTACCATAACAAATATTGTCTGTAGAAAAAGCATAGCCGCACTCACCAAGAATGGATCTTTTCTTTATTCTTTTAAACGCTTATTCCAGCATAGCAGGGAGGGGGTGCAGGGAGGCAGGACGACGGTTCACCGTTTCGCGGCCGTGTGCCGCTTCTACGGGTCCTCTATGGCGTCTGTCGTCACGTCCGGGGCTAAATTTCACCCCGTCGTGACGTCAGCATCGCCGATAGTTGAAAATGTGCATAAAACAAATACAAACATTCTTATTCATATCAACATAAGAACGCAACACAGAATCAAGTGAACACTTTAGCATTATTAATTTTATCTTACGAACAATGATGTAACAAGTTGTTGCTGGAAACAACTTAACTCAAAGCCTCTCGTCTCCTTGGTGATTACCGTATTAGCTCGAAGACATAACACTCCTCCAGCAGACAGGTCGTATTCACCTTAGTACTAGTGCCTATTACCGGCCACGGACTGCCATTTTTATGGGCAATTTAAGCCTTTTGGGTATATATACCGTAGTAATTATATTAAGATTTATATAAAGATTTAATTAGTATAGAAGTGATCTTTACCGGGTCTCAGACTATATAGGTCTAGGGCTTTCTGGTATTAATATGTTTATGTGAGCATACCAAAACCTATCACAAAAACACTGCTAGGTCATTTTTCTCATTCAGCCCTAATGGCCCACAAGCATTTGTCTCAATTATCCACCTACTTTCTTTTCTCAACAACATTTTGTGGGTATCACCTCCTTTATTAGATGGCCGTATTTGCTCAAGACCTACAAACGTCAACACATCTGCATTACCTTCGTGTGCCTCGTTTATATGTTGTATGAGTCTAGGACTCCCTATTCCTGTACTTATTGATTTATAATGTTCATTGAACCTCTTATACACTTCCCTTATTGTCTTCCCGATATAAAACCGTCGGCACGGACAGAAGATTGCATAGACCACCCAAGAAGTCTTACAACTTATAAAAGAGGTGACCCTATGCAATCTATCACCTATCTTCACAGGATTATCAATTTCATGATGGTGGCAAAATCTGCAGTTTTTACATTTAAAGTTCCCTTTTGGTCGTTTTATTTCTAGCCAGTTTTTCTTTTTTTCTAGTGTAACTCTATTTTTAACCATTAAATCTTTTAGGTTATTACATCTTCTGTACGCCATCACAGGCGGACCTAAACCGGCCGCGTTTAGATCTCTATCTCTTTCCAATACGTGCCAGAATTTCTTTATTGCTCCAGATATTCTCTGGTACATAGGGCCGTATTTAAAAGAGAATACAAACCGCTTATTTTTTTGCTTTTCCGCTTTCTTTTTTTCTTGGTATTTCTCATTCAAGGCTCTGTCTTTCGTTTCTTTTAGTAGAGTATCGGGGTAGTCTCTATCCTTAAAATTATTCTCTAAATCTATCATTTGTTTTTCACAATTATCTGATTTATTGTTCATTCTTTTTATTCTAAGGAATTGGCTATAAGGGAGGGCTCTCTTGGTAGGGTAAGGATGGGCACTTTCATAGTGTAATAAGGTGTTTGATGATGTAGGTTTTCGATACAGTGATCTTGTGATTGTACCTTCATGTAAATTCAATTTAACATCCAGAAATTCCAGACTTTTATCTCCAAAAATGGAAGTAAAAGCCATATTGTACTGATTATTTTCATTTAGGAAGGTGACAAAAACCAAAAAGTCCTTTTCTTCACCTTCCCACACAATCAAAATATCGTCTACATATCTAGTAAACAATTTAATGTGCTTTAGATAGGGGTTGGAATTATTGTAGATGATATGGTCCTCAAAATGTGCTAGGAACAGGTTTGCCAAAGTACATGAGACCGGGGTCCCCATGGCTGTGCCAGAGATTTGCTTGTACCAGTTGTCATTAAATGTGAAAGCATTATGCGTCAGTACAAACTGTAAAGACTCACAAATGAAATCAATAGTTAGTTTATCTTGACCCTCTACTTGCAGTATCTCTCGAACAACAGATACAGCTAGATTTTGTGGAATCCGGGTATAGAGGCTCGCCACATCAATGGATGCCATACTATACCCGGATTGCCACTCAAAGTCATCAATTGTTTTCACAAACTCACCGGAATCCTTGATATAGGATGGTATTTTTTTCAGGAGGGGGCGGAGCAGCCAATCTATATATTGAGATAGTGGCTCGGTCACTGAACCTATCCCGGATACAATCGGGCGTCCGGGAGGGTTTTGGACCGATTTATGTATTTTAGGCAGACAATACCAATAAGGCTTCATTGGGTATTCAAAAATTATTTTTCAGCCTGTTTTTTGCTAATTACGTTGTTACTTACATATTTTCTTAATAAATTCCTCAAATCATTCTTAAATTTATGTGTAGGGTCACTTAATAGCCTGTTGTATGTTTCTAAGGAGCTGAGTTGTCTCATGGCTTCATTGATATAATCAATTTTTCTCAGCAAGACTACCCCACCCCCTTTGTCAGCTTTTTTTACTAGAATATCATCCCATTTACGGATGATATCAAGTGCTTTTAATTCTTTTTCTGACAAATTTGATTTTGGTTTCGGGTAAATTAATGCTTCGATTTCTTTACAGACCATCTCTTCAAAGAGGTCAACACTATTTCCTGGTGATATTGGTGGGTAAAAATCTGATTTAACTCCTCCTGAAAAGAAATTTTTGCTTACATCACACTTCCTCTCACAATCAATGCCACTCATTACTCCAGGATCCAAATCCAACAGCACTGCTACTTCTTCCTTAACTTCTTTTAAAGAACTCTCATTAGCGAAAAAACCCAATGCTCCTATCTTTATTGGTTCTAAAGCAGTGATGGTCAACCTTTTGAGCTTGGTGTGTCAAAATTCGCCGAAAAACCGAGCATAACTCGCACGGTGTGTCACTTCGAGAAAAAAACATAATTTTTTAATATTTGTAGCTGTAATAACAAAACGTTATCCTGGATATGGCCCCCATTCTGGTATATGGCACCTTATGCTGGATATAGTCCCCATTCTGGTACATTAACCTCCATCCTGGATATGGCACCCATTCTGGTATATAGCCCCTTGTCCTGGATATAGCCTCCCTGTCCTGATACATTACTTCCCATTCTGGTATATAGCTCTTTATGCTGGATATAGCCCCCATACTAATATATACTGGGATATGGCACCTCCCCATCCTGGTTCATTACTCCCCTAGCCTGGATATGGCAACCGTTCTGGTATATAGCCCCTTATCCTGGATATAGCCCCCACACTGGGATATAGCACCCCCATCCTGGTAAATTACCCACATCCTTGATAGGGCCCTCATTGTGTATATAGCCCTTATCTGGACATTGCCCCCATGCTGAAATATAGCACCCCCATCCTGGATATGGCTCTCATTCCTGGTATATAGCTCCTTATCCTGGATATAGCCCTCTCATACTGGGAAAAAGCACCTCCCATCATGGTACATCACCACCCCCCATCCTGGATATGGCCCCCATCCTAGTGCAACACAAAATAATTAACAATATAACTCACCTATCCCTAGTTCCTCTTCACCGTTCAAAGTGTCAGCAGCCTGCCGCTGATAACATAATTAGCATGTCGGCTTATCCCGCCCTTGAATGCCGAGCTGACACTATGATTGCATGCAGTCAGTGTCAACAAAGCGTCAGCACCCGGACTGGATGCTGACACTTTGTCACCTTCATTAAGGTCAGCCGAATTGTCGCGCCTCTGGATGCTGACACTTTGACACTGACTGCATGCAATCACAGTGTCAGCTCAGCATCCAAAGGCGGGACAAGGTGACAATGTAATGCAGCAGAGCTAATTATGTTATCAGCAGCGGGAGGAGGGGAAAACTGAGCCATGACACGTGTGTCAGCAAAAATGCCTAGGTGTGTCACTGCTGACACGCGTGTCATAGGTTAGCCATCACTGTTCTAAAGTATTACTGCTCCCATCCTCTCTCTTATCCCCTTCCTTTTTACCACAAGAAAAATATTTATACAAATGTATTTTTCTAGTTGCTTTGTACAAATCAACTCTAAACTCTGTGTAATCAAAAGGTTCTTCCACACAGTAATTTAGTCCTTTTTTTAGTAAGGCATCCATATCTTGTGTGATTACTTTGTCCGTGAGATTGAAGATTTTTATTTCATTATCATTTGGTACACTCAATCTCTCCACAATACTGTCTTTCTTTTTCCGTATGGTGGCCCTCCTTCTTCTTCCTCTTCCCCTCCGTGTTCTTCTTCTAAAGGGTCACTTTCTGTGTGGTTTAATTTCCTGCTCATTTTTTTCTGAGGTCTCAGATCTCCGTCGCTTAATTCGTCACTTGTCTTGTCTGTGTTGCGCTCTTATGTTGATATGAATAAGAATGTTTGTATTTGTTTTATGCACATTTTCAACTATCGGCGATGCTGACGTCACGTCGGGGTGTAATTTAGCCCCGGACGTGACGACAGACGCCATAGAGGACCCGTAGAAGCGGCACACGGCCGCGAAACGGTGAACCGTCGTCCTGCCTCCCTGCACCCCCTCCCTGCTATGCTGGAATAAGCGTTTAAAAGAATAAAGAAAAGATCCATTCTTGGCGAGTGCGGCTATGCTTTTTTTTCTACAGACAATATTTAATATATGTATATTGTGAGCCTATATGAGTATGTTGGTAATCATTTAACTACACTCTAATATTTAACAGCTCTGTATTTCTATACCTAGTGTGTGTCCCTACTCCAATATATTTTAGCGTAAACTACTAAATGGAATGAGGTCAGCACATATTAGTATATCTGAGTTATATGTGAGCACTATTAGCTGATGTCAGCTGTTGTTAATATATCACTAATATCACAACTGTTATTTCCGTCGCTCCTTATTAGTACTCAGTCTCACTGTCCTCCCTCTTCTAATCAATCCTTTCCTTGGATATTGGATTTATAAATAAATTACCTGTGTAAGATTATCGATACTACTATATGTATCAATACCCCTTTTTTCTTTGCCGAACATCTGTGCTTTGACATTTTATTGGTTGTTCCCACTGTCTACTTTTTGTACCGCACATGTGATAATAATAAAGGCTTTTTCACCTTTTGATAGAACAGGACTCTTGATCGCATTCTTTCGGTTCCTTGTGGTAATTGCGATTTGTTCCCTTATCCATATATATTATTAATGTCCCTATACTCTACATCTGATAATGTATAGGATTCTATAAAAAATATATATATTTTGGATATGTTGTGGTGTTTTTTACTGTGGTTTTTGCTAATCCACCTAACAACCAGCAAGAATTCTGGCGCTCACAGAGCCCTCCTACTCTGCACTCATTACCTGTATACAAGGCATCTGTTTGAACTCATCACCTGTCTAAAAACACGTCTACACACTCAAACTCCAACCTCTCCGCCATGGCAAAGACCAAAGCGCTGTCTAATGACACCAGGGACTAAATTGTAGACTTGCAAAAGGCTGAATGGACTCCAGGACACTATGCAAGCAGCTTGATGGAAGGCAACACATGTTGGCGCAATCATTAGAACATGGTAGAAACAAAAGAACATTGTCAATCTTCCTTGGTCTCAGGCTCCATGCAAGATCTTGCCTCGAGGCACAAGGACGATTCTGGGAAAGGTCAAGAATCAGTCCAGCGCTACACAGGAGGACCTGGTCCATGACCTGAACAGAGCTGGGACAACAGTGTCAAAGATTAAAGTTAGTAACACACTACACAGTCATGGATTAAAATCCAGCAAGGCAAGCAAGGTCCCCCTGATCGCGCCAGCACATGTCCAGGCCTGTTTGAAGTTCACCAATGACTATCTAGAATGATCCAGAGGAGGCATAGGAGAAGGCAATGTGGTCAGATGGGACCAAAATAAAACTTTCTGCCATCAACTTTACTAGGTAGGGAGAAGGGCAAGTACAACCCCAAGAATACTGTTCCAACATGTGAAGCATTGGGGTTCAAACATTATACTTTTAGGGTGCTTTTCCTGCAAAGGGGACAGGACAACTTTACCATATTGAGGGGAGGATGGATGGGATCATGTAGCATGAGATTTTGGCTATTAACCTGCTATACTCACTAAAAGCATTGAAGGTGGGTAGTAGCTTCCAGTATGATAATGAACTGAAACACAACGCCAGTGCAACTGGAGTGGCTCTGTAAGAAGCATTTCAAGATCCTGGAGTGGCCTAGCGAGTTTCCAGACCTGAACACAATAGAAAATCTTTGGAGGGAGGTGAAAAAAAATGACCCAGCAACAGCCCCGAAACTTTAAATGTCCGGAACAGATCTGTATGGAGAAGTGAGCCAAAATCCCTGCTGCAGTTTGTACAAATTTGGTCAAAAAGTACAGGAAATGTGTGAGCTCTTTAATTGTAAACAAAGGTTTCTGTACCTACCACATATTAAGTTGTGTTTTTCTATTGTATCAAACACTGATTTCATGCAATAAAATGCTAATTAATTATGTGAAAATCATACAATTTGATTTTTTTTTTTTTTTTTTTTAGATTCTGCCTCTCCATTTTTTGTAGTCGGGAAAACTTGCACTGTCATTTGCATCAAATACTTATTTTCCAAACTGCATATCTCCCTCATAGTGGTAGCAGTGCCTACATAGTCAAGATTCAAAACCCAAAGAAATGAGCTGGAGCAAATATTGGTATAAGTGCAATGTGTAGGTGCACACTCATACTGTGACCATAACACCAAAGCTTAGGACAAAAAAAAAAACGAGCAAATACCCTGCAGTTAGCAAATAAATAGTACATGTAAATAACACAGGGTGCTCAGATGATACTACTTTGATGAAAATAACCTGACAGTAAGTAAATAAGTAAATAGTAATAGTACATGTAAATAACATAGGGTAATCAGTTGATACTATTTTAATATAAAAAAAAAAAAAAAAGTGTAAAAGCCATCGCACTGCCAAAAAGCATACCCAGTCAGAATGGTCGAAACTATGTATTAAACCTCTCTAAGGGCCTGCATCCTTAATAGATGGGGCAGAGCAGGCCTCACTTGTTTAAACATCAGTCATTGCACTTATACCAACATATCCTCCAGCTCATTTCTTTGGTTTTCTTGTACTCTGTATATAGGGGCATGGCTTCCCTTTTAGGGCTGTCCGTCTTGTCTATATAATTTTCAATGGCCAGGTGATAAACTGTCAGGTCTGGGTCCTGCTTTGCCCCAGTCTATTGAGACCTGTTTGTGAGTTGGGCCGGCAGGGAAGGGGTTACTCGGATACCGGGACGGTGGCTTTGGTGGGGATTATGGCTGGTCGGGTCCCAGCTCCATGCCCTGGGCACTCAATGGCTGATGGGGATGACGATTGGGGATTATACATGACGCCACCTGTGGTGTCTGGTAAGCGGTCACCAGCGCTGGAGCCGGGTGCTGAGGTGATGTGGTGTGGCGCAGCAGAGGTAGTATAGCTCCCCACAGGCGAAGCTTTTCCACAGCGTGGCGGGGTGCATGATAGGTGTTATAGTTGCAGTCCTTCTGTAATCGCTGCAGGCGGTGGCGTGGAATCAGGCTCACGCACACACAACAGTCTCTGTTTCAGTGCCTTTTACTGGTGTCACTGTGCAGGTACGGTCCAAGAGGGTAACCAGGTGGCTGGTGCGGTTTGGAATGTCCACCTTGGAGAGTTGCGAGGCCTCCTCTGTCTGTATGCGATGATTTGGGTAGATCTGCCGCTCTCTTCTCCTCAAGATGCTCCTTCCACAACTGCCGGAGAGGACCTCCTCTTGGGATCCCCGGTCCTAAGCTGGTCGCGTTTGGGCACCATGCTTCCAGAGCTTCAGGGGAACTAGATCCTCCTGGTTCCTCCTGGGTTTCTCTGCCACAAGTGGTTAACGGCAGACACGGACTCCGGCGTCCGGGTGAACTATAAGGGTAACCACTAAGTTCCCTTCTTCTTCCTGTGCTCCCACTGGCCTCCGTCCCTCTCTCTAGGGCACCGCACAGCTGGGTCGTTCCTCTCTGGTTCTGGGCCTAATTCCCAGCAACCAGCTCCTCTTGGCTCTTTAGTCCTAGCTGACCTTCTGTCCTAACTGTTCTAACTGACTTCCTGACTGACTTCTCCCTCAGACCTGGATCTTTATAGGGGATCTGGCTTAAGGACAGGCAGTGGAGCTCCCCCTCCAGGCCTGGGGTGGGAAGTGTTGGGTGCTGTGTGTGCCAAGGTGTACATCCCTCCCTGCACCGGTGGGTCCTGTGGCAATTGTGGCACCCCAAGGGTTAATGTGCCACAGAAACAACACAAAGGGTTAGCTCCCCACATCATACTGACACTGCACTAGTACCTCCAGGCCAGACGGAGGAGCTAAAGCTGCTTCCCTAGATATTCTGGGTGGAGAGGAAGTGACAGTTAGTTCAGTTCCTGAGAGGACTGAGGAAAGGAACTGGGAGCAAAGGAGCTGCCTTAAGCTCAACCCACGGTCCACTGTCCACTTCCAGGCTGAGGAAAGGAGTAATAAAAGTAAAAGGAACAAACCCGGGACAAGGAGTTACCCAAAACTCACCCCGGAGAAGCGCATAGGACGCATACCGGATCCGATACTGTGCCTGAAACAGACAGCACAATGAACACCGGAATAGTGAAGGTCCACCATCTTCACTGTACCACAGCAAAGCAACATGGAAAGGTCAGTGACATGGAAGACTCAAGTTGCCTAGCAGTCTGGTACCCGTGAGGGGAGACAGAGCCAGCAGTTCAGCTAAAGGCGGCAGCAGGGCCACACACAAAGCGCAGGAGTGGGAAGCCCAGGACCCGGTCAGGGTGGGAGAAACCCGGCCCCGATACAAACTCCGTGGACAATACTCTGCTTGTACCATCTGCACAGTAAAGACTTGGAAAACTACAAAAAACGTGAGTCTGTGTGATCGTTGCACTCCAGCCCTGATCTTCCCCACAAGCAACACCGTCTCCACTTTCATCCCCTTTCCTGTAACATCTATAACAACCATCAGACTTTAATTACCACTGTCCCGGGAAACCAGGCTCTACCTGCGGAGAGCCGTTCCATCTAAAAGCTGCCAAACATCATCCCCGGAGGTTCTGCAGCAGCGGTGGTCACCCTGACCACAACCCGTGGGTGGCGTCACGACAAACCTAATCCCTTGTAAATACCTCCCATTTACTTGTGTGAACCCGAGACACGGTCCGGAACAGGCCCTCTGTGACACCGCCAGCAGCAACCCGGTCCGGTACCGAGTACCCCATCCCAGTGGGCTCCACACAATCCCCGCAGGGGTTCCACATTTGCGCTTAGTGTGGTTTAAACACATAGATCGGTCTGTCCTGATTGAAAATATCTTATTGCAATGGGATGGCTTTCACACTTTTTTTTATTAAAATATTATCAACTACCGTAAGTACCCTATGTTTTTTTACATGTACTATTATTATTTACTCATTTGAAAAAAGGGATGTAGTGCTTACCACTGCTGTGCGATGTCACATTGGAGACCAAAGATCCGCAAACCTTGACGGGTACAATTTTCTGCTGGTGCCAACATGTAGTCCAGAGCAAATACAAAAACCTTTTTAAGGAAAGTAGGGCACTCCCAGTCAACCGGCTTAACAAAATAGATTCTTGCTTTATTGTTTTTCATTTTAAAAGATGGCAAAGGTTATATTGCATGCATTACAACTGAAGCGTTTCTGATGTTTCGTAGTATGATTATTAATGCATGTTAAGTCAAATGCTTATATGAGAAACAAAAATCCCCTTACAATTGGTAATGCCCTCTAATTATCTAGAAACCTCATGGCGGGTTTACACGTTGCGATATCGTAGTCCAATTTCAATGAAAAGTCACGTGGTTCAATCGTTGGACCCGAGATCGTTCCTGCGTTGTATGGTGTGAACGTCCAATACGATGCAGGAACGATGTCAATGCGATATCGTGGATTGAATGAGCGTGCTATTCAATGCCCCGATATTGAAGGGAGATTGGTGTCGGATCGTGCTGTGTAAACGCACAACTACGATGCGATTTTAAACGTCACCCATTCACTCCCATGTTAAGTGTGCGATCCTGGGTTGGGGGGGCGTAGACTTCGCACGGACGTTGTATTCCGATATCGCAGCGTGTAAACATCCAATGCGATGCGGGAGAAACGTGCACTAAATGCGCGCTCCCGCACCATTGAGTTGCGATATCAGAACGAGATTGAAGCGTGTAAACCCACCATAACACTTGTGAATATCCTCTCACCAAAGTTACTGGTTGGAAAGAGAGAAAAAAAAAAAAAAAGAAAACACCTTATCTATATACACGTTTAACAAACAAAACTTTCTAAACAGTGAGTTTCATATTGTTCCTATACAAAAATGGTTGAAATTGTTTTTATTATATACTAGGAACTGTATAAAAACATACGTACCGTATATACTCGTGTATAAGCCGACCCCTCTACTTTTGCCCCCAAAACCTGGGAAAACCTATTGACTCGTGTATAAGCCGAGGGTGGACCCCAGCACAGGTATACAGCCCCCAGCAGTGTGGTATACAGCAGCCCCAGAGGTATATACAGCAGCCCCAGTGGTAGTATACAGCATCCCCAGAGGTAGTATACAGCAGCCCCAAAGGTAGTATACAGCAGCCCCAAAGGTATATACAGCAGCCCCAGTGGTATATACAGCAGCCCCAGTGGTAGTATACAGCAGCCCCAGAGGTATATACAGCCCAAGTGGTAGTATACAGCATCCCCAGAGGTAGTATACAGCAGCCCCAGAGGTAGTATACAGCAGCCCCAAAGGTATATACAGCAGCCCCAGTGGTAGTATACAGCAGCCCCAGAGGTAGTATACAGCAGCAGCCCCAGAGGTATATACAGCCCCAGTGGTAGTATACATCAGCCCCAGAGGTATATACAGCCCCAGTGGAAGTATCCAGCAGCCCCAGTGGTAGTATCCAGCAGCCCCAGAGGTATATACAGCCCCAGTGGTAGTATACAGCAGCCCCAGAGGTATATACAGCCCCAGTGGTAGTATACAGCAGCCCCACAGGTATATACAGCCCCAGTGGTAGTATCCAGCAGCCCCAGAGGTATATACAGCCCCAGTGGTAGTATCCAGCAGCCCCAGTGGTAGTATACAGCCCCAGTGATAGTATCCAGCAGCCCCAGAGGTATATACAGCCCCAGTGGTAGTAAACAGCCCACCCCCTCCTTATCATGCCCCCCCCAGGCTGCAGCAGCTGTCAAAATAACAAACACTTTATACATCACCTTCCGGCGCAGCTCCTCCGCTCCTCCGGTCCCGACTTCTTCTTCTTCTTGTGCCGGCTTCTGTGACCGCGCGCAGGAAATGACGTCATCTCCTGCGCCCGGTCACATGACACCGGCACAAGCAGGAAGAAGAAGTCGGGACCGGAGGAGCTGCGCCGGAAGGTGATGTATAAAGTGTTTGTTATTTTGACAGCTGCCGCAGCCTGGGGGGGGGACATGATAAGGAGGGGGGGAGGCTGTTTATTACTACTGGGGGACCCATAATAAGGAGGGGGGGCTGTGTATTGCAATATGCACGGCATCCCCCCGCCGTTGATGGACGGGGGGATGCCGTGCATATTCATTGCACTAATGAGGCGGCCCCACGGTCACAGCCCCCCCCCCCACAGCATACCGTATGACCCGTGTATAAGCCGAGGGGGGGACTTTTCAGCCCAATTTTTGGGCTGAAAAACTCGGCTTATACACGAGTATATACGGTATGTTAATTTCCTGATAAATTTCATTCACTGTAAACAAAGCCTGAATGGTGTAAATTCAGTCCCCATATTAAACAGCAAAAAAAATATCAGCAAAGAAAAAGTTACATAGCAGGGTGGTGATAATGGCAATATGTGCTTCATGTTCACAGTAATGAAAATATGCATAGTGTGTTTATAGAGATCAAGCTTATTAATTTGTATCATTTATGGAACTTTAGAACATGAAACATATCAAAATTTCATATATGACATATCAATAAATATAATATAAATCTGTTTTAAATTCATTGCCAGAGGGTATTTTGAACCCATTTTTAAAATCCAAAAACCTTCTCGTAGCAACAATTTTTTCTGTCAGTTCTCTCCATGTAGTGGACAGAAAACTTTCTCGATTGCAAGTCAGAAATGTCCCATTGTGAACTTGTACAAAATGCTTTACACAACCAGAATAAGGCCCCTTTCACATCAGCAGTAATCCCGGCAGTTGCGGTGAAAAGACCGCAACTGCCGCGGTTACCGCATAATGGCCACACTTGCGGTTCACCTGCGGCAAGCCCCGTGCAAGGTCTATGAGGCTTGCAGAAGCTGCGGCAAGTGCGGTATAGTTTCGGTTTCGGCACTTGCGGCAGATGCAGCCGCAAAAAAAACCGCGGTCAGCCGCGTTTTTTTTGCGGCCGCATCTGCCGAAACCGCACTTGCCGAACCTGCCGCACATTTACCACAAGCCCCATAGACATTGCATGGGGCTTGCCACAAGTGAACCGCAAGTGCGGCCATTATGCGGTAACCACGGCAGTTGCGTTTTTTCACCACAACTGCCGTGATAAGCAATTACCACTGATGTGAAAGGGCCTAAGATATGTTTTCATCTTTGATGTTTTTATATGTTCAGAAATCCTTTTTGTATTTTTCTGATTGTGCATCGAACATATAGCATCTTGCAAGAAACACATTCAACACAACATACAACGTGGTGGGAGTTGCAGTTAGTGAATGTATTTATAATATGCTCAGATCCACCTGGTAAATTGACACTTTGTTTTATCTTTTGCAAAAACACACATATTGCATCTCGGTCCAGAACACTTATGAAATCCTTTTACTGATAACCAATTATCACTACTGACTTGTTCACAGTATAGGCTTGGCGATAATAAATTACCTACGGCGTTTCCTCTCCTGGCTGCATAATTGCAGCCATCTTTAAGATTCTTTATATGTTGCATCCTGATTAAGAATGGGAAGGTTTTTAGCCACTATTTTAACAATCTCATTGTACTGTGAACTAAAAGTTGTGCTAAATGTTATCTGTTTATTGTGATCTCTGTTGAATTTTTTTACCCCCTCCTATCAAAGTATTTTCTCTTGGAATATTTTTAATTTTAAGAAAAGCCGCATCTACAGCTTTCTTGCTATACCCTCTGTCAAACAATCTTTTCAGAATTTTATTACTTTCACTCATGAAAGTAGGATTGTCTGAGCATTCATTAGCTCTCCATAAGGTATAGCTCTGATAGTATGTTGAGGATGGCAACTTTCTGCCAACAACACAGTATTTCCTGCCAGTTCTTTACGATACAGTGAAGTATCTACATGTTTAGCTGTATCATTTCCATGTAGATTAATATCTAAAAAGTAGCATTTTTTGCTGGTAATGAAAACGTAAATCGTAGGTTCAAAGTGTTGTCATTTAAATAGTCAGTGAAGTTTGATATGGTTGCTATGGGACCTGACCAAACAATTAAATAATCATCCACATAGCGTCCATAAAAAATTAAAATTGTTCTGAAGTAGATCAGACACATTATAAATGATTTTTTCCTCCATCCACGCCATGTATAGTTCTATCAACAGAGAAACTTTTGCGCCCATTGCACCTCTAATCTGTCACAGAATGGTGATCAGTGCTCTTTGAGCGTGCACTGGCACTTTACAGGTGTTCATCACTTTCACACCCCAATACATCTGCCCTCGATCCCAGCTCACAGCATTCTAGGAGATGGAGCCTCTGAAGAGCCAGAAACTGCTGCAGATTGGAAGAGCGACTAGTAAACAAACTGCAGAGGTGGAAGATGCTTAACCCCTTCACGAGCTATGATATAGGAGGACGTCATGGGCCATGTCCAGGTGTTTGATGTGAGCTCTGGCACGAAGCTCACATCAAAGCCCCGACATCTCAGCTGATCTCATCAGCTGAGATGTCAGGGGAATAGCACTGATCGGATCTGGGATCCAATCGGTGGTGTTAACCCCTTGGCGATCTCCGGCGGTCATGTGACAGCCCGGGGTATTGGCTAGACCCTGGATGCTGTCACAGAGCACTTCCGGGTTGTGGTTGGCAGGTGCTGCCAACCACAACATGTCCACGATTCTGGGAGATACTAATGAGCTGCAGCTCATCGGTATCTCCCAGAAACGATCAGACTGTGCAGCAAGGTGCCTCTTAAAAGGGGCAGTGTAAAGATAAGAATAAAAAAAATAAGGTTTTTAAAAACCTGTTAAAAAAAAGAAAAAAAAAAAAAAAAAACATAAAAGTTCAAATCACCCCCTTTATCCCCATTCACAATAAAAGTATTAAAAAAATTTAAAAAATACACGTTTGGTATCGCTGCGTTCAGAATCGCCCGATCTATCAACATATAAAATCAATCAATGAGAGCCTTAAACCGTGTAACGGAAAAAGTGGTCCAAACGCCAAAATTAAGTTTTTTTTAGTCGCCGCAACATTGCAATAAAATGCGATAACGGGAGATCAAAACAGCGCATCCACACAAAATGGTATCATTAGAAAAGTCAGCTCAAGACGCAAAAAATAAGCCGTCACACAGCCCCAGATCCCGAAAAATGAGAACGCTACAGATTGCAAAATATGGCGCAAAAAGTGTGTTTTGTTTTTCCAAACTTCTGAATTTTTTTTCACCACTTAGATACCAGTAAAGGTATACATGTTTGGTATCTACAAACTAGTACCGACCTGAGGCATCACACCGTCAAGTCGGTTTTACCATATAGTGAACATGGCGGCTAAAAAAACGCAAAAAAACAAATGTATGATTGCTCTTTTTTTGCAATTTCACCTCACTTGGATTTTTTTTGCAATTTCTTTGTACACTATATGGTAAAATAAATGATTGCATCTGAAAGTACAACTCGTCCCGCAAAAAGCAAGCCCTCATATGTCTGTATTGACAGAAAAATAAAAAAAAGTTATGGCTCTTGGAAGCAGGGGAGCAAAAAATGAAAATGAAAAACGAAAAATTCCCAGGCCATGAAGGGGTTAAAAAAATGTATCTGGAATTCAACAAAACAAAAAAATAAGGCCGGGTTCACATTTGTGTTTGTGTCTGCATGCGGAGGGCATGCAGACGCAAACACAGGGCAAACGCTGCCATACTGATGTGAACGCAGCCGGTGCCTGGCTAGCCAATCAGCGATCTCGGCGGCGGCCGGGAGACGGAAATCAGCGGCAGAGATCTCCTCCTCCTAGCCGCCGCAGAGATCGCTGATTGGCCACCGGGAGAGATTTCAATGTGATCCGCAGCGTTCTCCTGCGCTGTCATGCAGAGGACACTGCGGATCCATTGAGATCCATGCAATTTTTGTGCACTTGCGGGCACTTGCTGATAAAACAAGCGCCCCTGAACGCACAAAAAATGCAACAGGCTGCATTCAGAGGGCGCATAAATTATGCGCATCCGAATGTAACCGCAACCGAACGCATTGAAACACAGCTACTATGCACTCCCATGTTAAACATAGGAACACAGTGCACATGCGTTTGCCTGCGTTCTGAACGCTAATGTGAACCCGCCCTAAATGCTGGTCTCTTTATTGAGGCTTGTCATGAACAGTACAATTTTAGTAATGTTAAATAGAGTTAGAAAACTTTAATACTTAAAGAATTAATTTTAAATACACACTGACACCTATCGCAGAATTTTTCTGCATATTCGAGAAGACATTCCCGTTTATAGAGTATTTTACATGCTGTAGCACCTACTTTACCTATTGAATAGTGACATATTTCAGTTGCAGTTACTACACCAATAGTTTAAAAAGCAGACAGCATTCGTGATCCGAAAAAAAAACAAACTAAAAAATTAGTAGAATTGCTTCTAAGCCATATGCAAATCCCACTCTCCCCCTTTACAAATTGATAACCCCTATATTGGGTAGGTGGACTGATAGACAACGTTTCCATTGTTCGACTAGACTTTTGCCTCCATAAACACATGCATCAGGGGAAAAATAAACATTTTTTTTTTTTGCGTCAAGCAAATCTTCACCTGCATTGAAATGTGGATCATCTTCAAGCACCACCACAGCTTCTTCTACAGCTGTAAGTGCATCTCCTCCTTCTCTCAGAATATTATAACCTCGCAGTGCGGCTCTCTTTACTCCAGTACGATACCCTTCTTCATATTCCTTCATGATCGATCCAGCACCTCCATGGACAACAATAATTGGCTTCATGTCTACTAGAAGTAAAATTAAGAAATAAAATAATCACTATACATGAACCTGGAGTGATCGTTTTCAGGTCCTCCTGGGAGGAATGATGTTAAAGGGAGCTTGTCAACCCCTTTGGGCATTCTAAACTGTGCCCACTATCTGTAACATGCTGTAATAGGGGTTTCTGTAACCCCTTTATGTGCCCAGATGTCCCCTCGCATACCTGAGAAATGCACTTTTATTCTGTCCTGCGCTGTATGCTGAAAAGGTCCGGGAGGGATGCCTCTATATGGTCCCCACCGCCCCCTGCCTGGAACAGCCACCCCACTTTTTTTATATTCCTGCCCCTCCTGTGTATGGACGTTGATCGACAGGCTTATACTCACGCCTGTGCAGTGGAGTAGGTCACCATGCACCATGCTCCATACACAGTGCCCCAAGTCTAGCAAGATTTGGGAAGTCTCGCAAGACTTCAGGCACTGAGTATCTTCAATGGAGCACGGTCAAACGAGTGGGGCGGCTATTCCAGGCAGGGGACGGCGAGGACCATAGGAATCCATCCTGGATCTTTCGGCGCTAATTACCATACAACGCAGGACAGAATAAAAGTGAATTTCTCAGGTATGCAGGGGAACGTCTGGGCACATAAAGGGGTTACAGGAACCCCTATTACAGCATGTTAGAGATGGTGGGCACAGTTTAGAATGCCCAAAGAGGGTGACAGGTTCCCTTTAATATCCTCCAAGAGGCTCCACTTTCTTTAAGGTGATAAAGCAGCATTGTAACAATATTAACCTATAAATTAACCCTACATCTGCAGATTACTTAACTTTAGGACAAGACAGGCTGCCGTTAAAGAGGTTTTCATTGTAAAGTTGATTTTAGTCATTAGATCATGGAATAATAATTTCTACAATTGGATGTGTTTAAAAAGAAGTGTTTCTGTGCTGAGATAATCTATAACAGTAGGTATGGAAAATATTCAGACTCCTTTAAATTTTTCACTCTTTGTTTCATTGCAGCCATTTGATAAATTCATAAAACATCATTTTTTTCTCATTAAATGTACACTCTGCACCCCATCTTGTCTGAAAAAAAAAAAAAACTAATGTAGAAATTTTCGCAAATTCATTAAAAAAAGAAAAATGTAAATATCACATGTCCATAAGTATTCAGGCCCTTTGCTCAGTATTGAGTAGAAGCCCCTTTTTGAGCTAGTACAGTCATGAGTCTTCTTGGGACTGATGCAACAAGTTTTTCTCACCTGGATTTGGGGATCCTCTGCCATTCTTCCTTGTAGATCCTCTCCACTTCAGTCAGGTTGGATGGTGAACGTTGGTGGACAGCCATTTTCAGTTCTCTCCAGAGATGCCCAATTGGGTTTAGGTCAGGGCTCTGGCTGGGCCAGTCAAGAATGGTCACAGAGTTGTTCTGAAGCCACTCCTTTGTTGTTTTAGCTGTTTGCTTAGGGTCATTGTCTTGTTGGAAGGTGAATCTTCAGCCAAGTCTACGGTCCAGAGCACTATGGAAGAGGTTTTCATCCAGGATATCTCTGTACTTGGCCACATTCATATTTCTTTCAATTGCAACCAGTGATCCTGTCCCTGCAGCTGAAATACACCCCCATAGCATGATGCTGCCACCACCATATTGCACTGTTGGGATTGTATTGGGAAGGTGATGAGAAGTGCCTGGTTTTCTCCACACATAACGCTTAGGGCCACGTCACACACACAGATAATTGTGCAGATATTGTTCGCAGATCTCTGGTTGCAGTGAAATCATGGACACATTTTCCATTTTGTGGCCATGTACAAATGTGACAATGTGTCCATGATTTCACTGCAACCAGAGATCTGCGAACAATATCTGCACAGATATCTGTGTGTGACGTGGCCCTTAGTATTATCACCAAAAAGTCCTATCTTCGTCTCATCAGACCACAGAATCTTATTTCTCATTGTATGGGAGTCTATCATGTGTTTTTTTGCAAACTCTATGTGGGCTTTCATATGTGTTACACTGAAGAGAGGTTTCCATCGGACCACTCTGCCATAAAGGCCAGACTGATGGGGAGCTGCAGTGATAATTGACTTTGTGTAACTTTATCCCATCTCCCTACTGCATATCTGGAGCTCAGCCACAGTGATCTTGGGGTTCTTCTTTACCTCACTCCCCAATGCTCTTCTCCCACAATTGCTCAGTTTGGCTGGACAGCCAGGTCTAGGTAGACTTCTGGTGGCCCCAAACTTTTTCCATTTAAGGATTATGGAGGCCACTGTGCTCTTGGGAACCTTGAGTACTGCAGAAATTCTTTAGTAACCTTGGCCAGATTTGTGTCTTGCCACAATTCTGTCTGAGCTCCTTGGGCAGTTCCTTTGACCTCATGATTCTAACTGTGAGCTGTGATGTCTTATATAGACAGGTGTGTGCATTTCCAAATCAAGTCCTATCAATTTAATTAACCCCTTCACCACCCAGCGATTTTTCATTTTCATTTTTTCCTACCCTTCTTTCAAGAGCCATAACTTTTTATTTTTCTGTCAATATAGATATATGAGAGTTTGTTTTTTGTGGGACAAGTTGTACTTTCAGAGGAAATAATTTATTTTACCATATAGTGTATGGGAAATGAATTCCAACAGCGGTGAAATTGCCAAAAGAGTGCAATTACATGTTTTTTATGGGGGGGTGGGGTTATTCACCATGTTCACTTTATGGTAAAACTGACGTGACGGTGTGATGCCCCAGGTCGGTACGAGTTAGTAGAAAGCAAACTTGCATACTTTTACTCTTAGCCAAGTGGTGAAAAAATTCTGAAGTTTGGAAAAAAAAAAAAGAAGAATTGCACTTTTTGTGCCATGTTCAGCAATCCATAGCACTCTCATTTTTCGAAATCGGGCTGCGTGATGGCTTATTTTTTGCGTTTTGAGCTGATGTTTACCCATTTTTGGGGAGATGTGCTGTTTTGATCCACCGTTATTGTGTTTTATAACAATGTTGCAGCGACCAAAATAAAGTAATTTTGGTGTTTGGATTTTTTTTTCCGTTACACAGTTTACAGCTCTGATTAATTGATTTTATATCTTGATAGATCAGGCATCTCTGAACGTGGCGATACCAAATAGGTGTATTTTTGTAATATTTTTAGTTTGAATGGGGCAAAAGGCAGGGTAAATTGAACTTTTGTTTTTTATCATATTTTTAAAAACTTTATTTTTTTAATGTATTCTTATTTTACACTGCCCCATAGTGTGCCACAGTGCTGCAGTGGTTGTTCGCCTGTGCTATGTCCCGATGAGCTGCAGGACATCAGGACATAGCACAAATGCTCACTGTGTGTGGTTGGCAGCGTTTGCCAACCACTCACAGGAGGTGATCCCTGACAGCATCCGGGGTCACTGCAGGACCCCGGGCTATCAGGTGACACTCTGAGATCCTGCAATCTTAAAACGGGATCACCGAACTCAGCAGGGAACAGTGCGGTCACATCACAACGCTTTTGGATCATGCTGTCAGTGAATGATAGTGCGATTCAAAGGGTTAACAGCACCAACTGGATCGTGGATCCGATCAGCTGAGATGTCGGGGAATTGATAAGAGCTCACTGCCGGAGCTCACATCAAAGTGCGGTACGCAACCCATGACGTACATGTGCGTCATGGGTCGTGAAGGGGCTAAACACAGTTGGACTCCAATGAAGGACTAGAACCATCTAAAGAAAATGGACAGCATGTGACTTAAATTTGAGTGTCTAAACAAAGGGTTTGAATACTTATGACCATGTGATATTTCAGTTTTTATTTTTTAATAAAAATTTATATATTTCTGGGTTTTTTATAGTCAACAAGGGGTGCAGAGTGTACATTAATGAAAAAAAAAATTGAACTTTTTTCCACTTACCAAATGGCTGCAAAGAAGCAAGGTGAAAAATGTAAAGGGGTCTGAATACTTTCCGTACCCACTGTAAATGTGCCCCTGCTATGTACTGTATAATGGCCGTGTCTGATTGTACAGGGACGTGGTCTGATCATACCACATCTCCTGGGCAGGGAAAGAAGCATAAAAGGATATAAACATTACAGCACAGGATCACAGCTCTTTTGCTTTAACGTAAAACATTTCACTGCCTGTTTTACTTTAAAGATAGAATTATTTGTGATCCCATGCTGTAATGTCTGTCTACTCTCTTACTTCCTCCCCGCCCAGGAGATAAGGTATGATTAGACCATGCCCCTGTACAGTCAGACACATCCATTACATAGTACATAGCAGGGACACATATATAAGATTATCTCAGCACAGGAGATGTGGTATGATCAGACCATGTCCCTGTATGGTCAGACACATCCATTACATAGTACATAGCAGGGACACATATATAAGATTATCTCAGCACAGGAGATGTGGTATGATCAGACCATGTCCCTGTATGGTCAGACACGGCCATTACACTGTACATAGCAGGGGCACATTTAAGATTATCTCAGCACAGGAACAATTTTTTAAACATCATCCAATTGTGGAAATTATTATTCTAAGATATATTAATTAAAATCATCTTTGTTCTTGGGAAGACTCCCCTAACATTTTACTTTGAAACTAAACAGTAATAGTATGTTTATGAATTCTCAGCACAATACACATGAATTGGTGTTATATAACAGAACAAGCTTAATAATTACAAGAAGAACACACGATGGATTTAAAAGAAAAACAATAAATACCCTGAGTTTGCACTTTTTTCAACCTTTGACCTGAAGTAAAACATGTTTGATAGGTTTTAGTTATTAACCAAGACACAGGGATGTCAGATCTACTTATGTTTTTATTATCCAATAATAATAAATAATTATTAATAATTATTATGGATAATAAAAACATAAGTACCGTACATCTGACATCCCTGTGTCTTGGTTCCTTCGGTCCTGGAGCAGCAGCGCGGACAGTGAGGCACTTCGTCCAAGAAAATCATCATGTAGGAGGGCAGGGACTGTAATAAAAAGTTCTCTCTCCCCAGAGTTCCCCTCCGTTCTCCGGTTCATTCATCTCTAGTGCTGATATGTAAACACTGATTGCCCAGGGCACAGACCATGCTGCTGCTGGCATGTACAGGATATGTGAACAAAGTCATTGTTGTCCTTGTCCTCTGTATGTGACTTGGTCAGTCAGACCAAGTCACATACGGAGGACAAACTAACACTGGCATGTTCAGGTCATGATGATGCTGATTGAACAGGGCACATACAGAGGACACGCTGGTGCTGGCATGTACAGGATGTGATGACACTGCCTGACCAGGGCACATACAGAGGACACGCTGGTGCTGGCATGTACAGGATGTGATGACACTGACTGACCAGGGCACATACAGAGGACACGCTGGTGCTGGCATGTACAGGATGTGATGACACTGACTGACCAGGGCACATACAGAGGACACGCTGGTGCTGGCATGTAGAGGATGTGATGACACTGACTGACCAGGGCACATACAGAGGACACGCTGGTGCTGGCATGTACAGGATGTGATGACACTAACTGACCAGGGCACATACAGAGAACGTGCTGGCATGTATAGGATGTGATGACACTGACTGACCAGGGCACATACAGAGGACACGCTGGTGCTGGCATGTACAGGATGTGATGACACTGACTGACCAGGGCACATACAGAGAACGTGCTGGCATGTATAGGATGTGATGACACTGACTGACCAGGGCAGATACAGAGGACACGCTGGTGCTGGTGTTGCGCCCCTGCGACCAGGAGGCCACAAAGGGAACTGCAGCCATGAAGGTAGGAAAGACAGTTGCACCCCAACACCCTCACAGATAGCCCACACAACCCACATACCAATAGAGGGCAGCACCCAAGCCGGAGCCTGGGAACTCTAGGCAGGCAAGGGGTGGTGGGTTTAGAGACAGTGGGTGGGTTAGCAAGCAGGTCAGGTGACAGAGGGTAGATATAGAGCAGGGGGAGGAGAAAGGAGTCAGTAGGCCGGTGTAGGCTGAGCAGCAAAGACAAAAGGCACATGTCCTGGAAGAGTGGGGTGGAAGGAGCGCAGAATCTGGAGAGCCAGTGTGAGCCACAGAGAGAAAGCCCATCCGGAGCCAGCACCCCAGGAGTGTGAGGGATGATAGGGCCAGTGATACTGGGCCCTAGAACCACAGCTGAGACGGCAGACTGCAGGCGGAGTAGTCCTCCTACTGAGCCCAAAGACTTGGTTAGAAGGAGCCTGGTAGAGCCTCACCCAGGAGGACTATTGGAGGCTAGGCTAGGAGCAGAGTGTCGGCTCTGAAGGGGACCGTTGATCCACCCGGTATCCCCAGACGGGGGACTCTAGCTACACGTTGGGGTTCCCACCCCAAAGGACAGGCAGCTCAGTGGCAACCCGGAGGACCCACAGGGGTCCAAGCCACCACCATACTGTCCGGAGTCACACACACCCAGTGAACAAGAGAGAGTCAAAAGCCTGGAAAGGACAGAGAACGAGTGAGGGGTCATAGAAAGAACAACCTGGCTGCATGGAGTAAAGGAACCCGGAGGGGAGAGTTGTGCCCGTGTAAGACTTGTGTTGTGAACTGTAACTGGAACTGTGACTGAACTGAGAAGGTTAAGAAGTAAACACGGTGAACCCTGACTCTGACTCCCTCGTATGATTCTGCCTGCACATGATGCCCTCCAAACAGGTCTGCAGAAGATTTCAACCTGCGGAGCCACTGCCTGTCAGCTCTGAACGCTGAAGGAGGATTTCTGCAGCATCATGACAGTAAGTGCACCGCAACCAGCACCAGCCAGCATCATACCCTACACCAGTGATGGCAAACCTATGGTACGCGTGCCACAGAGGGTGCGCAGCGCCCTCTCTGGTGGCACGCGGCCTCGCCGCTGCACTGCCGCTTTGAACTGCTGGTGCAATCGCGCCAGCAGTTCAAAGATGTGTTGGAGCGGAGGAGATATTTCTCCTCGCTCCGACACTGTCTGCTAGCCCCACCCGCCGGATCATGTGACTGCGGTCATGTGATGTGCTCAGCACCACGGGACCGCAGTCAGCCAGAGAAGAACTGCAGATATGAGAGGAGCAGCAGCCGGCGGTGGAAACAGGAATAGTAAGTTGAGTATGTGTCTTTTTTTAAATTAGAAGGAAGTATTTACCATAAGGATGGGGGCTACACAAGATGGGGCATTTACTATAAGGATGGGGGCTACACAAGATGGGGCATTTACTACAAGGATGGGGGCTACACAAGATGGGGCATTTACTACAAGGATGGGGGCTACACAAGATGGGGCATTTACTACAAGGATGGGGGCTATACAAGATGGGGCATTTACTATAAGGAGGGGGCAATACAAGGGGGGGCATTTACTATAAGGATTGGGGCTACACAAGATGGGGCATTTACTACAAGGATGGGGGCTATACAAGATGGGGCATTTACTACAAGGAGGGGGCAATACAAGGGGGAGCATTTACTATAAGGATGGGGGCATTACAAGGAGGAGACATTTACTACAAGGAGGGGGCAATACAAGGAGGATCCATTTACTATAAGGAAGGGGCATTTACTACAAGGATGGGGGCATTACAAGGAGGGGGCATGATGGGGCATTTATTACAAAGAGGGGCATGATGGGGCATTTATTACAAAGAGGGGCATGATGGGGCATTTATTACAAAGAGGGGCATGATGGGGCATTTATTACAAGGAGGAGGCATGATGGGGCACTACTACAAGGAGGAGGCATGATGGGGCACTACTACAAGGAGGAGGCATGATGGGGCACTACTACAAGGAGGAGGCATGATGGGGCACTACTACAAGGAGGAGGCATGATGGGGCACTACTACAAGGAGGAGGCATGATGGGGCACTACTACAAGGAGGAGGCATGATGGGGCACTACTACAAGGAGGAGGCATGATGGGTCACTACTACAAGGAGGAGGCATGATGGGTCACTACTACAAGGAGGAGGCATGATGGGTCACTACTACAAGGAGGAGGCATGATGGGTCACTACTACAAGGAGGAGGCATGATGGGTCACTACTACAAGGAGGAGGCATGATGGGTCACTACTACAAGGAGGAGGCATGATGGGTCACTACTACAAGGAGGAGGCATGATGGGGCACTACTACAAGGAGGAGGCATGATGGGGCACTACTACAAGGAGGAGGCATGATGGGGCACTACTACAAGGAGGAGGCATGATGGGGCACTACTACAAAGAGGAGGCATGATGGGGCACTACTACAAAGAGGAGGCATGATGGGGCACTACTACAAGGAGGAGGCATGATGGGGCACTACTACAAGGAGGAGGCATGATGGGGCACTACTACAAGGAGGAGGCATGATGGGGCACTACTACAAGGAGGAGGCATGATGGGGCACTACTACAAGGAGGAGGCATGATGGGGCACTACTACAAGGAGGAGGCATGATGGGGCACTACTACAAGGAGGAGGCATGATGGGGCACTACTACAAGGAGGAGGCATGATGCGGCACTACTACAAGGAGGAGGCATGATGCGGCATTACTGCAAGGAGGGGGCATGATGGAGCATTACTGCAAGGAGGGGGCATGATGGAGCATTACTGCAAGGAGGAGACATGATGGGGCATTTCTGCAATGAGGGGGCATGATGGGGCATTACTGCAAGGGGACAAGGATCGGGCATTACTGGAAGGGGACAAGGATGATGCATTACTGAAAGGGGACAAGGATGGGCATTTCTACAAGATGGGAGCAGAATGGGCCATTACTAAATGTGGACAAGGATGGGGCATTACTATAAGAAAGGGGCAGAATGGAGACATTACTGCAAGGAAGAGGGTCAGGATGAAGCACATAACTACAAGGAGAGGGTAAGGATGGCATGTACAGGATATGTGAACACTGACTGACCAGGGCACATACAGATGGCACGCTGGTGCTGGCATCTACAGGATATGTGAACACTGACCAGGGCACATACAGATGGCACGCTGGTGCTGGCATGTACAGGATATGTGAACACTGACCAGGGCACGCTGGTGCTGGCATGGACAGGATATGTGAACACTGACCAGGGCACGATGGTGCTGGCATGTACAGGATATGTGAACACTGACCAGGGCACGCTGGTGCTGGCATGTACAGGATATGTGAACACTGACCAGGGCACATACAGATGGCACGCTGGTGCTGGCATGTACAGGGTATGTGAACACTGACCAGGGCACGCTGGTGCTGGCATGGACAGGATATGTGAACACTGACTGACCAGGGCACATATAGATGGCACGCTGGTGCTGGCATGTACAGGATATGTGAACACTGACCAGGGCACGCTGGTGCTGGCATGGACAGGATATGTGAACACTGACTGACCAGGGCACATATAGATGGCACGCTGGTGTTGGCATGTACAGGATATGTGAACACTGACTGACCAGGGCACATATAGATGGCACGCTGGTGCTGGCATGTACAGGATATGTGAACACTGACCAGGGCACGCTGGTGCTGGCATGGACAGGATATGTGAACACTGACTGACCAGGCACATACAGATGGCACGCTGGTGCTGGCAATGGACAGGATATGTGAACACATGACCAGGGCACGCTGGTGCTGGCATGTACAGGATATGTGAACACTGACCAGGGCACGCTGGTGCTGGCATGTACAGGATATGTGAACACTGACCAGGGCACATACAGATAGCACGCAAGGAGGGGCAATACAAGGAGGATACATTTACTATAAGGATGGGGGCATTTACTACAAGGAAGGGGCATTTACTACAAGGATGGGGCATTACAAGGAGGGGGCATGATGGGGCATTTATTACAAAGAGGGGCATGATGGGGCATTTATTACAAAGAGGGGCATGATGGGGCATTTATTACAAGGAGGAGGCATGATGGGCACTACTACAAGGAGGAGGCATGATGGGGCACTACTACAGAGGAGAGCATGATGGGGCACTACTACAAGGAGGAGGCATGATGGGGCACTACTACAAAGAGGAGGCATGATGGGGCACTACTACAAGGAGGAGGCATGATGGGGCACTACTACAAGGAGGAGGCATGATGGGGCACTACTACAAGGAGGAGGCATGATGGGGCACTACTACAAGGAGGAGGCATGATGGGGCACTACTACAAGGAGGAGGCATGATGCGGCACTACTACAAGGAGGAGGCATGATGCGGCACTACTACAAGGAGGAGGCATGATGCGGCATTACTACAAGGGGGGGGCATGATGGAGCATTACTGCAAGGAGGGGGCATGATGGAGCATTACTGCAAGGAGGAGACATGATGGGGCATTTCTGCAATGAGGGGGCATGATGGGGCATTACTGCAAGGGGACAAGGATCGGGCATTACTGGAAGGGGACAAGGATGATGCATTACTGAAAGGGGACAAGGATGGGGCATTTCTACAAGATGGGAGCAGAATGGGCCATTACTAAATGTGGACAAGGATGGGGCATTACTATAAGAAAGGGGGCAGAATGGAGACATTACTGCAAGGAAGAGGGTCAGGATGAAGCACATAACTACAAGGAGAGGGTAAGGATGGAGAAATTACTACAGGAAGATGGTCAGGATGGACCACGTACCTAGAAGGAGAGCGTCAGGATGGAGCACGTAACTACAAGAAGACGGTCAGGATGGACTACGTACCTACAAGGAGAGGGTCAAGATTGATGGAGACATTACTACAAGGAGAGGATCAGGATGGAGCACATAACTAAAAGAAGAGGGTCAGGATGGAGCACATAGCTTCAAGGAAAGGGTCAGGATGGAGCACGTAGCTACAAGGAAAGGGTCAGGATGGAGCACATAGCTACAAGGAAAGGGTCAGGATGGAGCACATAGCTACAAGGAAAGGTCAGGATGGAGCACATAGCTACAAGGAAAGGGTCAGGATGGAGCACATAACTACTATCTATCTATCTCTAATATTCTTCCAATTTTTTCTTCATACAGATCAGTCCACCTGCTGTGTCTGGAAAGGCCAGTGGGAGCAGCTCCGCTTCAATGTGAAGTTCACATGAGCTGGATGACCACTGCTGAAGAGAAGACTGCAAAGGTAAGTTTAAAATCAATTAATTGTTAAAATAATAGAACTTATCAGGGTGTAAAGACTACAAGCGCTGTACAGGCAAGAGAGTTGTCAGCTGCTGACTCTTCCCCTGTGCAGCTCTTGTGACTGCCACATTTATGATAAATTGCCCTATCGGGCACTTCACCATAAAGTATTAGGTTTTAGGTTGCAGATTGGGCACTCGGTCTCGTAAAGGTTCGCCATCACTGCCCTACACTATAGACTTTATCATCACTGCCCCGGGAACCCAGTTCTACCCGTGGAGAGCTATTGCATCTTAGCTGCTATTACATCATCCCCGGAGGTTCTGCAGCAGCGGTGGTCCCGCCACTGACCACACACCGTGGGTGGCGTCACGACTGACAATATCCCCTGTACACATTCCCCTTTTCACTGCCAGGCCCGGGACACGGTCCGGACCAGGACCACCTGTGACATCCCCAGTAGCAGACCCGGTCCGGTACCGAGTACCCCGTCCCAGTGGGCTCAACACTGGCATGTACAGGATGTGATGACACTGCCTGACCAGGGCACATACAGATGGCACGCTGGTGCTGGCATGTAAAGGATATGTGAACACTGACTGACCAGGGCACATACAGATGGCACGCGGGTGCTGGCATGTACAGGATATGTGAACACTGACTGACCAGGGCACATACAGAGGGCACGCTGGTGCTGGCATGTACAGGATATGTGAACACTGACTGACCAGGGCACATACAGAGGGCACGCTGGTGCTGGCATGTACAGGATATGTGAACACTGACTGACCAGGGCACATACAGATGGCACGCTGGTGCTGGCATGTAAAGGATATGTGAACACTGACTGACCAGGGCACATACAGAGGACACGCTGGTGCTGGCATGTACAGGATATGTGAACACTGCCTGACCAGGGCACATACAGAGGACACGCTGGTGCTGGCATGTACAGGATGTGATGACACTGACTGACCAGGGCACATACAGAGGACACGCTGGTGCTGGCATGTACAGGATATGTGAACACTGACTGACCAGGGCACATACAGATGGCACGCTGGTGCTGGCATGTACAGGATATGTGAACACTGACCAGGGCACATACAGATGGCACGCTGGTGCTGGCATGTACAGGATATGTGAACACTGACCAGGGCACGCTGGTGCTGGCATGGACAGGATATGTGAACACTGACCAGGGCACGCTGGTGCTGGCATGTACAGGATATGTGAACACTGACCAGGGCACGCTGGTGCTGGCATGTACAGGATATGTGAACACTGACCAGGGCACATACAGATGGCACGCTGGTGCTGGCATGTACAGGATATGTGAACACTGACCAGGGCACGCTGGTGCTGGCACGGACAGGATATGTGAACACTGACTGACCAGGGCACATATAGATGGCACGCTGGTGCTGGCATGTACAGGATATGTGAACACTGACCAGGGCACATACAGATGGCACGCTGGTGCTGGCATGTACAGGATATGTGAACACTGACCAGGGCACATACAGATGGCACGCTGGTGCTGGCATGTACAGGATATGTGAACACTGACTTACCAGGGCACATACAGATGGCACGCTGGTGCTGGCATGTACAGGATATGTGAACACTGACCAGGGCACATACAGATGGCACGCTGGTGCTGGCATGTACAGGATATGTGAACACTGACCAGGGCACATACAGATGGCACGCTGGTGCTGGCATGTACAGGATATGTGAACACTGACCAGGGCACATACAGATGGCACGCTGGTGCTGGCATGTACAGGATGTGATGACACTGACTGACCAGGGCACATACAGAGGACACGCTGGTGCTGGCATGTACGGATGTGATGACACTGACTGACCAGGGCACATACAGAGGACACGCTGGTGCTGGCATGTACAGGATATGTGAACACTGACTGACCAGGGCACATACAGATGGCACGCTGGTGCTGGCATGTACAGGATATGTGAACACTGACTGACCAGGGCACATACAGAGGACACGCTGGTGCTGGCATGTACAGGATATGTGAACACTGACTGACCAGGGCACATACAGATGGCACGCTGGTGCTGGCATGTACAGGATATGTGAACACTGACCAGGGCACATACAGAGGACACGCTGGTGCTGGCATGTACAGGATATGTGAACACTGACTGACCAGGGCACATACAGATGGCACGCTGGTGCTGGCATGTACAGGATATGTGAACACTGACTGACCAGGGCACATACAGATGGCACGCTGGTGCTGGCATGTACAGGATATGTGAACACTGACCAGGGCACATACAGATGGCACGCTGGTGCTGGCATGTACAGGATATGTGAACACTGACCAGGGCACATACAGATGGCACGCTGGTGCTGGCATGTACAGGATATGTGAACACTGACTACCAGGGCACATACAGATGGCACGCTGGTGCTGGCATGTACAGGATATGTGAACACTGACTTACCAGGGCACATACAGATGGCACGCTGGTGCTGGCATGTACAGGATATGTGAACACTGACCAGGGCACATACAGATGGCACGCTGGTGCTGGCATGTACAGGATATGTGAACACTGACCAGGGCACATACAGATGGCACGCTGCTGCTGGCATGTACAGGATGTGATGACACTGACTGACCAGGGCACATACAGAGGACACGCTGGTGCTGGCATGTACAGGATGTGATGACACTGACTGACCAGGGCACATACAGAGGACACGCTGGTGCTGGCATGTACAGGATATGTGAACACTGACTGACCAGGGCACATACAGATGGCACGCTGGTGCTGGCATGTACAGGATATGTGAACACTGACTGACCAGGGCACATACAGAGGACACGCTGGTGCTGGCATGTACAGGATATGTGAACACTGACTGACCAGGGCACATACAGATGGCACGCTGGTGCTGGCATGTACAGGATATGTGACACTGACTGACCAGGGCACATACAGAGGACACGCTGGTGCTGGCATGTACAGGATATGTGAACACTGACTGACCAGGGCACATACAGATGGCACGCTGGTGCTGGCATGTACAGGATTGTGACACTGACTGACCAGGGCACATACAGAGGACACGCTGGTGCTGGCATGTACAGGATATGTGAACACGACTGACCAGGGCACATACAGATGGCACGCTGGTGCTGGCATGTACAGGATATGTGAACACTGACTGACCAGGGCACATACAGATGGCACGCTGGTGCTGGCATGTACAGGATATGTGAACACACTGACCAGGGCACATACAGATGGCACGCTGGTGCTGGCATGTACAGGATATGGAACACTGACCAGGGCACATACAGATGGCACGCTGGTGCTGGCATGTACAGGATATGTGAACCACTGACCAGGGCACATACAGATGGCACGCTGGTGCTGGCATGTACAGGATATGTGACACTGACTGACCAGGGCACATACAGAGACACGCTGGTGCTGGCATGTACAGGATGTGTGACACTGACTGACCAGGGCACATACAGAGGCACGCTGGTGCTGGCATGTACAGGATATGTGAACACTGACTGACCAGGACACATACAGATGGCACGCTGGTGCTGGCATGTACAGGATATGTGAACACTGACTGACCAGGGCACATACAGAGGACACGCTGGTGCTGGCATGTACAGGATATGTGAACACTGACTGACCAGGCACATACAGATGGCACGCTGGTGCTGGCATGTACAGGATGTGATGACACTGACTGACCAGGGCACATACAGAGGACACGCTGGTGCTGCATGTACAGGATGTGATGAACACTGACTGACCAGGGCACATACAGAGGACACGCTGGTGCTGGCATGTACAGGATATGTGAACACTGACTGACCAGGGCACATACAGATGGCACGCTGGTGCTGGCATGTACAGGATATGTGAACACTGACTGACCAGGGCACATACAGATGGCACGCTGGTGCTGGCATGTACAGGATATGTGAACACTGACCAGGGCACATACAGATGGCACGCTGGTGCTGGCATGTACAGGTATGTGAACACTGACTTACCAGGGCACATACAGATGGCACGCTGGTGCTGGCATGTACAGGATATGTGAACACTTGACCAGGCACATACAGATGGCACGCTGGTGCTGGCATGTACAGGATATGTGAACACTGAGACCAGGGCACATACAGATGGCACGCTGGTGCTGGCATGTACAGGATATGTGAACACTGAGACCAGGGCACATACAGATGGACCGCTGGTGCTGGCATGTACAGGATGTGAGACACTGACTGACCAGGGCACATACAGAGGACACGCTGGTGCTGGCATGTACAGGATGTGATGACACTGACTGACCAGGGCACATACAGAGGACACGCTGGTGCTGGCATGTACAGGATATGTGAACACTGACTGACCAGGACACATACAGATGGCACGCTGGTGCTGGCATGTACAGGATATGTGAACACTGACTGACCAGGGCACATACAGAGGACACGCTGGTGCTGGCATGTACAGGATATGTGAACACTGACTGACCAGGGCACATACAGATGGCACGCTGGTGCTGGCATGTACAGGATGTGATGACACTGACTGACCAGGGCACATACAGAGGACACGCTGGTGCTGGCATGTACAGGATGTGATGACACTGACTGACCAGGGCACATACAGAGGACACGCTGGTGCTGGCATGTACAGGATATGTGAACACTGACTGACCAGGGGCCATACAGATGGCACGCTGGTGCTGGCATGTACAGGATGTGATGACACTGACTGACCAGGGCACATACAGAGGACACGCTGGTGCTGGCATGTACAGGATGTGATGACACTGACTGACCAGGGCACATACAGAGGACACGCTGGTGCTGGCATGTACAGGATATGTGAACACTGACTGACCAGGGCACATACAGATGGCACGCTGGTGCTGGCATGTACAGGATATGTGAACACTGACTGACCAGGGCACATACAGATGGCACGCTGGTGCTGGCATGTACAGGATATGTGAACACTGACTGACCAGGGCACATACAGATGGCACGCTGGTGCTGGCATGTACAGGATATGTGAACACTGACTGACCAGGGCACATACAGATGGCACGCTGGTGCTGGCATGTACAGGATATGTGAACACTGACCAGGGCACATACAGAGGACACGCTGGTGCTGGCATGTACAGGATATGTGAACACTGACTGACCAGGGCACATACAGATGGCACGCTGGTGCTGGCATGTACAGGATATGTGAACACTGACCAGGGCACATACAGAGGACACGCTGGTGCTGGCATGTACAGGATATGTGAACCGACTGACCAGGCACCATACAGAGGTGGCAACGCTGTGCTGGCATGTACAGGATTGTGAACACTGACTGACCAGGGCACATACAGAGGACACGCTGGTGCTGGCATGTACAGGATATTGTGAACACTGACTGACCAGGGCACATACAGATGGCACGCTGGTGCTGGCATGTACAGGATATGTGAACACTGACGACCAGGGCACATACAGATGGCACGCTGGTGCTGGCATGTACAGGATATGTGAACACTGACTGACCAGGGCACATACAGATGGACACGCTGGTGCTGGCATGTACAGGATATGTGAACACTGACTGACCAGGGCACATACAGATGGCACGCTGGTGCTGGCATGTACAGGATATGTGAACACTGACCAGGGCACATACAGAGGCACGCTGGTGCTGGCATGTACAGGATATGTGAACACTGACTACCAGGGCACATACAGATGGCACGCTGGTGCTGGCATGTACAGGATATGTGAACACTGACTGAGGCACATACAGATGGCACGCTGGTGCTGGCATGTACAGGATATGTGAACACTGACCAGGGCACATACAGATGGCACGCTGGTGCTGGCATGTACAGGATATGTGAACACTGCTACCAGGGCACATACAGATGGCACGCTGGTGCTGGCATGTACAGGTATGTGAACACTGACCAGGGCACATACAGATGGCACGCTGGTGCTGGCATGTACAGGATATGTGAACACTGACCAGGGCACATACAGAGGCACGCTGGTGCTGGCATGTACAGGATATGTGAACACTGACCAGGGCACATACAGATGGCACCTGGTGCTGGCATGTACAGGATATGTGACACTGACTGACCAGGCACATACAGAGGACACGCTGGTGCTGGCATGTACAGGATATGTGAACACTGACTGACCAGGGCACATACAGAGGACACGCTGGTGCTGGCATGTACAGGATATGTGAACACTGACTGACCAGGCACATACAGATGGCACGCTGGTGCTGGCATGTACAGGAATGTGAACACTGACTGACCAGGGCACATACAGAGGACACGCTGTGCTGGCATGTACAGGATATGTGAACACTGACTGACCAGGGCACATACAGATGGCACGCTGGTGCTGGCATGTACAGGATGTGATGACACTGACTGACCAGGGCACATACAGAGGACACGCTGGTGCTGGCATGTACAGGATGTGATGACACTGACTGACCAGGGCACATACAGAGGACACGCTGGTGCTGGCATGTACAGGATATGTGAACACTGACTGACCAGGCACATACAGATGGCACGCTGGTGCTGGCATGTACAGGATAGTGAGACACTGACTGACCAGGGCACATACAGAGGACACGCTGGTGCTGGCATGTACAGGATATGTGAACACTGACTGACCAGGGCACATACAGATGGCACGCTGGTGCTGGCATGTACAGGATATGTGAACACTGACTGACCAGGGCACATACAGAGGACACGCTGGTGCTGGCATGTAAAGGATATGTGAACACTGACTGACCAGGGCACATACAGAGGACACGCTGGTGCTGGCATGTACAGAATATGTGAACACTGACTGACCAGGGCACATACAGATGGCACGCTGGTGCTGGCATGTACAGGATATGTGAACACTGACTGACGTCGGTATACATGTAAATATTCACGACAGCATGTACAGAGCGGAATAGTGCGGCCCCACTGACCTGTGTCCCGGCAGCACTGGCTGATGCCGTCACTCACAGCTGTGTGTGCACCTACAGTACATATGTTATCAGTCCCGACGAGTCCGCTAAGTGCACGGCCCCGCCCCTGCAGTCAGGTGACCACTTCGGTTACTAGTATCCCGCCCACAGGCCGGCGTCATGACGTCACTCCCCACAGAGAGCAAGTCTCGGTGTTTTGATGACGTGTATCGTGTGAGTCCATCCTGGGGCTGAGCGCTGTGCAGTTAGTGGGTGCGCGGCCACTACAGCTCCAGGTGCGATGTCACACGGTGGAGGACGCAAGAACACCACCTGGGCCGGAACACCACGTCTATGTAGGCCTTCTGCTGTACTACCCATTATAGCGTGTGCCCCAATGGCCGATGTCCCACATGGACCTATGGCCCTGGTCAGTGATCTGGAGCAGAATACTGTGGACAGTGAGCACTGTATTGCAGGATGGGGGCATATACACTGGTGATTTACAATTAGAGAACAATGTGTGATCACTTGATTTCTTCAGACAATGTCATCTACGTTGATCATCATATGATGGCTTTTGTGTAAGGCTGGTTTCACACTACAAATATTTAATTTCCGATGCTGTCTGATAAAAATCGGACAGCATCGGACCGATTTTGGCCCCATGCAGCCCTATGGGCATCGACCAAATCGAATGTGCTCTAAATGGCATCCAATTTGGTCCGATCCGATTATGTCGATTTTTTTTATCGGAGCATGCTCCGATATTTGCAACGAAAATAAAATCGGACAAACTCGGATCGGACCAAATCGGATGCTATTTAGTGCACATCCGATTCGGTCTGATGTTTTTAACATGGGGCCCTATGGAGCAGGTCCCGAAGATACATCTGATGTGTCCTCGGACCCGATTTTACTGTACTGAGCATGCCAATACAGTAAAACTGCTCCTAACTGGGAAAGCAGGGGTTAAAAAATAAAAATATGTATGCTCACCTGTCACCGAGGCCCTCGGCGTCTCCCGCACGGTCCCGCAGCTCCTGGTGTCCTTGCGGTGTCTCCAGGGGTCTTCTGAACAGGACCTGCCGTGACATCAGTCGCGTGACCGCAGGTTACACCATTTTAACAGGCAGTCACGTGATTGTGACACCACAGCAGGTCCTGTTCAGAAAAAGAAGACCATTGGAGACACTGTGAGGACACCGGGAGACGGCGGGGGCCTCGGGGACAAGTGAGCATACATTGTTTTTTTTTTGTTTTCTTTTTAAACAGGCCGGAGGGAGTGATTTTATGTCAGAATCGGACGCCTATTTGGCATCTGATTCAGGCATCAGAAGGGAGCGATGCTGTCCGATTTTATCGGACAGCATCGGCTCCCTTAAAAATCGTAATGTGAAAGTAGCCTAAGGGGTACACCATGCCACTAGAACAATGTATTCCAAAATAACCAAAGTTTATCAACTTAAAACCTTTATTTTACACAAAATGTGATCATCATAATTAGAGAACTGCAATAACTAGCACAGAAAAATGAATAATATATAATCTATTTATATAGTGCTATTAATTCCATAGCACTTTACATACATGAGTAATGCTGTCTTTCTTGGTTCTAAATATCCTATCAGTATGTCTTTACAATGTGGGAGGAAACCCACACAAACAGGGAAGAACATACAAACTCCTTGCAGATGTCCTTGGTGGGAATTGAGCCCAGGGCCTCAGGTCCCCAGTGCTGCAAGGGCTGCAGTGCTAACCACTTGACCACATGTTGCCCATATTTTGTAAGTATTATTTATATAGCACCATTAAAGGGAACTTGTCCCCCAATAAGCTTTCTAACCTTTTTAATACCGTCCCTGCAGCCTTACAATACATTCTAACACATCCCTGACTTACCTTTTTTACTAATCTACAAGTACAATAATGTAGTTAGGAAACTTACAAAATTCTTGTCACAGGGGCGTTCCTCCAAGGCATTTTGACCGGTAGGCAGGTCCCCTTGTGCCGCTCTACCCCTGCCTCGCCGTTGTAATACGCCCTAATGGGCGTCTTTATACAAATACAGAGCGCAGACACGATTTCAATATCGCGCCTGCAACGTCACCGCTGCGACGCGGTCATGTGACGCTGGGACGCGTCACAGGGCTTACAGGCAGACTTCGCGCATGCGCACATTGCATGCTGAAGTCTGCCTGTGTGCGATCCACCTACCGGTCAAAATGCCTTGGTAGAACGCCCCTGTGACAAAAATTTTGTAAGTTTCCTAACTACATTTTTGTACTTGTAGATTAGTAAAAAAGGTGAGACAGGGATGTGTTAGAATGTATTGTAAGGCTGCCGGGACAGGTATTAATAGGTTAGAAAACTTATTTGGGGTGACAGGTTCCCTTTAATTCCATGGTGCTGTACATGAGAAGCGGTTACATACAAAATTATAGATATAGTTTACAGTAAACAAATTAACAATGACAGGCTGGTACAGAGGGGAGAGGACCCTGCCCTTGCAGATTTACATTCTACAGAATATTGGAGAGGAGACAGTAGGTCCGGGGTGCGGCAGCTCCAGTGGCGGTGGGGCGGCAGCTCGGTCATTGCAGGCTATAAGCTCTCCTGGAGAGATGGGTTTTCAGGTTCTGTCTGAAGGATCCGAGCGTTGTGGATAATCGAACGTGTTGGGGCATAGAATTCCAGAGGATGACGGATATTCGGGAGAAATCTTGGAGGCGGTTGTGTGAGGAACGAATAAGTGTGGAGGAAAGGAGAGGAGGAGGTCCTGGGAGGATCAAAGATTAAGTGACGGAAGATAGTGGAGGATTAGTTCAGAGATATAGGGAGGAGACAGGTTATGGATGGCTTTGTAGGTCAGTGTTAGTAGCTTGAACTGGATTCGTTGGGGAATTGGGAGCCAGTGAAGACATTTGCAGAGAGGAAAAAGAGGGGAGTAGCGAGGAGAGAGGTGGATTAGTCGTGCAGCAGAGCTGAGGACAGATTGGAGAGGTGCAAGAGAATTAGAATGGAGGCCACAGAGGAGTATGTTGTGGTAATCGAGGCTGGAGATGATGAGGACATGTACAAGAGTTTTAGTAGATTGAGGGTTGAGGAAGAGATGGATTCTGGAAATATTTTTGAGCTGGAGGCATCAGGAGGTAGCAAGAGTTTGGATGTGCGGTTTGAAGGACAGGGCAGAGTCAGAGTTACTCCAAGGCAGCGAATTTCAGGTGCGGGAGAGTGTGTTATGCCGTTTACCATAATAGATTGGGTAGGGAAGATACATGAGATTGTAAAGAGATGATGAATTCAGTTTTGGGGTGGCTCAGTGGTTAGCGCTGCAGCCTTGCAGTGCTGAGGTCTTGCGTTCAATTCCCACTAAGGATAACATCTGCAAGGAGTTTGTATGTTTTCCCTGTGTTTGCTTGGGTTTCCTTTGGGCACTCCGGTTTCCTCCCACATTGTAAAGACATACTGATGGGAGGTTTAGATTGTGAGTCTCAATGGGGACAGCATTAATGATGTATGTAAAGCGCTGTGTAATTATAGCTTTATATAAATGAATATATGAGGGGCGCCTGAAAAGTTTGAGGCCCACCCATGAAATCTTTTTTGCATGATCTTATTTTGCAATGCAATATGTTATTTAGTTAGTTGAAAGGTCTCGTGAGCAATCTGGATTTATTTAGATTTTTTTTTTTGTTTCCGTTACAGCATTTTAAAGTTGGGTCACAAGGCAGAAATATGGAAATGCGACAGTTCACACATCGGCTGTTGCAATGGCTGCAATTCACTCCTGTGGTTTCCAATTGCTTCAGCACCCACCCTATTCCCCTGATTTGGCTCCCTCGGACTATCACCTATTCGCACAGATGAAAAAGCACCTTGGTGGAAGTCATGGTGCAGCCATTGCAACAGCCGATGTGTGAACCGCCGCATTTCCATATTTCAGCCTTGCGACTCAACTTTAAAATGCTGTAACGGAAACAAAAAAAATCAAAATAAGTCCAGATTGCTCATGAGACCTCTCAACTAACTAAGGGCCGCTTTACACAAACCAACTTCTGTGTCCAACTTCTGAACAGATCTCTGGTTGCAGTGAAATCATGGACACATTGTTACATTTGTACACAGCCACAAAATGGAGCAATGTGTCCATGATTTCACTGCAACCAGAGATCTGTTCAGAAGTTGGTCACAGAAGTTGGTGTGTGTAAAGCGGCCCTAAATAACATATTGCATTGCAAAACAAGACCATGCAAAAAAAGATTTCATGGGTCGGCCTCGAACTTTTTAGGCGCCCCTCGTATATTATTATTTTGTATACATTGAGTTTTAGGAAGCGAGAGGTGAAGTAGGATATAGCTGACAGACACTCCAGGAGTCTGGGCCAGAGAGGTAAATCTAAGGCCCCATTCACACACTGCTTTTTTTGCTGCAGATTTTTACGCACAAGCTCAAAAAAAGCAAGGAGTGGAACAATCAAAACCGGGAGTGGCACACTCAGAGGAAAGGTCTAAAGGCCACTTCACACACACAGATATCTGAGTCCAATATCTGAACAGATCTCTGGTTGCAGTGAAATCATGGATACATTGCTCCATGTTGTACACAGCCACAAAATGGAGCAATGTAGCCATGATTTCACTGCAACCAGAGATCTGTTCAGATATTGGACTCAGATATCTGTGTGTGTGAAGTGGCCTGAATGGAAACAAGTGCTCCACTTATATGTTTAATCACCCACTCCTGGTTTGTGATGAGCTTGTGCTTAAAGGGAACCTGACCCCAGAAACGGACCCCCCCCAGCATCTTTATACCTGTCCCTGCACCCCCTCCTATCATTGCTAGCCATCCCTTTTGCATAAAAAAATTATTTGGTAAAGATGATAAATGAGGTTATATTACCTCACCCTGTGTGGCTTCTCTGTTTTTGAGAAGCCGCAAAAGGCGGTGCTGGCTGCTTCTCCCCGCCGCCTGCGGTGTAATTATGCACGCCCCGATGGGCATGCTAACAAGCTCTGAGCCTCGGCGACGAAAATCACGTCATACCGGCTGTACCGCCCCTTGAATGACTAGCAGAGGCTCTGAGCTTACTACCACACCCATCGGGGGCGTGCATAATTACGCCGCAGGCAGCGGGGAGAAGCAGCCAGCACCGCCTTTTACGGCTTCTCAAAAACAGAGAAGCCACACAAGGCGAGGTAATATAACTTCATTTATCATCTTTACCAAATCGTATTTTTATGCAAAAGGGATGGCTAGCAAATATAGGAGGGGGTGCAGGGACAGGTATAAGGGTATGTGCACACTGGTAGGCGGGTTGGTCGGCGGCGGCTGGGCGGACCCGCCAGGAAGCTCTGCAGGCGTCCACCGGCTTCCTGGCGGGTATGTGCGCCGGGTGCCGGGCGGGTGCACAGCGGGTTAGCGGCGGTGGTTCTGCAGCGGCTGGAAGCAGCACATGATTCTGCTTGCAGCCGCTGCAGAACCGGCCGGTTTATAGAACATGCACATTCGTTGCTAACCCGCTGGGAACCCAGCGGGTTAGCAACAGATGAGCATGTGTAAACCGCCGGTGTGTGCACAGCGGGTGTCGGTTTACATAGGTTTTAATGTTAATCCAAACGCCGGTTTGGATTAACATAAATTTACATAAAACTTATGTAAACCGACCGGCGGTTTACACTGCTAAACCGACCCTAACCCGGCATATGTGCACATACCCTAAAGATGCTGGGGGGGTCAGGTTCTCTTTAAAAATATGCAGCAAAAAAGCATTGTGTGAATGGGGCCTGAGTGTCGTCAGCGTACAGGTGGTACTGGAAGCCATGGGACTTTGAGTTGTCCTAGGCCAAGGGTATAGATTGAAAAAAGTAATTAGGTAGGTAACCTAGGTTTATTTAATCAGTTACATTATTATTTATTTATAGAGCACCGTTGAATCCATGGTGCTGTACATGAGAAAGGGTTACATACAAATAAGTTAATAATACAATGAACAAACTAACAGTGACAGACTGGTACAGAGGGGAGAGAGGACCCTGCCCTTGTGGGCTTACATTCTACAGGGCACTGGGAAGGGGAACAGTAGGTTGGGTCTGCTCAGGTGGTGGTGGTGGAGCGCCGGGTCCAGTAAGGTGAGTTGGCACCGTGGTCATTGTAGGCATTAGGCTGTTCTGAAGAGATGAGTTTTCAGGTTCCGAGCGTAGGGGACAGTCGGACGTTTTGAAGTGCAGGAGAAGGTTTTGGGAAGATCAAAAATTACGAGTTAGATGATATCAGGAGATTAGTTCAGAGATATATGGGGGGACAGATTGCAGATGACTTTGTAAAGCTCCCGTCACACACAACGACGCAGCAGCGATCCCGATAACGATCCTGTAGGGATCGTTGGTGCGTCGTTACCTGGTCGCTGGGGAGCTGTGAAATAGGCAGATCTCCTCAGGGAGCTACCTCCACATCGCTAGAAGCGGGAGGACACTGGTAACTATGATAAACAGCGGGTATCTAGGCATTGCGCGTTTTCTAGATACACGGTGTTTACCATTGTTACCAGCCTGTGAGGTTGCTGACTGTTGGTCTCCCGCTGTCACACGCAGCGATGTGTGCTGACCAGCGGGTGCGAAACGACCAAAAAATGACCCAGAGCACTTTGTAACGATCAGCGATCTTACAGCTGGGGTCTGATCGCTGCTAAGTGTCACACATAACGAGATCGTTAGCGAGCTCGCTGTTACGTCACCAAACCTGCAAAGACAAAGTGCAAAAATCTGCACAAGAGTCACACTAAAAGCACTCTGTTATAATAAATTTTCAGTTTTCAGCAAGTGCTGTAAAAAAAAGGGTCTAAAACAGGGCTATTGGTTTGTATGTTTTTTGCAAAAAATATACTATAAGCTGCCTCACCTCGTCACGGTTGCCCAGAAAGAGGCAAGCACAAAGCAATCAGACACACGCAGGTGTCCAGATGATGTTGTTGGTCTGGCCTTATACCATGGTGTGGGGCTTTTTATACATGGTTTGAACAAAGGAAGGAAGATATCACAATAAAGGCGTTTACATTGCAAAAACAAAGAATATAATAATTAGATCATGACATTATTTACAAGCATTGCAGTAAAACTATAGTCTTATATGCGTCTATGTTGCTCTATGTCGATTCAGGGATGTTGGCATTTTTGACATCTGTGATCTCTGCTGACATAACTTCAAAGACCGAAAACTTTATTGGAAACTTAGTTTCATTATCAATTCAATAAACCTATTATTCATGACTATGTATCACCACCTATCAAATACATAATCCATTTTTTCTTTTTTATTTAAAGGAAACCTGACCCCTCCAAATGACCCCCAACTCTATGAATACTTGTCCCTGCACCCTTAAAGATCATTAGCAGCAGTCCTTTTGTGTAAAAAAAAAGCGTTCAGTAACATTGTGAAAAACGCTATTACACACTTACATGTCAGGGACTTCTTCACATTGAATAAGTCTCACAGGGCGTTCCCTGTGAGACTATAAGCCTTATGACGCGCTCATTATCACGCCCTGATGGGCGTGATAACTAATCCTAATCCTCCTCGCCCTGCAGAAAGGGCGTAATAGCCGGTGTGACGCTATTTGCGTCACATCCAGTCCTGGTGACGTGTGTACACCCTTTAGGTGTAAGCTGACAAGCTGCGCATGCGCAATGCGCATGGTGAGGTCGGCTTACACCTAAAGGGTGTACACACGTCACCAGGAACAGATGTGACGCAAATAGCATCACACCGGCTATTTGCCCTTTCGCAGGGCGAGGAGGATTAGGATTAGTTATCACCCCATAAGGGCGTGATAATGAGCGCGTCAAAGGGCTTATAGTCTCACAGGGAACGCCCTGTGAGACTTATTCAATGTGAAGAAGTCCCTGACATGTAAGTGTGTAATAGCGTTTTTCACAATGTTACTGAACACTTTTTTTTACACAAAAGGACTGCTGCTAATGATCTTTAAGGGTGCAGGGACAGGTATTAATAGAGTTGGGGGTCATTTGGAGGGGTCAGGTTCCCTTTAACCTACCTAGACCTTCTTATACTTACTAAGAGAACTCTTGTTATTTATGTCTCTGCTGGTGGCAGAACTTTGCATCTCATTAGCTGCAGAGTTAGTTTGCTCAAGTCTGCCTAAGATAGTTGCTTGGTACAACATGGCTGCTTTGAGCAGAATCTGTATGACAGTGTCTTACAAAAGGGTGAACTGAAAAACATTCAAACGTGAAACAGCACAAATTAGAAACTGGCACAAAGAGCAATCCAAATGTGATACCAAGAGGCTATTGGTTTACATGACTCTTGCAGAGTTAAAGGGAATCTGACCTCTACAAATGACCCCCCAGCCTGTTTTAACCTGTTCCTGCACCATAGTAATCCATTTGTAACCATCCTTTCTGTCCCTAAACCGCTATGAGAAAGTTTATAAAAGTAGTTTATTTACCTCTTATTCTGCAGCTTCTCATTATATGAGAAACCGCAAAAGGCGGCTTATGTGGCTCTCCCCGCCGGCGGCGTGTTAATTATGCACGCCCATATGGGCATGCTATAGAGCAGACACTGTGCTTGTGCTGCAGGGGGCCGTACAGGCGATAGGATGGCGATTTTCGTCATGTTGCCTGTACCGCCCCCTTGCAGATAAGCACAGTCTCTGCTCCATAGCACACCCATGTGGGTGTGCATAATTAACTCGCCGCCAGCAGGGAAGCCACATAAGCCCGCCTTTTGCGGCTTCTCATATAATGAGAAGCTGCAGAATAAGAGGTGGATAAGCTACTTTTATAAACTTTCTCATAGCGGTTTAGGGACAGAAAGGGATGGTTACAAATGGATTACTATGGTGCAGGGACAGGTTAAAACAGGCTGGGGGGGTCATTTGTAGAGGTCAGGTTCCCTTTAAGAGTGCAATTTAGAGCAGAGGGAAGGAAGATTACATAAAAGTTTCAAAAGAAATTATTGGGATATACTAGGATATATACATATATTCACCAGAAATAACAACGGTTCCAGTACTCGGAGGTTCCAACCCTCCCAAAACGAGGGTCGAGACCAAGGAATCAATAGAAGGAACCATAGGGGGTCATAATGCTTCGGCATCTGAAGCTTAGACATCGATAAGGGAACAGGGATGTTTTGGAGAGTAAATACCACGCAATCTACACTACACGAAGGGATATAAGACCACCCCCCACACACACACAAATATAACAAGCACCGCATCCAGGGGGCAGATCACACTACCTCTAAAATGTAAAACACCATAGATAAAAAAAACCAAATTGGAGGGGCAAGATCACCATGGGGGACTTCATCCAAAGTGGGCACAAGATAGCATGGGGCACAGAAGCTAGAGGAAGGGAGAGAGGTTCAGCCTTTCATTAAGCCTTGCCGGACTCATCGTGCCAAGGTTGATAATCCAATGGCATTCCAGCTTGGCTAGGGTTTTCTTTAGATTTCCCCCGTATTCCCAGATGAACCTTGTCAATCTCCTGGACCTGGAGGCTCTCTGGATCAAAAATGTTTGATGGAGTTTAAAGTGACAGGGGAGGGTTCTGAGTGTCTCCACCTCTTGCACAGTTTTGTGACTTTTGTGGGTTTCTTAGCCATAACTTTCTCACCAAGGATTTTCCAGAGGTTTTCTACTGGGTTTAGATCAGGACTCTGGGCGGTCATTTCATTGTTTCAATGTTTTCTGTTTCAAAGAACTGCTTTACCCGTTTTGCTGTGTCACAGGGGGCATTGTCCTGCATGAAAATTACTGGATGATGGAGTGATGTATGAAAGTAAGGAACCAGGTGTTGTTGAAGAAGGTTCTGATACACACTTGAACTCATTCGGCCATGTAGCTGAATGAGAGATTGTCACGCTTCCGGGGGAAGGCGTCCTAGCTATGCGGCTCCGACTCTCCCGAAGATAAGCCAGCTCCTTTTGCGCTGAGAACGAGGTACCAGCGGGGTCCATGGTCTGATTATTTTGTCACGCTTCCGGGGGAAGGCGCCCTAGAGTGGACCCACTGGGCTGTGGTACCGAACTCCCCTGGGTGAGCTGGTCCTAGTTTACCCAGCCCCTATACAGGGATTGTCAGGGGCAAGCACAGGGGGTCTAAGTATCACAGCTGCTAGTACCAGGGGGGCGGCTCGTAAGGTTAGCCTATACTACGGCACAGCTAAGGATTCCGGGATAATGGTGCTACTGGGGATGAGCACAGCAAGAGTTCCAGGAAACAGAGTTCAAGGCAGGAAGAACAGGAATGGTGCTACCGGGGAAGAGCACAGCAAAGGTTCCAGGAAACAGAGTACAAGGAAGGCCTGACCAACAGTCAGCAAGGCAGAAGCAAACTGACTTAAAGGGAACCTGACCCCTCCAAATCACCCCCAACCCTATTAATACCTGTCTCTGCACCCTAACATCAGTTTAGTGCTTCTTTTCTATAAAAAAAAAAAGTGCTCTGTAACATTGGAATAATCAACAATATACACTTACAAATCTGAGACTTCTTGTCCCTGAATAAGTCTCACAGGGCGTCCCCTGTGAGACTCTAATCCCTCCCTAGGTGCTCATTTTCATACCCTGAATGATCCACCCTCTCTCTGTCTTTGCTGCTGTGATGTGGAGCTGAAGGCAGGACTAATGATTTGGATTCTGTGAGTGATAGAGAGGGGGGAGGGTAAAGCCTGCACAAGCAGAACACACAGAGAGGAGCTGGATCCTGGAGCTGAAAGACAACACACCCTAAGGGCCCTTTACACACGGTACATTGTAGCTTGTCACCAGGTAACTTACTGGTTGCAGTGAAATCATGGATACATGGTCTATCTTGTTGCTGTGTACAAATGGAATCATGTATCCATGATTTCACTGCAACCAGTAAGTACCTGGTGACAAGCTACAAATGTAGCCATGTGTAAAGGGCCCTAAGGGCTAAAGAATATAGCCCCTGCTAATTATAATCACTAATGAGTGAGTATTAAAACATTTTTATGCACTTTCACAGGATGCTTTTAGGAGACAAAAGGAGTGTGAGATTAGTGATAGGATGCTGCAGAGACATGTTTTAGTAGCTTAGGAGGCGTTCTGGAGGTGACAGGATCCCTTTAATAATTAGGCACCTCCCATCAGTGGAGGTGGCCTGATATACCAGAGGAAGAGCAGCTATTGGTCAAGGGGAGTGTCAGGTTGGACTGTGCCTGCCCCTAGAGTCACAGAGAAGGAGTGCGCGCCTGATTGGTCACATGAATACGACCATTGTAATGTGCTTATGTGTGAACCCGGTGGTCAGCTGAGAGGAAGGGAACCCGGCGACGGCTCCGAGACACAGTACGCCTGGACGCTGGATGGCCAGTCGGCAGAGGGGCAGAGGATGCCGACCCGGCAGAGGTGAGCTGGGGAGCAGTGCCAGGGGACCTAACAGAGGTCCAACCGCTGCAGCAGAAAACATTATACAAATTATGAAACTTCCTCCACCACCTTTCACTGACTTCAATACAAACTTTGGGTTCAGTCGTTCCCCAGTTTTTTTTTGACAAACATAACGTTTCCCATCTGATTCAAATAGATTAAACTTGCTTTCATCTATTATGGCCACTTTACACGCGGCTACATTTCTAGCTTATCCACAGGTAACTTTCTGGCTGCAGTGAAATCATGGAGACATTATTCCATTTGTACACAGCAACAAGATAGAACCATGTCTCCATGATTTCGATGCAGCCAGTAAGGTACCTGTGGATAAGCTAGAAATGTAGCCGCATGTTAAAGTGGCCATTAGATTAACTGTGGACCTCTTCTCTGTCCACACAACATGCTCCTCACCAAAGGCGAGTCTTTCGATTCTTTCTGCTCGTGAGAGGTTTGGTCACTGCAGTGTGGGCTTTGAGTCAAAATGCTGTTAAACTTTGTGACACTGCATGACAAGACAGATCCTTACCCTGTTCAGTGCTGAACTGGTGAGCTATTTCATCTGGAGTGTTGAAACGATTAACCATGGAGATTCTTCTCATTGTCCTGTCTTCTCTTGACTTTGCATTTTGAGGTTGACCAGCAGTGGCGTAACTAGAGTCTGATGGGCCCCGGTGCAAAATATAGACCTGTCCCCCCCCCCGTGCACATATTGGTCAAATATATGGGCCCCGTGTAAAGTTCTAAACTTTATAAAGACTCACAGGTGACCCATCTCCCCCTTCATTATGTATTAATGTCCCTCATCCTACAATATGTGGTCATCTTACTGGAATATTGCCTTTATCTTGGTATATATATCCCCGGTCCTGGTATGTATAGTCTTCCTCCTCCCGCCACCATAGTCCTCCAATTATTATAATGCACACCAATATTCCTCCATATATTACAATGTACACCCATAGTTCTATATGTATTATATTGCAGCCCATAGTCTCCCATTCATAAGGTAGCCCCAGTAGTCATCCAATTATAATGCACCCCCATTATCCTACATGTAGTATAATGTAGTCTTATATCCCTCCATATAGTATAATGTAGCCATATATCTCTCCATATAGTATAATGCAGCCTCATAGCTCTCCATATAGTATATAGTACAGCCTCATAGCCCCTCCATATAGTATAATGCAGCCTCACAACCCGCCATATAGTATAACACAGCCTCACAACTCTCCATATAGTGTAATGCGCCTCACATCCCTCCATATAGTATAATGTAGCCTCATATTTCTCCATATAGTATAATGCAGCCTCATAGCTCTCCATTCAGTATAATGCAGCCTCATAGCCCACTATAGGTATAATGCATGCTCAGTTCTCCATATAGTGCAGCCTCAAAACTCTCCATATAGTGCAGAATTATATCTCTATATAATACAGTCTCATATATGCAGTCTCATAGGTCTCCATATAGTGCAGCCTCATATATGAAGCCTCCTAACTTTCCATATAGTGCAGTTTCATAACTCTCCATTTAGTGCAGCCTCATTTATGCAACCTCATAGCTCTCAATATGTACAACCTCATATGGGGCAGCCTCATAGCTCTCCATATAGTGCAGCCTCATAGACTCTCCATATAGTATCATGCACCACCCCTCCTCATGCCATAGTTCTATGGCCACCTTGCATTCACTTATTTAAAAAAATCTGTACTTACCTTTACTGCCCCATTCTCCCAAAACTGAAGAGAAGACTCAGGAGGAGGAGGTGAGAGGAGGCGGCACCAGCCTGCTAAATGCATTCCACAGTGTAACGCAGATGGAAAGCCCAGCCTGGTAAGAGGAAGCGAGGTGAGAGAGCAGCAGCAGTAGGAAGCGGGAGGCTCCCCTCTCCGCCCCTCCTCTCCCTGGCTGACACAGTGGCCCTGTAGCTGCATGCAGCGGGCTGCTGTGCAGTGCTGCACATCCACATGAAGCTGGTGCAGGGATCGCAAGGGCGGCGCCGGCCCCTGTAGTCCAAGCCCCATCCCAGTTGTGACCCCTGCAACTGTGATAGTTACGTCCCTGTTGACCACCCTTCTTGGGAACTTGAAAGAGTTTGTGTTGTTGTAAAGATGCAATATTCTAGAAATCACAGACTTGGAACGACCAACATCTGTTGCTATGGCTGATAGGATGACCTCTTTGGCCTTCATCTGGACAACCTGCTGCCGGAGGGTTCCATTTACTTTGGAACGGCACCCCATTTTTGCAAAGTGAGTGCAAACTGGAAAGTTAGGCTGCCAGTTAAATACGATTTACCAGATAATTAAGAAAATTAGCACCAGGTGCCAGATTAACACCATAACTTGCAGGTATCTGAAAGTGTTCTTTACTTTTGATCAGTGTTCTTTTTCATTTATCTCCATCCTATAATATATTCTAATTTTCTGAGATAATAACATTTGATTTTATGGGCTGTAAGTCATAATCATCAACATTAACATAAACAGGCGAAATAGATCACTCTGTTTGTAAAGTCTCTATTTAATACATGTGTTTCACTTTTTGTATTGAATTGTTGAGGGTCTCAGTTCAATCACAAGTCCATCAGCCACTCCAAATTTATATATATATAAGCAATTGTACACGTCTGCACTGCAAGTAAATGATACGGACACCAGAGCCGTCTCAAGCCTTACTCATGCCTATGCCAAATGAGATTAAACACTGCGCAAGCGTTTATTGAAACACATTTTTATACAGAAAGCAAAAGGCGTGTTAGAATTCTAGAACTTTCTACAAAGTGATCATCTCCTAATTGGTCAATTCTTATCAAATTATTCTAATATCTAAATTCCTCCCTTAATGGGTTGGCTTAGGTTTCAGATATATTTATGGAACATGGGCACCATCTAGTGTATAACAGACAACATGACATTTCCAAATTACAATATATATATTTTAGAGAAGAGTGTGACATTTTTAACCCTATAAAGACATTTAATGTCTCTCCATCCTCAACAGAATTACTGAAATAAATTATCTTTTTGATTTATTGAGAAGTACTTGTATATAAATAATGTCCCAGCAGGTGTGAATTAATTTCCCTCCTGTCATAGCATGGATGTCAGACACACTCCAATTAGAGGTGCAATATACATATATTGTGGTTGCATTGCAAACAACTGGACACTTTTCTATGCTCAGATAAACCTTCTTGGAGGCAATGCACAACATACATGAGACTTAAGGTATGTCAGATGTTCAAGGGGGAGACAGGAAAACATCTTATGTGAAAATAAGATATGAAAATATGTGAAAGTTTGCCCCTTGCATGATTCACTACCAGACATAAATATGGTATAAAGAAAATCAGGTGTCCATGCAAAGATGCTAAATACTTAAATGATATACATTCCTCGGGTTTCTCTTTCACCCTAGATACATAAGGCTTAGAAGGGACCCACCAGATCCAACTGAGAGACTAGGTCCTTTCATCATAGGCCTTTTGTTGACACCTCTCCAAATGTAACGTTATGGTTGTGACCAAAAAGTTAGATTTTGGTCTCATCACTCCAAATTACCTTGTTCCAGAAGATTGGAAGCTTGTCTCTGCTGTTTGGCGTATTATAAGCAAGATACTTTGTGGCATTTGCGCAGTAATAGCTTTCTTCAGGCGACTCAACAATGCAGGCCATTTTTCTTCAAGTGCCTCCTTATTGTGCATCTTAAAACAGCCACACCACTAGTTTTCAGTGAGTCCTGTATTTCAGCTGATGTTATTTGTGGGTTTTTCTTTGCAACCGAACAATTTTCCTGGCCGATGTGGCCAAAAGTTTTGTTGGTCTACCTGATCGTGGTTTGGTTTTTACAGAGCCCCTGATTTTCCATTTGTTAATCATAGTTTGAACACTGCTGACTGGCATTATCAATTCCTTGGATATCTTTGTGTATCCCTTTCCTGTTTTATACAGTTCAACTATGTTTTCCCATAGATCCATTGACAATTCTTTTGCTTTCCCCTTGACTCACAATCCGAAACATCAGTGGCTGGATGAAAGATGCAAGAGTCTGTCTGGATCCCAGAAATCACTCGGCTTTTATGCACACAACTTATTACAAGTCTTTAGTGAGAAGGGAAAACCGGGCACTACCTCGGCGAGCCTCGGGATGACTTCTCCACAATATGTGTCTTGTGAGTGGAGCAGGTGTAAAAATGCCGACTCTGGTGTTGCATGTTCTAAGCACCAACATATATTATGAACATTTCTCAGAAAGGAACGGCACTCACCTGAGATCTTTGTACGGCGTCAGCTTTATATTTCTTTCCAGTAATTATCTTGTACAAATGCAGGGAGAGGAGGGAGGACGGACGACGGTCCACCGTTTCATATAGGTTTGGTACTTCTGCGGGTAATATATGCAGTCTTTTGCCCTTGCCGACGTTTTTATATTGGTAAGACTATCAGGCCTCTCTACATACGGTTTAAAGAACACTATAAATCCATTTTGTCTGGCAAGGAGTCCCACGGTTAATAAGACACATAAGAGAGGCACACGCAAGTAACCCAGATACACTATCTTTTATAGGAATTGAAGTGGTTAAACCACATATATGGGGAGGAGATACCCACAAGCACCTCCTAAGAAAGGAAGCTCAGTGGATCATTAGACACGAGCATGGGGCGCTCTTGGTCTTAATTACAAGAATGACCTGGCCGCGTATCTGTAAACATTGATGCTATCACAGGGCGCTGCAGTCGTCGTCACTCTTTTGCAAAGGTTTTTCTTGGATATTAGCTATTTTTAGTAATAGATAAAGACCCTGTTATTTCAGAGTTTTTGTCCTCTGAGTCACATGTCTTGTTAATTATAAATCTGACTAGTATGCTCTAATAAACGAATTTTGTAGATCTTTTCCAATAGGAATATAATAGATACAGGCATCTTCTGCTGTTTTTAGGCTACTAAATGTATTTTGTGCTGTTTTATCGTTTATTGACCTTCCTCTTGATTTTCTCTAATTGTTTACAAGTGAGAATTTTATATTAGTAGAAATCTGCCTTTTCTCCGCATGTTCTATTTGATGCTCCTCTCTGTAAGAGTCAATACTTCCTAATCGGCGGGAATTAGCATCCGGGTATGCTTTGTTGCTGACAGCTATAACATTATACCTATTGCATTTCACTAATTTGAGACATGTCTTCTGTTAACTCATAATCTTACTAAAAAAGAAGGAGATACAAGAGGCGCAGATTGTGCCTTATCAAGGCCTGAATGTTCTATGTGGATTATAAAGCTATCACTCACTTTTCTGTTGTGAGACTCACAACCAGTATGAAAGCATGAGGCAGCTGCTGCAGAACCTCCCAAACGAAACGCAGGAAATCAGGAGACAAAACTGGAATGGTGTCCACGTCGCGTGTGCTCTTCAAAGGATTTCTAGACATGCCTGAGGAAGGTGCTGGAAGACCGAACGGTAGGTGTGATGAAATAAAGGACATTTATGGTAATAACCGTCTTGTGATTCCTTTCGAAAGAGCAGCAGCGCGACGTGGAACCATTTCAGTTTGTCTCCTAAATCATAATCTTATCTGCCAATATGTATTTTTTAATGTTTTTAACTGCCACTTGAATTTGGATGTTTGTTGCAATGTTTTTTGCTGGTGTTTTAATTCACACATGTAAATAAGTTTGTGACGTATGGTAGGTGTTAAACCTACTAAAAGGAGAGGATCTGACGTCACACAACAAGGACCCGCAGAAGTACCAAGCGGTAGGAAACAGTGGACTGTCGTCCGTCCTCCCTACCCTCCCTGCATTTGTACAAGATGATTACTGGAAATAAACATAAGGCTGACTCCATACAAAGATCTAGGGTGGGTGCCGTTCCTTTCTAAGAAATGTTACACTTATAACTAGCAAACAGGTCAAAGGTGAGAATGTTACCTTTATTATCCATTCAAACCCATTTGTGTCAACGTTTGTGCATGTTATCAGCATAAAATCAGCAGATATTTTAATTTTTGATCAGGGTGATTTGGATGTTCTTGTTGTCATCATGATTTAAAAAGAGAAAACACAGTAGTTTGACAATAAATGGCTTCACCCAACCTAACTAACTATGAGTGGAAAAACAGTTTTTGTGTTATTCACATTTTGTTACAAAAAGGTAAAGAAAGCAAAAAAATCTGCCATGGTATGTAAACTTTCAAGCACTTTCCATGATTTTTTAAACTACATAAATAGTAAGAAACTAAAAATGATGGTGTTGGCCCTTTAAAAATAGTCTGGTGTGAAATGGTGGATGAGGATGAGGAAAAAGCCAATATGCTAAATTAACTTTTTTTCAACATTATTTACACAAGAAAATCCCATTGACAGACAATAGATCAGTGATAACAAAAAGTCCTCATTTAAATGTCACCTGCTTAACCAAGAGAAGTACAGGCATCGTCATAAAATCACTAATTGACAAATCCCCGGCCCCGGAATGGGATAACCCCAGAGTGCGCAGGAATTAAGTACTGTCATAGATAGACCATTATTTTTAATATTTAAAGTTTCCATAATAACAGGGTCTGTACACAGGACTGGCATAAGCAAATGTGGTGCCAATATTCAAAAAGGGGACAAAAACTGAACTGGAAATTATAGGCCGGTAAGCTTAACCTCTACTGTGGGTAAAATCCTAGAGGGTTTTCAAGAGATGCATAACTGGAGTATCTGAGAAAAAATAACCTCATGACCCATTATCACATGGTTTTACGGGGAACCGTCCTGTCAAACTAATCTAATAAGCTTCTATGAAGAAAGTAAGTTTGCGACTGGACCAAAGAAAATGCAGTGGATGTGGGTATATGGACTTTTCAAAAGCTTTGATACGGTGCCAACAAAAGGTTGATACATAAAATGAGGCAATGGGGATAGGAAAATATGTGTAGTGGGTTAAGAATGGCTTAGTGATAGGAAACAAAGGGTGGTTATTAATGGAACACACTCAGAATGGGTCACATTTTACAGTGGTACCACAGGGTCAGTGTGGGCCCACTTCTATTTAATATTATTAATATATTTATTACATGTTAGGACTATGGGTTGAACTAGATGGACTTAAAGTCTTCCTTCAACCTTAAAACTATGTTACTATGTTTACTATGATTGCTGGGAGTCACAGGACAAATAGAACAGAGAGAATACATAACTATGCAAAATGGTATAATTACATTTTGGTTTAGCACGTCACTCCGTCAAGTGTCATATCAGTTGTACTACTGCCAAATAGACCCATGCCCTCATAATGTCATAATATCTAACCACATACAAAGCCATACATTTATCTGCATCACTACATCAAAAGACTCAAACTTTGAGAGTTGGTCCTGACTGGGTGGAACACAGATTCTTGGAATAAAGTGCCTCAGTGTCCGCGCTGCTGCTCGAGACCAAAGAAACACAGACACAGGAAATGTCTGGTTCAGCTACAGCCTTTATTTTCCGACGAGTTTCGGAGCTCCTCCCGAGCTCCTTCCTCAGGATGTTCCAGAGGGAAGGAGCTCGGGAGGAGGCTCCGAAACGCGTCGGAAAATAAAGGCTGTAGCTGAACCAGACATTCCTGTGTCTGTGTTTCTTTGGTCTTGGAGCAGCAGTGCGGACACTGAGGCACTGTGTCCAAGAATCTGCATTACGACCACGGTCACCATTGGGAGTGCGGTCCCTGCAGCAGCTGCCTGTACGCTATTCTACCAGTTGTGGGTTTCACAACTGACAAAGGTGAGCAATTCCACATCGCTAAGTGAAAGCGTGTTATTGAGATAAGACCCTATATACGCATTCTTTTTTTCACAGATTTTGGGTGGAACACAGGGACTCATAAGTGGGGATACAGACCAGAGCAGGCCCTGGCACAGAACAACAAAAACTGAGAAAGCCTACTGACAAGAAAAACACTCTATACACAAGAGAACTCGAATATCATGCAAATAAAATCAAGTTTATTCTCAAAACGTAAAAACAGTAGACGGTGGAAAGATAAAGGGAATGTTTATCCAAAATATGGTGGCTCAAACCAATATATATTACATACAGTACAGACCAAATGTTTGGACACACCTTCTCATTCAAAGAGTTTTCTTTATTTTCATGACTATGAAAATTGTAGATTCACACTCAAGGCATCAAAACTATTAATTAACACGTGGAATTATATACTTAACAAAAAAGTGTGAAACAACTGAAAATATGTCTTATATTCTAGGATCTTGAAAGAAGCCACCTTTTGCTTTGATTACTGCTTTGCACACTCTTGATGAGCTTCAAGAGGTAGTCGCCGGAAATGGTTTTCACTTCACAGGTGTGCCCTGTCAGGTTTAATAAGTGCGAGTTCTTGTCTTATAAATGGGGTTGGGACCATCAGTTGTGTTGTGCAGACGTCTGGTGGATACATAGCTGGTAGTCATACTGAATAGACAGAATTTGTATTATGGCAAGAAAAAAGCAGCTAAGTAAAGACAAAATGCGTGGCCATCATTACTTTAAGAAATGAAGGTCAGGCAGTCTGAAAAACTGGGAAAACTTTGAAAGTGTCTCCAAGTGCAGTTGCAAAAACCATCAAGCACTACAAAGAAACAGACTCACATGAGGACCGCCCCAGGAACGGAAGACCAAGTGTCACCTCTGCTGCTGAGGATAAGTTCATCCGAGTCACCAGCCTCAGAAATCGCAGGTTAACAGCAGCTCAGATTAGAGACCAGGTCAATGCCGCACAGAGTTCAAGCAGCAGACACATCTCTACAACAACTGTTAAGAGGAGACTTTGCAGCAGGCCTTCATGGTAAAATAGCTGCTAGAAAACCACTGCTAAGGACAGGCAATAAGTAGGGATGGGCGAGTCTACTCGCTAGGACTCGTTACTCGGCGAGTAGTAAGGGACTCGCAGGACTCGGTACTCGGCGAGTTTCCCAGCGATTACTCGCACAGTAACGAGTCCAATGCAAGTCAATGGCAATCCTAGTTTTGTCAGAGTTTACTTTTTCTCACTCGCTATATCACATCGCTATGTAGCTTGAATCTCCCCAAATCGTTTAAACAATCGTACCGCTACACGGATACCCGCTGTCAGCAGCGAGTCTGAGCGAGTCTACGAATCCGAGTCCTGTATATTGTATCCGGGACTCGCGAATACAGAATCTGTTATGTTCCGACAAAGCTTACGAGACAGCCTAGCGTGTTAGGTCAGAAAACTTGTGAAGATGGACAAGCATGTTAGCTAATCATATTCAGTAATGCCACAGCCATGTTGGTTGTGGTAGGACTATGATTGGCTTCTGTCCATCGTGATGCCTATGTCATGTATGAGAAGCGAAGCTGTATATAAGCCTTGCCACCGCCATTTCCTCCACATTCCTGTGACGATCTGAGCTAGTGCAGGGTGAGGTAGATGCTGGAGCAGATCATAGGGAGTGTCAGTCAGTGTAGGGAAACTTCAAGATTCCTTATATTTAACCCAAACAGCTCTTCTGAGAGCTATCAGGAGGACAGAGGAGTACTGTGTAGAGGACTGTAGGCAGGCAGGCAGGGAGGAACAGCCTTACAGTGCACACAGGACCGACCTCATAGCTTAGCTTACTCAGCTTTCCTAATAGCTGAAGTCCGAGGCTTAGCTGAGGTACTATTTCTTATTTTTTTGCACCTGATAGATTTTGGGTCATAATAACCCCTTCAGCTTTATTTTCTCTGTGGCAGACCAGTGCGTTGCTGCTCTCCTACCTGCAAATAGCACGTACGCCACCTGCTTGTGCGAATACTTGTGCGCACTTAATAATTTTTGCAGGGACTAGTGTGCTGCTTCACTGCCAAGTGTTAGCACGCACTTAACCCTCATCGGCGCCAAATAAGGCCATGTGCACACGTTGAGTATTTGATGAGTTTTTTACTTCAGTATTTGTAGCCAAAACCAGGAGTGGATAATTAAATACAGAAGTGGTGCAGGTGTTTCTATTAGGCTTTTCCTCTGATTGCTCCACTCCTGGTTTTGTCTACAAATCCTGAGGTAAAAAACTCACCAAATAATGAACGTGTGCATGTGGCCTAAGACAAACACATGCGAGTTTGGCCTCGGACACAGCAGCAAAAAACTGTTGTGAGTGGGGTTTCCAAAACGGCAATGCAAGCGCTTTCCGAGACACATCTGCGATTTGTAAATCGCACATTACTCGCTATTACTCGCTTCCCCATTCATTAACATTGGACTCGCTAGACTCGCAACGAGTAGCGAGTCCCGAGCTCGGACTCGCTAGAGTCAAGCGATTCCGAGTAATTTAGGACTCGCCCATCACTATATGCCATTTATTTTTTTGCCTTGTTTAGTATACCGTAATAAATGTAAAAAAGGACAATGGATGCCCCCTATTAATGATAACCAGCCATGGACAGGCAGACAGTTTTGAACTAATATTAATAGGCTGGGAAAGGTCCATGGTTATTAGGCTCTTTCCCAACCTATGAATATCAGCCTATAGGCATCCCTGAAATGGCACTTCTAATTAGATATGCCAATTCTGGCGCTTCTTGATTGCCCTGGTGCAGTGGTAATGGGACTGATTGTAGTTGGCGTTTATATCAGTTGTGAATTGTTAGCTGGCATCAAGCTCTGGTGTTAGTAATACTAACCCAGTAAGTAAAAAGAGCAAAAAGCAAAAATATTTAAAAAAAAACAAAAAACACTTCCCAACTCTTGATGACTTGGTTCACCAATTTATTAAAAACAAAGCAATGTAGATCTGAAGTAGTCTACCGAATTCGACATGGTCAACAAATGGAAACCTGAGACATAAAAAGAGACAGACAAAGAAAAAAAAACAAACAAGAGAGAGTCCCTCATTCATCTGCAAAAAAGAGGCTAATAGCGTGACAGATTAGGGTGGTTTGAGGAATAGTTCAAGGGACAAAATAGATGGGGGACAGTGTAAGTATCAGTATAGTGATGGGACAGAGAGGGTTACTCAGTATGGAGAGGTGGCAGCATGGGAGGGCTCAATATGGAGCGGAGCAATGTAGGACACTCAGTATGAAAAGTGGGGTAGTGTAGGGGGTCTCAGCACAAAGCGTGAGGTAGCATGGTGGTTTCATTATGATGAGTCTTACATCATGGAGGTCTCAGTATGTAGAAGAGGCAGCATGGGATCTTATTATGGAGAGGGGCATGCGTGAACATAGTAACAGTAACATAGTTTTTAAGGTTGAAGGAAGACTTTAAGTCCATCTAGTTCAACCCATAGCCTAACATGTTGATCCAGAGGAAGGCAAAAAAAAACCATGTGGCAACACTAAGCTCCACATTGGGGGAAAAAATTCCTTCCTGACTTCAGGTACGGCAATCAGACTAGTTCCCTGGATCAATGCCCTATGAAAGAATCTAGTATGTATAACCGGTAATATTATAGTTTTCAAGAAAGGCATCCAGGCCCTTCTTAAATGTTAGTAGTAAAGAAATGATGGGAGTGCTGGTGTCTCACGGTCCGCGCTGCTTCAGGGTTAAATAAACTCACCCTATTTAACCCTGAAGCAGCGCGGACCGTGAGACACCAGCACTCCCATCATTTCTTTGATACATACCACTATCCAGTGGTTGGTGGAGGTCCTGCAGCAGCTGGAACATCGTTTCCAAAAATGCCTCCAAACCAGTTGTGGGGATCACAACTGGACCAGGTGAGCAGCTTCACAGCACCACCACTATATATAAGTGTCACTAGTGATAGGGCACTATTGCGCCTCTTGTGCCCCTCCCTATTTTATCTTTACAGTAAATGTTAGTAGTGACTCACTCATTACAACATCATGTGGCAGAGAGTTCCATAGTCTCACTGCTCTTACAGTAAAGAATCCGCGTCTGTGATTATGATTAAACCTTCTTTCCTCCAGACGTAAAGGATGCCCCTTGTCCCAGTCTCAGGCCTAAGAGTAAAGAGATCATTAGAAAGGTCTCTGTACTGTCACCTCATATATTTATACATTATTATAAGATCACCCCTAAGCCTTCGTTTTTCCAAGCTAAATAACCCCAAGTTTAATAATCTGTCTTGGTATTGCCGACCCCTTAGTCCTCTAATGACTTTTGTCGCTCTTCTCTGGACATGCTCTAGTTCAGCTATGTCTTTCTTATACACCGGAGACCAGAATTGTACACAGTATTCTAAGTGTGGTCGCACTAGTGACTTGTATAGAGGTAAAATTATGTTCTCCTCATGAGCATCTATGCCTCTTTTAATGCATCCCATTATTTTATTTGCCTTTGCAGCAGCTGCCTGACACAGGCCACTAAATGTGAGTTTGTCATCTACCCATACACCCAGGTCTTTTTCAGTGACAGTTTTGCCCAATGTTTAACAATTAAGCACATAATTATACCTTTTGTTTCCTCTGCCCAAGTGCATGACTTTATATTTATCCCCATTAAAGCTCATTTGCCATTTAGCAGCCCAAGCTTCTAGTTTACATAAATCCTCCTGTAATATAAAATTGTCCTCCTCTGTATTGATTACCCTGCAGAGTTTAGTGTCATCCGCAAATATTGAGATTCTACTCTGTATGCCCCCTACAAGGTCATTAATAAATATATTAAATAGAAGCGGGCCCAACACTGACCCCTGTGGTACCCCACTGTTAACTGTGACCCATTCTGAGTATGTTCCATTAATAACCACCCTTTGTTTCCTATCACTAAAGGGTCTTATTATTCCTATCACTGAAGGGTCTTATTATTGAAAAACGGCAGCATGTGCGCTCACCATGGGAATGAAGCAGCATGGTGAGCTCATTATGGAGAAGGGGCAGCATGGAGAGCTCATTATGGAGAAGGGGCAGCATGGGGAGTTTAGTATAGAGAGGGGCACTGTGAGGGTACAGTATAGATGGGGGCATCTTGGAGGGCTCAGTTTGGAGTTGGGACAGCATGAATGGGACTGTCACGTGCTTAGATGGCGCTGACATTGCTGGATGCTGCTGTGTATGTTTGTCTTTAAGAGCTGCATGGTTGATAGTAGGGATGGGCGAATCTACTCGTTACTACTCGGCGCTCGCCGAGTAGTAAGGGATTCGCCCGACTCGTTATTGTGCGAGTAATCGCAGGGATTATTCGCACAGTAACGAGTCCGGTCCCCCCCCCCAGTCCTAAATTAGGACTGGGCTGGGGGAGCGAGCAGGGAGCGAAGGGAGGGGGGAGAAATTCTCCTTATCTCTCTTCCGGCTGTCAGCTCTCTGCTCAGGGCTCTGGGTCCTGCGGGCTGCCGCAGCTCCGGGGTCCTAGAGCCCGCCTGCTCTCCCTGTGTACAGACATCTATGTCTGTACAGAGAGATGTAGCAGTGCTGAGATTGTTCTCAGTCAGCTCACTCCCTGTGCATAGACATCTATATCTATACACAGGGATGAAGCAGAGAGGACATCGCGTTTTGGACTACGTCGGACGGAAGAGGATTTTTTTAATTAAAGATGGAGTCCTAATGGCTTTTTTTTTTTTTATTTCTAATAAAAAACATTTTCTCTGTGTTGTGTTATTTTTAAAACAATTTAATAGAAATTCATGGCGGTCATGTCTAATATTGGCGTGACCGCCATAAATTTCGGGCTTAGGGCCAGCTGATAATACAAAGCTGGCCTTAACCTCTTTATTACCCAGCGAGCCACCGCACCAGGGCCACTGGAAGAGCGGGGTTCAGCGCCAGAGGATGGCACTTCAATGAACGTGCCATCTTCTGGGGCGGCTGCGGGCTGCAATTTGCAGCGGGGGGTGCCCAGAAAGCTTGGGCCTCCCTGCACTGCGGATTCCAGCCCCCAGCTGCTTAGCTGTACCTGGCTAGACATAAAATTTGTGCGGAGCCCCACGCATTTTTTTTTTTATTATTTCATGAAATAAAAAAAAAGGGCTCCCCTATATTCTTGTGTCTGGCCAGGTACAAATAGGCACCTGGGGGTTGGGGGCAGCCCTTTGCTGCTTGCTGGATCCGGCTGGTTACAGAAATACATTTACAACCCGGGTTACATCAAGTCGTCAGCGCAGAACCATTAGCAGCAGCAATGTAACTGTCAGAAGCAATTTCTTGGAGTCCTTTACCCAATTTTTTAAACCTGCCCTCCACCAGCAGACATGAGTACAAGTGTGACAAATAGTGAAGGACTGGAGAGGATGGTGCAGGAGTATCTAGAGCTCAATATCCATGCCATCAGGAGGTGTTTGGACCCTTTTTTGCATTTTGGGCTTCACAAATGTAGTAGTGGCCTAAGCTGGTGAATCACACCTTGGAGGTTTTGTCACGCCCAGCAGCCAGCGTTCTCTCAGAATGTGTCTTCAGCGGTGCTAGTGGTATCATGATGGATAAGGGCATCTGGGTCTCTCCTGAAAGTGTAGACCGCCTAACTTTCATCAAGACGAAAAAGTCATGGATCTACAAGGACTTTTCCACCCCAGTGGCAGATGGTTCAGAGTAGGCGAAGTACTTTTCAGTGTGCTGGAATGATCTCGCCAGTCTACAATTTTTATTCTGGGTCAACTGATGCCACTTTGGTGGTATCTGGCACTATATATTTTGAAATGTGGGAACTCTTTTTGAGTCTCCTTGTCTGTTTCCTAATTATAGCAGGGCTATGTGAGTAGGATGCCTACACATTTCACTCATCCCTCTGTTACTCATGCATATTCAACCTTGAAATGCTAGGCCAGGCCCTGTTCCACACCCTGTGCCATGCATGCAGGCCCAGCCCTTATACAATTATTATTCTGGGTCAACTGATGCCACTTTGGTGGTATCTAATCCAATTTTTTTTTAAATGTCGGAGACTCTTCTTGGAGCGTCTTTGTTGTATGTTTCGTGAATTTAGCAGGGCTCTCTGATAACCATGCCTACACCTGAAGCTTGAAATACTGGGAAAGGCCTTGCCCCATGCATAGAAAAAGGAGAGGACAGAGTCTGTATACTAAAAATATTTGCGTAAATATGACAATATTTTTTGTTTTATAAAAACATATAAAGTGAGCAGTGGTATTTTACAGTATTCTTTTTTAAAGGGTAAAATATACGGATCCATGGGCATATTGTATGCTCAAAGCAGTCACCAAAGGTCCTGTCACAGTAGTAAATCGCAGAATATCGGTGAGGTTTAGGGAGGCGAGCGGGGGTCTGCAAGCGGCAGAAGAAGTGTGGTGGGTAGGAGTCTGCAGCGGCGTGTGCAGCGTCGGCTTCGGTTGCCTGTGCGGCTGCCAGCCTGTGCCATATTACCACACACATCATTTAGCTGTGCTATTACACTGGGGAACACAATTTTTTAGCAGTTAGGTCAGACAACTGCTCTTAATTAATTTTTGGATGCTGAATCCAGAAATGATCTCAGTTTTTCTCTATCACGTCAAGTTTTTGAACTATAGGATTTTTGTCTTCTCAAAAATATGTAAACTACTGTACCTAAAAAGTGTTTTTGTTTTTTTTAATAGTACAAATATGAACAAAAAATGAAATATATAAGAAATAAGCATGACAAATATGTTTTTTAACACTGACATGTTTTTTTACAAAGGATATATATCGAATTGTAATCAGATAACAAGTCTTATTACAGATATTAGTGCAATTGTGCATCTCTGGCAGGTAAGTTGTGGAGGAAAAACTTGACGTGCTAGAAAAAAACTGACTACATTTTTGGAATCAGAATGCCAATTTTTTTTTTTAAATCAAATATATTTTTATTGACAAAAAATTTTTAACATGTTATTTCACAGTACTTTCGTTAACATTTATCCCAATAACATTCCCCTTTATTTCCCATAAACAGTATAGTCCCGTGAACTCCCTTTCCCTCCCCCCAAATATCTCCCGCCCCACCCCCCTTGAGCCAAGCGGTGATACAGTATTATACGTTTGTTTGAAACACATACAGATTTCAACTCACTCCCCTCTGTCCCATTATCTGGAAGACACTGCCCCCCAAGTAGAAACTCTATCCCCTCCCGTAGGTGAGCCAAGGTGACCAGATTCTCTCATAACAATCTAGTTTACCCCTTTTTCGGTATACCCCTCTTTCCATAAGAGAAACATATTTTGCTCGTTCCATAAATTCCTGTTTCGATGGCGGTTCTGCATCAATCCAATGCCGAGCAACCAACTTTCGTGCTATATAGAGTAACCTGGCTATGGCTGTTTTTGAAGATTCCTCCGTCTGGATTTCATCCACATATCCTAATATGCACACTTTCGGGTCCCTAGGCACTACACAACCATACGCCCCTTCCACTCTGTGTAACACTTTTATCCAATAACCACTCAATTTTGGGCAATACCACAACATATGGAGTAGGTCCGCTGGTTCCCCCCGACACCTGGGACACTCAGCATTAGATTTTAAATGTATCTTATGTAAGAATTCTGGGGTACGGTACACTCTGTATAATACATAAAGTTGAGATAGCCTGCCTGGTTCACATATGGATTGTTTAGGTACCCACTCTAAAATAGAGTCCCATTGCTCATCTTCTATTGTCCCAACTTCCTGTTCCCATCTCAGTTTAGCATTAGACGGATGTTGTAACAAGAAGGTGTGCAGAATGTCCCGATATGTGGTTGCTATAACTCCTTTCGTGAGACCACTTTTACACACATAATCCAGTACAAGATCCTTCTGGAACGTCAGTACCTTCCGTTTTGTTTGTGCTCTTACAGCATGCCTCATTTGCAAGTATGGAAAGATCCCGGTCTCTCTCAGCCCAAATTCTTCCCGTAGTTTCGGGAATGGTTTAAGCGTCTGTCCATCCAGGACTTGCTTTGCTAAGACTATGCCCCGGTCTCTCCACTCCCTCAGGCATCCCAGCTTTTCTATCTCCGGAAGGTTGGAATTATGCCATAGCGGGGAATAGTCCGTCAATCCTTCCACCCCTCTGAGCTTCTTCAATTTATCCCAGATGATATGTATTAGCCGAATAGTAGGGCATTGTGTCCCTAGAGTTTGAAATGTCCCATCTTCCACCCCAAATATTAACGGACACCTATTAGTCACCTCCTCCATAACCTTTTGAATAGAAGGCCGATCCGCTTTTTGCGTCCATCCTCTCATATGTTGAGACTGCGCCGCTACATAGTATAGATAAGGATTTGGTAGGGCCATTCCACCTTCGTCTTTAGGTCGCTGCAGGAGTTCCAATCGCAGCCTTGCCAACCTCTTACCCCAAATTAATCCACGGAACAGCGAGTTGATATATTTAAACCTAGACTGTGGAATAGGGATCGGGGAATTATGGAAAACATACAATAGCTTAGGCATCAGTACCATCTTTATCAAGTTCACCCTTCCCACCACAGACAGGTGTAGCCTATTCCACGCCTTCATCTTATCTTTAATAACCTCTAGTACCGGTCCCAGATTAAAATCCAAATACTGTGTAACTGGAGTTGACACCCATATTCCCAGATATTTAAACCTATCCACCACTTTGAGGCCCCCGCCTTCCACCACTGCCAAATCTCTTGCATCCACCGGAAATAGGGTAGATTTGTTCCAGTTGATCTTAAGTCCAGACATAGAACCGTATTGTTCAATCAGCCACATGGCTCTCGTCATGGAAGCACCCGAGTCCTGCAGAAACAATAGAATATCGTCTGCATACATGGCTATTCGTTCCTCCACTCTACCATATCGGAAGCCAACCACTTCCGTATCCCTTCTCAATTTTTCCGCAAGTGGTTCCACAACGAGAGCAAACAGCAGTGGGGAAAGCGGGCATCCCTGACGAGTGCCCCTTTGCAGTGTGATAGGCCCAAAAAGTGCCCCATTAACTCTTACTCTGGCCTCTGGTTGGGTATATAGTAATCGTATCCATGATACAAAACCTGGGCCAAATCCCATGGCATCCAACACTTTCCACAGGAATTGCCAGCTCACACAGTCAAATGCCTTTTGAGCATCCAACGAGGCTATCACCCTCCTACCCGTGTTGTCAGCTGGCAGTTGTAGGTTCAAAAACAGTCTCCGTAGGTTTATTGCAGTAGATCGACTAGGCATAAACCCAGACTGATCCGGATGCACTAAGGAGCTTATCACCCCCGTCAATCTATTGGCCAAAGTTTTTGCAAGAATTTTAACATCAACGGGTAGCAGGGAAATCGGCCTGTAAGAATCTGGCAACCCAGGGTCCTTGCCCTCCTTTGGCAATACCACAATCGTCGCTTCCCGCATGGACCTTGGTAGTATCCCGTCCTCTCTGGAGTGTTCCAGTACTTCCAACAACTTGGGTACCAGTATCTCCTCAAGTCTTTTATAAAGTTCAACCGGCAACCCATCAGCCCCTGGTGCCTTATCATTAGCCATGGATGACAATGCCACACTAAGTTCCTCGCTCGTTATTAACGCCTCCAACATAGCCCTGTCTCCTTCAGATAACCTCGGCAAGTTCAGACCTTTCAAGTAGTCCTCTATTCCGTCCGTGTCAGCCCCCGCCTCAGAGGAATATAGTGTTTCATAGAATTGCCGAAACACTTCCCCAATGCCAGCTGAGCTCGTTATTTTGACTCCATCAGAGTCAGTTAGTGAGTAGACAAATGGGGTTTTTCTCTGTGCCGAAGCCACCAGGGACAATAGATGACCCACCGCCTCTCCCTCAGCAAAAAACGCCATACGTCTAAACTCATTCCGTTTAAGTGATTTATCAAGCAGAAATGCATCTAAATCCGCCTGAGCATCACGCAGTCCGGACATAAGGCTACTGTCCCCTCCCATTAATAAGGCCTCTTCCTCCTCCTTCACCTTTTTCACTTTCATCTCTTCTTCTAATCTCGTCTTAGATTTACGCATGTTAATCTCTTTAGACAGTATTCCCCTCAAATAGGCTTTCATAGTATCCCAAACTACGGATGGCGCAGCGGATCCAGCATTAAATTCAAAAAATTCCCTAGTCAGTCGTTCTATTTGCTCCGTATCAATAGATTGTAGCCATATTGGATGTAGCTTCCAGTGTAATCTGTTCCCCGTCAATTGTTCCCCCATTTTAACAGACACACATATCGGTTTATGGTCAGAAAGGACCCTGGGAAGATACTCCACAGTCAAAACTAGTTCATCCATACGGTCGTTCCCTAAAGCCATGTCAATGCGTGAGAGAGTATTATAGGTAGTCGAATAGCAAGAATAGCATCTCACCTCAGGATTCCGTACCCTCCAAACATCCCTGAGTCCCAGTTCTCCGAGGAGTAGCCCAAAGGGTGTACTGCGTCCACTAGTTCTGGACTACTTCGGAATCTGTCCCAATACTCATCTTGAACATTATTCAAATCTCCCACCAGAAGTACCGGTATATCTCCCATGTGTCCCAGCCACTCCATAATTTCTTTAATTTTCCCACTAGAATATGGCGGCGGAATATACAACTCCACCACCGCTAGCAAGCACCCTTGAAGTCTGCAAATCACTATGACATATTGCCCATCCCCATCAATGCACTTCTTCACCTCCTCATATTTAGTCGTTCTAGGTATCAGCACAGAGACTCCTCTGGAGTACGTAGAATATGTGGAATGATAAGATTCCTGTAGCCATCTTTTCCGCAGAAGGTCTAGTTTATCTTCTACCATATGAGTTTCTAATAGGCAGATAATAGCGGGCTTCTGATCCAGGATATATTGAAACACTGCGGCCCTCTTGGTAGCGTCAGATAACCCTCTCACATTCCAGCTTAGCACCTTACTGAATGCCATCATTTAGTCTGAAGTCAAACCAGTACAATAGTCTATTGTAATTTCTCCACCGCTTGGCCCCTTCCCTTTTCCAACTCCCTAAACTCCCCCCCCCCCCCTCTGCCAACCCCCTAGTAACCAGGAACAAGCGTCACTCCCTTGTGACGTGGGTCTCCAGATCTCAGCCGGAAGCATCTGTACCTCTCCCTGTCGCCTTACTCCCGCCATAATGAACCTTATATAGATTATTTTTTAAAAAAAAGGTAACATCGGTAATTCTGGACATAACCTCCCTCCCCATTAACAATAATCACCTCTAGATGGATTCCCATCTCACCACATCTATAAATTACAGTGCATATCAACATAACATCAATCCCGTAGGTCACCTAGAAGGAAAGAAAGAGGACAACAAACAAGACTAAACATTTGGGCCACATTGAACGCCCATGCAGAATATATAAGCATATTGGACGGCCCATCCCCTGAAGGATCCTACATCATTATAAAGTTCTCCGAAAAAGGGGAAAAAATAAGTGCAATATAATAATAAAAAGAGAAAAAGAAAAAAGAAAAGAAAAAAGGGACCACATGTAAGGATATAAAGTCACATATAAAATATAGCCACAAAGACACTTAGATCTCTCAGAGGTGTCGCAAGCAGTTGCCAACAGATAAACCAGCTCACTCAACTCGAGCAGAGAATTCAGTCATAACTCGTAGCTCGGTCGTGTGCCTCTCATCCGTCATGTGTTCTTAGACGCTTAGAATTAGTGTCCAACCAGGTATTCGCATCCTCCGGTGAGAGAAAAAACTGCGCTTTCCCCATGGCCTCCACCCGCAGTTTGGCCGGGAAGAACATAGCATACTGTAATCCCATGTCTCTTAATCTCTTCTTCACAGCAGAAAATTGCTTCCTCTGTCTCTGCACTGTGGGTGAATAATCCGGATAAATTGCAATGTCCTGACCGTTATATGACATATCCTCTGCGTCTCGTGCCCTCCTCAGTATAATGTCTCTGTCCCTATAATTTAGAATCCGGGCTAGGATAGTACGTGGCTCAGATCCTGGTGGCCGGGGCTGCATCGGCACCCTATGAGCCCGTTCAACAGCATACACTTTGGTCAGTGAGGATTCGCCAATCTTGTCTTTCAGCCATTGTTCTATGAATGCAGTGGGGTCCCTTCCCTCTGCCTTTTCAGGGAACCCCACTATCCTTAAGTTGTTCCTTCTAGATCTGTTTTCCAGATCATCATTTTTTGCTATGGTTTCAGCTAGCAGCTTATCCTTTCTGGAATCAGATCTTTGCAACTGCTGCACTCTGTCCTCTGTAGCACTGACTCTGCCCTCCATTTCAGTCATCCTGATATCAGACTTCTTTAATGTCCCCTTAATAGCAGCAATCTCTCCTTGCAGGCCCTGTACATTAGTGGCCACAGTGTTCAGGGTGGACTTCATGGACGATATTAGGGAAAATAAGTCCTTCATTGTGGGCTCCTCTGGTGTTTCCTGTCCCTGCTGCTGTTCCACCATCCCATCCTCCCTTGCTGCAGCCTCTCTGCTCACCTCCATGCCACTCTCGGATCCACATCCATCCTCCTCCTCCCGGTCATCATGTTCCTCCTCACCCACCTCAGCTGTATCACTGCCATGTGCGAACCGCTGCAGCTTTGCCGCTGTCGCCATACGCCTCCGGCAGGCCGCGTTCTCCTTCTCGGCCTCCATGCGAGCGGCGACGCCATCTTGCGTCCCGCTCCCTCCACCAGCTCCCGCGTCCTGCTGGCGTCTGCGGGTCATGAGGACTCAGTGGCGGTTCCGGGAGCGAGCTCCGATTGTAGGCAGGTTCCCCACGCTGATGGGGTCTCTCCGGTGCAGTAAGGAGTCTCCCCGATAAGGATAACAGTAAAGGCTCGGCGGGAGCTCTCCCTGGCACGTCCGCTCACATGCCCGGCTAAGCCACGCCCCCAGAATGCCAATTTTAGTATAAATCAGCTCAAAAACCTAACTCAACAGAAAATGTTTTTCAAATTGTTCCCCAGTGTTATGGCGCGGCTTCCAGAGCAGCGCAGTGCATTGTGGAATTTGAAGACATACAGATGGAGGTGGGGACTATTTAAGGCAATTATATATAGAGATTAATACATTAAAGGTCACTAGATTTAACATATAAGCTGCAGGTATAGCATCATATTCAATAAGCACAAAAAGTCATATGTGCTAGTCACCATGAATACATATGTCAGCAAATGCCTCACACCGCTGTTAGGACTATCAACATTTCCAACTAAACAATAAACCTTACAAAGTGCTCATAGTGCAAACATATAATTCAATTATTTTACCTATGTGGGAAAGCTGCAAGAAAACCAAGAGCATCAGACCAAACGATCATTTCAAAAAGTTGCTTCTTCAGGAGACCGTGGTCTCTACAGGTCTTGGAATTAACTTTAAATGCATCCTTAATCGAACCATATGACCACATTCAGCCAATTATGGAAAAATTTGCCACAGTGACCTGGTCTGTTACTGACCAATAATTGAGTAGTGATTGGCACATGCGCACTGTGGTCCTCCCGTCGCCGCAACACCGCTGTACCCGTGGGACAGATTCGGCCCATGCGCACAGACATAGGCTTAGTGGCTAGTTGCACAGGGGCAGACCTCGTAGTTCTAGTTTGGTCAGAGGATGTTAGTGTAGCAGTGAGATAAGCACAGGAAGGGAGGGGGAGGATGGAAACAGCTCACCGACAATAAGGTTCCTGGCTCCAACAGGTCAAAATCGCATGGACTGACCCTCGTTCCCTTTGTCCCCTGCACACTGCCTGTCTGTATTGTTTGAAGCTTTTATTCTGCAATAAACCGCATCGAGTTCAACTCACGGGATTTATTCTTCTTCACTTGTAGCTGTGAGAAGCATAGAACTTGTCCCATGCATCCATTATGCACAAAGATTAACATTTTAACTCCAGGGAATAGATGGCACTTTTTCTGGTGGCTGTCCCTAATTGAAGCTGTTTTGGCAGCATTTGGGCTATTTTTAAGGTGATTTCTAGGCCCTTGATTCCCATTGATATGAATGGGATTTGGATGTTCCGTGAACAGTTTGGCAGACATATGCCTGGTCGGCAAACAAACCGAATCTGAACTTCCAAAGGTTCGCTCATCTCTATTCAGGAAATGTTGCGAGGCTCCAGCCAGACTTCTAGTACTTTTAGTATGTCCTAGCTATTGAGCCCTTTCTAAACCCAGGTGGCGAGCATTTTTATTGGTACATTTTTTATGTTAATGAAGCATTAGCTGAAAACAAATGTAATCAGAGACAAAGTCCAAAATGGTGTAACAAAGTACCAAGGCCCCCCGCATAGTTGGTATATACCCATATTTCATATCAAGTCTAATGGAATAATGTGGCCACCATTTCATATCCCTTCCTTGTAATTCTATACCGTCTGTACACCCTTTTACTACCTACATCCGCATTAATAAAAGATTAAAATTTTTGCATGATACTCCTGTTCTCTGTTTTTTGATGAAAACAAATGTAGTTGATGTGCAAAAACATCTCTGCCAACCACATTTTTGGTCTAAACTCTATGGTCTTTCTTAACCCCTTATTGCCTGAATCAAAGCACATTAATACACACATATGCATACAAATGAATTTACCTGGTGTTATGGGAATACGCAACAGTAGGCATTAAGGGGTTAAAATTGCCTTGTTGTTGCGGGATTTGTGGGTCGGGTATTATTTATTAGTTTCTCCCCTCTTTATTTACATTTTGCACGGCAGCCACCACCATTATCCCTGTGGCCGGTGAGTGTACAGTACAGAATTTTAAATAAAATGGTGCCAGAGTCAGCGTGTGCGCATACCACGATCTCTGGCACCATCTTCTTGATCACTCTGTAAATATCATCTGAAACAAACTGGTGACTGCTGATACTGGCAGAGACACAGTCTTCAACAAAATGGTGCCGGAGTTCACCGCATGCGCATGAAGAGTTCCACTCCAACATAAACATGACACTGCGCATGCGAAGGTCATCCTGGCTTTGGACAGAAGGACATGTTCTGCAATGTACAGTAGAAAGCAGAAGTTTACATACACTATATAAATAGACATGTCTGCATGTTTTTCTCACAATGACATGAAATCAGAATAAACCTTTCCTGTTTTATGTTAATTGAGATTACGATAATTATTTATATTTGCCCAATGTCAGAATAATGAGAGAGAGAATGTTTTAATGCATTTTTTTACATTCTGCAAACTCACAAGTTTACATACACTAAGATTATTATGCCTTTAAACACTTTGGATATCAGGAAAAATGGTATCAAATCAGTGCTGATGTCAAGTAACCCAATTCAAAGCAATCGTTGTAGCATATGGTGGTTTATTCTACAAGTTTCAAAGGGTAACCCCGATTCTTCATCAGGAAATGTGCATCAGTTACAAAGCAATAGTATAGTGTGGTTTAAATAGCTGCACAGTTTCACAGAAGGCACTAATTGGACAAATGAACAAATGACCACGGCTGGGGTTCAAGGGTTACATTCAGAATCCAGCAGTATGCATTAACAAGTTTCAAATAAAAAACATTACTAACAACAAACTCTCCAAAAATCAAAAAAATTATATACAGTGTGGGCAATTTATATGGATGAACCTAAATAAAATGGAAATAGTTGGTGATATCAACTTCCTGTTTTTGGCACATTAGTATATGAGAGGGGGAAACTTTTCCAGAAGGGTGGTGACCATGGCGGCCACACAAAAATGTTTTCCTCATCACTCATCTGAAGGCAATTGTCCATGCTGTGAATGCTATCAGTGTGTCAAGAGTGGGAGAAGAGGATTGCATTGACAATCCAACATAATGGGCAGCACTTTGAACACATTTTATAAGTGGCCATAAACTTGTAAATAACTCATGAAAGAATAAAGTTACCAAGCACACCATTGTTTTTCTTATGAAATTCTCGATAAGTTTGATGTGTCACATGACCTTCTTCCCATTGAAAAAAGTAAAGTTGGATCCAAAATGGCCGACTTCAAAATGGCCACCATGGTCACCACCCATCTGGAAAAGCTTTCCCCCTCCCATATACTAATGTGCCACAAACAGGAAGTTGATATCACCAACCATTCCCATTTTATGTGCATCCATATAAAGTGCCCACCCTGTACACTGTGTGCAGAACTATTAGGCAAATGAGTATTTTCATCACATGATACATTTTATACATGTTGTCCTACTCCAAGCTGTATAGGCTTGAGAGCCAACTACCAATTAAGTTAAAGAGGTGATGTGCATCTCTGCAATGAGGAGGGGTGTGGTGTAATAACATCAACACCCTATATAAGGTGTGCTTAATTATTAGGCAACTTCCTTTCCTTTGGCAAAATGGGTCAGAATAGAGATGTGACGGGCTCTGAAAAGTCCAAAATTGTGAGTGTCTTGCAGAGGGATGCAACAGTCTTGAAATTGTCAAACTTTTGAAGCATGATCACCAAACAATCACGCGTTTCATGGCAAATAGCCTACAGGGTCACAAGAAGTCTGTTGGGCAAAAAAAGGTGCAAAATAACTGCCGATGAATTGAGGAAAATCAAGCGTGAAGCTGCCAAGATGCCATTTGCCACCAGTTTTGCAATATTTCAGAGCTGCAACGTTACTGGAGTATCAAAAAGCACAAGGTGTGTGATACTCAGGGACATGGCCAAGGTAAGGAAGGGGGAAAAATCACCACCTTTGAATGAGAAAGATAAGATAAAACTCAAGGCTGGGCCAAGAAATATCTTAAGAATGATTTTTCAAAAGTTTTATGGACTAATGAAATGAGAGTGACTCTTGATGGGCCAGATGGATGGGCCAGAGGCTGGATCAGTAAAGGGCAGAGAGCTCCACTCCGACTCAGACACCAGCAAGGTGGAGGTGGGGTACTGGTATGGGCTAGTATTATCAAAGATGAACTTGTGGGACCTTTTCGGGTTGAGGATGGAGTGAAGCTCAACTCCCAGGCCTACTGCAGTTTCTGGAAGACAACTTCTTCAAGCAGTGGTACAGGAAGAAGTCGGTATCGTTCGAGAAAAACATTATTTTCATGCAGGACAATGCTCCATCACATGCATCCAACTACTCCACAGCGTGGCTGGCCAGTAAAGGTCTAAAAGAAGAAAAAATAATGACATGGCCCCCTTGTTCACCTGATCTGAAACCCATAGAGAACCTGTGATCCCTGCTAAAATTTGAGATCTACAGGGAGGGAAAACAGTATACCTCTCAGAACAGTGTATGGGGGGCTGTGGTGGTTGCTGCATGCAATGTTGATCATAACAGATCAAGCAACTGACAGAATCTATGGATGGAAGGCTGTTGAGTGTCATCATAAAGAAAGGTGGCTATATTGGTCACTCATTTTTTTTGTGTTTTGTTTTTGCATGTCAGAAATGTTTATTTATACATTTTGTGCAGTTATATTAGTTTACCTGGTGAAAAGAAACAAGGAAGATGGGAAATATTTGTTTTTTATTAGTTTGCCTAATAATTCTGCACAGTAATAGTTACCTGCACAAACAGATATCCTCCTAAGATAGCCAAATATAAAAAACCACTCCAACTTCCAAAAATATTAAGCTTTGATATTTGAGTCTTTTGGGTTGATTGAGAACATAGTTGTTGATCATAATAAAAATAATCCTCTAAAATACAACTAGCCTAGTAATCCTGTGACATCCAGCCTCTATTGGCCTTCAGGTAAAGGTGGATGTTTCAGTCACATGGAAGAAAGCCCATGTGACTGAAACGTCGCACCTTTACCTGAAGGCAATAAAGGCTGAATACATCAGAAAGGAGCGCTGCAGTCCGTTTTTCATTTATGGTCTATAGATAATAAGATAGATAGATAGATAGTATAGAGATAGATAGATAAAGTTTTAAAGAGTTGTTATTTAGAAATGGATAAAAATGAAATGGATGTATTTATAAACAATGCATATATAAATGGTTTGTTGATGAATATGTCATTAATTGTGAGGAATACAAAAAGTTATTTATTTTTTTAACTTTTAATTGTTATTTTATAAACATCCATAACATTTAATCTTCTGTTTATTCTGGGATATATGAATTATTGTTGATTTATTCACTGATTGAAATCAGTAGTGGTCTGGTCCCTATAACAGCTGCGGCTGATGAGGTCACGGAAATCTGTGGTTTCTGGCCCCCCCCTTGTGCTATGACATCACACACTTTCTATAAGAAGCTGCAGGAGAAAACATTCCATTCTAAGGCTGTAGGTTAGTGGAGAGAAAGGTAAGTCCACTGTCCCCTTCTGTTGTGTCTTTAATTCTCCCCCATCATCTATTTCTCATTTATTTTTAGTTCATTAATAAATCTTTATTATAATACAAGCAGATCTAAGGTAAAATAGTGAAATCCTGAGATTAGGCGGCATCCAAATGTCACAGCAATATTCCAATAGAAAAGATAAATCCCATCACATCCTTTATATATAAATACACAAATGACATTGATTTATTCATTCTCCATCACATTTTATTGGTTTCTGACTCTCTTGCTCATCAGCTCCCTAATATTAGTTTTAATTTAGAGAATCTGCCCCAGATTTTGTCTCTTGCCATCCTACCCCTTGTATCTGGAGAGAGATATCTACTCCTGGGGGAAGGAGAATGTATTGTGGGGAGGAAGGAAAACTCATGATCACTCCAAAATCTAAAGCAAGAAGAGAACCAGGATGACGGAGGCACAATTGTCCCCTCTACACATCCTGGACAGGTTGGGGAGATGAACTAGCAAATAAGCTAAAGAAATAAGCCAACATACTGGATGGAATAGTTAATGAAACAATAAGTTCTATTCATGTTCTTAATGAGGAGGTTGCTCAGGTTAGGAAGGTAAAATCCTTCAGGGGGGCTGTGTATGGTCTCATACTGTATATAGGGGGCTGTGTATGGTCTCAAACTGTATATAGGGGGCTGTGTATGGTCTCATACTGTATATAGGGGGCTGTGTATGGTCTCAAACTGTATATAGGGGGCTGTGTATGGTCTCATACTTTATATTGGGGGCTGTGTATGGGCTCATCCTATATATAGGGGGCTGTGTATGGTCTCATACTTTATATTGGGGCTGTGTATGGTTGTCATTGCATATAGGGGTCTGTGTGTGGGCTCATACTGTATATAGGGGGCTTTGTATGGGCTCATACTGTATATAGGGGGCTGTGTATGGGGGTCATATTGTATATAGGGAGCTGTGTATGGTTGTCATTGTATACAGGGGGCTGTGTATGGACTCATACTGTATATAGGGGGTTGTGTATGGTTGTCTTTGTATATAGGGGTCTGAGTATGGGCTCATACTGTATATAGGGGCTGTATGTGGTCTCATACTGTATATAGGGGCTGTGTCTATGGGTTCATACTGTGTACAGGGGGCTGTGTATGGTCTCATACTGTATATAGGGGGCTGTGAATGGTCTTATAATGTATACAGGGGCTGTGAATGGTCTCATATTGTATATAGGGGGCTATGAATGGTCTCGTACTGCATATCGGGGGCTGTGAATGGTCTTATGCTGTATAAAGGGGGCTGTGAATGGTCTCACTGTATATGGGAAGCTGTGTTTGGGTTCATACTGTATATAGGAGGCTGTGTAAGGTTATCATATTGTATATAGGGAGCGCTCTGTCACTCAACCAAGGAGGAGGGCAGAGCCAGCAGAGAGGGAGGCGGCGCAGAGACATAGAAGGGGGAAGAATACACACGGAGCAGACTGGAGGATTGTGTCTGCAGTGAAGACCACTTCATAAGATCCCACCCATTAGACTAGTTCACTAAGTTTTCTAATGTCTTTTTTTAAAGCTTACAGGGGGGCTAGAAACACGGGGGACCCTTCCCTGAATGCAGCAGACATGCTGCATTTAGTTTGCCACACAGCAGGGGGGTGACAGGTCCTCTTTAAATGAGCAAGAATTTCAGATTAATATTAATTGAAATATGTTAATACTAATGTTGAGCAGAATTCATTTCTGCCTATTGGTTTGGCTTCCACAATAGTCATGGTTGTTCATCCAAACATCCATAACATGTAGTCTTCTGTTTATTCTGGGATATATGAATTATTGTTGATTTATCACTGCTAAAATCAGTAGTGGTCTGGTCCCTATAACAGCTGATGAGGTCACGGAATCCTGTGGTTTCTGGCCCCGCCCCCTTGTGCTATGACATCACACACTTTCTATAAGAAGCTGCAGGAGAAAACATTCCATTCTAAGGCTGTAGGTTAGTGGAGAGAAAGGTAAGTCCACTGTCCCCTCCTGTTGTGTCTTTAATTCTCCCCCATCATCTATTTCTCATTTATTTTTAGTTCATTAATAAATCTTTATTATAATACAAGCAGATCTAAAGTAAAATAGTGAAATCCTGAGATTAGGCGGCATCCAAATGTCACAGCAATATTCCAATAGAAAAGATAAATCCCGTCACATCCTTTATATATAAATACATAAATGACATTGATTTATTAATTCTCCATCATATTTTATTGGTTTCTGACTCTCTTGCTTATCAGCTCCCTAATATTAGTTTTAATTTAGAGAATCTGCCCCAGATTTTGTCTCTTGCCATCCTACCCCTGGTATCTGGAGAGAGATATCTACTCCTGGGGGAAGGAGAATGTATTGTGGGGAGGAAGGAAAACTCATGATCACTCCAAAATCTGAAGCAAGAAGAGAACCAGGATGACGGAGGCACAATTGTCCCCTCTACACATCCTGGACAGGTTGGGGAGCTGAACTAGCAAATAAGCTAAAGAAATAAGCCAACATACTGGATGGAATAGTTAATGAAACAATAAGTTCTATTCATGTTCTTAATGAGGAGGTTGCTCAGGTTAGGAAGGTAAAATCCTTCAGGAGGGCTGTGTATGGTCTCATACTGTATATAGGGGGCTCTGTATGGTCTCAAACTGTATATAGGGGGCTGTGTATGGTCTCATACTTTATATTGGGGGCTGTGTATGGGGTTCATTGTATATAGGGTCTGTGTATGGCTCATCCTATATATAGGGGCTGTGTATGGTCTCATACTTTATATTGGGGGCTGTGTATGGGGTCATTGTATATAGGGGTCTGTGTATGGGCTCATACTGTATATAGGGGGCTGTGTATGGTTGTCATTGCATATAGGGGTCTGTGTATGGGCTCATACTGTATATAGGGGGCTTTGTATGGGCTCATACTGTATATAGGGGGCTGTGTATGGGGGTCATATTGTATATAGGGAGCTGTGTATGGTTGTCATTGTATACAGGGGCTGTGTATGGACTCATACTGTATATAGGGGTTGTGTTGGTCTTGTATTAGGGGTTGAGTAGGCTCATACTGTATATAGGGGTGTTGTGTCTAGTATGCGTTGTCATTCATAGTAAGGGCTTGTATGTTATACTGTATAGGGGGCTGTGAATGGTCTTATAATGTATATAGGGGGCTGTGAATGGTCTCATATTGTATATAGGGGGCTATGTAATGGTCTTGTACTGCATATCGGGGGCTGTGAATGGGTAATCTTATATTAAAGGGGGCTGTGAATGGTCTCACTGTATATAGGAAGCTGGGTTTGGGTTCATACTGTATATAGGAGGCTGTGTAAGGTTATCATATTGTATATAGGGAGCTCTCTGTCACTCAACCAAGGAGGAGGGCAGAGCCAGCAGAGAGGGAGGCGGCGCAGAGACATAGAAGGGGGAGGAATACACACGGAGCAGACTGGAGGATTGTGTCTGCAGTGAAGACCACTTCATAAGATCCCACCCATTAAACTAGTTCACTAAGTTTTCTAATGTCTTTTTTTAAAGCTTACAGGGGGGCTAGAAACATGGGGACCCCTTCCCTGAATGCAGCAGACATGCTGCATTTAGTTTGCCACACAGCAGGGGGGTGACAGGTCCTCTTTAAATGAGCAAGAATTTCAGATTAATATTAATTGTAATATGTTAATACTAATGTTGAGCAGAATTAATTTCCGCCTATTGGTTTGGCTTCCACAATAGTCATGGTTGTTAATCCAAACATCCATAACATTTAGTCTTCTGTGTATTCTGGGATATATGAATTATTGTTCATTTATCACTGCTAAAATCAGTAGAAACTATTCCAGAATGACATTTTGTGGCAATTATCACATTGTGGCACCTTGCATAAGGTTTCAGAGGTCAAGGTGGAATATTAGACTTCATTCATCTATATGATAATGAATTGGTGGCATGGCTTGGTCTGGTCCCTACAACAGCTGCTGCTCCGGCCGATGATATCACAGAATATTGTGGTTTCTGGCCCTGCCCTCTTGGATTATGACATCACACACTTTATATAAGGTGTTGCAGGATAAAATATTCCATTCTAGAGCTGTAGGTTAGTGGAGAGAGAGGTAAGTCCATTCTATGTCCCTCCTGTTGTGTCTTTAAATCTCCTCTGTCATCTATATCTCATTATTATAATACAAGCTGGTGTAATGCAAAGCAGTGAAACCCTAAGATTAGGTGGCAGCAATTTTTCCAACAGTAAAGAGATTAATCCCGTCACATCCTTTATATATAAATATATAAATTACATTGATTTATTAATTCTCCATCACATTTTATTGATTTCTGACTCTCTTGCTTATCAGCACCCTAATATTAGTTTTAATTTAGAGAATCTGCCCCAGATTTTGTCTCTTGCCATCCTACTTCTGGTATCTGGAGAGAGATATCTACTCCTGGGGGAAGGAGAATGTATTGTGGGGAGGAAGGAAAACTCATGATCACTCCAAAATCTAAAGCAAGAAGAGAACCAGGATGACGGAGGCACAATTGTCCCCTCTACACATCCTGGACAGGTTGGGGACCAAATAAACTAAATAAATATGACAATATAATAAGGTAAATAAGGTAAAATCCTTCAGAACACAATGGATCTTAACCACCTGTTAGAAACTGAAGGTGAAACTTGTGCTGTTAGGCTGCGTTCACATGTGGCGTAATAGCCGCTTTTTTTGGCGCAGGAGTTTTTCCAGTGTTTTGCAGCCGCGCTATTTAGCGCAGATAAAAAAAAATGCACTGTGTTTTTTTACAGCTGCATTTTTTCCCCAGGAGCGCAGAGGGAAGTGATTTCACACGGGGGCAGGAATAATCCTGTTCCTGTGTGACATCCTGTGTGTACATACACTGCGAAAGTGAACTAAAAGAAAGCATTGTGTATTAAAAATAAAATACTTACGTCTCCGCCGAGTGACCCGGGATGCGAGGCGTCCACGTCTGATCGCTGCAGGACCTTAATCAGCTGATAGGGTTGCCGCCGGTCAGCTTGTGTCACTTAAAGGGAACCTGACCAAAAAGACGTTCCTTCCTGCTTCTCCCTGCCACCTGCTTGTTAATTATTCATGCCCCGATGGGCGTGCTAAACAGCAGAGAGCCTGTGCACGTCATCAAAGGGGCGATAAAGCCACTATGACGAAAATCGCGTCATATCCGGCTTTACCACGTCAGTACGCCCATTACTGTGCAGAGAAAACCTCGCGCATAAGCAATTGGCATCGCGAGGTCGGCAGTACACCCTATTGGGTGTACTGACGTTGGTAAAGCTGGATATGACACGATTTTCGTCTTAGCGGCTTTTCCGCCCCTTTGATGATGGACACAGGCGCTCTGCTGTTTAGCACGCCCATCGGGTATGAATAATTAACAAGCAGGGGGCGGGGAGAAGCAGGAAGGAACGCCTTTTGCGGCTTCTCAAATGCTGATAAGCCGCAGATCAAAAGGTATAAAAACAACTTTTATAAAAGTTTGCAATATCGCTATACAGGCACAAAGGGATGGCAAAAAAAGTATTAGCATGGTGCAGGGACAGGTATAAAGAGGCTGGGGGCTCATTTTTCGGGGTCAGGTTCCCTTTAACAGCATCAGCTAAGCAGTTTAAACCACCCGCCAAAACTGTTGAGCTGATGTGTCGCATGATATCATCAGCTGTTTGTGACAGCATACCATTCGGTTTTGGTGGGCGTTAAAAAACAATCAGCTGATGTTGCACATCACGATTAGCTGATGATGTCACGTGACACATCAGCTTATCAGTTTTGGCCAATCACATCTCTAAGCTCCTTGCTGCGATCGCACGTCTTCTCCTCGGGTCCCGGGACAATCGGCGGACGGGTGAATATTCAATTTTTTTAGTTTTAATAGTTTTTGTTTATTTTTATTTTGCTTATACAGTGTATTTAGATACTGCGAAAGCGAAACTCCAGGCCTGACATGTCACACGGGGGGAGGAATACAGGATTCTCCCCCTCCCTCTGCCATGTGACATCACTTCTCCCTGCACCTGCATTACTGGAGGTGGAAAAGGAATTGTCTGAACGACAATGCGTATTCCAACTCCTTATAATGGTGCCTATGGGAGAAAGCGCGCGCATATTTACGCAAAGAATTGCCATGGTCATTCTTTTTACGCACGTGCTTTCTCCCATAAAAGCGCAGGCGAAAAAAGCACAGCGCCTGAACGGCAAAAGTGAATTTCCATTCACTTTACTGGCAAACGCAGATGCGCTTTTGCAGGAAAAGTCTGCGGAAAAAAGCATCTAAATTACGCTGTGTCTGAACGCAGCCTTATAGACCAGGAATAGTATTTCGGGATGGAAGATGCACAGGATTCTGTTATCACAGATAAGGTAAAGGAGCTGCAACAAGAAGCTAGAAATGTATCTAAGGAGGAAGGGCATCCCTTCTCCTAGAAGGGTCTATCGGAGTTTGGTTACACAACATTGTATCAACTGTGCTAAAGCCCATAGTGGTGGTGATAGGACTGATTAATACAATCTTGATTGCCTGGAAATGATTAATGTGCTGTTTCTCATATTGCAGTGAATGATTTACACATTGGAACGATATGAAGTATGACATGACAGCTACAGAGGTGACTACCCAGCTTTACGGAAGACACTTTCAGGTTTTTGACAGTTTGGTGGAGGATATTATCTCTGAAAATAGGGTCCCACATCGGCACCCCAACAGTTTGAGCAGCACTCTAATGTTACGAGGGTAATGCCCTGGCAATGGGGGAAGTAATGCCCCGGCAACGGGGAGAGGGGCCCAATCCCTCACTTTGTCACTGACAATGCAATGGAATGTATTTGGCCTGAGGATTACTCGCGAGTGCTCCATGTGTTGGGATGCAGGTCTGGACAGCTGTTGTCATCCAATTAATTCTTATCTAGCAGGGTGATAGCAGGGGGAAAACATGGGCCTCATTGAACGGGTCATGGTACACACTGCAAGAATAGGATGGATGACAGCGCTACAGAGTGACCAACTGATAGTGCAGCTTGACTATCCATCTCTCCTGAAGACCCTTCAGCTTTTTGACAGTTGGGTGGAGGACATCATCTCTGAAAATAGGGTCCCACAGCTGCACCCCAACAGTTTGAGCAGCACTCTAATGTTATGAGGGTAATGCCCCGGCAACGGGAGGAGGGGCCCAATCCCTCACTTTGTCACTGACAATGCAATGGAATGTATTTGGCCTGAGGATTGCTCGTGAGTGCTCCTTGTGGTGGGATGCAGATCTGGACAGCTGTTGTCATCTGATTAATTCTTATCTAGCAGGGGGACAGCGAGGGACAGCAAGGGGACAGCAGGGGGACAGTTGGGGGAAAGCAGGGGGAAAACATGGGCCTCATTGTATGAGTCATGGTACACACTGCAAGCATAGGACGGATGACAGCGCTACAGAGTGACCAACTGATAGCGCAGCTTGACTATCCATCTCTCCTGAAGACCCTTCAGCTTTTTGAGAGTTGGGTGGAGGACATCATCTCTGAAAATAGGGTCCCACAGCTGCACCCCAACAGTTTGAGCAGCACTGTAATGTTACGAGGGTAATGCCCCGGCAACGGGGGGAGGGGCCCAATCCCTCACTTTGTCACTGACAATGAAATGGAATGTATTTGGCCTGAGGATTGCTCGTGAGTGCTCCTTGTGGTGGGATGCAGGTCTGGACAGCTGTTGTCATCCGATTAATTCTTCTCTAGCAGGGGGACAGCAAGGGGACAACAAGGGCCTCATTGTACGGGTCATGGTACACACTGCAAGCATAGGACGGATGACAACGCTACAGAGTGACCGTCTGATAGCGCAGCTCGACTACTCATCTCTCCTGAAGACCCTTCAGCTTTTTGAGAGTTGGGTGGAGGACATCATCTCTGAAAATAGGGTCCCACAGCTGCACCCCAACAGTTTGAGCAGCACTCTAATGTTATGAGGGTAATGCCCCGGAAACGGGGGGAGGGGCCCAATCCCTCACTTTGTCACTGACAATGCAATGGAATGTATTTGGCCTGAGGATTGCTCGTGAGTGCTCCTTGTGGTGGGATGCAGATCTGGACAGCTGTTGTCATCCGATTAATTCTTCTCTAGCAGGGGGACAGCAAGGGGACAACAAGGGCCTCATTGTACGGGTCATGGTACACACTGCAAGCATAGGACGGATGACAACGCTACAGAGTGACCGTCTGATAGCGCAGCTCGACTACTCATCTCTCCTGAAGTCCCTTCAGCTTTTTGAGAGTTGGGTGGAGGACATCATCTCTGAAAATAGGGTCCCACAGCTGCACCCCAACAGTTTGAGCAGCACTCTAATGTTATGAGGGTAATGCCCCGGCAACGGGGGGAGGGGCCCAATCCCTCACTTTGTCACTGACAATGCAATGGAATGTATTTGGCCTGAGGATTTCTCATGAGTGCTCCTTGTGGTGGGATGCAGGTCTGGACAGCTGTTGTCATCCGATTAATTCTTATCTAGCAGGGGGACAGCGGGGAACAGCAGGGGGACAGCAAGGGGGACAGCAGGGGGACAACATGATGACAGGAGGCAGAGAGGAGGGGGAGTAAGGTGACAGGGGACCAAACATCCTGCAAAATGTCGGAATCGGATGCCTATTTGGCATCCGATTGCAGGGATCAGTTTGAATCCGCTGCTGTCCGATTTTCATCGGACAGCATCGGATTTAACAAAAACGCAATGTGAAACTAGCCTTAGATATGGAATCAGAACCGAGCTTACTACAGACATAAGAGAGCAGAACCAACTTACTACAGAGATATGGAACAGAACCGAGCTTACTACAGAGATATGGAGCAGAACTGAGCTTACTACAGAAATATGGAGCAGAACTGAAGGCTGTCTCGGGAGTCATATCATGATAGGCAGGAACTTAGATAGCTAGCTGACCACGTGTTATAATGACATCAACAAAAGAATGAGATACTGTGTATATGGGTCTCATCTCAATTATAGGCATGTGTGAGATACTTTACATTTTTTATACCGGTAGTTACATTTCATCTCATCCATAATAGCATTAACACCTATAGTGCTGTGTTGGGTAAGAGAGAATTTTTTTTTCATTGTAACATTAACAAATGCCTATAATAATTCCATCTTTTTGGTACTATATAGCTTTACATCCTGTATATAATGCGTTATACCGGTAATTGAATTTCACCAAGACCATGACAATAGTTTCATAGTTTTGGGGAAAAAGGTGAGAGATGGCCGGCTATTAAGGGGTGGAGGAGGCCGGATTTTTTTTTCTAAATAAATGTTTTTCAGCTTATAGCTGTTGTCCCCGGTGTTGCCCAGGATAGTAACTAACTGTTCTTAGCTATAACAAAATAGAATAGGTTAACAAAGTCTTGCTTCTCTCTGCTGAGATACACCGGCTGAAAGTGTAATTACAAGGGCTGTGTGTAGGCTCCTGGTGCAATACAAGGGCTACGTGCTGTTTCTCTCATTGCAGTGAATGATTTACACATTGGGACCATATGACATGATAGCTACAGAGGCGCCTACCGAGCTTTACGGAAGACACTTTCAGGTTTTTGACAGTTTGGTGGAGGATTTTATCTCTGAAAATAGGGTCCCACATATGCACCCCAACAGCTTGAGCAGCACTCAGGAGAGGTCAATGTTCTGAGACAAATGGGGTTAGGGGCCCAAATTCTCACTTTGTCACTGACAATGCAATGAATTCAGCTCCCAGAATTACTCCAGAGTGCCCCTTGTGGTGGGATGCAGGTCTGGACACCTGTCATCATGCGATTAGATAGGTTACAATTAATCTATGTGTGTGTACACTTTAGAAAAGATGGAGTTAATGCTTAAATCAAGGGTCTGAAATTCGACTCTGTATATGGGCCTCATTGCACGGGTCATGGTACACACTGCAAGAATAGGACGGATGACAGCGCTACAGAGTGACCATCTGTGGGCGCAGCTCGACTACCCATCTTTCCTGAAGACCCTTCAGCTTTTTGAGATTTGGGTGGAGGACATCATCTCTGAAAATAGGGTCCCACAGCTGCCACCCAACAGTTTGAGCAGCATTCTAATGTTACGAGGATAATGCCCCGGCAACGGGGGGAGTAATGCCCCGGCAACGGGGGGAGGGGCCAAATCCCTCACTTTGTCACTGACAATGCAGCGGAATGTACTTGGCTTGAGGATTACTCGTGAGTGCTCCTTGTGGTGGGATGCAGGTCTGGACAGCTGTTGTCATCCGATTAATTCTTATTTAGCAGGGGACAGTAGGGGGACAGCAGGGGGACAGCAGGGGGAAAACAGGTGGACAGCAGGGGGAAAACATGGGCCTCATTGTACGGGTCATGGTACACACTGCAAGCATAGGACAGATGACAGCGCTACAGAGTGACCGTCTGTGGGCGCAGCTCGACTACCCATCTCTCCTGAAGACCCTTCAGCTTTTTGAGAGTTGGGTGGAGGACATCATCTCTGAAAATAGGGCCCCACAGCTGCATCCAACAGTTTGAGCAGCACTCTAATGTTACGAGGGTAATGCCCCGGCAACGGGGGGAGTAATGCCCCGTTAACGGGGGGAGGGGCCCAATCCCTCACTTTGTGACTGACAATGCAATGGAATGTTTTTGGCCTGAGGATTACTCGTGAGTGCTCCTTGTGGCGGGATGCAGGTCTGGACAGCTGCTCTCATCCGATTAATTCTTCTCTACCAGGGGGACAACATGGGCCTCATTGTACGGGTCATGGCACACACTGCAAGCCTAGGACGGATGAGAGCGCTACAGAGTGACCGTCTTTGGGCGCAGCTCGACTCCCGTCTCTCCTGAAGACCCTTCAGCTTTTTGACAGTTACGTGGAGGACATCATCTCTGAAAATAGGGTCCCACAGCTGCACCCCAGCAGTTTGAGCAGCACTCTAATGTTATGAGGGTAATGCCGGGCAACGGGGGGAGGGGCCCAATCCCAGACTTTGTCACTGACAATGCAATGGAATGTACTTGGCCTAAGGATTGCTCGTGAGTGCTCCTTGTGGTGGGATGCAGGTCTGGACAGCTGTTGTCATCTGATTAATTCTTATCTAGCAGGGGGACAGCGAGCGACAGCAGGGGGATCGCTCGGGGAAATCAGGGGGACAACATGGGCCTCATTGTACAGGTCATGGTACACACTGCAAGCATAGGACGGATGACAACGCTACAGAATGACCGTATGATAGCGCAGCTCGACTACCCATCTCTCCTGAAGACCCTTAAGCTTTTTGAGAGTTGGGTGGAGGACATCATCTCTGAAAATAGGGTCCCACAGCTGCACCCCAACAGTTTAAGTAGCACTCTAATGTTATGAGGGTAATGCCCCGGCAACGGGGGGAGGGGCCCAATCCCTCACTTTGTCACTGACAATGCAATAGAATGTATTTGGCCTGAGGATTGCTCGTGAGTGCTCCTTGTGGTGGGATGCAGGTCTGGACAGCTGTTGTTATCCGATTAATTCTTATCTAGCAGGGGGACAGCGGTGAACAGCAGGGGGACAGCAGGGGGGACAGCAGGGGGACAATGTGATGACAGGAGGCAGAGAGGAGGGGGAGCAAGGTGACAGGGGACCAAGCAGATCCTGCAAAATGTCGGAATCGGATGCCTATTTGGCATCCGATTGCAGGGATCAGTTTGAATCCGCTGCTGTCCGATTTTCATCAGACAGCATCGGATTTAACAAAAACGCAATGTGAAACTAGCCTTAGATATGGAATCAGAACCGAGCTTACTACAGACATAAGAGAGCAGAACCAAGCTTACTACAGAGATATGGAAGCAGAACCGAGTTTAATACAGAGATATGGAGCAGAATCGAGCTTACTACAGAAATATGGAGCAGAACCGAGCCCACTACAGAGATATGGAGCAGAATCGAGCTTACTACAGAGATATGGAGCAGAACCGAGCTTACTACACAGATATGGGGCAGAACTGAGCTTACTACAGACATATGGAGCAGAACCGAGCTTACTACAGAGACATGGAGCAGAACTGAGCTTACTACAGAGATATGGAGCAGAACTGAAGGCTGTCTCAGGAGTCATATCATGATAGGCAGGAACATAGATAGCTAGCTGACCATGTGTGATAATTGCAAAATATAAAGGGAGGGGACAAGAGGCGCAATAGTGCCCTATCACTAGTGACACTAGTATGTAAAACGGTGGTGCTGTGTGGCCGCTCACTTGATCCAGTTGTGGTCCCCACAACTGGTTTAACTGCATTTAGGAATCAATGTTCCAAGCTGCTGCAGGACCTCCACCTACCACTGGATCGTGGTATGTTCCAAGAGAAATGATGGGAGTGATGGTGTGTCACGGTCCGCGCTGCTTCTGGATTAAAAACTCACCAAAGAGCCCAACAACCTTTCATCCTCTTTATTCCAACGCGTTTCAACGCCACAACCCGGCATCTTCCCTGAGGAAGACGCCGGGTTGTGGCGTTGAAACGTGTTGGAATAAAGAGGATGAAAGGTTGTTGGGCTCTTTGGTGAGTTTTTAATCCAGAAGCAGCGCGGACCGTGACACACCATCACTCCCATCATTTCTCATGTGTGATAATGACATCAACAAAAGAATGAGATACTGTGTATATGGGTCTCATCTCAATTATAGGCATGTGTGAGATACTTTACATTTTTTATACCGTTAGTTACATTTCATCTCATCCATAATAGCACTAACACCTATAGTGCTGTGTTGGGTAAGAGAGAATTTTTTTTTCATTGTAACATTAACACATGCCTGTAATAATTCCATCTTTTTGGTACTATATAGTTTTACATCCTGTATATAATGCGTTATATCGGTAATTGAATTTCCCCAAGACCATGACAATGGTTTCATAGTTTTGGGGAAAAAGGTGAGAGATGGCCGGCTATTAAGGGGTGGAGGAGGCCGGATTTTTTTTTAAAAGAAATGTTTTTCAGCTTATAGCTGTAGTCCCGGTGTTGCCCAGGATAGTAACTAACTGTTCTTTGCTATAACAAAATAGAATAGGTTAACAAAGTCTTGCTTCTGTCTGCTGAGATACACTGGCTGAAAGTGTAATTACAAGGGCTGTGTGTGGGCTCCTGGTGCAATACAAGGGCTACGTGCTGTTTCTCTCATTGCAGTGAATGATTTACACATTGGGACCATATGAAGTATGACATGACAGCTACAGAGGCGACTACCCAGCTTTACGGAAAACACTTTCAGGTTTTTGACAGTTTGGTGGAAGATATTATCTCTGAAATTAGGGTCCCACAGCTGCACCCCAACAGTTTGAGCAGCACTCTAATGTTACGAGGGTAATGCCCCGGCAACGGGGGGAGGGGCCCAATCCCTCACTTTGTCACTGACAGTGCAATGGAATGTATTTGGCCTGAGGATTGCTCGTGAGTGCTCCTTGTGGTGGGATGCAGGTCTGGACAGCTGTTGTTATCCGATTAATTCTTATCTAGCAGGGGGACAGCGAGCGACAGCAGGGGGACAGCTGGGGGAAATCAGGGGGAAAACATGGGCCTCATTGTACGAGTCATGGTACACACTGCAAGCATAGGACTGATGAGAGCGCTACAGAGTGACCAACTGATAGTGCAGCTTGACTATCCATCTCTCCTGAAGACCCTTCAGCTTTTTGACAGTTGGGTGGAGGACATCATATCTGAAAATAGGGTCCCACAGCTGCACCCCAACAGTTTGAGCAGCACTCTAATGTTACGAGGGTAATGCCCCAGTAACGGGGGGAGTAATGCCCCGGCAACGGGGGAGGGGCCCAATCCCTCACTTTGTCACTGACAATGCAATGGAATATATTTGGCCTAAGGATTGCTCGTGAGTGCTCCTTGTGGTCGATGCAGGTCTGGACAGCTGTTGTCATCCGATTAATTCTTATTTAGCAGGGGGACAGCGGGGAACAGCAGGGGGACAGCAGGGGAACAACGAGATGACAGTTGGCAGAGAGGAGGGGGAGCGAGGTGACAGGAGACCAAACAGATCCTGCAAAATGTAAGAATTGGATGCCTATGTGGCATCCGATTACAGGGATCAGTTTGAATCCGATGCTGTCCGATTTTCATCGGTCAGCCTCGGATTTAACAAAAACGCAATGTGAAACTAGCCTTAGATATGGAATCAGAACCGAGCTTACTACAGACATAAGAGAGCAGAACCAAGCTTACTACAGAGATATGGAAGCAGAACCGAGCTTAATACAGAGATATGGAGCAGAATCGAGCTTACTACAGAGATACGGAGCAGAACCGAGCTTACTACAGAGATATGGAGCAGAACCGAGCTTACTTCAGAGATATGGAGCAGAATTAAGCTTACTACAGAGATATGGAGCAGAACTGAAGGCTGTCTCGGGAGTTATATCATGATAGGCAGGAACATAGATAGCTAGCTGACCACGTGTTATAATGACATCAACAAAAGAATGAGATACTGTGTATATGGGACTCATCTCAATTATAGGCATGTGTGAGATACTTTACATTTTTTATACTGGTAGTTACATTTCATCTCATCCATAATAGCACTAACACCTATAGTGCTGTGTTGGGTAAGAGAGATTTTTTTTTTCATTGTAACATTAACACATGCCTATAATAATTCCATCTTTTTGGTACTATATAGTTTTACATCCTGTATATAATGCGTTATACCGGTAATTGAATTTCCCCAAGACCATGACAATGGTTTCATAGTTTTGAGGAAAAAGGTGAGAGATGGCCGGCTATTAAGGGGTGGAGGAGGCCGGATTTTTTTTTTTTAAATAAATGTTTTTCAGCTTGTAGCTGTAGTCCCTGGTGTTGCCCAGGATGGTAACTAACTGTTCTTAGCTATAACAAAATAGAATAGGTTAACAAAGTCTTGCTTCTCTTTGCTGAGATACACCGGCTGAAAATGTAATTACAAGGGCTGTGTGTGGGCTCCTGCTGCAATACAAGGGCTACGTGCTGTTTCTCTCATTGCAGTGAATGATTTACACATTGGGACCATATGAAGTATGACATGACAGCTACAGAGGCGACTACCCAGCTTTACGGAAGACACTTTCAGGTTTTTGACAGTTTGGTGGAGGATATTATCTCTGAAAATAGGGTCCCACATATACACCCCAACAGCTTGAGCAGCACTCAGGAGGGGTCAATGCTCTGAGACAAATGGGGTTAGGGGCCCAAATTCTCAGTTTGTCACTGACAATGCAATGAATTCAGCTCCCAGAATTACTCCAGAGTGCCCCTTGTGGTGTAATGCAGGTCTGGACACCTGTCATCATGCGATTAGATAGGTAACAATTAATCTATGTGTGTGTATACTTTAGAAAAGAGCAGTTAATGCTTAAATCAAGGGTGTCAAATTTGACTCTGTATATGGCCTCATTGCACGGGTCATGGTTCACACTGCAAGAATAGGACGGATGACAGCGCTACAGAGTGACCGTCTGTGGGCGCAGTTCGACTACCCATCTTTCCTGAAGACCTTCAGCTTTTTGAGAGTTGGTTGGAGGACATCTTTTCTGAAAATAGGGTCCCACAGCTGCACCCTAACAGTTTGAGCAGCACTCTAATGTTACGAGGGTAATGCCCCGGCAACGGGGGGAGTAATGCCCCGGCAACGAGGGGAGGGGCCCAATCCCTCACTTTGTCGCTGACAATGCAATGGAATGTTTTTGGCCTGAGGATTACTCATGAGCGCTCCTTGTGGTGGGATGCATGTCTGGTCAGCTGCTGTCATCCGATTAATTCTTCTCTAGCAGGGGGACAGCAGGGGGACAACATGGGCCTCATTGTATGGGTCGTGGTACACACTGCAAGCATAGGATGGATGACAACGCTACAGAGTGACCGTCTGATGGCGCAGTTTGACTACCCATCTCTCCTGAAGACCCTTCAGCTTTTTGAGAGTTGGGTGGAGGACATCATCTCTGAAAATAGGGTCCCACAGCTGCACCCCAACAGTTTGAGCAGCACTCTAATGTTACGAAGGTAATGCCCCGGCAATGGGGGGAGGGGCCCAATCCCTCATTTTGTCACTGACAATGCAATGGAATGTATTTGGCCTAAGGATTGCTCGTGAGTGCTCCTTTTGGTGGGATGCAGGTCTGGACAGCTGTTGTCATCCGATTAATTCTTATCTAGCAGGGGGACAACAAGATGACAGGAGGCAGAGAGGAGGGGGAGCGAGGTGACAGGAGACCAAACAGATCCTGCGAAATGTCGGAATCGGATTCCTAATTGGCATCCGATTGCAGGGATCAGTTTGATTTCCGATGCTGTCCGATTTTCATCGGACAGCATCAGATTTCACAAAAACGCAATGTGAAACTAGCCTTAGATATGGAATCAGAACCGAGCATTTAGTGGATAGGACTTGTGACATGTGGGGAGCCGTGTAGTGGCTCACAAGCTTACGTGTTTTGGACCAAAAGACAATCCAATACCCCACAATTTGTTATAGTTTAAAACTAACTAATTTTCCACAATTTCAGCACCTGTCATTGTGGTTTTTTCTTGCACTTATTTTGTTGCTGTGTGTAGCTGGGCCATATGGGTGCATGTGTTCCGGCAGGTAGCAGTGTTGAATGCCATAACAGCCCGCCTACTGAGATAGGGGCTAATGTAAGAGACTGGGCATACACTGTGCAAACCTGTGTGAACTGCGCCCTATATGAATCCCATTGTGTTTGCAGGACAACCAGTGGTCACTCCTCTGTGAGAAAGGAGGTTGCTAGTGATTGGCGCTGGTGTCTTGCATTCATGATGCCTTCATTTATAACCTGGGCAAAGCTGCACACAGCACTGAGTGTAATGGTCGTCTGACCTGAATCTGCTGTGGTAAGAAAGTTTATTCTCTATTTGCGTCCTTTGCTCACTTTAGATGAGAATTTAGTGGATAGGACTTGTGACATGTGGGGAGCCGTGTAGTGGCTCACAAGCTTACGTGTTTTGGACCAAAAGACAAACCAATACCCCACAATTTGCTATAGTTTAAAACTAACTAATTTTCCACAATTTCAGCACCTGTCATTGTGGTTTTTCTTGCACTCTTTTTGTTGCTGTGTGTAGCTGGGCCATATGGGTGCGTGTGTTTCGGCAGGTAGCAGTGTTGAATGCCATAACGCACTGCCTACTGAGATGGGGGCTAATGTAAGAGGCTGGGTATACACTGTGCAAACCTGTGTGAACTGCGCCCTATATGAATCCCATTGTGTTTTCAGGACAACCAGTGGTCACTCCCTCAGTGAGAAAGGAGGTTGCTAGTGATTGGGGCTGGTGTCTTGCATTCATGATGCCTTCATTTATAACCTGGGCAAAGCTGCACACAGCACTGAGTTTAATGGTCGTCTGACCTGAATCTGCTGTGGTAAGAAAATTTATTTTCTATTTGTGTCCTTTGCTCACTTTAGATGAGAATTTAGTGGATAGGACTTGTGACATGTGGGGAGCCGTGAAGTGGCTCACAAGCTTACGTGTTTTGGACCAAAAGACAAACCAATACCCCACAATTTGCTATAGTTTAAAACTAACTAATTTTCCACAATTTCAGCACCTGTCATTGTGGTTTTTCTTGCACTCTTTTTGTTGCTGTGTGTAGCTGGGCCATATGGGTGCGTGTGTTTCGGCAGGTAGCAGTGTTGAATGCCATAACAGCCTGCCTACTGAGATGGGGGCTAATGTAAGAGGCTGGGTATACACTGTGCAAACCTGTGTGAACTGCGCCCTATATGAATCCCATTGTGTTTTCAGGACAACCAGTGGTCACTCCCTCAGTGAGAAAGGAGGTTGCTAGTGATTGGGGCTGGTGTCTTGCATTCATGATGCCTTCATTTATAACCTGGGCAAAGCTGCACACAGCACTGAGTTTAATGGTCGTCTGACCTGAATCTGCTGTGGTAAGAAAATTTATTTTCTATTTGTGTCCTTTGCTCACTTTAGATGAGAATTTAGTGGATAGGACTTGTGACATGTGGGGAGCCGTGAAGTGGCTCACAAGCTTACGTGTTTTGGACCAAAAGACAAACCAATACCCCACAATTTGCTATAGTTTGAATCAGAACTGAGCTTACAGCAGACATAAGAGAGCAGAACCAAGCTTACTACAGAGATATGGAAGCAGAACCGAGCTTAATACAGAGATATGGAGCACAATCGAGCTTACTACAGAGATATGGAGCAGAACCGAGCTTACTCCAGAGATATGGAGCAGAACCGAGCTTACTACAGAGATATGGGGCAGAACCGAGCTTACTACAGAGATATGGAGCAGAACCGAGCTTACTACAGAGATATGGAGCAGAACCGAGCTTACTACAGAGATATGGAGCAGAACTGAGCTTACTACAGATATATGGAGCAGAACTGAAGGCTGTCTCGGGAGTCATATCATGATAGGCAGGAACATAGATAGCTAGCTGACCATGTGTGATAATGACATTAACAAAAGAATGAGATACTGTGTATATGGGTCTCATCTCAATTATAGGCATTTGTGAGATACTTTACATTTTTTATACCGGTAGTTACATTTCATCTTATCCATAATAGTGACTCACCGTTGCCGGATGCTCACGTCTCAGGTGATGCAGCACTTGTCACGGTTCCGCGCCTGAGGGTGTGGGGCCCGGTGGTCAGATCAAAGGGGATGAAAGGATGGGGATGATTCTTGTTTGTCGTGACGCCACCTGTGGGATTCCGGTGATTGCAGCGGCGCTGCTTGGGCCTCCGGGGGGTGTGCGGCAGCTTGATGGGATGCTCCCCACAGGATGAGCAGGGGTCCCCGGGGCCGGGAGCTGCACTAGCTGGAATACTGCAGCTCAGTAGTTACTGCGGGTTAACCCAGGAGTAATGCACGGACACATAAAGTCTTTTGGTACCTTTACTGATGACAACAGGTACACTCGACCGGGTGATGAAGTCGACACTCCTGGAGTTTCCACAGCAAGCAGTGGTGTAGGCTTCCTTATATACACTGTTCTGGTGAGGTCTGGTGGATATGGAATCCTACCGGACCGGGTTGCACGTTCTGGTGGGACGTGATTCACCTGAGGTTGCTGCACTGAGGGCACTATAAAAGGGGTTAGGCATAATTACTGCTCCTTCCCTGGGCTCTCATGTGGTGGTGCTTCAGGTGTTACAGGGAGCTAAACTTCCCTGTTGGGGTGCTGGTTTCTCTGCAGCCTGCAATGTAGCTCCTGCAGCTCGGACCCAGTGATCGGATAGGTAGGGTGAGTTGGGATAACTCTTCTGTCCCTGTGAGGTATTCGCCTCTTGTCCTATGACCCCAGTTGCAAGGGTCTCTCACTTTCCCGGGTGTGCTGGTATGGGCTTAGTGTGGCTCCAGTACCAGGTCAGCTCTCCTAGCTGTTCACAGTTCTAAAGTGACTGCACACTCCGTTGTTTCTCCCTTCACGACCCGTATTTATAGGGGGAACTGGCTTAAGGTAACCAGTGGAGCTCCCCTAGAGGCCTGGGGTGAAAAGGGGTGTAAAAAGGTATTTTATTTAGTGAGTTCTGCTTGCTGTGTACATTCCATTTGTGTACTAAGAGTTCTGTGGTGCCCCAACCAGGGTGCCAGGGTGCCACATTCCCCCTTAGTTAACTTCAGTTCTCCCGGACTGAGCTAAAAGTTTTCTTTACAACTTATCACTAAACATTTTATACACATTCAATAACTGGTATTTACAGAGTCTTAAATTCAAAAATACAAAAATCACTGAAAAGAGAGGGGAAAAAATAGGGAAAGTATGAAAAGCAGACCATACGGCACTAGTCCTGTGACAATTGTCCAAGGTTACAAGACGAGAAAAATTGTAAAGTCCTGCAGTAAAGTCTCTGATGGCTTAAACACATGCACGGGTATACATTTAACTTTATATATTCCCTATGGGTGTCTCTGCTTAGGAGGCCGGGTCTAACCTTCTTACTAGTGATGGGCGAGTCCTAAATTACTCGGAATCGCTTGACTCTAGCGAGTCCGAGCCCGGGACTCGCTACTCGTTGCGAGTCTAGCAAGTCCAATGTTAATGAATGGGGAAGCGAGTAATAGCGAGTAATGTGCGATTTACAAATTGCAGATGTGTCTCGGAAGCTTCAGGCTCTATCTGCTAGGACTCGCTACTCTGCGAGTTTCCAGCGTTTACTCGCACAGTAACCAGCCCAATGCAAATCAATGGCAATCCTAGTTTTGTCAGAGACTCGTGACAAAACTAGGATTGCCATTGACTTGCATTGGACTCGCTACTGTGCCAGTGATAGCAGGGAAACTCGCAGAGTAAGAGCTGTCTGCTCTGTGCAGCTCCAGGGTCCTAGAGCCCGCCTGCTGCCTGATGTAGCAGAGGTGAGATTGTTCTCATTCTGCTCATTCCCTGTGCATAGACATCTATATCTATGCACAGGGGATGTAGCAGGTAGGACATCGCGTTTTGGACTACGTCGGACGGAAGAGGATTTTTTTAATTAAAGATGGAGTCCCTAATGGCTTTTTTTTTTTATTTCTAATAAAAAATTTTCTCTGTGTGGTGTTTTTTTTAACCCTTTATTGGAGATTCTTAGTGGCCAGGTCAAACCTGGCCTGACATTAAGAATCCCGGGCTTAATACCAGCTTGTATGACAAAGCTGGTATTAACCCCTTTATTACCCAGCGTGCCACCGCCACCAGGGATGCTGGAAGAGCGGGGTTCAGCGCCAGAGGATGGCGCTTTAATGAACGCGCCATCTTCTGGGGCGGCTGCGGGCTGCAATTTGCAGCGGGGGGTGCCCAGAAAGCTTGGGCCTCCCTGCGCTGCGGATTCCAGCCCCCAGCTGCTTAGCTGTACCTGGCTAGACATAGAAATTGCGCGGAGCCCCACGCATTTTTTTAATTATTTCATGAAATAATAAAAAAAAAGGGCTCCCATATATTCTTGTGTCTGGCCAGGTACAAATAGGCACCTGGGGGTTGGGGGCAGCCCGTCGCTGCCTGCTGGATCCGGCTGGTTCCAGAAATATGGCGAAGCCCACGTCAAATTTTTTTCTGACAAATCCATAAAACAATGTAAATAAAAGGGACTGCATCTTTATTAACCCCTGGACCATGGGCGAGGGGTTAATAAAGAGGCAGTCCCTTTTTTAGGATTGGTTTATTGATTTTTCAGAAAAAAAATGACGTAGGCTTCGCCGTATTTCTGGAACCAGCCTGTATTTTGAGTGCTACCCAAGGTAAAAACCAGGCAGCTGGGAGTGGCAGCCAATAGCTTGCTGCTTTACCTGTGGTGAGAATCAAAAATACAGCGGCGTCCTATGCAAAAAATGTTTTCTCATATATTTTTACCACCCCTATGATGGCAGACTTGTTACCAATGGCAACCTATCACAGACACTGGCACAATGGATGAGGGCGCAGCAGCCAGTCACAGAAGCTGTCAGTGAGAATGGGCATCTGTGATTGGCTGTTGAAAGTCAGTGCAGTGAATATGCATGAGCTTAGTAGGTGGTCCTGAAGCAAGTGTGTGCGGGCAGTGGGAGACTGGTGAGTTCTATCTAGCTATCTATCATCTATTTGTCTATCATCTACGTCTCAGGCTCAGCTCTATCTATCTTATCCATCTATCTATTTGGGAGTTTGGGACCAAGTAAAAGATGTCTGTAAAATCTTACTCTGTGTACTGTACATGTTGCATGCTTTTTTTTCACGCACCCATAACTTGCATTAGCGAGTTGAGTAAGAGACTCGCTGACAATCGCAACATGCAGAGGAAGCAATTGCAGGTATGAGAGGACACATTTATTAACATTGGTCCAGGTGCAGTGTGATTTTTTTTATCGCACTGCACAGATCAGTTTTAATCACCAGTTCGAGAGCACCCTTGGTGACACTGCCCTATGGTTGGAAAGTGACTATATATTTCTCATGTACATCACAATATATGGAGGACTGTGCCTCCTACTGCTTCCTCTGCTCAAATAAGCATTCCTTTTAATTTGTTTCCAAGACAGTCAGTACAGCGGTAAAGGAAATACAGTGGTCTAATGGCCACTTTACACGTCCCGATATCGGCGTCCAACTCCGATAAAAAGTCACGTGGTTCGTGCGTTGGCCCCGATATCGTTCGTGCGTTGTATGGTGTAAATGTCCAATACGATGCACGAACGATTCCAAAACGATATCGGGGATCAAATGAGCCTGCTCTCCAACGGCCCGATATTGGATGGACGTTGTGGCCGGATCGTGCTGTGTGAAAGCCCAACAACGATGTGGAGTACAACTTCCCCTATTCTCTCCCATGTTAAATGGTCGTTCCTGGGTCGGCAGTAAAAGGGGGCGTACACATCGCTGTTGCGTTGCCTGCTGATATCGCGCTGTGTAACATCTCCTATGCGATCTTGGAATTCTGCCCAGAAAAAGCGCGCTCCCGCGCCGTTGTGTCCAATATCGGATCGATGTTGGGACGTGTAAAGTGGCCATAAGCCTCCCATCTTTTATATCAGAAAGTGCAAGAAATGCACAGAAGTTGTGGTTTAGACTACAGCACTCTCCATAACACTGCAGCAGCCATCTTGGAAGTAGTGAGAAAGGAATGCTTCATCTGAGCAGATAAAGCAGCAGGAGGCAAACAGAGGTCAAGAGGAAGGATTATTATACATCCGAAATGCATTGTCATTTTTTAGTGCCAGGATGAAAGGTTGCTCATATAAATGCTACAACATTGAAAACTGCAGCTAACTCGTGCACTTTTTCAGAGGCCGTTTCAACCGAACTATCTGACTATGCTCGTACATTCTAAAGCAGTCATGTTTTTATAATGCTCTCTGCCCATGTATTTATAAATGTTCTTCCAAATTTATCCCACCGTTCTCCTCCCACATCACTGTCACTTTGTCATGTCTTCCTCAACCTGTTTTTCTCCACCTGCTAACAGATGATTCACTCATTATATCATAAATTAGGCAGTTTGCTTATTTTTCATTTTCACAGGTTTTGGAAATAGGACACTTTCTACTCCCACGTTATTTCACTGTGAAGCCACAAGAAAAAACCCATATGGTATAAATAAGATGGAAAAAGGTCACTGTAAAAAGAAAATATGGGCAGGTGTATAAAATGCAATGGATACCTGAAGGAAACGTAAACTGTAGCAGCTCCCACTAACTTTCATCTATCAATTACTAAAAAGCAAAGTGTTTTAAAAGTATGTAATATGTTTTGCTAACTATTATGATAGTTCTTGGGTGACTACTAGGGATGAGCGAGTATGCTTGTGACTACTCGGTACTCGCACGAATATCTCGGTACTCGGGGTACTCGGCGAGTACTGAGTAATCCCGCGATACACTTGCTATGTTCGAAGTCCACCTACCTGCATGTTGGCGCTCTTTACAGAGCCAGCCCGCATGCAGGGATTGGCTAACAGCCACTGTAAAGCCACAGCACTATTGGTTGTGGCTTTACAGTGATTGGCTGGCCGCACAGCATGATCAAGTCTTTATAAGACCTGACCGCGCTGTGCTCGTCACTCTGCTCCACAGACAGGTAGTGTAGGGAGTGGTGCTGCTGATTGAGGGACAGATTTGTGGCCTTTCAGCTAGTGTGGGTGCAGGGCTGCTAATCTAATTACCACAACAGTCCTTCTGAGGACTAATAGAGCTGTATACAGGCAGGCAGGGAAGCAGGGTATATAGCAAACGTCTTGTGCTAGTATACCAGCCTGCATCACATCTGGGGCTGGTGTACAGGCTGTAAATCTCCAAAACAGTATTTTTAAGGATTAATTTAGCTCTCTATAGGCAGTAAGGGGTTAGCTCCAATTAGTATACGCCAAGACACTGTATACTCGTCAGCGTTTGCGTCTGACCGTTCCAGCTGCCGGGCTTAAACCGCTCTAATCTGTAATCTCAGTGTGCAGCTAAAAACCAACTCTTGTCTGCATTCATTTACCATCTTAGTGCGGCAGGAGTGGCTTGTAGCTCCAAGTAGTATACGCCAAAACACTGTATACGCGTCAGCGTTTGTGTCTGACCATTCCAGCTGCTGGGATTAAACTGCCCTAATCTGTAATCTCAGTGTGCAGCTAAAAACCAACTCTTGTCTGCATTCATTTACCATCTTAGTGCGGCGAGCAGTGGCTTGTAGCTCCAAGTAGTATACGCAGTGGCTTGTAGCTCCAAGTAGTATACGCCAAAACACTGTATACGCGTCAGTGTTTGTGTCTGACCGTTCCAGATGCTGGGATTAAACCACTCTAATCTGTAATCTCAGTGTGCAGCTAAAAACCAACTCTTGTCTGCATTCCTTTAGCTTTATACAGGCAGCACAACATCGAAAATGCGCAAGGCCAGTGGCAAAAGACAAGGAACTGGTCGTGATGGTGGTGCAGGCAGAGGCCGAAGCCGTGTACAAGCTCGAATTGTACCATGACAAATGCCCACATCATCTCGCTCGACCTTCCTGTCCCAATTTCTAGGGGACCGCAGCAGTACACCACTATTAAACCAAGACCAGTGTCAACAGGTTGTTTTTTTTTAAATTCTTTATTTTTCAATATTAATTACAAAATGTAGAAACAAAGAACAAGTCTCATCATTATGTCACTTAACAGCATCCAAAAATATAATCAGGTTGGTTAGAGTGTTCAGTATTTCAATACAGCATTGATACTAACTACGGAAGGTAGAACATCCTCTCTTTGTATCAAATCAAATCTAGCTGTCAGACAGAATAAAGAGACAAGCATTGTAGCTTCTGTATATGTTCCGTCCATTACTACAGGAAGAAAAAATTAAAAATTAAAAAGAAGGGAGAGAAGGTAGAAAGAAGAAAGAAGTGCCAATATGTGGATGGGATGGGTGCGGGGGGGGGATGAAGAGGTAGGGAAGGGTAGAGACGGGAGGTCCAGGGGAACCCTCAATGCTTCCGTGAAGTCAAGTATATACTCAGTAGCACCAGTTCACCCTCGTTTCAATTGAAACAGGCCCATTAGGAGTCTCTGTGAGTCTTATATAGATCAGATTGTTGAAAACTCATCCAGCCAAACCATGTGTTTCTGAATATCTCGTAAGTGTCATGTACAGCAGATGTCAAGTCCTCGAGGAACATGAGATCGTTCACCCTCTCTATCCACATAGCTACAGAAGGACCTGTCTCCTTTTTCCAAAGTATCGGGATACAGGATCTCGCAGCCATAACCAAGAACCTCATCAGCGAGTGTTTATATTTGTGTGGGGGGATCCTGCAGTGGTGGAACATGAAGAGACCTGGACCTAGATCATCGGTGCATTCCGTAACCGTCCGTATGATCTTTGTCACCTCTGACCAAAATGGTTGGAGTTTCTTGCACTCCCAGAACATGTGAAGTAGCGTACCATTCGCCTCGCCACACCTCCAGCACCTCGGATCCACAGAAGGGAAAAATCTGTGCAGATGAGCCGGGACTCTATACCATCTCATCAATAATTTATAATTTGCCTCCTGCAGTCTCGAACTCACTGAGGTAGAGTGAGCTAGCGTAAAAATGGCTGATCTCTGCTCCGAAGTTAATTTGAGACCTAGATCTGTCTCCCAACGTAGCATGAAATGGGGAGTCGGGAGGTCCGGGGGTGAGATCAAACACGCGTATGTCTGAGACAGTGCATGTCTACAGTCTACTGTGGTAGTGCACAAGGATTCAAATAATGTCTTGGGTCGTAAATATGTTTTCCTAGGAGGAAGCCGGGCGTGTAATCAAGTTAAGTTGTTCAAGGGTTGGCCAATTATCACCCTCACCCCATTTCTCTATCCTGTCTAGATCTAACGTTATCCAACGTCGGAACACAGGATCATCCACACTGGGTTTAAAGTCCGGGTGTCTAAGGATCGGACTTAAAACAGAGGCGCGTGGTATCATTAAAGATCTGACCAAAGGGTGGTCGCAAATTTTAAGAGTGGCCCCAATCGTCGGGTGGTCATGTAATGACTCATCTTTCTGAAGGGATACCCAGGGTAATGTCTGAAGTCTGAAGGGGGTAGAGTCTTGTTCAATTCGTATCCACAATTTGTTTGCACCATGTCTGCACCAGTCTATTACCCGTGTAAGGTGGCTGGCGACATAATACAATTTGATATTCGGGAGGTTCACTCCACCGTCCTTTTTTCGTCTATATAGAATCGATCTCGCTAGACGTGGTCTCGAGTTACTCCAGATAAATTTTGTCTGTATTTGAGCGATTGTCTTAAAAAAGGATGACGGAATGGTGATGGGCAGAGTCTGTAGGTAATATAATATCCTAGGTAAGATAGTCATTTTGAAAAGCTGGCATCTCCCAGACCATGTGAAAGTAGACAATAGCCATCTCTCACAATCTGCTTTAATTGACCGTAAGAGAGAGGGAAAATTTGTACTATACAGATCTCTGATATCAGGAGTAATTTGTACTCCCAAGTAACGAAGAGCTTTAGGGGACCAATGAAATGTGAAAGCGTTCTGTATTCTATTTATTTGGTTATTAGGAAGGGACACATTAAGGGCCTCTGATTTTGATCTATTTATTTTAAAATTGGAGAGAGTGTGATATGTCTCCAATTCTTTCAGTAGAATGGGAAGGGAAACCTCAGGTTTTGTTACAAAAAACAGGAGGTCGTCTGCATATGCCGCAATTTTGTGTTCATCCGATTTCACCTGTATGCCTGAAATATCCCCATTCATCCTGACATGACGTAATAACGGCTCCAGAGTCAATATAAAAATCAGTGGGGATAGCGGGCATCCCTGGCGCGTGCCATTGCTAATGTCAAATGACTCTGAAAGAATTCCGTTGACCCGTACTTTCGCCGACGGGACAGAGTACAGAGACAACACCCAGCCAAGCATCTTTGCTCCCAAACCAATGTGAGACAATGTCTCTTTGATAAAGGACCAATGAACACGGTCGAACGCTTTCTCTGCGTCTGTAGATAGTAACATCAATGGGATTTTGGATGTCTTGGCCGTGTAAATTAAATCTATAGCTTTAGTGGTGTTGTCCCTGGCCTCTCGCCCCACGACGAAACCCGTCTGATCTGGGTGAATCATTTCAGGAATAAATGGGGAGAGTCTTGTCGCCAGAATTTTGGCAAAAAGCTTAATATCCACATTTAGCAAGGATATCGGGCGGTAACTGGAGCACAGCAGAGGATCTTTCCCTGGTTTGTGAATCACCGCTATGTTAGCTCTTAATGCATCTTTTGGCGGTGTAGATGTCGACATGGCATTAAAAAAGGTTTTAAGGTGTGGTAATAGGGACCCTTTTAATTTTTTATAGTAACCCACCGTGAATCCGTCAGGGCCGGGTGCTTTACCCGATTTAGTTGATGACAGCGCATCTTCAACCTCCCGGTAAGAGATTGGGATCTCAAGGGATTGACTACCGAGTCCTCTAATTTTGGCAACGCCGAGGCTTTGATATAATCCCTTATACGGGTAGTGAGTGTGTTCAAGGCCAATGGTGATTTATTTGTGTCCAGGTTGTATAAGGTAGTGTAATAATGTTTAAATGCCTCAGCTATATCTTGGGGAAACTTTGAACGTCTCAAGGTACCAGGATGGGATATTTCAGATACATACGTGGCAGCTCTGTGGAGTCTGGAGGCCCTCGCCAAGGCTCTACTCGCCTTATTTCCATATTCATAGAAATGTCGGCGGCATCTGGAGAGTACTCCCTTTGCTTTATGTAGTAAGGTTAAGCGTAGCTTCTCTCTAACATCTAATAGTTCTCTCTTCAGGTCAGGGAGAGAGTGGCGCTTGTGTCTAGTTTCAAGATCTCTCAGTTTTGTCATGAGATCTCGGGTTTCTGCATCTCTATTTTTCTTTAATCTAGCTCCATGTTTTATTAAAATACCTCTCACTACACATTTATGGGCCTCCCATACCCCCCCAGGTGTCACATCTGCAGAAATGTTCAAATCAAAGTAATCTTTAAGTGTTTTAGAGACGTCTGCCAGGACCACCGTATCATCCAATAAAGAGGCATTTAGCCTCCATTGCCATTGTCTTGGGATCGGAGAGGAGAGCATAAGGGAAATTTTAACTAGTGCATGATCCGAAAAGGATATCGGCTCAATAGAAGCGTCTACTAATTGAGTCAAGTCAGTGTGTCTCAGGAGAAAGAAGTCCAGTCTGGAATATGCGTCATGTATTGGGGAGTAGAAGGTAAAGTCCTTCGAGGTAGGAAACAGAAGGCGCCAAGCATCCAGCAGTTGATGGTCATGAAGCGCCCGATTTAGCCTTCTATTGGCTGCTTTAGATAAACTGGATCTGCCACGGGACGTGTCTATATCGGGGTCAAGTGTGACATTGAAATCTCCCCCCAGGACCAGCGTTCCCTCTGCAAATACATCAATTTTTTCTAAGAACTGCAGGAGTACCGTAATCTGACCTGAATTAGGTAAGTATAGCGAGGCGAACGTATACACTCTGGAGGCGATCATACCTTTAACCATAAGGAGCCTTCCATCTTCACCACTGCAGGAGTCCATGAATTCCCATGGTATCGACCTCGATATCGCGATACTAGTGCCCGAAGAGTGTGGGTTGGTAGAGAAGCTGTGGTATATCGAGGGGAACCAATGGCTGGAGAGTTTATAAGGCTTGGTTTCGCACAGATGGGTCTCCTGGAGAAAGGCAACATGTATTTTATTAGCTTTCAAATAATTAAACAAGATAGATCTTTTCCCTGCATCGTGCAGACCCTGCACATTCAACGTGCCTATTTGTATGGCCGAGAGGGTGCTATGTGACATATTGACCACCAACAGAAATTTGAAGCTGCAAGGTAGGAGGGAAAAAAGGGATTAGGGAGAGAGAGGGGAAGGAGGGAAAGGGAAAAGGAAATGCGATAGACTACAAGGACAAGAAAGAAGGGAGAGAAAGAGTAAAATTAAAGAAAAAACTTAAAAGAGATGTAAAAGAGACTATACTAGTCTATGCCGGGCAAGCCGGCGTGTCGATCCTCTCAGAAAAAGAAAGGAGAGAGAATCGTAGGGTTTGTAACTGACCAAAAGGCGGCGGTCCGCAGACCCGGGACATCTGCACATTACAGTGGTTATCTCCTCATTCCACTTACTTCACCTACTTTTATGGTAAACATAACATAAACAAATATCTATAGTTATAGGGGTAGAAACCCTCTCGTTTATCAAGGGCAAGTACCGTTAGATAAAAACAAAGCTTATATCTTATAACAATAAATCTTTGCCACTTGTTCGGCTGACTCAGTCAGAGGGAAAAAAGAAAACACGCATTAACAACCACTCTGGGGTGAGTCTAAGTAAGACCCCATATATCAAACCTCATATATTCTAATCAGTTCCACAGAAGGTACAGTAGTGCTCTCAAGTCGGCAGGTCCTCGCAAGATCTTCTCCTTTGTCTCCTTGGGCTCGAGGACACGGACACTGGTGATGATCGTGGGCCACCTCTAGTCTCTCTTTTTTTACTTCGTGGGTCTCCTGCCGCATATGGTGGGCCACGTCGCAGCACCATGAATTTCTTGAGTCCTTCCAGTGAAAGCCAGTCAGGAAGCGGGATAGGTGGAATATTCAGAAAAGCGAAGAGGTCATCAAGCTCCTCTCTCCTCCATAGAAAAAACATTTTCCCATCTTTCCTCACTATCAAATGAAAGGGATGTCCCCATCTGTACGTTGCTCCCGCCTCCTTCACTTTAAGGAGCAGGGGGCGAAGCTGTCGCCTCAAATATAGTGTAAGACTGGAGATGTCTGGGTATAACCGTATGGTAGCGTCTTCGTGAGATAAGTCTCCATATGACCAAGCCGCCCGCACGATGGCATCTTTATCTGTATAGTTATGCAACCTGCACAGAACATCCCTCGGGTTTGCAGAGTCAATAGGTGTAGGTCTGGACACCCTGTGGATTCTGTCCACTCTATAAGTTGAATCAGGCGGTTGCTGTAAGACTGTATTAAAGATACTTATGGCAGTGTCCAGGAGTGCATTGGCCGGCACAGACTCAGGGATCCCCTTTATTCGTACATTGTTACGACGTTCCCTGTTTTCATGGTCGTCTGATTGTATAATGAAAGCGACATTGCATGTATGGGACTGTGAGACCTCTTTTTCTAAGGCAGTGACTCTGTCCTCAATGGTGCCCAGGGATTCCTCAGTACTGATAGCTTTCAGCTTAAGGGTGTCAATGTCCTCTCTAATGGAGCACAGTGCTCTCTCCTGAGAGGCCTCCATGCGGGCCACAATATTATCTATGTCTCTCTTTGATGGGAGTGCAGCAATCATACTCCTGATTGCCTGCAGTTCAGACTGAGGGCCACCTGGCAGTGTGGGGGATGGGGCCAAGACGGGAATCGTATCAGGGGGATCCCGTTCCCTTAACTCACCGCCATCTTCTGTACCCAGGATCGCAGGCTGTGGTATACCTTTCTGTGTCTGCTGGGGCATAGATCGTCTTCCCTCCTCCTCCCTGGTCTGCTGCTTGTCTTTGTTCTGACTCCCAGCTCCATGACACCGCGGGCTCCTCTGTTGGAGTGGCAGCTGTGACGGCGGTGTTTGTTTGTGCACTGCACCCGGCGCCATTACTGGTGAGCGCGCCGTTTTTCCTCCCGCAGTGTGGAACAGCTTGGAGATGTCCGTACGGGTCTCCTGCCTCTTTATCTGCGCTGCACCGCTTAAGGAGTCGTCCACCTTCTTCCTCCTTGACATTTTGGGGCTGAGGGTAGGTATAATCTTGAATTTAAAGTCCCGGGTCCGCAGAGCTCTGGAAAGAGCGTCTTCACCCAGCCATGGTCAGGCCACGCCCCGTCAACAGGTTGTTAGTTGGATAACGGATAATGCTTCCAGTCAGTTTGGCACCACCACAAATACCCTGTCTTCCACACGGTCAAGTGTCAGTAGCCGTGAGACTGGACCGCACATTCCACACCCTGATCCTCCTTCCTCCCACCATGCTGAGTGCCCGGCCCCGGACATAACTGATCCCACACTTGGACACTCTGAAGAGCTGTTCACTTATCCATTCTTAGATTCTGGCTTCTCGCCAGCTCCAGATGAAGTGGGTCATGAGGAGATCATATCTACCGATGCACAAATATTTGAGCAGCCATGGACTCACGAAGGCAACGGTGGGAACGTGTCTCAACAAGAGGTGGACGATGATGAGACAGAAAGTCAAGAGGAGGACCAGGGTGCGGAAGTGGAAGACGACGTGGTGGATGATCCAGTAACTGGCCCAACCTGGCAGGACGACATGCAGAGTGAGGACAGCAGTGCACAGGGGGAGTTTGGCGTAGCATCACAACAGGCCGGAAGAAGTAGGGTGGTGGCCGCAGGCAGAAGGCAGGCAACCGTTCCCCGGAACAACAACACGACAGAAGTTGCCAGTACAACTGCTAGGTCTTCCAGAGTCTGGCTGTTTTTTAAGGTATCTGCAGATAATTCCAAAAAGGCCATTTGCAACACCTGCCATGCCAGCATCAGCAGGGGTACCAAAACTAGTAGCCTGACCATCACCAGCATGATCAGGCACATGGCAGCAAAGCACCCAACTTTGTGGGATGTACAGCAGAGTCCAGGAGCAGTGTCTGCGGGTGACACCGCTGCGTCTTCCACTGTTGTGCGTGCAAGCCAATCCCTTGTCCATACTGCATGCGAAGATGCCTCCTGTCCTTCACCTGTACTTGCACGAGCAGAAATAGCACCATCATTAACCACGTCCTTGTCCCAGCGCAGCGTTAAGTTATCCATACACCAATCTTTGGAACGCAGGCGCAAATACGCTGCCAACGCCCCACATGCCACAGTTCTAAATGCACACATTTCGTGACTGCTTGCGCTGGAAATGTTGCCTTTTAGGCTAGTGGAGATGGAAGCATTCCGCAACCTGATGGTGGCGGCTGTCCCATGTTACTCGGTCCCCAGCCGCCACTATTTCTCCCGGTGTGCCGTCCCGCATTACATAAGCACATGTCACAAAACATCAGACGTGCCGTTAACAATGCAGTGTCAGGCAAAATCCACCTAACCATGGACACGTGGAAAAGTGCTTGTGGGCAGGGCCGGTACATCTCACTGACGGCACACTGGGTTAATATTCTGGAAGCTGGGACCCAGTCTGAGCTTGGGACGGAACACGTCCTTCCGACACCAAGGATTGCAGGCCCTAACTCAGTCAGGGTTTCACCCACAGTGAACAGCTCCGGAACATCATGCTCCTCAGCCTCCTCCTCCTCTTACTCCACTTCACCCTCCACACCAGTCTCAAGCTGGAAGCACTGCAGCACTGCCTCGGCTAAGCGGCAACAGGCTGTGCTGAAGCTAATATGCGTAGGTGACAAACCCACAATGTTGAAAAGTTGTGGACAGCTCCTAAACAGCAGGCAGATCACTGGCTCACACCGCTGAACCTACAGCCAGGCATGGTCATGTGTGACAATGGCCGGAACCTGGTGGCGGCTCTGAGGGGAGGTGAGCTGACACATGTTCCATGCATGGCCCATGTGCTCAACCTCGTGGTTCAGCGGTTTCTTAAATCCTACCCAGAGCTGTCGGATCTGCTGGTCAAAGTACGCCGCCTGTGTGCCCATTTTAGAAAGTCACCTTCTGCTTCTGCCACCCTTGCCAGCTTTCAGCGGCGTTTGCAGCTTCCGGCTCACAGACTGGTGTGTGATGTCCCCACGAGTTGGAATTCTACACTGCACATGATGGTCAGGATTTGTGAGCAGATTCCTGGCCTCTCTGGGCCTTCCGACTCTTTCGGTGGAGCAGGGAGAGCAGCTGAGTGCCCCATTTACTGTAGGTGAGGTGTTGGGGGTGATCAGGATTTGTGAGCAGAAGAGGGCAGTTGTTGAGTATCAGCATCAACTAGGCCGTCGGTATACGGTTGAAACTCCACACATAAGACCTCAGGAGTGGACATGGATGTCCGACATATGTACCGTCTTCCAAAACTTTGATGACTCCACCAAGATGGTGAGCCCGCTTCTCTGTCTTCTAAAACGCTCTCTGCTCAAAATCAAAGGCGATGCATTGCAGGCGGACCACAATGAGTTGGAGCAAGAAACCGTACTGGGTGATTACACACAGCCCAGCCTCATCTCATCCCAACGTGCATTGGAGGACTATGACGAGGAGGAGGAGGATGAAGAAATAGACTACTTTCATGCAGAATTGACGATAATACATGCACAACCATCATACCGTCGGTTGAGCGTGGATGGTCAGAGGACAGGGGAGAGGAGGAAGAGGTCAGCATGGCCAGTCATGCTGTTGGTGAGGACCCAGAAGTCTTGACTGTTAACAATCTGGTGCACACGGCTGACTTTATGTTACGCTGCCTGTGTCGTGACCCTCGTGTTATCAAGATCTTGACGGACACTCATTACTGGTTGGTGACACTTTTAGACCCACGCTACAAAGAGAACATTATTTCTCTTATTCCTGAAGCGGAGACATCTACAAAAATGCTGCAGTACCAAAAGGCCATAGTGGCGGAATTATTAAAAAAATTCCCTTCTGAAAACGCTAGCGGCAGAGGTCATGATTCAGTAGACAACCAAGGCGTCCGGCAGAGAGAGGCACAAGTCCAATCCAGCAGAGGTAGGGGAACACTCTCAAAGATCTGGGACACTTTTCTCAGCACCTCCCATACCACAGGCCCTGAGGTGCGGGGTAGTGTCACAAGGAATGCAAAGTTTGCAAAGATCCTAAGGGAGTACCTTGCCGATCGTACTAAAGTGCTCCTAGACTCCTCTGTGCCTTATAATTATTGGGTATCCAAGCTGGACACGTGGCAGGAATTGGCTCTCTACAGCTTGGAAGTCCTGGCCTACCCTGCCGCTAGCGTTTTGTCAGAGCGTGTTTTTAGTGCCGCAGGTGGAATCATTACAGATAAACGCACCCACCTGTCAACTGAAAATGCTGACAGGCTGACTTTGATCAAGATGAACAAGGGTTGGATTTGGCCTGACTTCACCACACCACCACCAAATGATAGCGGAATTTAAATTTTGTGCCGGTAGATTCCCATGCACCTCCTCACACCCACACATCGGTACACACTTCATGTGTTTGGCTACTTGCTGTACTGCTCCTCCTTCTCCTCATCTGCCACCATCATATAATCAGTGTGACCGTGGTTCATGATGCCACAAAACCATAATTTTTGGACATCATAATTATGATGATGATTCACCTAACCATTCTAAAGTTATGCATTAGTTTCATGTATACCCCCCAGGGGTAAATGTTTTAGTCCATGCTTCCAGAATGGGCATTAGAAGTACAGGAGATCCGCTTCTTTGTAAAGGGAACAATTTTTAGAGCCTCTCCTCCATGTTTCTTACCAGGGGCATCGCAATGCCTCCCAATTTTTGGCTTCCCTGCCTAGGGCAATCCTACAAAAGACCCACTTGCTTAAAATGGGCACATTATTTTAAAAGGCTTTCATGCACGTCTCTATCCAGGGGCATTGAAGTGCAACACAATTTTTGGCTTCCCTGCCTATGGCAATCCTAAAAAAGACCCACTTGCTTTCAATGGGCACATTTTTGAAAAGGCCCTCATGCACGCCTCTATCCAGGGGCATATTGGTGCCTCACAATGTTTGGCTTCTCTGTCTAAGGAAATACTACAGCAGACACACTTGCTTACAAAGGACACATCATTTAAAAAAGGCCCTCATGCACGTCTCTATCCAGGGGCATTGAAGTGCAACACAATTTTTGACTTCCATGCCTAGGGCAATCCTACAAAAGACCCACTTGCTTAAAATGGGCACATTATTTAAAAAGGCTTTCATGCACGTCTCTATCCAGGGGCATTGAAGTGCAACACAATTTTTGGCTTCCCTGCCTATGGCAATCCTAAAAAAGACCCACTTGCTTTCAATGGGCACATTTTTTGAGAAGGCCCTCATGCACGCCTCTATCCAGGGGCATATTGGTGCCTCACAATGTTTGGCTTCCCTGTCTAAGGAAATACTACAGCAGACACACTTGCTTACAAAGGACACATCATTTAAAAAAGGCCTCATGCACGTCTCTATCCAGGGGCATTGAAGTGCAACACAATTTTTGGCTTCCCTGCTTAGGGCAATACTACAAAAGACCCACTTGCTTTCAATGGGCACCTTATTTAAAAAGGCTTTCATGCACGCCTCTATACAGAGGCATCTTGGTGCCTCCCAACCTTTGGCTTCCCTGCCTATGGAAATACTACAGCAGACACACTTGCTTACAATGGGCACATCCTTTAAAGAGGCTTTCATGCACGCCTCTATCCAGGGGCATATTGGTGCCTCCCAATGTTTGGCTTCCCTGTCTAGGGCAATACTACAGCAGACACACTTGCTTACAAAGGACACATCATTTAAAAAAGGCCCTCATGCACGTCTCTATCCAGGGGCATTGAAGTGCAACACAATTTTTGACTTCCCTGCCTAGGACAATCCTACAAAAGACCCACTGGCTTAAAATGGGCACATTTTTTGAAAAGACCCTCATGCACGCCTTTATCCAGGGGCATTGAAGTGCCTCCCAATTTTTGGCTTCCCTGCCTAGGGAAATACTACAGCAGAAACACTTGCTTACAATGGGCACATAATTTAAAGAGGCCCTCATGCACGCCTCTATGCAGGGGCATCTTTGTGCCTCCAAACCTTTAGCTTCCCTGCCTAGGGAAATACTACAGCAGACACACTTGCTTGCAATGGGCACATTTTTTTTAAAAGGCCCTCATGCACGCCTCTATGCAGGGGCATCTTGGTGTCTCCAAACCTTTGGCTTCCCTGCCTAGGGAAATACTACAAAAGACACACTTGCGTACAATGGGCACATTATTTTAAAAGGCCCTCATGCACACCTCTATGCAGGGGCATCTTGGTGCCTCCAAACCTTTGGCTTCCCTGCCTAGGGAAATACTACAAAAGACACACTTGCGTACAATGGGCACATTTTTTGAAAAGGCCGTCATGCACGCCTCTATGCAGGGGCATCTTTGCGACTCCAAACCTTTGGCTTCCCTGCCTAGGGAAATACTAAAAAAGACACACTTGCTTACAATGGGTACATTTTTTTAAAAAGGCCCTCATGCACGCCTCTATCCAGGGCATATTGGTGCCTCCCAATTTTTGGCTTCCCTGCCTAGGGCAATACTAAAAAAGACACACTTGCTTACAATGGGCACATTTTTTTAAAAGGCCCTCATGCACGCCTCTATGCAGGGGCATTTTGGTGCCTCCAAACCTTTGGCTTCCCTGCCTAGGGAAATACTACAGCAGACACACTTGCTTACAATGGGCACATTTTTTAAAAAGGCCCTCATGCACGCCTCTATGCAGGGGCATCTTGGTGCCTCCAAACCTTTGGCTTCTCTGCCTAGGGAAATACTACAAAAGACACACTTGCTTACAATGGGCACATTTTTTGAAAAGGCGCTCATGCACGCCTCTATGCAGGGGCATCTTGTTGCCTCCAAACCTTTGGCTTCCCTGCCTAGGGAAATACTACAGCAGGCACACTTGCTTACAATGGGCACACTGACGGGATACGCAAGGACTGCACGGAACACAGAGTGTTAAACAAATGCACTTTTAATACAACTGGGGAAAAGAGCGGGAAAGAAGGGGAAGGAGCGGGAAGGTGTGCAAAAGTAAATACAATATATATAACCACTGTGACTAGTTTGCCGAGAATGCAAGCTCTCTGAATGTCTTTAAATAAAGAAATGCAAAGTCTTTATCAAGCAAGATGCAGAGTGTTTGTTTTCTTTCTATAACTTGTATATCGAACTGCAGAGTCTTTTCCTATCTGTCCCTAACTAAAACAGTGTGCACACTTTACTGCGAGTTTTACTGCGAGGTACCTCGTTGCCGTTGGGGTCCGTAATTCGCTGACAGGCGTCTCTCGAGTTCAGTCCTTGTTTTGGATCTCTGCCTTGCTCGTGCAGTCTGGCTCCTAACTCCACATCCAGTCTCTTTAGGTCTGTGTCTCTCCCTGCAACACACGTGGAAGTTCTCTCTCTTCTTCTTCTGGAGACCCCACCCATCCATCTCCTGGACTGTTCCATGTCACTCTCAGCAGCAGGGGGGTTTATCTCTGCTATCCTTTCTTTTTTTGGCAGCATGTGGCAGTATAACACAAGGAAGAGTCCACAAAACATTTATATACATGGTTAAAGAACTGTTAACAGGTCTTACATTTTCCCCCCTCTTTAACATCGGCCGTCCCGGCCGATACTCTCCCGGGGCCCTCATGCACAGGAACACACGATGGCAACCTCTGCCATGCTTTACAACCTGCTGCCTGGGAGCCAATGTCTTTCAACCGACTCCAGTGACAGAATACACAAATTCATCTGCCAAGTACCGATCAGGGGGAATACCAGCATTAGCCCGTTCAGTCCTACGTGGAGCTACGGCTAATTCACCAGACGCTGGTGCAGTAGCAGGGAGTACAATATCCTCGTCATCATCTCTGGAGATTGGTGGCTCATGCTCTGCAGGGGTGGCACCTGCATCTTGAACGGATGGGGGGATGGACCTTCCCCAGTCTGTTGGGTTGGACGGGGCCCGCCACCATTCTTCATCGTCAGAGCCCTCCTCGAGAGTAACAGGAACGGGCACAGGCACAGTCCCCGAGTCGCTTTGTCCGGTCCTGTCTTCTGAATAGCAGGGCCTCAGCATGTTACGATGCAGGATGAGGGTTGCGCCTCCCCGCTCGCTTCTCACTTCGTACACTGGCCCGTCAGGAGAGACTCTTCTGGTCACAATGTACGGCTCTGGTTTCCAGCGCTCACTCAACTTGTGTCTCGGGTGTTTCTCTGCAACTAGCACTCTGTCTCCTGGTAAGAACGGAGCCTCACGTACAGGTTCCTGCTGGGGGTATATCTTTTCTTGCGACCGCTTGGTGACAATTCGATGGATAGTCTCCAGCCGTCGACGGTGACAGTCAACCCAAGACCCTACGCTCTGACTTTCACTGATTTAGTTCTTCAATGCCTCTTCCAGCTCTTCCAAACAATAGCACATATGGAGCGTACCCAGTGGTGGAGTGGACACGGTTATTGTATGCCCATACGAGTTCTGCGAGATAACTGGGCCAGTGACTCTTACGATCATCTTCCAATGTGCGTAGCATTTGTAGGAGGGTTCAGTTAAACCTCTCGCAGGCTCCGTTGCCCTGTGGATGATAAGGTGTGGTTCTTGACTTTTGCATCCCGTAGATCCTTTGCAGCTCTCTCATGACACTGCCCTGAAAGCAGGCCCCTTGATCACAGTGTATCCTTTTAGGGCAGCCGTATACCCGGATAAAGTCATCACTGATGGCTCGAGCAGCTGATTCAGCCGTCTGATCTCTGGTGGGCGTCACCACCGCAAATTTTGAGAAGTGGTCTGTCATCACAAGGCAGAACTGATAGCCCCGGTGGGAGTGGCCAATCTTTAGGTAATCTATCATAAGTACTTCCAATGGCTCTTTGGTGACAATGGTCTGGACTGGTGCTTGCTGTGGGAGAGCTTTATTTAACTCACAGGAACGACACAGTTTACAGGCCTTCTCCACTGCCCGAAGCATCTGAGGACAGTACACTATTCTTTGCAACCACTGGTAAGTCTTGTCCGGCCCAAAATGGGCTCCTCTCTCATGCGCTTCTCGGGCCAATGGTACTGCCATCTTCTGGGGTATCACCACTTGCCACTGTACTTCCAGCTCCATAGCTAGGTGCACCTTCCGATACAGCATCCCTTCTTGCACCGATAGCTTGTCCCACTGGCTGAGAATCTGTAGGGCCGCGTGTGACAGCATGGCCCGTATTTCCTTCCTAGGCTTAAGCTACCGGATCACTTGAAGCAGTTCTGGATCAGATGACTGGATCTTCACCCATTCCTCTCTGGTTTGGCCAAGCAGGCGCGATGTTGTGCCCAACGTAATCTCCAGTATACAAGCCTCCACCACTTGGGCGGTGAATTTACTGAAGTCTGGAATTTCGTCTTCCTCTAACTGCTCATCTCTTTCCCCCACTGGGGCTTCTGTGGTAATATGAGAGAGGGCATCCGCATTCTGATTTTCGTGCTTGGAACGGTACTGCACATGATAATTATATCTGGAGAGTCGTGCCAACCACCTCTGCTCCATTGCCCCTAGTTTGGCGGTGGAGATGTGAGCCAGTGAATTATTATCCGTATAGACTTCAATCTGAGCTCCCGTGAGATATTCAGAGAACCTTTCGGTTATTGCCCATACTAGTGCCAGTAACTCCAGACGAAAAGAACTGTAATTCTCAGGGTTGCGTTCGGCTTCTCGCAACGTCCGACTTCCATATGCAATCACCCGTTCGATCCGTCCTGTACCTGGGCCAGTACTGCACCCAGACCGTAGAGGCTCGCGTCTGTATATAACCGTAAGGGGAGGTTGTAGTCTGCATAGGCAAGCACAGGGGCACTGACCAAGGCCTCTTTCAGTCGGTGTAAGGCTTCTGCTTGTCTTGGTCCCCAGCGAATTTTCTGTGCCTTTGGTCCTTTCGCAGTTCCTCGGCGGAGCAATTCATGCAAAGGTTCTGCCTCCTTCGCAAAGTCTTTGATAAAGCGACGGTAGTATCCGGCCAGTCCCAAGAAAGCTCGAACTTCCCTCACTCTGCTGGGTGTGGGCCATTGTAGCACTGCTCTCACTTTCCCATCGGACGGCTGCACGCCGGCCTCCGTCACCTTGTGCCCGAGATATTCTATCTCTTTTTGAAAGATCCGGCATTTTTTTGGTTTCAGTTTAAGCCCATGGTCCCGTAACCGTTGAAACACTTGACCCAGTCGTTTGAGATGTTTTTCGAAGGTTGCAGAGTACACTACGATGTCATCCAGATAAATCAACGTGGCTTCGAAGTTCATGTCTCCAAGGCAACTCTCCATGAGGCACTGAAAAGTTCCTGTGGCATTATTTAGCCCAAACGGCATGCGATTGAACTCGAAGAGTCCCATGGGCACAATGAATTCGGTCTTGGCCTTGTCTTTCTCTGCCACAGGGACCTGCCAATATCCGCTTGTTAGATCAAGGGAGGAGAAATAGCGTGCCTTTCCCAGCGCAGACAGGGACTCCTCTATCCGGGGCAGGGGATAGGAATCACGAACAGTGCATCCATTAAGCTTGCGGTAGTTAACACAGAAGCGAGTAGACCCATCCTTTTTCTTGACCAGCACGATTGGGGCAGCCCATGGACTCTGACTCTCTCTGATCACCCCGCTCTTCAGCATCTGTGCCAAGAGCTCTTTCACTTCTTGGTAATATTTTGGGGGTATTTGTCTGTACCTTTCTCTGATCGGTGGTGCATCTCCCGTGGGTATTTCATTCTGAATCTTGTCAGTACAGCCGAAGTCTGCGTGACTGGAGAACGTGGCTTGATTCTCCCAGATGAAGTCTTCTATGGACTGGGCTTGCTCTGAAGCGAAGAGGGTCAGGTCCACTTCCATCTGTTCTAGGATAACTTGACTGTTCCACTGGTCAGTGGGCTTCTCTTCTCTCTCCATAGAAACAGCCAAAGTTCAGGTCTCCCCTGCCATGGGCTTCAATTCAATCAATTCTACGTTCGCCACCTCTTCAGGCGCCAGGTAGACATGGGTCAGAACAACTCCCGAGGTCAAGGTGTAGGCCTGTTCACCGGTGTTCACGCAACGGAAAGGGACTCTTCCATTTCTTACTGTTGCTAAAGTGCGAGCCATCAACGGTTCATCTTCGTTCTCTTCACCACAGTAAGGTTCCACCAACACCTCCATCCCCTCGAGCATACGATGGGCCCCAACTGGCAAGGTGAGGACTGTCTCACGATTTGGAGGTAGAGTAATTGTTGTCTGTCTTGGGACTCGAACCCTCCCCACTGGGTAGCGGCTCCCACCATTCCTCCACAGCCCCCTGGCACGGATAAGGTGTTGGAGGACCTTTTGAGCGGGCCTGTTAGCAGCAGTCATTTTCCAGTAATCACAGCCTTCCTTGTTGAAGAGCAACTGGTCTAGTTCCTTCAGGATGTTCATGCCCACGGTAGCCGGCACTTCTCTGTCATACGGCCCTCCGTTAACACGATCCCTTTTTGGCCTAAGTTCTGACCACAGGCACGTATGTTCATCCACACGACCCTACAACCGGAATGGGAAGATTATTTGCAGCCTTCAGTCTGATATGTGTCCTTTTATCAATGGATACAATAGAAAATCGAGCATCAATGCACACGTGCGATGGAAGAGTTTGTTTCAAGTGAACAGTTTATTTACAAATTCAAGGTGAAGCGACAGGCTAACGTTTCGGCCAGAGTACTGGCCTTGTTCACAGAGTCGCCTATGTTGTTGCGGCTAGAGATATAGTAGTTCACGTGTAGGACTACAGGGTACTCCTGTTTGGAAGATTCCCCTGGGAGAGCTGTGTTAAATATATCAAGCCTGCAGTAGTAGCTGGTCACCTATGGGGAGGTATGGTCAAGCAAGGTTCTTTGGATGGTGGCGCGGTGGGGCAGCTGACACGGCCGTGTCAAAGCTAATGGCCAGCCATCAATGGATACAGTTTGTCCAAAGTGTTGATAGAAGAACTGTTCTAGCATGGTGGTCACTTGAGACCCAGTATCCATCAGGCATCTTACTGCTTTCCCTTCAAATTCGTCCGTGATCGTTGGCGTGCTGGCTGCTATATCTTCAGGGCGGTTGTTTTCTCTAAGCTCAGTTGGTCCCTCCCCCATGTGCCCGACCATGGAGGGAGGTACTAGTTTAACGGCGGTCTTTCTTGAGACTACCTCCTCTCCGGGCAGTGCCGTGATATATGGTCCCGATTTCCACAGTTCCAGCATTGGTAGTCTCTAGCGGGTCTGGATCGTCTCTGCTCGATCTGACCCCTCTCTTCTCGATAGGTATACATGCGGGTACCCGGCCGCGGTGCTGCCGTTCGTACTTTATTCTTCAGCAACTCTTGTAGAGCGGTAACAGTCTCTTGTAACTGATCCACTTTAGCTTCAAGCTGGCTTGGTTCTCGGTTTCTCTCACTCGGGACTACCCTATGAGCACAAACTTCTCCCCCCGCGTTCTGCGGGTCGCAATTTTCAGCTTGTGTGCGGGAGACTGCTTCTTCCAGTACTTCCTGAAAAGTTAATTTTTTTTCCACCCTGAGCCATTCACGGAGAGCACTTCTGATCTTGGGGTTATGTAATCCTCTGAGGAATCGATCTCACAGGGTACGGTCAGCGTAACCAGGGGTTTGTGCTAGCTCTGGCTCTGCTGTAAGCATTTGTCTCATTATTCTCTGGAGGGCATTCGCATACTGTGGCAAGCCTTCCTCTTTACCCTGCAGCCGGTAGAACAGTTGTGCCTGCAAATCAACTGCTTCTGGCTTGCGGCCATACTCCCTCTCCAGAATCTTCACCACCTGTTCTAACGTCTTTCTTTCACTCTCAGGGCGCAATAAAACAGTCTCTTGAGCATGGCCCTCAAGGGCAATCAACAGTATCTCCCCTTGGTTTTCTGCAGTTACTCCTGCTATTTTCAACATGCCCCTCACTCTCTGCGCCCAGTCATGGAGAGGTACATTGTTGCCAGTAAATTTTGGTATATGGGTCAGCATAGCACCCAGGGACAGTTGCCTTGCTGGTATTCCCCCATCAGGTTGTATTGGAACATTTCCATCAACAACATCCCTCTGTCCTTCCATTGTTCAGTACCAGCCTGCGTATCCTGCCGACTACGCCAAGTGTAATAGCCCACAGGTGACGGGATACGCAAGGACTGCACGGAACACAGAGTATTAAACAAATGCACTTTTAATACAACTGGGGGAAAAGTGCGGGAAAGAAGGGGAAGGAGCGGGAAGGTGTGCAAAAGTAAATACAATATATATAACCACTGTGACTAGTTTGCCGAGAATGCAAGCTCTCTGAATGTCTTTAAATAAAGAAATGCAAAGTCTTTATCAAGCAAGATGCAGAGTGTTTGTTTTCTTTCTATAACTTGTATATCGAACTGAAGAGTCTTTTCCTATCTGTCCCTAACTAAAACAGTGTGCACACTTTACTGCGAGTTTTACTGTGAGGTACCTCGTTGCTGTTGGGGCCCGTAATTCGCTGACAGGCGTCTCTCGAGTTCAGTCCTTGTTTTGGATCTCTGCCTTGCTCGTGCAGTCTGGCTCCTAACTCCACATCCAGTCTCTTTAGGTCTGTGTCTCTCCCTGCAACACACGTGGAAGTTCTCTCTCTTCTCCTTCTGGAGACCCCACCCATCCATCTCCTGGACTGTTCCATGTCACTCTCAGCAGCAGGGGGGTTTATCTCTGCTATCCTTTCTTTTTTTGGCAGCAGGTGGCAGTATAACACAAGGAAGAGTCCACAAAACATTTATATACATGGTTAAAGAACTGTTAACAGGTCTTACACCTCCAAACCTTTGGCTTCCCTGCCTAGGGAAATACTACAGCAGACACACTTGCTTACAATGGGCACATTTTTTAAAAAGGCCCTCATGCACGCCTCTATGCAGGGGCATCTTGGTGCCTCCAAACCTTTGGCTTCCCTGCCTAGGGAAATACTACAAAAGACACACTTGCTTACAATTGGCACATTTTTTGAAAAGGCGCTCATGCACACCTCTATGCAGGGGCATCTTGTTGCCTCCAAACCTTTGGCTTCCCTGCCTAGGGAAATACTACAGCAGGCACACTTGCTTACAATGGGCACACTTTTTTAAAAGGCTCTCATGCACGCTTCTATGCAGCGGCATCTTGGTGCCTCCAAACCTTTGTCTTCCCTGCTAGGGAAATACAACAACAGACCCACTTCCTTAAAATGGGCACATCATTTAAAGAGGCTCTCATGCACGCCTCTATCCAGGGGCATATTAGTGCCTCCAATTTTTGTCTTCTCTGCGTAGGGCAATACTAAAAAGACCCACTTGCTTAAAATGGGCACATTTTTGGAAAAGGCCCTCATGCACGACTCTATCCAGGGGCATATTGGTGCCTCCCAATTTTTGGCTTCCCTGCCTAGGGCAATGCTACAAAACACACACTTCCTTTCAATGGGCACATTATTTAAAGAGGCCTTCTTTTATGTCTCTTCCCAGGGGCATGCGAGTGCCACACAATTTAAAAAAAAAAAATCTTTCATATAATCCTACAAAACTAACATACACCAACTCTGTCTCACAAGTGGGTATGAGCCCTTAATATTTTTTCCAAGAAAATCCGTTTTGGTTTCATTTTGTAACGTTTTCTTGACAGTCCGTAAAAGTGGCGTAATAGTCTGACAACATTGTTGACATCAGTGACCTTGGGGTCTGAAATGCTTCAAGGGGTCTTCCCCATGCTGTTCCCATATCATTTGAACACTGTTCTGATACTTTTGTGACATTTTTAGGGTTTTTCCATGCTGCCGGGGGTCATGTCAGAAAAATAATCGGGTCTCCCATAGGATAACATTGGGCTCGGTGCTCGGGCCGAGTACACGAGTATCTTGGGATGCTCAGCCCGAGCTTCGAGCACCCGAGCATTTTAGTACTCGCTCATCACTAGTGTGTATATATATTTTGGACTGATTAAAGTAACACTCCGATTACAATTAAATAAGTGGAAACCACTATGGAGTTTGTGTTACATAAAATTTAAACCTTTATTACATATAAAAGTAGACAAAATATACGTTACAACAATGAAATTAAGTTAGGAGATCCCAAATAGACTACATGTAGGTTATCACACTACAGGCATTGACAGGAAGGCATAGTATCAACACAGAAAACCAATAGGTAGTTAATAAGCACCATTCATTTGGGCCATGTTACACAGGTAGACTGACATCCTCCATCCACCACTCACCCATCTCAATGTGCCTGTGACCAGCCTCCTCCGTTCGCCTTCCAGTGTCCTACCACGTAGCGCCCCCTATGTATGTTTCGCAACACTTGCTCACAGGGTATAGTTCAAGAGCGCAATTTTAGGCTGTTATATAGCGACCGCCAGTATTGTAACACTGCCGCCAAATTACAGCGACACGTCACTTCCGCCGGAAACTGGGAGGGATCAGCACAGGACGAATGTCATCATGATGCTCGAGCATGAGCGATTCACATCGCCCAAGTCTCTACAACTAGAGCGACGTGTGCAATATAAAAATTATGTCTCCGGTGACCATTTTGTTGGAGATCAACATATCTTGGTATTCAATAAAGAATTTTGGCATTCCTCATTATGTTTAAATACGGGAATTATATGTTGTGTCACAAATAGGATAATACACAAACTGCAAGTCTATTCTTTCATTCATTCTATTACACTCACACCATATACCATCTTTTACCCAATTTTAGTGGGATTACAGATAAATCATAATAGTGATAAGAAGTATATATAGAATCAACAATATATCAATTTAGGAATGAGATCAAAAAAACAAAAAAACAATAAGTGAATACTTTTTAAGACACAGCTAACTGTGATACAGTGCTTAAAAACATTTTACATCTCACATCCATATATAAATACGTCTATGCAGAAATTACAACAATGCAGAGAACTTAAATAGCATTCATATCCCATAAATAGGCAATGCTTATAAAAAAGTATCCCCTTTGATGTCTATCAACAACTATATGCTCCCCGTCATCTACTATATAATTGTCTAATGTTGTCTGTTTGTCATGGAAATCACGCTCCAATGAGCGCAGACTACGTAAATAGGCATGAGAATTCAAAGTTTGAATTTCGCGCCTATTTGCAGCTCGGCGAGAGCGGCGCGTCAGTGAGCGTCGCTTCCGCAGGTATACACCATCCGACAGACGATAGACGCAGCGCGCCTATTTACGTATAGCTGGCAAGCTGCTAACTGGAACTCAGCCGCGGCTACCTGCAGCACGGAGGTCCGCGGTGAGCCAGCCGGGAGATGACCGGCGTTAGCCGGTCATTTCCCGGCTGACGAGCCGGTGACCTCTGTGCCGCACTAGCCGCAGCTGAGCTCCGGTCAGCGGCGAGCCAGCCGGGATCAGGATAGCAGCGCGCGCCATATTTCAAATACACTGTACTCAGCTGAACGCGGCGACCAATCAGAATAGCGGCACGCACTATGGCGCTATCTTTCAAATACACTGAGTACAGTCTCAGGTGTACACTCCACAGAGTGGTGGTGGGAGCCTGACATGACGATGGGAGGGAGGAGTGACCATGTGGGAAGATAGGGGGGACAGTAGGGAGTGGGATGAAAGGTGATCCAAAGGGTAGTGGTCTGAAGGTAGGGAGGAAATGACATAGATATAGGTGGGGATTCATGGGGTGGGGTGGGGGGGGAAGCATAAATAGGAATGACCAAGCTTGAGGGTCCTCTTTGTCCTCGGATCAATGGACAGAAAAGATCTCCTGCTACAGGACAGCACAAGTGACCTGAGGCCTGGCCACCCAGCCCCCTTTACAGCTTCTCTTAATGGTATGAGATTCTTCAATGCAGCAGCCAGCTCTCCCCCTCAGGCTGGCAGTAAAAGGCAATAGATAAGGTCTCATGCAGGAACTCTTTTAGTGGTAGGATGTCTCCTCCAGTAACATGATCCACCATGAGGACAACTACAAAAAGGCTCTAAGTTTAGCTGGGAGATCAAAGCTATAGTTCAGTAATCCCTTCCCCACTGAAAGCAGTGCCCTGCACAGCACATGTGCCATCATGGGTCTTCAAGAATGACTCAGGACCCGGCCAGAGAGACTGTTCATGGAGAACAGCGGTCTGGGGGAACCACAGATCCCAGAACAGGAGACATCTTCAGGAGGACGGCCACCAAGGGGCCCAGGGACCAGCAGAGAAGGGACCCCCTTCCATCAGCGAGTGCTCCACAGTTCTGAAGGACAGGCCGATGTGCAGGATTCCGGAGCAGCGGTGGATGACGGGATAATGGCCCATGTGCGGCCTAGTGAGTATGAGTATGCTTTGTTATTCCACCCCCCCCCCCTTCCTTTCTAACTCTAGATCACTTGGGGCAGTAGTACAGGGATGCCTGGGGTGACATTTTTGTTCCCTTTACATTGGCACAGGTAGGGGTATCCCAAAAGGTGGTGTGGGTTAATCAAAAGAGAACTTCGGTTAGATTTTGTTGCTAGTATATGTAGATGGGTATTCAGGACTGTATATAACTGAATATAGAGCAGGTGATCAGTATACAGTATATATAGGGCAGAGATGTGTATTCATGAATGTATACATCGGTATATAGGACATGTGAACAGTATACAATATATGTAGGGCAGTAATGTGTATTCGGGGCGTTATATATCGGTATATAAAGCATGTAAACAGTTTACAGGGTATATGGGGCAGTGATGTGTAGACGGGACGGTATATATCAGTATATAGGATATGGGAGCAATGTGTAGTAGATACATGGCAGTGATGTGTACAGGTGGTGTATGTCAGTATATACAGCATGTGAGCAGTATACAGTACATATAGAACAGTGATCTGTATGCAGAATGATATATATTAGTATAGTGGACATGTGAGCAGTATGGTATACAGTATATATAGGGCAGTGATGTGTTTACAGGATTGTATATATCACTGTAGCGGACATGTGAGCAGGATACAGGATATAAGGGGCAGTGATGTGTATACAGGAGGGTAGATATATCTACCACGGACTGGTGTTTGGGATACAGCATATATAGGGCAATAACTTGTATGTGGGATGGTATATATCAGTAGGCCGGACATGTGAGCAGTATACGGTATATATTGTTCAGTGGCTTGTATGCGGGAAGGTATATGTCAGTGTGGCGGACATGTGGGCAGTATACAATATATAAAGGGCAGCGATGTGTATACAGGACTGTATATGTTAATGTGGAGGACATGTGCCCAGTATACAGTATATACAGGGGAGTGATGTGTATATATGGCACGAGACCATGACACAGTATATGTCGGCCAGGGATGTGTACACAGGATGGTATATATCGGTATATCTGACAAGTGACCAAGTTATGGTATATGGGCCATGTGAATGGAGGATAGGATATAACGGTATATAGGATATGTGACTAGTATTCAGTATACATAGCCAATGAGGTGTATATATATCAGTATATAGGAGATGTGAGCAGTATATGGTATACCGTATATTGGGCAGTGATAGGTATGCAGGGCGGCATATCTCAGTATATAGGACGTGTGAGCAGCATACAGTAGATATCGGGCAGTGATGTGTATACAGAATGGTATATATCAGTATATAAGACATGTGAGCAGTACTCAGTATATATCCTGGAGGAAGCGGTATTTGAGTTGCACTGTATCGTGTGCTCGGTATAAGCAGTATGTCATTGGCACAATATGGCATTATGGTTTCCTTGATGGAGTAGGATGTTGTTATGCTAGAGGGCTATACATGGCATTATGATGTCCGGGATGAAGCAGTATGTGTTGTGCTATATGGCTATATTGTGTGCCTTGTATAAAGCAGTATGTGATGGGCACTACATGGCATTATGATGCCCGGGATGAAGCAGTATGTGTTGTGCTATATGGCTATATTGTGTGCCTTGTATAAAGCAGTATGTGATGGGCACTACATGGCATTATGATGTCCAGGATGAAGCAGTAGGTGTTGTGCTATATGGCTATATTGTGTGCCTTGTATAAAGCAGTATGGGATTGGCACTACATGGCATTATGATGTCCAGGATGAAGCAGTATGTGTTGTGCTATATGGCTATATTGTGTGCCTTGTATAAAGCAGTATGTGATGGGCACTACATGGCATTATGATGTCTGGGATGAAGCAGTATGTGTTGTGCTATATGGCTATATTGTGTGCCTTGTATAAAGCAGTATGTGATGGGCACTACATGGCAGTATGATGTCCGGATGAAGCAGTATGTGTTGTGCTATATGATTGTATTGTGTGTCCTGATCATAGCAGTATTTGAATAGTACTAGAGTTCTGTCAAACAGTATGGGTGCTGCACTACATGGCAGTATTAGGCTTCATGTATGAAGCAGTTTTGGATTTACATTATATGGCGGTATTAAGTGTCCGGTAGGGGGTGGTATTTCAGTTGCACTATATGGCAGGTACTGTGTCCCCTGTATAGAGCACTATTTGAACGGTCGGTGGGAAATTACCTCATTGCGTCCGTGTTGGCGGCAAAAAAGCAAAGTGGATCTAGCAGGCCTGGACTAAGTCTAGAGAGTATAACAAGCGATCTTTGGTAAGGGAGGCTGTACTTTGCGGGATATGGACTTATACACGGATGCAGTGGGTGGTTCCAGTTTGGGGCTTACTGAAAGGTCAATGGTGGGCAGCCTAGTGGCGTGAAGAATGAATCAAGAATTCAGCATTGTCAGAGATTTCTCCCTATCTTAGTGGCGGTGACATTGTGGAGAGGTTGGCTCACCTAGACAATAGATTCTCTCCTCAGAGCTGGACACAGCGGCAGACGGGAGAGAGGTAGGTATGTGATCAACACCATCTGTAGCATCAAGGACAGAGGTACAGAGTCTGATTGTGACTAACTCCTGTTGCATTATTATAAGAGGGGGGTATTGGGGTAATTATTAATAAAAAAAAAAAAAAAAAGTTAATCTGAGGAAGACCAGGTAAGATATTATTGAGGAGGAGAGGGCAAGTAGTAGGTGGTAAGTTGTTGTTAGGCTGCCTTCACACTTGCAGATGCATCTGCAGCGTTTTGCAGATGCATCTGCAAGTATCAGCATGCAGACCGCGGTCCCTATGTTTATAATAGGGCGCACCGCGGTCTGAATGCTCTCATTGATTCCTATATGTGAGCCGTAAGCAGGCGTATGCCTGCTGACAGATCACACACTCCCGCCCCGCACCTTGGACGCAACATCTCGCGTCCATAGTGCGGGCGGGAGAGTGTGATCTGTAAGCAGGCATACGCCTGCTTACGGCTCACATATAGGAATCAATGAGAGCATTCACACCACGGCCGTGGTCTGCATGCTGATACTTGCAGATGCATCTGCAAAACGCTGCAGATGCATCTGCAAGTGTGAAGCCAGCCTTAGTGAAATAGACCAGTTAACGGTAGGCTCAGCCTTCAGTTTTAAACTTTGAAATAGGAATGACTAGACAATGAATTTCCTAGTGAATCAGACAATCAAGTGTTTTTCACATAAAAAAAAAAAAAAAAAAAAAGGAAGATAACAGGCCGGTGTGATTCGGGGGATGGAGCAGATGGGTTTACAGTAGGGAGCTGTATGCAGGTTGCAGTTCGACACGGGGTTGTTTAGGTTCAAGTTGGGGCATTTTTGGTAAAATACATCATGATCACCCAGAAAGAGGGGAATTTTGGATACAGGAGTCAGAAACAAACCATATGGGAAGAAAAAAAAAAAAAAAAAGAGTACTGTTGGGAGTGACTCAGTTATGTACCCGTTGCGACTTTTGGGAGGTTATGAATCCTAGGCCTTGGCAGGAGGGGCCGTTATTACGTCACAAGAATGGGTCATTTTTGACAAAGTACCAAGTTATCACAGTGTTTCAAAAATTCCTAGAAGTGGCTGGCTTGGATCCACACAAGTTTATATGGGGCATCCAATTCGTATTGAGGCTGCAAGAGAGGCAGCTGTGGTGGGTCCAAACATTGTGCAAAGGATTGGCCGGTGGGAGTCCTGGCGGTAACGGTCTTTTATCAGACCTCAGGGCTTCAGAGAATATGATTATTCTTTATGCACTAACTTTTGTTTGTTTCATTACAGGATGGGTCCCACTTTTAGTCTGGATTCTAGGCCATTCCTATGTCAATTGGGGAGCATTGCAGACAGATGGATGGACGGACGGGATACTGCTGGGTTTCTCAGGAGACACAGCGCTAATCTGATAACTGGTTTTAGGGTTATGGCCTGGAGTCGAGTATTACAAGAGGTTCACAGGGCTGTAAATCTGGAGAGAGCCCCAGATATTTTAGTTCTGCACTTGGGGGATAATAAATACAAAGTAACAACGCATGGATTAAGGTGAACAAGGTGGTATCCAAATTTGTAGTTGGGAATGGGGTGTAGCAGTACGACACTCAGATCTAGAGGGTACGGACGAGGAATGTGGTTAGCAAACCAAGTGCATTTTAAGGTGGGGGAACAGATTTATGGACGCTGAGGTACAAGAGGAGATAGAAAGGGGCACAGCAGGCTGGATGGTGGGGTCTCGAGCACTTGAGGTGGTCAAGGTGCTCTCGGTGTGGCGTTGGTGAGTCCTCGAAGTTGGTTATAAAGTCGGGATTGGGGATTCATTAAATACGGGGATCCCCCTTATTGGATGGATATTTGAGAATGGTCTGGTGAGATTTGGGTGATACCCGGCGATGGAACGTCGTGTTCATCTTGGTGAAAATTTTGGGTGATACCCGGCGATGGAACGTCGGGTTCATCATAACGGTATTGGAGGACAACCTCTTCCCTCAGTTTCACGGTGCTCCTGAGCCAGTGAACACGGCTAGGGGTAAGGGAGGGGAGGGGCAATGTCATGGGGAAAATCACCAGATTTTGGTAGCTTCGAGGACCTCACCAATTGTGGTATTTATATGTTTTTCTTATAAATAAATTGGCTGCCGTGGCCATTTTTATCCAAGAAAATTGGATTGTTGTCTGACCTTTTATTCTTGGGGGAAGTTTGGGGGGAACGTCCGTAGAGAGGTAAGAAAAATGTTAGTGGTTAGGTCACAAGAATCGACCTTCCCAGCGTCAAGTATATTTGAAATATGGCACCATGGAGCACGCCGCTATTCCGATTGGTCGGCGCTGAACGCAGCAACCAATCGGAATAGTGGCGCGCGTTATGCTGCCATATTTCAAATACACTGAGTTCAGTGTATTTGAAATATGGCGCCATGGAGCGCGCCACTATTCCGATTGGTCGGCGCTGAACACGGCGACCAATCAGAATACCGGCGCGCGGCACGGCGCCATGTGTGAAATACAGTGATGACTTCAGATTTGAAATATGGCGCCATGGTGCGCGCCGCTGTTCTGATTGGTTGCCGCGCTCAGTGCCGACCAATCGGAATAGCGGCGCGCTCCATGGCACCATAATTCAAATACACTGTACTCAGTGTATTTGAAATATGGCGCCATAGCGCGTCGCTATTCTGATTGGTCGGCGCTGAACGCGGCAACCAATTAGAATAGCGGCGCGCGGCACGGCGCCATGTGTAAAATACAGTGACGACTTCAGATTTGAAATATGGCGCCATGGCGCGCTCAGCTATTCTGATTGGTCGCCGCGTTCAGCACCGACCAATCAGAATAGCGCCGCGCGCTATGGCGCCATATTTCAAATACACTGAGTACAGTATATTTGAAATATGGCGCCATGGAGTGCACTGCTATTCCGATTAGTCAGCGCTGAACGCGGCGACCAATCGGAATAGTGGTGCGCGCTATGCCGCCAGATTTCAAATCTGAAGTCGTCACTGCATTTTACACATGGCACCGTGCCGCGCGCCGCTATTCTGATTGGTCGCCGCTTTCGGAGCCGACCAATCGGAATAGCGGCGCTCACCCTGGCGCCATATTTCAAATACAATATGTTCAGTGTATTTCATATATGGCGGCATGGTAAGTGCCGCTATTATGATTGGTCGGCGCTGAACGCGACGACCAATCAGAGAAGCGGCATTCAAACCGCATGCCGCTTCTCTTATTGGTCGCCGCGTTCAGCGCTCAAGAACTGGCGCGCGGTTTGAATGCCGCTTCTCTGATTGGTCGCCGCGTTCAGCGCCGACCAATCAGAATAGCAGCGCTCACCCTGGCGCCATATTTCAAATACAATATGCTTAGTGTATTTCAAATATGGCGCCATGGAACGCGCCGCTATTCTGATTGGTCGCTGATGAACGCGGCGGCCAATCAGATGAGCGGCGCGCGGTTTCAATACCGCTTCTCTGATTGGTCGTCGTGTTCAGCGCCGACCAATCAGAATAGCGGCGCTCGCCATGCCGCCATATTTGAAATACGATGTGCGCCATGGCGAGCGCTGCTATTTTGATTGGTCGGCGCTGAACGCGGCGACCAATCAGAGAAGCGGCGCCTGGTTTAAATCCCGCTTCTCTGATTGTCGCCGCATTCAGCGCCGACCAATCAGAATAGCGGCGCTCGCCATGCCGCCATATTTGAGATACAATGTGCGCCATGGTGAGTACCACTATTCTTATTGGTCAGCACTGAACGCGCCGACTAATCAGAGAAGCAGCATTCAAACCGCGCGCCGCTTCTCTCATTGGTTGCCGACAGCTGCGGCCAACAATGAGCGTCGCAGTATTCAAATTGCGATATTGGCGCGCAATTTGAACTGCCGCTCATAGTGTGACACAGTTCACTCCTGTTTATAAGGTCTGTCAGTCAGTGTGACACAGTTTACTCCTGTATACAAGGTCTGTCAGTCAGTGTGACGCAATTTACTCCTGTGTATAAGGTCTGTCAGTCAGTGTGACGCAGTTTACTCCTGTATACAAGGTCTGTCAGTCAGTGTGACGCAGTTTACTCCTGTATACAAGGTCTGTCAGTCAGTGTGACTCAGTTTACTCCTGTATATAAGGTCTGTCAGTCAGTGTGACACAGTTTACTCCTGTATATAAGGTCTGTCAGTCAGTGTGACACAGTTCACTGCTGTCCTTCATTTCTGTCTACAAGGCTGTCAGTCATAGTGTGACGTCCTTCACTCCTGTGTACAAGGCTGTCAGTCATAGTGTGACAAACTTTACTCCTGTCTACAAGGTCTGTCAGTCAGTGTGACACAGTTTACTCCTATCTACAAGGCTGTCAGTCAGTGGGACACCCTTCATTCCTGTCTGCAAGGCTGTCAGTCAGTGTGCCGAACTTGACTCCTGTCTACAAGGCTGTCAGTCAGAGGGACATCCTTCACTCTTGTCTACAAGGCTGTCAGTCAGTGTGACGTCCTTCACTGCAGTTTACAAGGTATGTCAGTAAGTGTGACTAACTTTACTCCTGTCTACAAGGTCTGTCAGTCATAGTGTGAGGAACTTTACTCCTATCCACTAGGTCTGTCAATCACTGTGACATCCTTCACTCCTGTCTACAAGGCTGTCAGTCAGTGGAACATCCTTAACTGTTGTCTACAAGGCTGTTAGTCAGTGTGACGTCCTTCACTCCTGTCTACAAGGTATGTCAGTCAGTGTGACGAACTTTACTCCTGTCTACAAGGGTGTCAGTCATAGTGTGATGAACTTTTACTCCTATCCACTAGGTCTGTCAGTCACTGTGACGTCCTTCACTCATGTCTTCAAGTCTGTCACACATAGTGTGACGCAGTTTACTCATGTCTACAAGGCTGTCAGTGATAGTGTGACGCACTTCACTTCTGACTACAAGGCTGTCAGTCATAGTGTGACGAACTTCACTTCTGTTAACAAGGTTGTAAGTTATAGTGTGATATCCTTCAGTCACATTAACTTCACAGTGTCTGTCAGTCACAGTCTGAACTATTTTATTCACGTTTATTAAATGGGTTTAGTCGGTCGTAAGCGCAAATGCATCAATGATGATGAAAGAAAAGCTGCAGCAGCAGCAAGGCGACGACAACATCGAGACCAAGAGACACCAAAACAAAGTGCCGTGAGACAAGCCCAGGCTGCACAATATCACAGATGTTATCGGCAATAGGAGACACCAGAAGAAACTGCTGGCAGACAAGCACAAGATGTCGTGTATCATAGACAATATCGGCTGAATGAATCTTCATCAGCTAAGGCAGACAAAGAATATGTTCGCACCATTCATACAAAACGAAAAGTATGGGAAGCCCAGCAGAATATTCAACAAATTGCACGGTATATTACAAATAATGAAACAACAATTATCCACCACTACTGTGGGAAAATGGATGCAGTTTGCTCTAAATGCAACTCTTTGAATTTCATTGATGAAAAACCATCTGACAAACAGTTTAGTCAATGCTGCCAAAAAGGGAAAGTAATGCTACCAAGACCTCAATACTCAGATCTGTTTGAGGAATTGATGAAAGGACAGCATAAACATAGTAGAAATTTTATGGATAATATCAGAAGCATCAACAGTTCACATGTGTTTGCTTCATTTGGTGCCAACATTGCACCACCACCTGGATTTGGACCGTATTGCTTCAAAATTCATGGCCAGATCTATCATCGTAATGGAACACTGTACCCAGAAGTAGGAGAACCACCAAAATTTGCACAATTATACATCCTTGATGCAAATGAGGCTACAGAAGAAAGGATGAATGTGAAAGAAAATGAAAAGTGTAATGCAGAACTCATGAATCTCATTGCTGTACATTTACAAGACATCAATCCATTTGCTGCCGCATATCGCATGCTTAAAGATGTTGAAGCTGAGGAGCAACAGAGGGTTATACAAAATGGGACTGAAATGCCTTCTATTGTTATGGCCATTATACAAGAATGTACGCAAGATCCTCGACGTTATAATAAACCACGTGTAAATGAGGTTGCCGTTGTTTTTCAAAATGATGATGGAGAGCCTCCTTTTCAAAGGGATATATTAGTCCATCTTAAGTCAGATGAGAACAATCGTCTGCTTCCTAAAACACAGCGCATCAGTATTTTGCATAGCAACCTTGATGCTCTTCTGTATCCATTATTTTTTCCAAGAGGTGATCAAGGGTGGCATGAAAATCTACAGCAGCAAGGCACTGTAAGACGAATTACTCAAATGCAGTATTACAGTTTCCTTTTGTCTGTGCGACCTGAGTTTAACCCTATTCTAAACGGTGGCAAACTTACTCAGCAGTACCTTGTTGATGCATATGTTAAAATTGAAGGTAATCGCCTCAATTTTATACGTATGAACCAAAAAAAACTGAAAGTGGAGGATTATTGTGTTCTTCAAGAACATTTAGTAAAGAAATCCATTGAAAAAGGAATTCCTATTAGGAAAACAGTTATTCTGCCATCGTCATTTGAAGGTAGTCCCCGGAACATGCAGCAACGTTATCAAGACGCAATGGCGATAGTGACAAAGTATGGAAGACCTGACATTTTTGTTACAATGACGTGTAATCCAAAATAGCCAGAAATTACAGAAAATCTTGAACTCTGGCAGCAAGTAGAACATAGGCCAGACTTAGTGGCCCACATATTTCGATTGAAGCTCACCAGCCTTTTGAAAGATCTGAAACATGGCCTTTTTGGGACAGTGGTAGCAATAGTACATGTCATAGAGTTTCAGAAACGAGGTCTCCCACATGCACATATACTTATCATCTTAGATGTAGAGTCTAAGTTTCGGACAGAGGAAGATATTGACAATATAGTGTGAGCTGAAATTCCAGACCAAGAAAAATTCCCTGAACTATATGATATTGTCATCAATCATATGGTTCATGGTACATGTGGTGAGGCCAATCCAAAATGTCCATGTATGGAAAATGGGAAGTGTACGAAAGGATTTCCAAAACAATTACAAGAGCATACTGTGAAAGATTTAGATGGGTATCCTTCATATCGGCGAACACACATTGACTACATTGTGCACAAGAAAAGAATTACAAACAACTCATGGATAGTGCCATATAATCCTTATTTATCTAAACGCTACCATTGTCACATCAATGTTGAAATTTGTGCGTCAATAAAAAGTGTGAAATATCTCTTTAAGTATATGACATGACAGAGCTAATGTGGAAATACAGCAAACAACAGTGAGTCATGATGAATCAACAAGTTTTCTTGACTCAAGATATGTCAGTGCTCCTGAAGCTGCTTGGAGAATATTTGCATTTCCTATGCATGCTCAGTCACATGCTATTATACGTTTAGCTGTCAATTTACCAAATCAACATCAGGTTTATTTTCATGAAAATTCTGCAGTTGAAGATGTGTCAAAAAGTTTAGGTTCGACGTCAACATTAATGGAATGTTTTTTGCTGAACCAACATGACAACAATGCAAGGCAGTATTTCTATCGTGAGATTCCAGAGCATTATGTTTGGAATAAAGGTTGGAAGCTAAGACAACGAGGAGTTAGTAAAATTATTGGACGTATGTATACTGTAAGTGTCAAAGATCAAGAAAGATATTGCCTTTGTCTGTTACTGCTGCATGTGAAAGGTGCTACGAGTTATGAGTTTTTGAAAACAGTTAATGGAGTAGTGCATGTTACATTTAAAGCCGCAGCTTTGGCTTTAGGACTTTTATTAGATGATAGTGTTTGGACCTCAACCTTAGACGGTGCAGTTTCCATAAATATGCCTTATCAACTTCGGCAATTGTTTGCATACATATGTGTATTTGGACCACCTACAAATTTTGAGGTACATCTAATTGAGGATTATTGCTTATGTCTTCATAATAAAAGTGGAGATTGTCAAAATTGCCAATCTTATGCTATGCATGATGTCCAAAATGTGTTATTACTGCATGGAAAAACATTTTCAGACTTTAATTTGACAAATCCTTCTACTCATGTTCTACAACTTCAAGAGTATGATGAAGTAAATAAACTATTGTTGGAAGCACAGAAAGTCAATTCTTTAAATGAAGAACAACGTGTTGCTTATGATACAATTGTAACTGCCATAGAAAATCAAGCCGATGGAAGGGCAAAAGGTTTCTTCATTAATGGTCCAGGAGGCAGTGGTAAAACCTACTTATATGAAGTTTTGATGCATCATGTTAGAGGGTTGGGAAAAGTTGTATTGCCGTCAGCTACAACAGGTATTGCAGCAAATCTGTTACAAGGAGGTTGTACTATGCATTCCCTGTTTGGAATACCAGTTCCTGTGAATAAAATATCCGTTTCCAGCATCAAACAAGATACCTTTGCTGGAAAACAGTTACAAAATGCACATCTGTTGATACTTGATGAGTGTACTATGGCACCCAAATATGCTTTGACTGTAATTGACAGACTTCTTCGTGAAGTTGACTTCAAATGTTGTAGAAAAGAATGACATTCCATTTGGAGGCAAAGTTTTTATTATTGGCGGAGATTTTAGGCAATGTCTTCCAGTTATAACAAATGGAACAAGAACAGATGTGATTGAGTCCAGCTTAAAAATGGCTGATCTTTGGCAACAGTTTACTAAACTACAACTCACTAACAACATGCGATCCTCAGACCCAGAGTATAGCAATTGGCTTCTCAAGCTTGGTAATGGTGATCTTACCAATGAATACAATCTTGGAGAAGATATTATTGAAATACCGAAAGACATGTTGTGTACTGCCTGCATTGTAACTGATGTTTTTGGACAACGTATTGAAATTGATGTAAATGACCAAAGTAGTGTTGACAGAGCCTCTACCCATGCAATTCTGTGTCCCAAAAACGATGACGTGGCACTGCTAAATTCCCGTGTGATGGATAGAATGTCTGGAGAGTATACTGTGTACACCAGTGATAATTCAATGGATGTAGATAATGAAGCATTATCCGGTTGAATTTTTAAATAGTGTTAAACCATCAGGCATGCCATCCCACAGACTTCAACTTAAAGTTGGGACAATTGTGATCTTGCTGCGGAATCTTGATACAAAGAGTGGTCTATGTAATGGAACTAGGCTTATTGTAACTTGACTCCTTTCCCATGTTATTCAAGCAAGAGTCATCAGTGGATCAGCAAAAGGACATGATGTCTTCATTCCACGCATAGACTTATGTCCTTCAGATACAGGTCTTCCATTTAGGCTTCAACGTCGGCAATTTCCAGTCAAACCAGCTTTTGCCATGACTATAAACAAGTCACAAGGCCAAACTTTACATTGTGTTGGCATATATTTACCGGAGCCAGTTTTTGGTCATGGACAACTGTATGTTGCATTTTCTCGGGTGAAAATGAGGTGCAATGTGAAGGTACAAGTGATCGAGACCCCTTTACAAGGACACTTGATTAAAGACAGTCCAAATGTTTTCACCAAAAATGTGGTCTACAATAATATGTTAGGTTGATTTACACATAGATAGATAAGTAAATTTATAGTTAGAAAGGATAAAAGAAGAATAGATCTAAATCTATAGATGATAATATATAGTATACATAGTATTCTTCCTGAAGGTCATTAACTGACTGAAACGTCGCTACATTTGCCTGAAGGCCATTAAAGGCGAGATTACATCTATAGTCTGGAGTGCTGCAGCCTTTATTTTTGCAACTATTTGTCTGGAATGGGTGGTTGATTCCCACCTTAAGGACTGACAAGCACCTAGCATCCTGCTAAAAAAAGAACCGCTGCTCAATAACACCTTTTTTTCATTACATACAAAGATAGATAGATAGATAGATAGATAGATAGATAGATAGATACTAAAGGCCCTGTTACACCTTCAGATAATGTGTCAGATCCTGTTTGTAGACCTCTGGTTGCAGTGAAATCATGGACACATTGTTCCATTTTGTGGCTGTGTACAAATAGAACAATGTATCCATGATTTCAGTGCAACCAGAGATCTGTGAACAAGATCTGACAGATTATCTGAAGGTGTAACAGGGCCTTTAGATAGATACATAGATAGATAGTTTGATAGATAGATACATGATAAGTAGATAGATAGATCGATAGACAGATAGATAGATACTAAAAATGGATGCTTAGCTGAATGTAAGTAAATAGTGATAGTGGTTAGAATAGGGACCCATCAGATCTAAGGTCACATTGACGCTGGTTGATGGGCTTACAGATGTTGGTCAATATGTGTACTATGAACTTTCATTGTTTAAAGATAAGATTTTTCCAAAAAAATCCAAAAATTGATTTTTTTGAGAAAAGTCCTTTGATTTAAGTGAGTCCTCTCTCTGAGAATTAATAAATATGGAGGCTTAGCTGAGCCCTTAGGAGAGAATGAGACGGTAGGACAAGAGACCCATCAGATGTAAAATTACTTTGAAGCTGGTTGATGGGCAAATAGGTATTGGCCAATATGTGTACCAAGAACCTTAGTTTATGAAGATAAAATATTAAAAAAATACATAGATGATAGACACATAGGCAGATGATAGATAGATATCATGTATTACTTGCATTATTGTTAAGTTTCCATAAATAAACTATATACATATTCTAGACTACCTGATGCTTTAGAATCGGGCCACCATCTAGTATCTATTATATAATTGCCGCAGCGACTTCCGTCGCGACCGGCGCTACTTCCTGTGGCTTTGTTCGCGTAGCTTTGCACTTTCTCCAGGACTCTGTCCGTGGCCGCGTAGCGTGCACGCGACTCGCAAAGCAATGCCCGCAAAGCGGGCATTGCGAGTCGTTGCCCCGCGAACAAAGCCACAGCAGGGGCTGTAGTGTACACCGCTATGGTATACTACAGCCCCATGCCCATACGCCTGTTCGCCAGTAAGCTCCCGCTGCTCTCGCTACCGCTGCTGTCGCTAACCCCCGCCGCCCCTAAGCCCCTACCCCCTAAGCCCTATCCTCTAAGCCCCGTCGTCCCTAAGCCCCTACCCCCTAAGCCCCTACCCCCTAAGCCCCGCCGCCTCCTAAGCCCCCGCCGCACCTAAGCCCCTACCCCCTAAGCCCCGCCGCTGGCGCTATCCCCTAAACCTGCCCGCCCCTAAGCCCCCGCCGCCCCTAAGCCCTAAGCACGCCTCCTAAGTCCCTACTCCCTAAGCCCCGCCGCTGCTGCTATCCCCTAAACCCCGCCGCTCCGCCGCCCTAACCCCCTACCCCCTAAGCCCCTACCCCCCCTACCCCCTAAGCCCCGCCGCCTCCTAAGCCCCGCCGCCCCTAAGCCCCTACCCCCTAAGCCCTAAGCACGCCTCCTAAGTCCCTACTCCCTAAGCCCCGCCGCTGCTGCTATCCCCTAAACCCCGCCGCTCCGATCCCCTAAACCCCGCCGCTCCGCCGCCCCTAACCCCCTACCCCCTAAGCCCCGCCACCTCCTAAGCCCCCGCCGCACCTAAGCCCCTACCCCTAAGCCCCGCCGCTAGCGCTATCCCCTAAACCCAGCCGCCCCTAAGCCCCCGCCACCCCTAAGCCCCTACCCCCTAAGCCCTAAGCACGCCTCCTAAGTCCCTACTCCCTAAGCCCCGCCGCTGCCGCTATCCCCTAAACCCCGCCGCTCCTAACCCCCTACCCCCTAAGCCGCACCGCATACTAAACCCCCGCCGCCGATGACGCTATCCCCTGCTGCCGCTATCCCCTAAACCCCGCCGCTCCTAAGCCCCTACCCCTAAGCCGCACCGCATACTAAACCCCCACCGATACACTCTAAGCCCTCCTAAGACCCTACCCCCTAAGCCCGCCTCCTAAGCCCCTACCCCCTAAGCCCCGCCGCTCTTAAGCCCCTACCCCCTAAGCCACGCCGCATACTAAACCCCCGCCGATACACCCTAAGCCCTCCTAAGACCCTACCCCCTAAGCCCGCCTCCTAAGCCCCTACCCCCTAAGCCCCACCGCATCCTAAACCCCCGCCGATACCCCCTAAGTCCCCGCCGCTCCTAAGCCCCCGTCGCTGTCCCCTGCCGCTGGCGCTATCCCCTAAACCCCGCCGCACCTAAGCCCCTACCCCCTAAGCTCTGTCGCATACTAAACCCCCGCCGCCTCCTAAGCTCCCGCCGCTGTCCCCCGCCGCTGTCTCTACTCCCTAAGGCGCTACAACCTAAGCCGCTGCCGTCGATCACTTACATGTCTTCTTCTTCATCTCATCGTCCGTCCGATCCACAAGTCCTTCTCTTTGCGATAGAATGGACGGCAAATCCTCCATTCTATGTCAATGAGAAGTCAGTCGCTCTTCTGATTGGTCGCTGTCTACTGCCGCCAGCCAATCACAATAGCGCCTCACTTCCCATAGACATAGAATGGACGAAAATTCTTCCATTCTATCTCTATGGGAAGTGAGGCGCTTTTCTGATTGGTCGCCGTCAGCACACACCGACCAATCAGAAGAGCGCCTCACTTCCCATAGACATACATAGCGGTGTGTCGCCGATTTTATGGCCGGGCCCCTGGTTCTATTTTCGGCCAGGGGACTCGCCTCTCATCCGTCGTTCCACGGAGCCGGAAACTCGCAATGAGCGCTTCGTGGACATTGCTCGCGCCTTAAAAAACGACTCGCAATCATTGCGAGTCGTTGCTCATACGCTACCTATCGCCGCGAAGCGCTCAGTGCGAGTTTCCGGCCCCGTCGAACTACCGACCAGAGCCGACTCCCCTGCCCGGAAATTGAACCAGGGGCCCGGCCATAAAATCGCCGACACACCGCTATGTATGTCTATGGGAAGTGAGGCGCCATTCTGATTGGTCGCCGTTAGCACACAGCGACCAATCAGAATTGCGCCGCACTTCCCATAGACATAGAATGGACAAAAATCGTCCATTCTATCTCTATGGGAAGTGCGCCGCAATTCTGATTGGTCGCCGTTAGCACACAGCGACCAATCAGAAGAGCACCTCACTTCCCATAGACATACATAGCGGTGTGTCGGCGATTTTCTGCCCGGAAAATAGAACCAGAAGGCCGGGCATATATTTTGCGACACACCGCTATGTATGTGTATGGGAAGTGAGGCGCTCTTCTGATTGGTCGATGTGTGCTAACGGCGACCAATCAGAATAGCGCCTCACTTCCCGTAGACATACATTAGCGGTGTCTCGCGAAAAATATGGCCGCCCTTCTGGTTCGATTTTCGGCCACGGGGCTCGGCTATTTCCGGTCCGAAAAATTTTTTTTTTCTATTTTTCTATCTTTATTTGTATCTATTTTTCTATCTATTTTCTTATCTATCTATCTTTCTATTTATCTATCTAAGAATATAGACAGAAAAATATATACAAATAAATATACATAAATACATAACATCTTTTTTTTTTACCCGAAATAGCCGAGCCCCGTCCCCGAAAATAGAACCAAAAGGGCGGCCATATTTTTCGCGATACACCGCTAATGTATGTCTACGGGAAGTGAGGCGCTATTCTGATTGGTCGCCATAAGCACACAACGACCAATCAAAAGAGCGCCTCACTTCCCATAGACATATATAGCGGTGTGTCGCTAAATATATGCCCGGCCTTCTGGTTCTATTTTCCGGGCAGAAAATCGCCGACACACCGCTATGTATGTCTATGGGAAGTGAGGCGCGATTCTGATTGGTCGCTGTGTGCTAACGCCGACCAATCAGAATTGCGGCGCACTTCCCATAGAGATAGAATGGACGATTTTTGTCCATTCTATGTCTATGGGAAGTGCGGCGCAATTCTGATTGGTCGCCGTTAGCACACAGCGACCAATCAGAATGGCGCCTCACTTCCCATAGACATACATAGCGGTGTGTCGGCGATTTTATGGCCGGGCCCCTGGTTCAATTTCCGGGCAGGGGAGTCGGCTCTGGTCGGTAGTTCGACGGGGCCGGAAACTCGCACTGAGCGCTTCGCGGTGATAGGTAGCGTATGAGCAACGACTCGCAATGATTGCGAGTCGTTGGTAAGGCGCGAGCAATGTCTGCGAAGTGCTCATTGCGAGTTTCCGGCCCCGTGGAACTACCGACCAGAGCCGACTCCCCTGCCCGGAAATTGAACCAGGGGCCCGGCCATAAAATCGCCGACACACCGCTATGTATGTCTATGGGAAGTGAGGCGCTATTCTGATTGGTCGCTGTGTGCTAACGGCGACCAATCAGAATTGCGGCGCACTTCCCATAGAGATAGAATGGAATCGTCCATTCTATCTCTATGGGAAGTGCGCCGCAATTCTGATTGGTCGCCGTTAGCACACAGCGACCAATCAGAATAGCGCCTCATTTCTCAATGCATCTCTATGGGAATGCGCCGTCCAATCACAATCGCCCCGCGATTTTTGAACATCCACAGCGGCCAATCAGAATCATGGCGCCATCTTTCAGATAAGGCCGCTATTTATAGCGGGAAATTTGAATCTTCAACCTCTTTGAATCCTGTTTGCGAGACAAAGAGAAACTACCACTGGACCATCTGTTGGACTATCGTTCGCCCAAGAAATCCATCCTTCGTGAGGGTCTTTGAGGGAGAACGAGAAGCTACCGCTGGACCATCTGTTGGACTATATTTCAGCCAAGATATCCATCCTTCCTGAGGGCCGTCGGGAAGCAAGCGCCGGATCGACTTCTGCGATTGATCAGCTAAGATATCCTTTTTTAAATCTACCTTTTCACATCAGAGTCTATATGCCTGATGCTACGTTTTATTTTCACCTCTTTTGCTATCTTTTATTTTCACCACTTTTACTCTCTTGCGCCATGCAGCGCCAATCGGCGCAGCATGGAGCCTGCGCCACAGTTCGGACACTTCGCCGCTAAAAGCGCCGACTTCTGCGCTACAAGCGCAAACTTCGGCGCTTCTAGCGGCCTCCGCGGTCTATGAGACCGCTGTGCCCGAATACTCATTCAGGCGCCGCCAATACACCTTGCCGCTCTTCCCGGTGAGCGCCGACCAATCGCATTCTCTGCCCATCTTCCCTGAGCGCTTCGCGGCGATAGCTAGCGTATCAGCAACGACTCGCAATGATTGCGAGTCCTTGGTAAGGCGCGAGCAATGTCCGCGAAGCGCTCATTGCGAGTTTCCGGCTCCGTGGAACGACGGATGAGAGGCGAGTCCCCTGGCCGAAAATAGAACCAGGGGCCCGGCCATAAAATCGGCGACACACCGCTATGTATGTCTATGGGAAGTGAGGCGCTCTTCTGATTGGCCGCTGTGGATTTTCAAAAATGGCGCCGCGAGTGTGATTGGAGGGCGCATTCCCATACAGATTCATTGAGAAATGAGGCGCGATTGTCATTGGTTGTTGGACATGGCGGTTTGCTTCCGATTGGTCGCCGCTCAGCGGGGAAAGCTGAACTTTCCTTGCCGAGCGCCTGGTTCGATTTTTGGCCACGCCGTTCGGCAGGATGGAAGTCTGTAGCTCCGCCCCGCTCTGTTGTGATTGGACAGCGGCATCTTCACACAGTAGCGCCGACCAATCGTATTCATGGTGCCATGTTTATGAAGTTTCCGCTCTCCAATCAACTAGCGGCTGGTGTCTGCCGTTTTTTTATGAATGAACATTTCGCGTCCGCCATGTTAGAGCGCGAAATTTGAATTTGAGAACTATGTAAAAGTTAAAAAGCTGTTTTCACAGTACAATCTCACATCAGAGTATATATTCCTAATGCCTATGCTTATATTAACCCCTTCTTTATACTAATTTCATATCAGCTACGTTTCACCATATTGACCTGTTTTTTTTAAACTTTATTAACCCCTTCTATTCTATTTGTGCTACACTTGCTATCTCACTATGTGCTGTACTAAGGCCATTTCTACATTAACCTCTTCTATGCCTTTTGCATTTTAGTTTTCCCACACACTCTTTTATATGGTTCAAACTGCTACTTTAACCCCTTGCATTCTGTTTTCTATTCACTAACTGTGTCCCTATGTGCTGTACTCATTACATTTTAAAATTAACCTCTTCTATACCATTTCTTAGTTATTTTATCTTCCACACTGTTTTATAGGAGTGAAAGTAGTACATTAACCCCTTCTATTGTCTTGCCTATTCACTGCCTATGTCACTATGTGGTCTACTACTGCCATTTTTATACTAACTTCTTTAATACTATTTTTCATTTTATTGATCGTCCTGTATATTGTACGCGTGCCAGTGGTACATTAACCCCTTACAGACTGTTTTTTATTTTATTTCTACGCGCAGTGTGTCGTTACACTCTTATGAGTACATTAACCCATTATATGCTATTTTGCTTATATTTCATACTAATTAGTCTGTAGGACTACTAACTGTCTTATATTTAACAGTTTGGATGTAATGCTACCTGTCCCTTTCACATCAGCCGTAATTTTAAATCATGCCAGATGTGGTGAAAAAATCGCATCTGCTCTGTTTGCTGCATTGCTGCTGCATAACTGCTGCACTTGCCGTCCGGTTCCGGTAATCGCCATAGTCAGTATATAGGGACTTGCGCCAGATGCCGCAAGTGCGCTTTGGCTCTTGCGCCAGGTGCTGCCGCAAAATAAATCACGGTCGCCCACCGTTTTTTATCGCCCCACCACCTGCCGCAAGTGCTAAACACCAATTGCCGCACCTGCCGCAAGTAACTATATACTGACTATAGCGATTAACGCAACCGCCCACAAGTGCAGCGGTTATGCTGCGGCTATGCACCAAACGCCGCAGATACAGTTTTTTCACCGCATCTGATGCTATTTCAAATTACCGCTAATGTGAAAGGGCCTGTCGTCACAGTAGGACATTAACTACTTTTACATATATAACCAAATATATTGGTTCCATGTCATTTTACACTCTATGACCGACTTGGGCCCCTTTCACACGCGCGTTGTACATGCCGATTTACATTATTCCATAACATGTGGAAATATTTCCATTATTAACGCAAGTTCCCTATACCCGTCACCACGGGTGCGGTTGCGTAAGGTCACGCTACATCGCCGGATTAACGTTGATTTCTACATTGACCTGCCTGTTTCACCATGTACTCCAGAAGTTGACTTATTTCTATTTTCACCATGCTTGGTCACATTGTGCCATTTCACGCTTGCTGATAATGCCGCTGTTTCCACCAACTCCAGCAAGAAAAACAAAAAACACTACTTCCCCTATAATCCCAAAACCCTACGTTTAAGGTACAAAATAACGCTACCTCTGCCATTTTGCACCACCTTCTGCAACTCCACCCCTGCTGCCAGTTATGCGGAACTTCCTGTCATATCGGTACTTTAACCGCTTTTCTTACAATGTTGGAAATCTGCTTTTACAACGCGCCTCTCAAAGGGCCCTTACATCCATTTGTCTTGCCTTTAAGTCTCTTTTTAAGGACTTTAAACACACTGATTTCCATTCACTACTCCATACAATAAACATCATGAAATATTTGTTTCGTACTTTAAAGAACTCAATCATTTCATTTTCACAGGTTATTCAAATACACACTTTCCTTTTATTGTTTTTTCCTATTTAGACATAGTTATTATTGATTGTTTCCTTAACTAACACACTCTAGCTCATTTTGGATTTGATTGACTGACAATTCTTATTAAGATGAGCTCTCCAACAAAAAATATCGCTCTTGCCAAGGAGGCTGCATCTACGCCTAAGAAGAAGCGTGCAGAGGAGACTTCGGAAGAGACACGTCTTCGGTTAGATCGTGATAAGGCTGCTAAAGCAAAACGCATTGCAGAGGAGACTTCGGAAGAGAGACGTCTTCGGTTAGATCTTCGTAACGCTGCTAAGGCAAAACGTATTGCAGAGGAGACTTCAGAAGAGAGGCGTCTTCGCTTAGATAGTGATAAGGCTGCTAAGGCGAAACGCACTGCTGAGGAGACCTCGGAAGAGAGACGTCTTCGCTTAGATCGTGTTAAGGCTGCTCACGACAAACGCATTGCAGAGGAGACTTCGGAAGAGAGACGTCTTCGTTTACTACGTCTTAAGGCTGCTAGAGTGAAACGCATTGCCAAACTGTCTTCTCCAATGAGACGTTTTCGGTTGGATGCTGCGAAGGCTGCTTCGAAGAAACGTATTGCTGAACTGTCTTCTGAAGAAAGAAGTCAACGAAAGTCAAAAAGAGCCATGGATGCACGTGCCAGACGGGAAAAACAACAAATTACTGTCACTGAAGAACCGTCTGACAAAGATACTACTCCTGCCTCTTTGTGTACTGACATTCTACCAAGTGAACAGCCTTTAACACCTCCCATGACCTCCATGGGAAGCAAAGAAGCAAAGGTTCAAAAGGAGTCTGTGCGTATGCGCAAGAAGCGTGCCGAGAAGAGTTCTGAAGAAAGACGACTTTGCTTGGATAAGGAAAAGGCTGCTTTGAAAACACGCGTTTCAAAAGAGTCTTTTGAAGGAAGGACGGAACAATTAGGCAAAAAATCCATCCCTGTGCGTCAAAGACGCAAACACCAAGAGTTCATGCCTACAGGAGATCCGTCTGACCCTCATACTGCTGCCACCTCTTCCTGTGACCCTCATACTGCTGCCACCTCTTCGTCTGACCGTCATACTGCTGCCACCTCTTCCTCTGATCCTCATACTGCTGACACCTTTTCGTCTGATCCTCATACTGCTGCCACTTCTTCGTCTGATCCTCATACTGCTGCCACCTCTTTGTCTGATCCTCATACTGCTGCCACCTCTTCTTCTACTATGTTAACTACTACTGAACAGCCTTTACCACATCGCAAGGCCACATCTAAAAGAAAACACTCTGCTGAGGAGACGCCATACAGCAAACAGTGTAACATTTTGAGGCTTAAAAGGAAAAGACAGATGCGTAAAGATACGCTGTCTCCTACGTCTAAACAACTCCGCTTAACCCATTTGGCTGATAGACGTCGTGATGTACGCACACGTTCTTCCACTTCAACATTGCAACAGCCACAACGCAATTTATATTCAACTTCTTCTTTTCTTGAATGTTTTGATTCTACGTCCCTTCCACGTCTCATCTATGTAGGATTACACAATAAAAATCTACCTTTCTTATCTTCACCTTTCCTTCATCCAATGGGATTTATTGATCAGGATCATGCTATTGCAGAACATACCTGTGGTTTCATGAATGTAATATGTGAACATTGTGAGGCTCGACATTTTACTGATGAACGCCCATCAGATCAACAGTTTACTCTTTGTTGCCACAAGGGAAAAGTAAAGGTACCATTACCTCAATACCCGGAGGTCTTCCAACGCCTGCTGAAAGGAGAGAGTGAGTACAGTAAAAATTTGATGCAGAATATCAGGAGCATTAATAGTTCTTTTGCTTTTGCCTCCATGGGTGCCCATGTTTCTCCACCACCTGGACACGGCCCTTACTGTTTCCGAATTCATGGGCAAATTTATCATCGCACGGGAACACTCCATCCTGCTGAAGATCAACCTCCAGCATATGCACAACTGTACATTTTAGATACTGCAAGCGCTGTAGATCAACGGATACAGTCTCCAGAAAATGTGAAATGTCATCCTACTTTAATGAGTATCATTGCTCTTCAATTGGATAATATTAATCCCTTTGTTTCGGCCTACAAAATGCTACGTGACGTTGAATTAGAAGAACAACAGAAGGCAGTAGAACATGGCACCGTCATGCCAAATATTATCATGGCCATTAAACAAGACAGAGACCAAGACCCTAGACGCTATAACAATCCTACTGTCAATGAAGTTGCTGTGGTCTTTGAACATGCTGATGGAGAGCCACCATTCAATAGAGACATTTTAATTCATTTGAAACCTGATCCAAATAACCCCTTGGCCCCAAAAACACAGCAAGTCAGTATTCTACACAGCAATTTAGATGCATTACTGTATCCCTTATTTTTCCCTCATGGAGAACAAGGCTGGCATGAAGGACTCAAGCATCAAGGCCAAATTCAACGCAGGGTTACACAGCTCCAGTATTACTGCTATTTGTTGTCTGTACGGAATTGGTTCAATCCTGTCCTGAATGGTGGCAAACTAACGCAGCAGTACTTAGTGGATGCGTATGTGAAAATCGAGGCTAATCGCTTCAATTTTATCCGTCAACACCAAAAGGATTTAAAAGTGGAGGATTATTGCGTACTCCAGGAACATCTCCTGAAAAAATCTGTTGAGAAAGGTATTCCCATTGGCAAGACGGTCATTTTACCATCTTCCTTTGAAGGCAGTCCAAAAAACATGCAGCAACGCTATCAGGATGCCATGGCTATTGTGACTAAATTTGGACGACCGGATCTTTTTGTAACCATGACCTGTAATCCTAAATGGAGGGAGATTACAAACAATTTAGAGCCATGGCAGCGTGTGGAACATAGACCTGATTTAGTCGCCCGTGTCTTCAGAATTAAACTGGAAGCGCTATTAAAAGACATTAACACTGAATTATTTGGCAAAGTTTGTGCAATGGTTCATGTTATTGAATTCCAAAAGCGTGGCCTACCACACGCTCACATTTTGATCATTCTTGATAGCAAATCCAAACTAAGAACTGAGGTTGAAGTGGATAATATAGTTTGGGCTGAAATCCCTGATCCAGAAGATTACCCTGTGCTCAATGAAATTGTGATGCAACACATGATTCATGGACCCTGTGGACAACACAACCCCAATTCTCCATGTGTGGATCTTGGAAAGTGTAAGAAAGGTTTTCCTAAAGATTTCCAACCAAAAACAGTCTTAGCTCAGGATTCATACCCTACTTATCAAAGAAAGGAAGGATCATCCTTTCAACACCATTCAAAGATGATTGATAATTCTTGGGTTGTTCCCTATAACCCTTTCCTACTATTAAAATACAAGTGTCATATTAATGTTGAGGTATGTGCTTCCATTCAAAGTGTTAAATACCTATTCAAATATGTCTACAAAGGACATGATAAAGCCAATCTTGAAATTTGCCAAACTAATATCCACCATGATGAAACACATCAATTCATGGATTCAAGATACGTGAGTGCACCGGAGGCAGCTTGGCGAATATTTGCTTACCCGATGCATAGACAATCGCACTCCATTATTCGCCTTGCCGTACATCTCCCACATTCTCAACCACTTTATTTTCATGAGGATGACTCTGTTGACAACATCAGTTACACAATGCACAGAAAATCCACTCTTATGGCGTACTTTGAGCTCAATGAGAATGACCCGCATGCTCATGATTACTTATACCGCCAAATTCCAGAGCACTATGTTTGGAAACAAGGTGCATGGGAAATTAGAAAGCGAGGAGGTTCTTCAGTGATTGGAAGAATGTATACTGTCAGTATGAAAGATCAAGAACGGTACTATTTAAGGTTGTTGTTACTGCATGTCAAAGGAGCAACAAGTTTTGACAACATAAAGACTGTTAATGAAGTCACATACCCAACTTTTAAAGAGGCAGTGTTAGCTCTTGGATTGCTCTTCGATGACACTGTTTGGAGAAATACTTTATTGGATGCCTGTGTTCTCAACATGCCTGCAGAGCTTCGTGATATGTTTGCATATATATGTATTTTTGGTCCTCCAGCTCATCCATTGGAGTTGTGGCAAGAATTTAAACAAGACTTTATCCAAGACTACTGCCATGCATATCACTTCAACACTGAGGAGTGTGAGAATTGTGAAGGATATGCAATGACAGATGTCCAAAATGTTCTAAAATTTCATGGCAAAACTTTTACTGATTTTAATCTACCACGACCAAAAAGAAAGCCACACATCGCTTCATTATACAACAAGGATGATGAGTTAAGAAGAGCTCAGCAAATGAAAGCTACTTTAAATGACCAACAACTTTTGGCCTATGATGCGATCAATCAAGCTTTACACGATAGAAGTCTACAACCTAAGTGCTTTTTCATTGACGGTCCAGGTGGCAGTGGGAAAACATATCTGTATGATTTATTAATTCATGAACTAAGAGGAGAAGGCGAAATTGTATCACCTGCAGCCAGTACAGGGATTGCAGCTAACTTACTGCAAGGAGGAAGAACCATTCATTCGCTTTACGGAATACCAATTCCAATAAATGAAACATCCGTTTCCAGAATTAAAAATGATACAGATGCTGCACAACATTTGAAAAGTACCAAACTTTTCATTATTGACGAGTCCACTCTGTTATCTAAATATGCATTGCATGTGATAGATCAACTTTTACGGGATGTCATGACAACAGATATTTCCAAGAAAAATACAACACCTTTTGGAGGAAAAGTCATTGTTCTGGGAGGAGACTTTCGACAGTGTCTGCCTATCATCCCTCATGGTACAAGAACTGACATTATAGAGAGTTGTATTAAATACTCACGACAATGGCAGCTTTTCACTCAATTGCCACTCTTCAACAACATGCGTTCCATTGATCCTGATTATAGCAGTTGGTTACTTCAACTGGGAAATGGTGAATTGTCCAATGATTTCAACCTTGGAGATGATATCATTGAAATCCCACAAGACATGATCTGCACTGGCTCACTCATACTTGCTATATTTGGTGAAAACATTCTCATTGATGTACATAACAATGAAAGCATTCAGATTGCTGCATCACATGCCATTCTTTGCCCTAAAAATGACCATGTGGATATGGTGAACTCTAAGGTCATGGATTGCATTGCTGGTGAATACACTGAATACATTAGTGATGATTCCATTGATCCTGATGAGACTGAAGATCCAGATCAATATCCTGTGGAATTTTTAAATTCACTCACACCAACGGGAATGCCTTCTCATCGCCTCAAATTAAAAATCGGTACCATTGTCATGCTTTTGCGCAACTTTAACAGCAGAAAAGGTCTTTGCAATGGGACTCGCTTGATTGTCATCGCTTTGTTTGACAATCTGATTCAAGCAAAAGTCATTACTGGCTCTGCAGAAGGAAATGTGGTGTTTATTCCAAGGATTGATTTATCTCCATCAGAGACTGGCTTACCTTTCAAGTTAAGACGTCGACAATTTCCCGTGAGGCCTGCTTTTGCCATGACCATCAACAAATCCCAAGGCCAAACACTGGAGAAAGTAGGGATTTTTTTGCCAGAACCCAAACCCGTTTTTGGACATGGACAGTTATATGTGGCTTTTTCACGAGTCAAAAGCCAATGCAATGTTAAGGTGAAAGTGCTGGATACACCCATTCAAGGAAAGTTGCTGCCTAATTCTGAAAAAGTCTTTACTAAAAATATTGTCTATAAGAATATTTTATCTTAAATTCTTTAGATATATATTACATTTACATACATGATGGTTATAACAATGAAAGCATTCAGATTGCTGCATCACATGACATTCTTTGCCCTAAAAATGTCCATGTGGATATGGTGAACTCTAAGGTTATGGATTGCATTGCTGATGAATACACTGAGTACATTAGTGATGATTCCATTCAGACTGAAGATTCAGACCAATATACAGTGGAATTTTTAAATTCACTCACACCAATGGGAATGCCTTATCATCACCTCAAATTACAAATCGGTACCATTGTCATGCTTTTGCGCACCTTTAACAGCATAAAAGGTCTTTGCAATGTTAATCGCTTCATTGTCATCACTTTGTTTGACAATCTGATTCAATCAAAAGTCATTACTGGGTCTGCAGAAGGAAATGTGGTGTTTATTCCAAGGATTTATTTATCTCCATCAGAGACTGCCTTACCTTTCAAGTTAAGACGTCGACAATTTACCGTGAAGTCTACTTTTGCCATGACCATCAACAAATCCCAAGACCAAACACTGGAGAAAGTAGGGATTTTTTTGTCACAACCAGTTTTTGGACATGGACAGTTATATGTGGCTTTTTCACGAGTGAGAAGACGATGCAATGTTAAGGTGAAAGTGCTGGATACACCCATTCAAGTCAAATTGCTGCCCAGTAGTGAAATACTCTTTACTCAAAATAATCTCTCTAATATTTTATTTTAAATTCTTTAGATACATATTAGATTTAGATACATAGTTACTTTCTAATTAAACACAAATATTACAATAAATTAGTTTAGCCATAGATGTATAAGAATAGAAAAAAAAAATACCCAAAAAATTATTTTAGTTATAGAAAAAGATATTATAATTAGTTATTAGATATAAAATAGTTATTTAAGAAATATAGTCGTTAGTGTTCATTTTCACTAAAAATATAGTGTATAAAAATATTTTACTTAAAATTCTTTAGATACATGTTACATTTAGATACATAGTTATTTTTAAATTAGACACACATATTACTATATAAATTAGTTTAGCAATAGATGTATATCAATATAAATAAATCAAAATACCGAAAAAATTAGTTTAGTTATAGATAAAGACATTATAATTAGTTATTACATATAAAAGTTATTTAAGATATATAGTCGTTATTTTCACTTTTCACTAAAAATATAGTGTATAAAAATATTTTACTTTCAATTCTTTAGATACATATTACATTTAGATACATAGTTACTTTCTAATTCAACACAAATATAACAATAAATTAATTTAGCTATAGATGTATAGGAATAGAAATATACAAAAATACCAAAAATATTAGTTTTGTTATAAAGATATTATAATTAGTTTTTAGATATAAAATAGTTATTTAAAATATATAGTAATTACTTTTTTAGCTTAGAAAATTTCTTTTTACATTTCATTGTATATGTATGTAAACACACATTTTTTTTTGTAGATTGTAGATGTGTATCATCTAAATGCTTGCATTTAGTGATAAGAACCTGAAGCTTCAGCAGTATAGCTGCTGCGAGATTTCATTTTCTTTTTACACAGGGTGAGGTTTTTGTGAATAGCTAAGGCTGCCTTCAGACTTGCAGATGCATCTCCAGCATTTTGAAGATGCATCTGCAAGCATCTGCATGCAAACAGCAGCCCCTATCTTTATAATTGGACGTACGGTGTCTGCAGATGCTTGCAGACAGGCGTGTGCACCCATTTACTCCTATATGTGATCTCTGCACAGGCGCATGCCTGCATACAAATCACACAATCCCGCCCGCACCAGGGATGCAACATGTCGCGTCCCTGGTGCGGAGGAGAGTCTGTGATCTGTACGAAGGCATCCGCCTGCGCACAGATCACATATAGGAGTGAATGAATCTGCAGACACCGTGTGTCCCATTATAAAGATAGGGACTGCCGTCTGCATGCACATGCTTGCAGATGCATCTGCAAAACGCTGCAGATGCATCTGCAAGTCTGAAGGCAGCCTAAGAGGTGGGTGGGACAGCTGTTCACACACATCTCTATCTTGAAGTGTGGTCTGTACATATAAATACATATATACACATAGGTACATACTTAGACACATAGCTACATATTTAGACACATAGGGAAAGAATAGACATTTTGATTTTACATCTGAATTATTCTGCTATTTGTTGAATTTTTAGTTGGAAAAAAACAATTTTGCCACTTGCTGCCTAATGGTGACCTACAGTACTCTTAATGTAAGTTGCATGAAATGTTTATGGAATTTGTGGTTTACTTGCGGTAGTTGCGGCACATGTGCTTTCGACAGTTTCAATCGCCAAAATCAGTTAGCTCTCATTTTTAGTGGTTGCATTTAGTCAACCTGTTAAAGGTCTGCTTGCCATATTTACTGCAAGCTAACTGCAAGTTCCATATTTATTACATGTTACTTGCTGAAAGTGAGCTGTAGGTAGTCCCTTTGGTGCCAAGTTCAGAAATTGTATTTGGTTATTCCATACCTTCTGCAAATAGCCAAAAAATATCTGCTTTAAAAGGAGTCTAACTATTAATTATTAGGGATAGAGTAGAGTAGGTCCCACCAGCTGTAAGGCTACCTTCCCGTGGTTGGTGGGGAAACATGTACTGGCTCAATCAAAGATTATTAATATTCATATATAAATTGAATATACGTAATCTGTACAAAACATCTGTGCCAGTATCTGTACGAAAAGCCTTGCCTTAGAATCATGACATGTACTACACTGACATATACCATACAAACATTGGTAGTTGATAGATAGATATCATCCAGAAGTTACCTCAGGGGAAATGGTGTATCAGTGTCCGCGCTGCTGAAATCCCAAGAAAACGATCCGGAAACCATATGTAGGTTGCATCAATCATCCATTTATTCCTTTCCTACGCGTTTCAACACTGTCCTAGTGTCTTCCTCAGGGATATTACATGTCAGCTCTTAACAAGGTTTATATAGCCCCTGTACATGGCATTTAGGGGTGTGTTAGCACATGCTGATGATGTCAAAATCGTCATTAAAGTGGGCGGAGCCCAATTCGATGATGTCAAAATCGTCATCAAAGTGGGAGGAGCCTAATTTTTGGCTCCAAAACAGTAAAAACTAGTTTCTGTGGAGCATTTTACATCGTACAATGATATACAAGTTGATAAAAATATGACTAAACAAATGGTATAAAAAACGTTCTGAAATTTGCTGCGGAAAAGTAAATAAAACCTTCAGTAATAAGAACAGGAAACAAAAAAAAATAAATAAAAATAATATACACTCCGATATGCCTCTGGGTGTATTAGAACTCTTGGTCATTTGGATGAAAAACATCCTCACTATTGGGTTGTGCCACCAGGGCAATTCATTAGCAAATGAAAGTGCTGAGAAGTTTGGTATTATCCTGTGAAGGTGGAATAGGAAAAAATATATATGGACAATATTATCTATATATCTATGTAATTAAAAAACAACTTTATTATAAAATTATTCAAAATAATATAAATATATAAAAAATATAAAAAAATAAATATATGAAAATGTATAAAATGATGAGGGATAAGAATATTTAAAAACTTAATATTCATCATATAAATATATATATATATCTGAGAGGGATTTTGCTTAAAAGGTTTCAAATTATAGGAACTACTTATTATTTATGTGAGGGGATCTTATAAAGATAAAATCAAATGTTAAAAATGCGTATAAACTAGTTTAAAATACTCATATTCATGGTTCAAGTGTTGCGCACCACTTAAGGAGCTGCTCTCATATCTAAAACCTTGCCAGTTCTAATCCTCCCAGTGGCATTTACATATAAAGCAAAACTCTTCCATCATAAAGTATAATTTATGTTGTAAAATTTCATTAGCAGGTGTATTAACAATTTGCATCACAAAATGGCGCTCACATTACACCATAGAATAATTCTGGATGCAGTTTCCATAGCAATAGGGTATCAAAGTAGTTCAAATGTTCGCCACCGGGGGCGACCAAAATACACGTTCCTATGTGTTTGAATTTCTGTGCAGTGCAATTGTTCGCCTCTAGGGGCGATCAAAATACATGTTTCTATGTAATCATACTCTGTTAGCTCATAGTAGTGATAGAATAGTGATTCCAAGATGTGTTGAGTTAAATATTTGTGTTCAGAAAAAAAATAATATATATATATCCAAATGACCAAGAGTTCTAATACACCCAGAGGCATATCGGAGTGTATATTATTTTTATTTTTTTTTTTTTGTTTCCTGTTCTTATTACTGAAGGTTTTATTTACTTTTCCGCAGCAAATTTCAGAACGTTTTTTATACCATTTGTTTAGTCATATTTTTATCAACTTGTATATCATTGTACGATGTAAAATGCTCCACAGAAACTAGTTTTTACTGTTTTGGAGCCAAAAATTAGGCTCCTCCCACTTTGATGATGATTTTGACATCATCGAATTGGGCTCCGCCCACTTTAATGACGATTTTGACATCATCAGCATGTGCTAACACACCCCTAAATGCCATGTACAGGGGCTATATAAACCTTGTTAAGAGCTGACATGTAATATCCCTGAGGAAGACACTAGGACAGTGTTGAAACGCGTAGGAAAGGAATAAATGGATGATTGATGCAACCTACATATGGTTTCCGGATCGTTTTCTTGGGATTTCGGCAGCGCGGACACTGATACACCATTTCCCCTGAGGTAACTTCTGGATGATTCCCACGTGCATGTGGAAGGTGGAAGTCCTGCAGCAGCTGCATTTAATGCCAAATGCTTTTACACCAGTTGTGGGTCTCACAACTGTGCTAGGTGAGTGAATTCATACCCACCGCATACATTAGTGTCACTAGTGATAGGGCACTATTGCGCCTCTTGTTCCCCCCCTATTTTTTTACTTAGATAGATATCATGTCTTATGTGCATTATTGTCACATTTGAATGAATAATGTATATATGCATGCTACACTCCCGATTCTTTAACATTGGGCCGCCATCTATCATGGAATAATAGGATTATTAGTTAAAACTCTAATTTAATAAACTATACACCGATTCTAGAATCCCGATGCAATCGCATCGGGCTCACAGCTAGTTGTTTATAAATGCCAAACAATTCTTGTTCGCAATTATTCCATGATTCTTCATCCATTGATATGACGGTTGATATTGATAGCTCAATTTTATAGATAGTTATCAAGTTCTCCTTCTAGAAAAACTAAAATATACAAACAATAATTAAAATCACGTATGGCAGGGACACACACAGCACCATGTCTATATTTTATATATTTTCAGCTTCTGCACAGGTCAGACTTCAGGTTAAATTATAGAAAAGGGGCACAACTTTCTCATTAAGCCCCTTAGGGACAAGTGTATCAACTTTGACCATCCACTTGCATTCCTCCTGTGCCAGTGTTTTGGCCAAATTACCCCCTCTGCAGCCAGCCTGCACTCGGTCTATCCCTCTTATTTCCAGTCCCTTTGGATTACATCCGTGAAATAACCTAAAGTGCGTGGGTAATGTTTTCAGTGTCTCAATGTCAATGACTTTCACGGCATTCTCAATGTCACGTATGTGCTCACGCACTCTAACACGCAACTGCTCTGTGGTTAGACCAATTTAAATCTTCCCACAAGGACAAGTCGCGTGGTAGACCACATGAGTCATACTACAGGTAATATATTTATTAATCCTGTGTATTTTGTTCCCTCTCGAGGAACAGAAATCCTTTGCTCTTTTTATATTACCCTGAGTGCAAGCTAAGACAATCACCACACGGGTAACATCCCTTCAATGGTCCGATTGTCCTTTCCCCAAAGAAATTATTTCTTTTAGGGATATAATGACTGGCACTCAAAATATCACGCAGGTGTTTTCCTCTCCGGGAAGTTAGCATTGGTTGTGTTGAAAGATGTTTTGCCAATATTGGATCAGTAAATAACACAGACCAGTGTTTACACAGGAATAACCTGATGTTTGACCATTGGGAATTGAATGTTGAGATATACCTGATGTGACTGTGTGGAGCCCACTGGAGTCTTGTCACGGGTGGCACGGATGACAGGGTAGAGGCCACGCGCAGACGGTCCCAGCGGTTGGCCAATCAGCCATAAGAGTTGAGGACGGTCCGTCTTTCAGGGGCATTTACCTTCTGTGTAGATGAAGAGAAGGTATGATAAGATCTCCCTATCATGGGGAGACGGCTGGGAAGGTCTTGTGCTCGGTCTGGTTTCTACACCAGTATCCTGGGTCTCTAGGACCCAGCAGGTTCTTCCCACCTTTATAAGGAGTTTCATTGCCCTCCCTCGGTGCAGGTGACATTTCCTTGTGCACTCATTATACTTGCTCCAGCAGAAGCAGAAGCAGAGGCTGTGGAGGTTGCTGTGATCTGCTGCAAGATAAGTGTTTTCTTTCCCCATTGTCTGTTTTTTCCTTGTGTTGTCTTTAGTTGTTAGTGGAGGGGTCTAGTGAACCTCTCCATCTGATCCTTAGCTAAGGTAGTGCTAGGATCAGAGAGGGACGAGGTTCGTGGTCGGCGACAGTTGAGGAAACTGTATAGGGACGTTAGGGCAGACAGGGTCAGCCCCAGTAAGTCTAGGGGTCACCCTCTCCTTCTTGTGCCCATAGTTTTAGGGACTCCTTATTCCCCCCCCGTCGTGGTCCTACGCTGAGTGCCTCTCCCGCCCCCAGAGTGACAAGTCTGTACCGGACCAGGGTACCACAAGGGTTATCACGGCGGTCTTGGTCCCGACCGTGTCCCGAGCCCACAAGTAAAGGGGTTATTTACAGGGATAGTCGTGACAACACCCATGGGTTGTGGTCAATGGGGACCACCGCTGCTGCTTGCTTCTGCCAGGAGGATGGGTGGTGCTGCAGACGGATGGATGAGCCCGCCGTGGGTTGAGATGGTTAAGGTGCAGGAAGGAGACTCAGGAGATCAAAGCAAGGTTACTGGGTCTTTACTTCAAGTTCAGTTGGTTTACAAAGTTGTTTCAGCTTCTCACAAGTTAACTCAGTACTTTCACCGTTCAGTTAGCTCTGCTGCAGCCAGGTTCCTGCCTTGAGACCCTTCTCCTGCTTAGTACCGTTCAGGCCCTTTTAACTCCTCTTTTCCTCCTGTGTTGTATGGTAGGTCGCCCGGGCTCACTATGGCTTCACCCTGTGTGCGGATATCTAAGCTCTGGAGCCCTATATGGCACTGTACCTCCTGCACTTGTGTTAGGAACACTGACGTGGAGTCAGAGTCCCCCATCGGAATGTGTGAGTCCTGCATGTAGCTGTGGTCACCTCAGAGCCAACTCTCTGGTCCCGGCCTAGCCTCCAGTGTCCTAGCTTCCAGGGGTCCACCAGGCTCCTTCCTACCCATGTGACTACGGCGTACACAGGGGATCCCTTCCTTCAGGCCTTCTCTGGCACCGCTGCTGGATCCAGCTGCACTGGTCCGGTGCCCAGCTCTCCTTGGTCTTTACATCTCAGCACACTTTGGCCTACTCCTTAACACTTCCTGGTTTTCCCCTTATGTACCCAGTCCGTCACCTTGCCTACGTCCCACCCACTGTGACTGGCCTTACCACCCTTTGCCCGCCTAGAATCCCGGGCTCCAGGTTGGGTTTTGTGTCTGTGGGTGTGTTTGTGAAGGTTTTTATGTAAAACTATCTCCACCCTAATGGGCTGCAGTTCTTACCTGTGGCCAGCCTGGTCGCAGGGGCGCCACAACTGTTTTCAGGGGCCCCAATCTTGGGTGAAATAACAGCTGTACTCTGTTAGTCTTTTTGGCCCTCACATACCTTTGTATGATACTCCGATTGCTGAACCCTCTGGATTTGAACCTATCCCGCAGGTCCACCGCCTGTTTTTAAAACTTGTCGTCACTTGAGCATATGTGTCTCAACCTCAGGAATTGATCAACTGGGATAGCTTTAACAGTACTCTGATCGTGTGCCGACGTGGCATGCAGGAGGGAATTCACGGCCGTATTTTTATGATATACATCAGTCTGTATTATGCCGTCTTCCCCCACCTCCATAGGCACATCAAGAAACATCATGCATTTTTTGTGTGCCTAATATGTCAGCCTAATGTTCAAGTCATTCTTATTGAGAGCATCCATAAATCTATCCAAATCTGGCCTAGATCCTTGCCATATGAAGAGCAGATCATCAATATATCTAAACCAACAAGGGATGCTCTCAATACCCACAATGTCTCCAGAATTAAACAACGACCGCTCCCAGCTTCCTAAAAATAAATTTGCATAAGATGGGGCACAAGCCGCCCCCATCGCTGTCCCCATTTTTGCACATAGAAGCTGTCATTGAACACGAAGGGATTCAAATTTGGCTGTAACCAGCTACATGTTATCTGTTAATACCATTCCCTCATGTTTGGTAAGAATATCAGTAGTATCGCGCACGTAAGATGGGAGTGTGACAAGTTTTTTTTAGGTAATACTCAATGAACCTGCAGGAAGGGTCACATAAACCCCCGATGCCTGAGACAATATTTGCGGGAGGCGGCTATGGTGTAATTCTACTGAAGATTCATCAGAGAAATCTACCTTCTGCCACTTTTCCAGCGTCCATCTGTTTAGCAGGCTGTGGGACTTTGCAAATGCCACATGGTTTTTTATTCACCTTTTGTTTAGTGCTGGCTTCTGGGCATTGATTCGACCATGGAGGCCATTTCAAGACAGAATCCTACAAACTGTTCTAGTTGACACAGGGACTTGAGGTGACCAGGCCTGTTGTAGCTCTGCTGCAGTGGAAGAGGGGCTTGCTTTGAATTTTCTAACCAACAAACAGTCCTCCTAAGCAGTTGTCTTGCGGGGTCTGCCAGACCTGGGCTTGTCAAATACATCTCCAGTCTTTTCAAATCTTTTTTTAATTCTTTGTACTTGACGCTGAGACACATTAAAGGTGCCAACCACCTCTGCAGTGGATCTGGTCTTCAGCCTCTTGATAATCAAGGCATTGGTCGCAGGGTAGATTTTTGGCATGTTGTCAGAGTTCAAGTTGCAGTTCACGTGAAGGTCAGTGGTGCTGGGTTTCTTTTTATACACACCCACTAATTAACCGATCATTTACTGAGCACAGGTGAGGATGTAAACTAGGATTGGGTGCATTATATGACCAGGCGACAAAACATTTGTCTTGTTATTTTCTTAACCAAAACCACATTTGGGAGGGTTTCAGCTTTCAAAAAAGTAATTTATACAACCAATGGATGAATTTAACGTCATAACATGGATAAGCGACATAACCTCTGTCAAGGAGTGTATGTAGATTCATCCATGTTTGTAGCTTTTGCATTGTTTCCCCAATATACATTCCTGTAGTGCACTTTGTACATTGTATCATATACACCACACTGGAGGATGTACATGAAAAAAAGTCCATGATCTCATAGTCCTGTTGTGTGTTTGGTATAGCGAATGTATCAATTGGTGATATGTGGGTACAAGTATTGCATTTCTTGCTGTTACAGGGGAATGTGCCCGTCTGTGATGGTGATGTCGGGACACTTCTGACAAGGTATACTGTATGCTGGGTGTAATTCTCAGTATCTGTATTATTCTGTATATACACTGCACAGTACCACTTCTCCTGTCCTGTATACTGGGTGTAATCCTCAGTATCTGTATTATTCTGTATATACACTGCACAGTACCACTTCTCCAGTCCTGTATACTGGTGTAACCCTCAGTATCTGTATTATTCTGTATATACACTGCACAGTACCACTTCTCCTGTCCTGTATACTGGGTGTAACCCTCAGTATCTGTATTATTCTGTATATACACTGCACAGTACCACTTTCCTGTCCTGTATACTGGGTGTAATCCTCAGTAGCTGTATTATTCTGTATACATACTCTGTACAGTACCACTTCTTCTGTCCGGTATACTGGGTGTAACCCTCAGTATCTGTATTATTCTGTATATACACTGCACAGTACCACTTCTCCTGTCCTGTATACTGGGTGTAATCCTCAGTATCTGTATTATTCTGTATATATACACTGCACAGTACCACTTCTCCTGTCCTGTATACTGGGTGTAACCCTCAGTATCTGTATTATTCTGTATATACACTGCACAGTACCACTTCTCCTGTCCTGTATACTGGGTGTAACCCTCAGTATCTGTATTATTCTGTATATACACTGCACAGTACCACTTCTCCTGTCCTGTATACTGGGTGTAATCCCTCAGTATCTGTATTATTCTGTATATATACACTGCACAGTACCACTTCTCCTGTCCTGTATACTGGGTGTAATCCTCAGTATCTGTATTATTCTGTATATATACACTGCCACAGTACCACTTCTCCTGTCCTGTATACTGGTGTAGTAATCCTCAGTATCTGTATTATTCTGTATATACACTGCACAGTACCACTTTTCTTCCTGTCCTGTATACTGGGTGTAACCTCAGTATCTGTATTATTCTGTATATATACACTGCACAGTACCACTTCTCCTGTCCTGTATACTGGGTGTAATCCTCAGTATCTGTATTATTCTGTATATACACTGCACAGTACCACTTCTTCTGTCCTGTATACTGGGTGTAATCCTCAGTATCTGTATTATTCTGTATATAACACTGCACAGTACCACTTCTCCTGTCCTGTATACTGGGTGTAATCCTCAGTATCTGTATTATTCTGTATATCACACTGCACAGTACCACTTCTCCTGTCCTGTATACTGGGTGTAATTCCTCAGTATCTGTATTATTCTGTATATATCACTGCACAGTACCATTTTCCTGTCCTGTATACTGGGTGTAACCTCAGTATCTGTATCATTCTGTATATACACTGCACAGTACCACTTCTCCTGTCCTGTATACTGGGTGTAATCCCTCAGTATCTGTATTATTCTGTTAATACACTGCACAGTACCACTTCTCCTGTCCTGTATACTGGGTGTAACCCTCAGTATCTGTATTATTCTGTATTATACACTGCACAGTACCACTTCTCCTGTCCTGTATACTGGGTGTAATCCTCAGTATCTGTATTATTCTGATTATATACACTGCACAGTACCACTTCTCCTGTCCTGTATACTGGGTGTAATCCTCAGTATCTGTATTATTCTGTATATACACTGCACAGTACCACTTCTCTGTCCTGTATATACTGGGTGTAACCCTCAATATCTGTATTATTCTGTATATATACACTGCACAGTACCACTTCTCCTGTCCTGTATACTGGGTGTAATCCTCAGTATCTGTATTATTCTGTATATATACACTGCACAGTACCACTTCTTCTGTCCGTATACTGGGTGTAATCCTCAGTATCTGTATTATTCTGTATATATACACTGCACAGTACCACTTCTCCTGTCCTGTATACTGGGTGTAACCTCAGTATCTGTATTATATTCTGTATATATCCACTGCACAGTACCACTTCTCCTGTCCTGTATACTGGGTGTAATCCTCAGTATCTGTATTATTCTGTATATATCACTGCACAGTACCATTCTTCCTGTCCTGTATACTGGGTGTAACCCTCAGTATCTGTATTCATTCTGTATATAACACTGCACAGTACCACTTCTCCTGTCCTGTATACTGGGTGTAACCTCTAGTATCTGTATTATTCTGTATATATACACTGCACAGTACCACTTCTCTGTCCTGTATACTGGGTGTAACCTCAGTATCTGTATTATTCTGTATATATACACTGCACAGTATCACTTCTCCTGTCCTGTATACTGGGTGTAACCTCAGTATCTGTATTATTCTTATATACACTGCACAGTACCACTTCTCCTGTCCTGTATACTGGTGTAATCCTCAGTATCTGTATTATTCTGTATATACACTGCACAGTACCACTTCTTCTGTCCGGTATTTACTGGGTGTAACCCTCAGTATCTGTATTATTCTGTATATATACACTGCACAGTACCACTTCTCCTGTCCTGTATACTGGGTGTGTAATCCTCAGTATCTGTATTATTTTATATACACTGCACAGTACCACTTCTTCTGTCCGTGTATACTGGGTGTAATCCTCAGTATCTGTATTATTCTGTATATATACACTGCACAGTACCACTTCTCCTGTCCTGTATACTGGGTGTAATCCTCAGTATCTGTATTATTCTGTATATACACTGCACAGTACCACTTCTCCTGTCCTGTATACTGGGTGTAATCTCTCAGTATCTGTATTATTCTGTATATACACTGCACAGTCCATTCTTCCTGTCCTGTATACTGGGTGTAATCTCAGTATCTGTATCTTTCTGTATATACACTGCACAGTACCACTTCTCCTGTCCTGTATACTGGGTGTAACCCTCAGTATCTGTATTATTCTGTATATACACTGCACAGTACCACTTCTCCTGTCCTGTATACTGGGTGTAACCCTCAGTATCTGTATTATTCTGTATATATACACTGCACAGTACCACTTCTCCTGTTCTGTATACTGGGTGTAACCCTCAGTATCTGTATTATTCTGTATATACACTGCACAGTACCACTTCTCCTGTCCTGTATACTGGGTGTAATCCTCAGTATCTGTATTATTCTGTATATACACTGCACAGTACCACTTCTCCTGTCCTGTATACTGGGTGTTATCCTCATATCTGTATTATTCTGTATATATACACTGCACAGTACCACTTCTCCTGTCCTGTATACTGGGTGTAATCCTCAGTATCTGTAGTATTCTGTATATATACACTGCACAGTACCACTTCTCCTGTCCGGTATACTGGGTGTAATCCTCAGTATCTGTATTATTCTGTATATACACTGCACAGTACCACTTCTCCTGTCCTGTATACTGAGTGTAATTCTCATGTCTGTATTATGATCCTGAGAACCCAGGTCTGAAGAGCATTATGTAAATGCAGCTGTGATCAATCATATGCACTGTTCACATGTTGCTCTTCAGATAACTCCTTTAAGAGTGTGGTGAGGGGCATTACACCATAAAGGCAACATTTTCCTCCTCCAGGGCTGATGGGTGTTCTAGTATTGTGGCTGCTGGGGGTTGTGTGCCAGGGCTGCTTTTTTGCCCCTGTCCGGCCCTGTATGTGGAGTCAGCTGACCTCATGGACATTAGTAATGCTCATGCCATTAGTAGCCATTCATCATGGGTTGCTAGCCACATACTACTGGCTCTCATCATCATCTCTATGAAGGGTGGAGCAGTGGATCTAGTGTAATGTGGGATCTGTCCAGACGGATCCAGGTAATCACACATACATATATATATGATGACAGGACGTCATATGATGCCTGCCAGGAAGGAGGATGAGGAGGGATGCTGCTGCTGTCTTGCCAGGGAGGGATGCAGTCATCCGCCCCTCCCCCACAGCCCAGTGTTAACAGCTTGTGTTCCCTTCCCTCCTCCACTCCCACATCAGCCTGTATGTCAGCGGCAGCGGCGGCAGCACCGGGACAGCAGCACGGCAGGGATGACGCCTCCAGCTGTGTGACCCCGCCGGCGGCCGGCGCTGCTGGGGATGTGAGTGTCCGCTCCAGCAGGAAGGTGGGTGGGGGAGAGCAGTGCTCCAGAGCTCGCTGAAGGCTGAAGGTGGCTGCTCCTCCCGCCCTCTCTACCCACACCATGTCTTCTTCTATGGGGCCCAGGGGTCCCCGGCCACCCATAGTGCCTCCCCCGATGCCAGATCTGCCCGATCTCAGCCATCTGACCGAGGACGAGAGGAACACGATCATGGCAGTGATGAACCGACAGAAGGAGGAGGAGGAGAAGGAAGAGGCCATGCTCAAGTAAGGACATCACATTCACCCACTTGTCCAGGGTCTGATCAGGTGGAGGAGGGCTGTGAGCAGGATGCCCAGGAATGGAGATGCTGTGTGCACCTTCATGCTGTCATCCCTGTGAGCTGTCATTTCCATCCATTGACAGGTAGCATAGCTGTGATCACTGCACTGCCTCCAGAAGGAAGAGGTGTATCCATGCCCCTCAATGGACAGTGTGAGAGATGTGTGGCCTGCTGGAGAGCTGTCCAGGCCTGGCACAATGGTTACATGTAAACCTCACCTGCCCAGTCTCATTCATGATGTCATCACATATGTGGAGCATTATATGTAAGTCCGCTCCCGCTCATCTATGTCTCAGTGATGCCCCTGGGTGATGATGGAGGGGAAGTGGGCATCTGACTCCTTCCTGGTCCAGGGACACCATGGGGTGTGGTTGCATTTTCTGATAGTGTAAAATGTTTTCACCTTATTGACAAGGAGCGCTGTAGCCATCCTTAATCGTCATTTATGGCTGGCGTGACCCATCTCTAGTGAGAGATTGAATGTCGGATGGGATAAGTGTTAACCATGCTGTCAAATGCTCCATACTCAAGCATATATATAATCATGTCTATTTTCTACCTCCATCCTCAGGATTGGCAGCTTGGTATTTCAGCATATGGGAGCAATGGTCTGGGTTTGTTGGTGTGTCATTAATCCCGAGTGTTTTCCTATCCATGGGCCTTGCATCTTTAGTGCTGTCATAAAAACACAACCAATTTTCATTCGGAGGACTTGGATTGTGTCTTCGCCAGGCATATCATGTTTTTAATAGACGTAGATCACCAGTCATTGTGTCAAACCATTCCAGGAAATGGCCATCACAGCTGATCTGGAACTTGGTGACCACAGTGGGCCGTGAAAGGTTTAGAGGAGGTAACAAAGCACCATGAATGACCAATGGCTTAGTATTAAAAAAGGATTGCAGAAAAATGTCATTATGTTGGGAATATGGAAAAAGAATCCTTCTCCATCTTTTGGTCAAAAGGCAACATCGTATAGGGAATTAACCTGTTCACATCATTCCAAGAAAGCTGAGCTAACCCCTGCAGGGACCTGATATAGGATACCTATGGATTAGGATTAGGCTGACCACCTATGAATGAGAGGTTTATGTGTGACATACAGCATGGATGTTCTTGTAGTCATGGGTGGGTGTGGCAGCCTTTTAACAGTTGGTAGTCTGGTAATATGGCATCACATATATATTCTCCGGTCCTTCAATGTATTGAGCGCATTAATGGTGGTGATGAAATAATGGCATTATTTGGAGCCTTGGCCATATTTCCTAATACCATCATGCCATGATAACATACCTAGGAAAACACAAATCCATTGGGATGGGGCACAGGAGATCTGAGTTTACGCAGAAGTAGTCTCATTGGCAAGCGATATCTATTTTACAGTGTAACATCAGGAACAGAAATGCTGCTGATTTTACCTGTAAATATGGATTACAATACAAGCCGTGTGGATGAGGATTTCTATATCTGCACCATGTCCACTTTCTATATGGAAGGGCGAGGAATGCACACATGCAGATTGCACTGTAGATTTGTGCCAGATGTGCCAACAGTGTGTGGATTTATAGTGATAGTCCCATAGATCCATGGATCCTTGTACTCATTTGTTCTTTTTGACACTTCTGTGTTTCCTTAGGTCAGGGGTGGTAGACCTTTTTGTCAGAGTGGACAATTTGTGCTGCTAATTTCTGTTTGGCAGAATAACTGGAATTACCTTGTTGCAACACCCATTTCAGAACACTATAACCACAGTTTTACAGTAGTATACCTTGATTTTTTTGTTTTTTTTCATGGGCCTTACATGTCAGTGAAAAAATATCTTGACTGAGTGCAGCACCTTGATAAAATATTATGACTGCGGTCAGGTGGATAATATCAAAAGGGCCGTCAGTGCTGTAGAGCCCCGGATGTCGCTGAGTGGCGCTGCTCTCATCATAGCCTGTTTTGTCAATGACACAATCATGGAGATCGAGCTGCTTGTTCTGACAAATATTTACCAGCAGAAGATACAGGAATCACTTCAAAATGTCTTTAAGAGGTGTGGCTTTAACTTCCGGTATGCCAGGATAATTGTCACTTGTGTCATTAACATTAAAGAGGTGAGCTTGAAATTGTAATCTGGAAGTCCAGCTCCTTATTATCCCCAAACTCATTGTCAATTATTAGTTCCTACTGTCGGGTGAACTGAACACAAGAAGGTATCACCACATGTCCAACTCCAGCATCTTTGTACCTACATTAATGATTGCCACTCATCACCAACTATTAGGGACCACAACGGTACTGGAAAAAATAAAGGGAACCTGTCTCAATGGAAAAAAATAGGCCTAACTGTTCCCATCATGTTAGGCCACGTGCACACGTTCAGTGTTTGGTGAGTTTTTTACCTCAGATTTTGTAAATCCAAACCAGGAGTGGGTGATAAATACAGAAGTGGTGACCACTCATGTTGTTGGCTTATAAATACTGAGGTAAAAAACTCACCATTTACTCACTGTGTGCACATGGCCTTACAAATACTGAGGTAAAAAGCTCGCCAAATACTCAACGTGTGCACATGGCCTTACAAATACTGAGGTAAAATACTCACCAAATATCCGTGTGCACATGGCTTCATTACAAATACCTGTGAAGTAAAATAGAAAAAATTCACCAAATACTCATCGTGTGCACATGGCCTTACATATACTGAAGTAAAAATATCACCAAATACTCAACATGTGCACATAGCCTTACAAATACTGAAGTAAAAATATCACCAAATACTCAATGTGTGCACTCATGGTTTTGTCTTACAAATACCGAGGTAAAACTTACCAAACTCAACGTGTGCATGTCACCTTATGTAGCAGGTGGAACTTAATAGAATGCTCTAACGTTTTTTGGGAAAATATACTGCAGAATTCATTTATTGAGATGAACCTCTGCTCTTTCTGATATTTTAGGGGTCCTTTTTGGGTGGTCTCATTCAATGATTGCATTCTTTATGACTATGAATACAGAAATAAGCTGTCATGCACTGAGTAGGACCACCCACTGAACTCCTAAAGTGAGAAAGAGCAGAGGCTTAGGGTACCGTTACACGTCGCAACATTGCATGCAATTTCACTGGCAATTTGCTGGTTGCAGGAAATCATGGACACATTATTACATTTGTACACGGCAACAAAATAGAACAATGTGTCCATGATTTCACTGCAACCAGCAAATTGCCAGTGAAATTGCATGCAATGTTGCGACGTGTAATGGTACCCTTGGATCAATTAATTACAGTACTTATTTTACTGTATCTTTTTCCACAAAGCTATATCTCAGTTTGGTAACGCTTCCTGCATTTTCATATGACAGATTCCTTTTGCATGCTTTTGAGGCGATCTAGGTTGGGGAAAACTCTATTTTCAGGCATTGTTATGTAGGCAGCATATTAGATTGTGATTTATCCTGTTAGCATATCATACACCAGGGTCCCATTCTTTTAATTCTGAAGTTTAAGCAATGTAGAGGCTCCCTTCCAGGAATATTGTATGTTATGCTTAGTCACCCATCTAGGAACAGAAGTGCCATCAAGTAATTGATAACCTTTAACTTTAGACGTCAGGCAGTGGCCTACATATATGTTTATAATATCTACTCACACCATTTGGTATTATAAAAATAAAACAAATCATTGTTTCCTGTTTTAAGGAACCCCTACTAGGACACAAGGGCACAGGTAGTTACAGGGGGATACAGATTACATTAAAACATCTTGACAGTGAGGGTGATCAACGAGTGGAACAGGCTGCCACGAGAGGTGGTGAGTTCCCTTTCAATGGAAGTCTTCAAACAGAGGCTGGACAGTCATGTGTCTGGGTTGATTTAGTGAATCTGCTTTGAACGGGAGGTTGGACCAGATGACCCAGGAGGCTCCTTCCACCTCTACCATACTATGTTTCTATAAATGGATCCTACCTCTATGTGGAGCTGATAGCTGCTAAGTGGTGATGACCGAGTACTACCATGCTTGGGTGCTCGGTACTGGTAATGAGCAGTTGGATGCTAGGATGGGTTTGACTTGAGTATCGATCCACCAGAGCATTGTAGTGATTGCTCATCTTTAATGCCAAGAAACCACTGCCACTGCTCTGCCCAACTTAGTACATGTTTGTGACATGATCTATCAATTAGGTGGATGTCTGCCATGTAATATAAATGTAATATAAATGTAGAGTTTGAGATAACCCCTATGAACTGTCCTCTATTGGAATGTACCTGACTCCCAAAGTTTTATAACTTCCAAACTTTATAACTTAGTTGTGTGGGAAAAACTAAAATTCAGTCATGACTGTACTCGAGAATCCCTAATAGATTTGAAATGGGAATCTTACTAGCAAGAGGCTGAGAAATCATTGTTTTTGTAGAGAGACTAAGGTCATGTTCACAAGTTCAGATGTTAGAAGTGGATTCTGCGATGACATCCTGCAAGAATCCTCTGACATTTCACAGATGATGCATGTGATTATGGTGTTATTTACCCCATCCAGAAGGATATTAATATGCACATCATGTTTAACATTGCCAGAAATTCAGCACGGAAAAGATGCAGAATAACGTCAGTGAATTACAGTAAAGCTAATCTGTGTGCAGATCTGCTGGATCCGCAGGTTGTGAAGTTTGGGTAACCTTTCTTCACATTGCCATTCATCTTTTATTATCAAGTAAGGCTCCTTTCATATCTGCGATTTTGTAAATTTGTGGCAGATCCTGGCAGATTTTATCACATGTGCTGTGTAACGGCCGACTTGCGGCAAGCCCCATTCATCTTCTATAGGACTTGTGGTCAGGCGCGGCAAGTGCAATTTTGCCAGATCCGGCACTTGTGGCAAGTCAAAAAAAAATACTGCTAGCAGCATTTTTTTGCCCCACCTCAAATGCTAGATTTGCCGGATCTGGCAAAACCGCACTTGCTGCACCTGACCGCAAGTCCCATAGAGGATGAATGGAGCTTGCCGCAAGTCGGCGTTACATGGCACATGTGATAAAATCTGCCAGATCTTCCGCAAATTTACAAAATCGCAGATGTGAAAGGTCCCTGAGGCACTATCCACACCTTGTTTTTACTATGTTTGATGTAGGAAAGCACCAAGTGCATTCACTAAATGTGCGTATAGGCTTTGATCTACACAGCCTATATATCTTTTTGATATATACAGGACCTGAAATAACCAACATGCTCTTTTTTTATTTATTTATTTTTGTATACATGAGAGACCATGACTGGTGTGAGGGCAGAATCAAAAGGATGAAATAATTTTGCTTAATATAAATCTTAACATATTAATTTATATTATTGTTTTATTCTTGATTTTATTTGTATAACTTAATATTGGGCAGAATGAGGTATGCTGATTATCAAAGGTAACTCCAGGCCTCGAGAGCCGCAAACAGTGCATGTTTACAGGATTTCCTTAGGCTGGTTCACATTGCGGCAGCATCAGGTCCGGGGCTGTCCGGGGTGATCCTGACAGCCCCGGACCCGATTTTGCCATAATGCAGCTTGTAGCATTTTTGTGTCCTGGGTGAAAAATCTGGCCAAATTGGATCCTTCCGGATCCGAGGCAATCCGGCGCTCCCTAACATGGGAGTCTATGGCGCCGGATTGCCCAGTTCCGGGAGGATCTGGGAATAGAACGCCGGCTGCTGAAGTTCAGCGTGAGCTACGCTGAACTTCAGCACCAGAGAGTTGTCCCCTGTGAAGTGGTTCAGTACCATTTCAGCAGGGAACTGCTACACTCGGCTGAATCCGGCTACAAACAGGATCGGAGGGCATATTTGCCCTCCGGTTCTGTTTGCAAATCGGGTCTGGGGTTGTCAGGTTCACCCCTTACAGCCCCGGACCTGATAGTGCCATGGTGTGAAGACCCTTAAGGCCCCGTCACACACTACAATATCGTTATCGATATCGTTGGTACGTCAGGGCTTTTTGGGTGGAGCAACGACGTAACAACGTCATTCCGTGTGACAAGTACAAATGATCAACTATAAGTCGACTGATCGTTGATGGTAGGTTTGTGAACCGGACCTTAAACCAAACGATGATTGTCCATCCAACCTGCAGCATTGGTGTGCGTGACACCTTGATAACGATGTTGTTAACGACTTTGCCTATTCAGAACTGAAGGACATAGGCGATCAAACGACCGCAAGTTAACGTTTGCTTGTCACGGAATCGTTGCTGTGTTGTTAAAGATATCTGTATGTGTGGCACTTTACTAGTGATCATTGAACGTCGTTCAAGCGATCGTGGTCAAGTCGGATCGTTGATCAGATCGTTCGGACGTTGATGTGTGTGAGGCACCTTTAGGCTGGTTTCACACAGCAGTTTTTTCCCTGATAAGGTTCGATCAGGTTTGTGTGTCAAAACCAGGAGTGTCTCCAAAACTCAGAACAGGTGTCAATCTTTCAATCATAGTTTTCTCTGCAAGTTCCTCTCCTGGTTTTGGCACACAAACCTGATCAGAGAAAAAACTACAGTGTGAAACCAGCCTGAAGCTGGCTTCACACCACGATTTTTGCCCTGTCAGGCTGTGTCCGGTTCTTTGCAGGAGTCACTGGACACAGCCTGACAGCCCCGGACATAAAACAACCGGAGGGTTAATATACCACTCGGTCCTGTTTGTAGCTGGATGCTGCAGAGCGCAGCTGAGGTAGCTGTCCCCTGCTGAAATGGTGCTGAACCAGTTTGATACTACTGGTATAAGCCTTCAAATATCCTTATACACTGTTGGAGCCTCTTATAAACAGTATGGGCCCTGTTATATAAATTATCGGCCCCTATATGTAGTATATGTATAGGTATACATCTCACCAATTTAAACAAAAAAATACCTTATACTCCCCTCCCATTCCCACAGTATTGCACTCTGCTCCAGTCTCCAGTGCACTGACACAGCAACCTCGATGACATGATGTCATTGTGTCTTTTGTTTCAGTCACACACGGTGGTTGGTGGTAGACTGAGCTGATGACTCTGTCCTCCACCAATTTATTCACAGTTGTCTGGATCCTCAGGGTACTGTGTAGCTCATAGGTCACTGGTTCCATCCAGCTTACGGTCTCGGTCCGTTGGCCAGACTGAAGCAGCCAGGGGGCCAGATGTGGCCTGTGGGCCGCACTTTGCCTACACTTTGTGTATAAGAAAGCATACTTAATATAGATGTGAACAGGTTAAACCCTTTGAACGTAACCAGCTTTTTTTCTATTTCATAAATCAGTAGTACACATGAAAATAAGCAACTTTATAATATATCGTCTCAAACAAATGTGCTTCTTTCTCTGCCAGAAATGATCAGTCATTATACAAATTCTCAATTCTGAGATATAATCTGAATTCATTGAAGACTTTCCCATTACTGAGCTAGGAGATGGCAGCTATTAGGGTACCTTTACACGCCGCTACTGGAGGATGGATACAACCAGCTACTTCACGTGCACGAGCACGCACAAACGGTTACAAACGGTCAACACACCATCTTTACACGCCGCCACAAGCTACGCTACGTTACATCTATCTCTGGATACACCGCCGGGTGCCATAAGTCACCTTCTGTAGCTCACCGTACCTCATTTACACACCGCTACAACAAGCTAATATGGGCGGACCTGCTGCAGCAGGGACAGCACATAGGCGTGCCACAATTGTGGATTACGAGACGTCCATACGCTGATAGGACAAAGCAAGAAACCCATGATTGGCCAGGCATCGCAGGAGGCTGGTTAATACATGACGCTCGAGCAGTTGTGTAGTGTGACTGGTCAGCTCCTTAAATATGCCGCCCTATGCAGCGACTACCAATTGTAACGCAGGAGCTTCCACCAATGATCGCTGAAGGGGAGCGGTATCCCGGAGCCTGTGTCACACCCTAGCTACATTCCAGCTACATAGCCTGGTGTCCAGACATCCCTTCTGTAGCTTCTTTACACGCCGATACAGCTCGCTGCAATCGGCTTTGTAGCCACCTGTTTCAGAGCAGTGCTCGGAAACAGATATATCTGTTGCCGGCTGCCTCCTACCGTCTTCACACGCCGCTACTACGGGCTATATTGACGACGCAAGCTACAATCGTAGCCTGTAGCGGGTTGTATCCATCCTGTTGTAGCGGCGTGTAAAGGTACCCTTACTGATGAGATTCTATGTAGGTAGAAGAGTGGGGAGGGGGCATGGCTCTGTCTTTAGCTCCTCCCACCATCATAGAATCTCTTCAGTAACAACTGTCATCTCTTATCTCAGGAAAGTTTTCATTGAATACAGATTATATCTCAGAATTGAGAATTTTGATAATGACTGATCAATTGTGGAAGAGAAAGAAGCAAATTTGTTTAATAAAATATATTACAAAGTTACTTATTTTCATGTGTATTTATGAAATAAAAATTAAAATGATGGTTTGCTTTAAAGGGAATCTGTCACCAGGTTTTCAGTACCCCATCTGAGAGTAGAATAATGTAGAGATAGAGATTCTGATTCCAGCAATGTTTCACTTACTGAGCTAGCTGCTGTCATTTTGATAAAATTACTGTTTTCTTTGCTGTAGATTTAGCAGTTAATGAATATACTGGACTATCTAGCAGCAAGCCAAGTAGTCCTGTAATGATAATCTCCAGCTGATTAAACAGTGATTTTATCAAAACTACACAGAGCAACCCAATAAGGCTGCTTTCACATTGCGATTTTCAGGGATCCGTGGCTGTCCGTTTTAGAACGGACAGCCACGGATCCGATTTGGCCCCCATGTATCTCCATGGGCAACAGATCGGATTTGGCCTTATTGCCATCCGATTTGTGTTGGATTGGATTGTGTCTGAATTTTTGCAGTACCCAAAATCGGAGACTGCTCCGATTTTGGGCACAGTGGACCAAATCGGACCGAATCGGATCCCACCCGATCCACGGCCATTAACATAGGGGCCTATGGAGCGCGGGTCCGAGAAAATAGCTGATCATTTCTCGGACCTGATTTTAGTGTACTGAGCATGCTCAGTACACTAAAACTGCTCTTTACGGTCTAATTTCACTTCCGCAATGTATATACATACATTGCGGAAGTGAAATTAGGTAAAAGCAAGTGTTAAAAATAAACAAAATATGTGCTCACCTCTCCAGCGTGTCCCCCGATGTCGGCATCTATCTTCCACGGCTTGAGGACCTAGCTTGGCGGGGCTAACCGATCAGCTGATTGGTCACATGACCAGTTACTGTGGTAAATGCGGTCATGTGACCGATCAGCTGATCGGGTAGCCCCGCCTCCCCAGGTCCTTCAACCTTCGGGAGCTAGATGGAGCACATAGGGGGACTCGCTTTTATTTTTAACACTTGCTTTTACTTAAAGAGGACCTGTCACCAACCACACATGGTGATCTAATTACAGCGCTGAATGCAGCATGTCTGCTGCATCCAGGCAAGGGGTCCTCAGCCCCTGAGCCCCTCTGAACCCCGAGATAATGCATTTTGAAAACTTACATAGTGGAGCCAAATAGGAGGTGGCTAGTGGCTGGAGCCAAAGGGCAGTTTCACGCCCCCTGCATGTTTAATCTGCCCACCGCCTCCTCCCTGGTGCCAATCATTGTCTCCCTCGCCTGCAGCATAACACAGCGAGGGCTGCGGTTCTGGCTGCATTGCCCCGCCCCCTGCGGTGATGTCACCGCTTATACCCGCCTGCTCCATGGTTATCATAGAGCAGGGCTGGTATAAGCGGTGATGTCACTGCAAGAGGCAGGGCGGCCGGCCTCCTACTCTGACATCACCGCCTTTCCCCGCCCTGCTCCATCTTAACCATGGAGCAGGGCGGGTATAAGCGGTGACGTCACCGCAGGGGGCGGGGCAATGCGGCCAGAACCCACCCCTCGCTCTGTGTTATGTTGCAGGCGAGGGAGACAATGATTGGCATCAGGGAGGCGGCGGTGGGCTGATTAAACATGCAGGGGGCGTGAAACTGCCCTTTAGCTCCAGCCACAAGCCACCTCCTATTTGGCTCCACAATGTAAGTTTTCAAAGTGTATTATCTCGGAGTACAAGAGGGCTCAAGGGCTGGGGGACCCTTGCCTGGATCAGCAGATATGCTGCATTCAGTGCTGTAATTAGATCACCATGTGTGGTTGGTGACAGGTCCTCATTAAATTCAATCCCGCAATATTTATATATACATTGCGGGAGTGAAAGTGCCTGGCTTGCCTGCACTTTGCAGGCTCGGGCTTTCTGTGTCCGGATCCATGAAAACCACGGACTGGACACGGAAATGGCATCCGGAGGTGACCTCTGATGCGATCCTTTTCCTGTCCGTGGGTTCTGCAAAAAGTAGGATCCCCACGGACAGGCTAAAATCGCAGCCTAAAGATACATCGCTGGAATCAGGGTCTCTTTGTCTACATGTTGCTGCTGTCGAGTTAGGTGGCAAAAACCTGGTGACAGATTCACTTTAAAACCGCTCTGCAGACAAAAGTACATATTTGCCACCTTGTAGAGCAAATATATAGTAGTTAATTTTTAGTACTGTCCCAATGTCTAAGCGCTATCCATGGTCCTGTATCTCACTGATTTGTATCTTTATTGAGAAATAAAAAGCTTGTGAAACAGAAAAATGAAGGCCCCGATTTACATTTGAGTTTTTCTTTTGAAGTCCCTTTCCTTTTTTCTCTGGATGTACTAATTGCTGGTTTGTTAACAAAGTACGGTAATCAAAATTGCAAATGGAATTCATGAATTTGGAGCAATTTGAAAAAGGGCCTTTTTTCTGTGTTGAACTTTTTTTTTGCATCTCTTTGACCACTAAAATTGCGTTAAAATACTGTACTTGGAAATACACCAGGGGAAGACTGAAATGAATTGCGCCAAAATTTTTAACTTTAAAAAAGTTGCAATTGATGAGTCAGGCAGAAACATCTGGAATGGCCAAATTCTTCCGATGACATTGAAAAAAACAGACGAGCACATATATAATAGGATTAAAAAGGTGCAGATAGATTAATGAATTGGGTGCAGTAAAATGTGCAAAACTAATTGGTGCCAAATCGTGATCAAAGTCTTTAAGAGGACCTGTCACCCCCCACCTTGTGCATGGTAAACTAAATGCACCACTGAATTCTACATGTCTGCTGCATTCAGGAAGTGGTCCCCCATTGCTCTAACCCCCCTGTTCCCTGAGAAATACACTTTAGAAAGCTTACATATAGTGAGTCCGGAGGGCATTCCTGGTTATGGAGTCAACGCTGCCACGGGGCTTCTCCCCGTCTCCAGCCACTCTGTGCCGCCTCCTGCTGCATTGTTCTTCCTTCTGTCTGTGTGCAGTCCCCTCCTCGCCTGCGCCGACGCTGATCTCACGCAGGCGCATAGCGAGGCCGTGCCATCAGCCACCGGCTCATGCTCCGGACAAGTCCTCACTGTGTGCCTGCGTAAGATCAGACACTTACAAACGAGGAGGGGGCTGCACAAAGACAGGAGGAGAAACAAAGCAGCAGGAGGTGGCACAGAGCGGCCGGAGGCGGGGAGAAGCCCCGTGGCAGCGTTGACTCCACAACCAGGAATGCCTTCCGGACTCACTATATGTAAGCTTTCTAAAGTGTATTTCTCAGGCTACAGGGGTGCTAAAGCCATGGGCGACCCCTTCCCTGAATGCAGTAGGCATGCTGCATTCAGTGGTGCATTTAGTTTGCCATGCACCAGGGGGAGATATGTCCTCTTTAAAAATTTGGGGACATTACAGTAGAAAAATTGTAAAATACAATATTTCCAAATGACGTAGGATTAAGGGAACCTGTCACGTTGTCCAAAAGTATTCATCCCCCTTGGCTTTTTACCTATTTTGTTACATTACAACCTGCATTTAAATATTTTTGTAATCCGATTTGAGTGTAATGCATCAGCACCAAATAGTCTAAGTTAAGAAAGTGAAGTGAGAAAAATATAGGCAAACATTAAATTTATGAGATAAAATAAATATTTCCATGTGCATACATGTTCACCTCTTTTGCTATTAAGCCCCTAAACATTTCTGGTGCAAGCAATTATCTTCATAAGTCACATGCTTACTGTAAGGAAGTCCTCCTGAGTGCAATCTAATTGTCACATCGTCTGTCAATATGTACATACCTTTTCAGAAAGGCCTCAGAGGTGGCAACATCATTAACCAAACAACACCATGAAGATCAAGGAGATTTCCAAACAAGTCATAGACAAAGTTGTTGAGAAGTGGAAGTCAGGGTTGGGTTATAAAGACATGTCCCAATCTCTGAGGATCTCCGGAGCACCATTAAATCCATTATCATCATATGGAAACAACATGGTACCACAACAATCCTGGCAGGAGAGGGTTGCCCACCAAAACTCTCAGCCCAGGCAAGGAAGGCATTATTCAGGGAGGCAGCACAGAGACCAACGTTAACTGTCACAGGTCTGTGACAGGTTTGGGACCTGTGTCTCATTTCTGTATTGAGACTTTATATTAAATGTGTTTCTTTCTTTTGGCAGTATAGGAGTTAATGTCAGTTTCTTTTGCTAGCAAGCTCCTTAGTACTCTTTCCAGGTGTTGCTACTTTGTGCTCACTCTCTTCTCCTTTTTGTGGTCACATGTTCCAGCATTCCTTGCTGGTGATTGAACTTTATTCCTGGCCTAGCTACATGAGGTGAAGGTACCACTCTTGAGATGCTGACCATTTCCAAGCCGTCTGCTTCCTAGGATAGTGGCAGCAGGCGTGAAGTTGTTTTGTCATTTTCCTGTTTGTTCTTCCTTCCCCTCTTGTGCTCCCAGCAGCCATCTCCATATTGAAGGATAACATCAGGGCCAGCGAGGGACTAGGTATCCTGCTCGGCGACAGTGTGAAAGAACCCATATATGGAGATCAGGGCACAGCTGCAGGTGAGTTCACACTATTGATCCGAGCACCAGTGTCACACACTGTGTCCGGACGCTCCCTAGTCCGTGGCATGTCAGTAACCCTGAAGGAGCTGCAGAGTTCCCACGCAGAGACTGGAGTGTCTGTCCATATGAGCACAATAAGCCATACACTCCGTAGAGCTTTCCTTTATGGAAGAGTGGGCAGAAATAAAGTCTTCACTTACAGCCAAAAATTGGAAGGCACATTTCAGTTTTGCCAAAAGACATGTTATAGACTCCCCAAATGTATGGAGGGTGATGCTGTGGTCAGATTAGACCAAAATGTAACTTCTTGGCCACCAAGGTAAACACTACAAACCAACAGAGTATCTGGCTACAAAACAATGAGTCTCATATCACCCCAAGAACATAATCCCCACAGTGAAACATGGCGATAGCAGTATCATGCTGTGGGGATGTGTTTTTGGCTGCAGGGACAGGGAAAATGGTCCTAAACAAGGGGAAGATGGATGGTGCGAAATATAGGGATATTCTTGAGCACACATGTTTGTTAGTGATTTGAGACTTGGACGAGGTTCACCTTCCAACAAGACAGTGACCCAAAGTTTACTGCTAAAGCAACACTCGAGTGGTGTAAGGGAAAATGTGTAACTGTATTAGCGTGGCCTAATCAAAGTCCAGACCTTAATTCAGTTAAGAAACTGTGGTTAGACTTGAAGATTGCCATTCACCAGAGGAAAAATCTACCTCGAAGGAGCTGGAACATCTTTTCTTTGAGGAATGGGCCAAACTCCCAGTGGCAACATGTGGAAAGCTCGTGGAGGCTTATCTAAAGCGACTTGCAGCTGTAATTGCCGGAAATGAAGACACTACCAAGTACTGACTTTAGGGTGGTTAATAGTATTGCATACAGAAGTTTTCAGTTATTTTATCCTATTTGTTGACTAGCTGGGAGCCCGATGCACATGCATCGGGATTCTAGTACGTCGAGTCTCTGACTCGCAGCAGTTGTAAGTCGACTCGCAATGCGAGCCGGCGTGGTCTTGTGGATACGCGCGCAGCATTGGCCGCGAAGCGGCCATTGCGAGCAGTTCTAAGTCGACTCGCAATGCCCGCGCAGCGGCCAATGCTGCGCGCGTATCCACATGACCACGCCGGCTCGCATTGCGAGTCGACTTAGAACTGCTCGCAATGGCCGTTTCGCGGCCAATGCTTCGCGCGTATCCACATGACCACGCCGACTCGCAATGGCCGCTTTGCGGCCAATGCTTCGCGCGTATCCACATGACCACATCGGGGGCAAAAAAGCCATTCGCAATTATATAATAGATTGCTTCACAATAAGAATAAAAATGGAATGTTCTTTACATGACATGATGCAAACTCAAAAAAGCAGTGAAATTCCAGATTATGAGGTAGAAAAACATGAAAAACGCCAAGAGGGTGCATACTTTCGCAAGGCTCTGTATATGATTCCAGCGGGCGGTCTTATTCTGTAAAGGCCGCTTTACACGTCGCGATATCGCAACACAACAACGATAAAAAGTCACATGGTACGGGCGTTGCAGTTGATATCGTTCGTGCATTGTGTCGTGTAAATGGTCAATGCGACGCGAAAAAAACCTAACTACGATATTGCAAGAAGATTGTGCAAGCCCTTCAACCATAAGATATTGTATATGCGATGTGGCAGGATCGTGCTGTGTGACAGCGCAACTACGATTTGGAGCTCAAAATCCCCTATTCACTCCAATGTTAAATGATCGTTCCCTGGGTTGCTCATACACAGCGTGGAAAAGGGGCGTAATACATCGTAGTTGCGTTGCCTGCCGATATCTCCCTGTGTGACATCTACTATGCGATCTTGGACAAGTGGCAAAAAAGTGCGCGCTCCCGTGAAGTTGTATGCAATATCGGAACGATATCGTGACGTGTAAAGCGGCGTTGATTTACAGTTATCTATCCCTGAATGCACAGTTATATTGGGCACTTTGTCAATCACAGATTGAGCCGCCAACTGGACTCATATACTTAAAAACATCTGGAATTTCAATGAATAAAATGGAAGTTTTACTGAAACTTTTCCCCCAACAATGTCTATAAATGTAGCTTTATAACATCTGGCGTGCAGATCAGATACCATTTTTATCATGACAGTTTACCCTTAATACTCAGTAATTATGACATTTATTTAAATGTGTACAAGAGATTATGTGGAAGAAGAGTCTATGGAAGGTATTACTTTCATAGATAAATAGACAGTATGAGAAAATGTATTGTAAAACATGCAATATCATAGCAAATAGTCTGTAGGGGGTATATGTGAATTAGGTTCTGGCATGGGATATATGGAGGAATACAGAGGTGTTGGTTAGAGAAGGGATCAACAGATGGCACTATGCCAAGAAGTCCATTCACTTCAGGTAGGATCCATATGTGGGAGAGGCTGAAGAGACTATGCAATCTATCCAAGTAGCTGTATGCTCCACGCGGATCTCTTTAGTTTCTGTCACCAGCGCCTCCATGCACAGCAGGTGAAGGATTTCTTTGAACCAGTCTGTAATTAATGTAGAGTCAGTGCTCTTCCATAATCTGAGGATCAATGTTCTTGCTGTGATGAGGAGGAAGTGAAATCAGCTTTGTTTAAGTGAATGGAAAAAGCCTGAACTTGTAGAAAGAATGTTGGAGACTTATTGGAGAGTTCAAGACTTGTAACAATGTTTATCACATAAGCATGAATAGGTGGCCAACCTCGCTTTATGTGGATGATCCCGTGGTGTAAATAAACGCTGCCTTGCGAAAATGTTCAACCCTCTTGCCATCTTTTTGTGTTTTCCTACCTCACAAAATCTGGAATTTCAATTTTTTTGAGGATTTGCATCAGTTCAGGTAAAGAACATGCCTACACCTGTGAACACTTGTTTTTTTTTCTTGTTGTGAAGGAAACAACAAATAGGACAAAATAACTGAAAACCTTAGCGTGCATAACTATTCACCTCAATAAGGCCGGCTTCACAGCACGATTTTAGGGATCCGGGGCTGTCGCATGTGAACCGGACAGCCCCGGTTCCGATTTTGGCCCCATAGTATTCCTATGGGGCCAGATGGCAGTGATTTACCATCCGGTATTATGCTGTCCGGGAGGATCAGGCACATTTCATTTTTTTACCCCAGACACAAAATTGTAGCTTGCAGCATTCTCTTGAATCCGCAGCGATCCGGCGCGCCGCCTAACATGGGAGTCTATTGGTGCCGGATACGACATTAAATTGTTCCGGTACCTGGACACCGGGTGCTGAAGCTCAGCACTTCAGCACCTGGAGAGCTCCTGGCTGAAATTTCAGCACTGGACAGCGGCAGCAGCAGCACACTGCCAATTCCAGCAGAAAACAGGATGGGAGGGCATATTTACCCTCCGGCTCTGTTTGTCAGGAGCTGTCAGGCTGTGTCCGGTGCATCCTGCAAAACACCGGACACAGCCTGACAGCTCAAAGAACGTGGTGTGAAGCCGGCCTAAGGCCCCTTTCACATCAGCGGTAAATGCTGATCGCTGTAGTCTATGGGGCTTGCGGCAGGTGTGGCAAGTGCAGTATAGTTGCGGTTTCGGCAGATGCGGCCGTGAAAAAAAAACGCAGCTGACCGGGTGTTTTTTCGCATCTGCCGCAAGTGCCGAAACCGCAACTATACCGCACTTGCCGCACCTGCCGCAAGCCCCATAGACATAGAATGGGGCTTGCCACAAGTGAACCGCAAGTGCGTCTGTTATGCGGTAATTGCGGCAGTTGCGGTTTTTTCCACCGCCATGCCATGATCAGCGATTACCGCTGATGTGAAAAGGCCCCAAGTCAGCACTTTATAGAACCACTGAGGCAATTATAGCTTAAGATAAGTATCTGAACTTTCCACATGTTGTCACTGTGAATTTTGCCCTTTCCTCAAGGCAAATCTACTCCTGCTCGTTCATGGTAGATGGTTTCCTCTGGTGAACAACAATCTTCAAGTCTGTTCACAGATTCTCAATTGGATTGATGGTGGGTTTACACACACCAATTTCTGTGTCCAATATCTGAACAGATCTCTGGTTGCAGTGAAATTATGGACGCATAGTTCCATTTTGTGGCTGTGTACAACATGGAGCAATGTATCCATGATTTCACTGCAACCAGAGATCTGTTCAGATATTGGACACAGAAATTGGTGTGTATAAACCCACCATAAGATCTGGGCTTTGATTAGACCACTTCAATACAATCACACTGTCCCTTAAACTACTCGAGGGCTGCTTTAGCAGTATGTATTGGGTCTTTGTGCTGGAAGATGACCCTCCATCCCAGTCTCACATCACTGACATACGAACAGGTTTTGCTCAAGAATATCCCTGTTTTTTCACCTTCTGTCTTCCTTCAGAGTTCTTTTTGGTCTCTGTGCTGCCCCTCTGAATAATGCTCTTTTTGCCTCGACTGAGAGCTTTGGTGGGTGCCCTCTCTTGGCAGGTTTGTTTTGGTACCATTATCTTTCCATATAATGATAATGGATTTGACAATGCTTCGGGGGATCATCAGAGATTGGGATATTTTTTTAAAACCCAACCCTATCCTGTACTTCTCACAACTTTGTCTCTGACGTGCCTCTTGCTTCATGGTGTTGCAGCCCCTGTGGCCTTTCAGAAAAGATGTGTATATACTGACAGACCATGGACACTTAGGCTCCATTCACACTGTGCGTTTTTGCTCTGTTTTTGCTCGTCAGTTTTTGTAGCCAAAACCAGGAGTGGAACAATCAGAAGAAAAGTATAATAGAAACACGTCACCACTTCTGTATTTATCACCCACTCCTGGTTTTGGCTACAAAAACTGACGAGCAAAACCAGAGCAAAACAAGACCAAAACCAGACCAAAACCAGACCAAAAACGCACAGTGTGAATGTAGCCTTAGGCTGCGTTCACACATTGCGTATTTTGCTGCGCTTTTTTACGCGCGCTTTTCAAAATACGCAATGTGCCTTTTGTCTGCCAGCAAAGTGAATGGGAAATTCACTTTGCAGTGCAGACATTGCGCAAAAATACGCACTGCGTTTTCAGGGAGAAAGCGCAGCTCCGTAAAGAATTGATATGTCAATTCTTTACGCAGCTGCTCCTGCGTATTCTCCCTGTCATGTCACAGAGGGGAGGAAGAATCCTGCTTCCTCCTCCCCTCTGTGACAGCTGTGGCCGCCCATTAGATTTCACAGTGTATTAATAAAAGCAAGTGTCTGAAAAATAAAAAAGAATGAATACTTCACCTGTCCGACGCCTTCTCCCGCTATGCGATTTCCGGTTCCAAGTGAGATGTGTTCTGACAGGACCTGTGGTGACGTCAGAGGGGCGTTCCCGGGCACTCGCGGTCATGTGATACATATCACATGACCGCGAGCAGCCAATCAGCGCTGGGAACGCCCCCCTCTGACGTCACCATAGGTCCTGGCAGAACACATCTCACTTGGAACCGGAGATTGCACAGCGGGAGAAGGCGTCGGACAGGTGAAGTATTGATTCTTTTTTATTTTTCAGACACTTGCTTTTGTTTAATTTAGATTTCACAGTGTATAGTAATACACTGTGAAGTCTAATGGACGGCCACAGCTGTCACAGAGGGGAGGAGGAAGCAGGATTCTTCCTCCCCTCTGTGACATCACTGCGCTTTCTGGGGTAAAGAAAGCGCAGTGTGTGAAAGGCCCTGCGTATTTTGTTGCGCTTTTTTGCACGGCCGAAAAACGCGGCAAAAAGCGCGCGCAAAAAAGCGCAACAAAATACGCAAATGTGTGAACGTAGCCTAAGATTGCACACAGGTGAACTTACTTTCATTAAGCCTGTGGTAATTGCGTGTACCAGAAATTTGAGTGGCTTCATAGCAAAAAGGATGAATACATATGCACATGGCAATTTCTATTTATTTTATTCCACACATTTAATTTGCCTAGATTCTCCTCACTTCACTTCCCCAACTTGGACTATTTAGTTATGATGCATCACACACAATCAGATTACAAAGATATTAAATGCAGGTGGTAATGTAACCAAATAGGTAAAAAGGCAAGGGGAGGAGAATACTTTTTTAAAGCACTGTACAATTTGCTGTATTTGAAGATTCAATATATCCTAATAAAGAACTAGTCAAGTTTAATGTGGTTTTCCACCAGTTTGATATTGATCACCAATCCTTAAGGCCCCGTTACACATAGTGATATCGCTAACGATATAGCCGCAACGTCACAGATTTTGTGATGTTGCGGCGACCTTGCCAGCGATATCGCTGCATGTAACACATAGCAGCGAGCGGCACCTCGCTGTGAAATTGCTGATCGTTACGGAATGGCCTGGACCATTTTTTCATCGTCGGTCTCCCGCTTGCCATGCTGCATCGGTGTGTGTGACAGGGAAAATGACCGACAATCTCCATGCTACGCCCGTGACAATGACAGATGCCAACGACCGTCGGTGGTCACCTATGTAGATTTGCCTGTGTGGCATCTCACCAGCGACCACTTAGCGACATTCCAGCGAGCCCTGTCAGGTCGTATCATTGTCAGGATTGCTGGAATGTTGCTAGGTGTAACGGGGCCCTTAGGATCAGTCATCCATATTAGATTGGTGGGAGTGCAGCACCTGGCACCCCTACTATTCATCTGTTTGCAGTGAAAACATAGACTGGGGGTAAATGGTGTATGGAGGAGAACCCCTCCTATTATAGGAGCTAATCCACAGTATCTCTCAGTACCACTAAGCAGCAAGATGAAGCAATGGTGTTCCACTCCATACACTGTGTTCAACCAGGCTCTTCAAACATTGATTTATTGGGGGGAAGGTGTTCATTGCCAGACCACCATCAATCTGATATTGGTGACTTATCCAAATGAAGGGTCATAAATAACAGAGAGGTAGAAAACACTATTATGGTACCTTTACACGCCGCAACAGGATGGTGGCAACAACCGGGTACATGAGAGAAATGTATCTTGCACTGCCAAATCAACCTGCTATTGAGGCGTGTGAACACGGTTGTTGCCACCCATCACTTGAGGCACCTGTTTCAGAGCAGAGCCCTAAAACAGGTGGATTTCAAGGCGATGGTTGCGGGTTGTATCGGTGTGTAAATATGGTAGGGTAAGGTTTATTCGTCACCTAGATAACTCCCCGGGGCGTGACACAGCCTCCGGGAAACCACCCCCCTTCAGCGATCATTAGAGGAAGCTCCTGCGTTACGATTGGTAGTCGCTGCATAGAGCGGCATATTTAAGGAGCTGACCAGTCACACTACACAATTGCTCGAGCGTCATGTATTAGTCAGCCTCCTGTGCTGGCTGGCCAATCATGATGTTATTGTTTTCTCCTATCAGCGTACGGAATTCTCGTAATCCACAATTGTGGCACGCCTATGTGTTGTCCCTGCTGCCTTTGTTCCGCCCATATTTCCTTGTTATAGCGGCGTGTAAATGAGGTAAGGTGAGCTACAGAAGGTAACTTGTGGCACCCGGCGGTGTATCCAGAGATAGATGTAACCTACCGTAGCTCACCTTGTTGCGGCGTGTAAAGGTGGTGCGTTTACCGTTGGCAACCGTTTGTGCGTGCTCGTGCACGTGAAGCACCCGGTTGTTGCCACCATCCTGTTGCGGCGTGTAAAGGTACCATTAGGATTTGTACACAGGTTGCCTTTTTATGCAAACTGTGTTTTTGTTTGCGCTGAATACAATGTTTAACAGTGACAGCAAAATTAATGATATTTCTGAAGTCTCTTTTAACACGGTTCACTGTCTTCCCTAGTGTTTTTGACCCATATTGTGTTTTTTAATAAATGCAGCATGTCAATTTTTCTGTGTTTTTACTGCAGCTTCTTCCCTTTGTGATCAAAAATGAATAATGTGCATAAAAAGCACTAAAAACCACTTAGAGAATGCATCAAAACCATACAAAAAAAGTAAACATTTCTGCCACTTGTTCATAACCATGGTCTACATTTTATGAAGAAATATTGCATAAAAAACTACATTTTGAACATACGTTTAAAGGGGTTGTCCATCTACTAAGACAATCCCTTCTGATTTCACTTGTCCTCCCTCAGTTAATATAACAGACCCTGTACTCACCTCCTGTCCTGACGCCATTCCACCGCTGTCAGTAATTGTGGTTCGGGCTCACATGACATTGTGACGTCACGTGAGCCCCGCGTCCAATCACCGCCGGCTTCTCTACATCTTGGGACCAAATGGTCGATCAACAGGTGGTGAGTAGCAGCCCTGCTTCATTTCCTGTTGATTAACTCATTAACTTGATTATCGATGACAGAACGGAGGTGAGTACCAGGTCTATTTATTAACTGGGGGAAACAAGTGAAATCACAAGGGATTGTCCTACTAGTGGACAACCCCTTTAATGTATAATGTTAATCTGCAGAGGTGAAGTATTAAAAGTGTTCATAAATACTGTCAATAGAGCAGAAGCACATACTTCCTTTCTTTCAGACTCCCCCTCAATATGGTTAGTAGAAATTGTGAATTTTTGGCCCCCAGAACTAATCAGGGGGCCTCCAGGCAGTCAAATCTGTATCTCTTATTATTAGGTAGTGGACACTGTGTGATATGGTTTCTTGGACACTGTATGACAGTGCACCATATTGAGCATGATGCCAACAGAAGGCCCCATCTAAAGCGGTGTGATGAGAACTGGTGCAGTTTTGTTTCTTGTAGCAGATATTGACTGCTTTAATTAAAAGCCTCTGAAAAATACAGGTCAACAGTATGGCTGATTTTCTCTGTACATTGCTTATTGGTTATCTGGTCAGTAGCCAGCAATCCTAGACAATCTTTCTTCTTTCAGTCAGGTTTTTTGTAGGTTTCTGAAGAAAAATATTTATTATGGAACTGAATATAGAAAATATGTGAAAGTATAAAAAGCTATTATACAGACATTTTGTGTTACAAGTTGTTTTGCTTATTTATAAATGTACCCAGAAAAGAAGAAATGTTCCGCTGTCAATCTGTGCCCATCTGCTTATTCTTCTAGATGTCTGTGACCAGCTCTTAAAATGGGAATCTGTGTTTTTTATGCATCTGCTATGGCAAAAACATTCCGTAATTGGGATATATTAATAGTTTGCAAATGTGGACGGCCTGTTGGCTTGTTTTCGATTATAGGCATCAACCTTATCAGCATGCACCAATTTGCATTGTGTCTCACATGAATTTGGGGAAAATTATGAAGTATTATTAAAGGGGTTATCTGGGATTTAGAGAAAAAAAAATATGCCCAGACACTAACAGGTTGGTAGCTGCCACCTACCCGCCTGTTTTGCCCGGCGCCGTTCACCACCGACACGGAGCGGTCTGAGAAGGCTACAGGCAGTGATTTTGTCGCTTCTGATGATGTCACATCTGCAAGAGGGGCGGCTTCTCCGCTCTGTTGATGGGCGCATAGCCAACGTTATGCTGATTGACAGCTGGCTTCCCCAATCAGGTAGCAGGGAGCCGGTTTTCAATCAGCATGAGGTCGGCTGTCCCAACCCTTCCACAAAGCAGAGTGGAAAAGAAGCTCTGTTTACCCAGCCATGCTATCCCCGGCAGGAGCAGTCTGTGCCCGCTCTGTGTTCGGGGTGAACGGCACTGAGCAAAACAGGTAGGTAGGTGGCAGCTACCTGCCTGTTTTTTTTTTCCAGTAAATATATTTATTGAAATTTTCAACAGTAAAAACAATAGAAAGAACCAGTACAATGTCCAGGACTTATTACAAAGATACATTACGTCCCGAAGAGATCAGCACAGGATGTCCAATAAGGACACTAGCACCTAAAGGGTACATGTTTCCCATCTTAAGAATCACCTCTGGACAAGGACCTTATATAAAGAATACAGAACCTATGAAAAGACAATTGTGGAAATAGAGAAAGAGGAGAGAAAGAGAAAGAGAGAATAAAGGGGTAGGGGAGAAGGGGAGTAAGGAGGGAGGGGGGGTAAGGGAGACCCAGCAATTTAAACGCCCACGAGTTGACAATCACGAATATGTACGCAGCCAAGTAAGGAACCCTGTGCTCTCCTTGAAGGACTGCCAGAGGAACCAGGTGCGTCCCTCTTCATATGCGGCATCACCATCACCCGCCACCAGTGACTCCAGAGATGTAATCTATCCATTTCAGCTATCCATTCCACCGTGGAGGGGACCTCATTGGACCTCCAATGCCGGGAATAACTGCTCTGGCAGCTATTAGGCAGAATCTCAGAATCCCCTTCCTGACGGAAACTATCGAACTAGGTATCAGGGACAGTAGGGCCATTTGGGGAGAGGGTTCATGACGGACCTAGTCATCAAGTGAAAGGCATCGAAAACTGAGTTCCAGAAGGGTTGCAGGGGACCGCAGGACCACCAAATATGAAGCATAGAGCCCGTGGCAGAGCCACATCTCCAGCAGGCGTCCGAGATCTCGGGGTTAATCCTGTGGAGAAGGGTGGGACACCTGTACCAGCGTGTCAGTAATTTATAATTCCTCTCCTGCGCCTGACTGGACATTGTCATCTTATGTGCAAGAGTAAAGATTTTCAAACTATCCGCCTCAGAAAAGGTGATCCCCAGGTCCCTCTCCCAAGCCTCCATAAATCCAAGCGTGGTACGGGGAAGTGAATTCAAGACCAGGCCTAGATCACCGAAACCACGTGAGAAGGACCCTCGGTAGGGAGCATCAGGGACTCAAATGGCGTCAGCGCCCCCATCGGCACACTGGAAAGAAAGCTTCGCAATTGCAGAAACTCTAGCCAGGACAGCGGTGTCGTAGACCAGGGCCCCATAACCCCCGCACGCTGGAGAGCCTCGCAAGCTTATCCTTCACCTGACCCAGTCCCACCCCATCAAGTCGTGACCAGCACAGATACTTTGACCTATTCATTGCTGGGGGAAAGGCTGGATTGTCAAAAAGGGGACTCAGTCTGCTCAATCGAGAGGTCAGGCGTAATTTCACATGGATCTATCCCAAAACTTCAAAACAATCTGTGTGAGTGGAGCAAAACTCGACACAGGTGGGCGTCCGGTCCCCCCCAGCCAAGGCAGCCAGTATAAAGAAGAGGCGATAAAACTTTCTCCAAGAGCACCCACTGTTTATGAGCATCACTGAACCTCCAGTCGACAATCCTAGAGAGCAAGACTGCCTGATAATAACGTTTAAAATCAGGAAGGCCTACCCCCCCTTTAGTCTTGGGTCTCACTAGTACTGAGAACCAAGTCCGCGGTTTCCTAGTACCCCAAATAAAGCTATTGAAAGCGATTGCAGGCGCCTGAAAAAGCAATCCGGAACCTGCACTGGAGCTGTCTGAAAGAGGTAGAGGAATCGGGGTAAAATATCCATCTTGATCACTCCCACCCGACCGAACCAAGATAGCTGAGGTCTACTATACCGTTTAAGGTCCGAGATAGTTTTCTGCAGGAGCGGGACATAGTTCAGAGCATATGTTGCGCTAATGTCAGCGGGTATTAAGACTCCTAAATATTTTAAGGCATCGGTCTGCCACTTAAAAGAGAAGGACGCCTGGAGCCGAGAGACTAGATCATCAGGCAGGGAGATATTGAGCGCCTCCGTCTTGAGTAGTTGACTCTAAAATTTGAGACCTCCCCGAACCTACGGAACTCCCTGAGGAGTACAGGGAAAGCCACAGTCGGGTTGGCAATGTATAGCAATAAATCATCCGCATACAGGGATATCTTAAACTCATGTTGGCCAATCCGCAGACCCTCAATATCAGGTGTCCTCCGTAATGCCACTGCCAGATGCTCCATCGCAAGGATATAAAGTAAAGGGGAGAGGGGGCAACCCTGACGGGTCCCATTTCTTATGTCAATGAGCGGGGAAAGGGTGCCATTCACTCTAAGACGGGCCGTAGGCCTATGATACAGAGCAAAAATTCCTCTCTAACATGGTAGGTCCCACTCCCAGTTGCTTCAGGGAGGCACGTAGAAAGGTCCAGCCTAGGCGATCAACACCTTCTCAGCGTCAATAGATAATAAGCATGCTGGTACCTTCCCCGTGCGCATGTACGAAGTTAGAAGCAACATCTTCACCGTGTTATCTTTGGCCTCCCTGTGTGGCACAAAGCCCACCTGATCACTATGGATGGACCCAGGGAGAATAGGGTTCAGTCTACCAGCTAACACTTTTGCGAACATCTTCACATCCACATTAATGAGGAATATGGGCCTATAGCTTGCACATAATAGGGGATCTTTTCCCGGTTTTGGGAATCCACAGCGTTTGGGGGCAAAGGGCAGTGGCAGTGAGTCAACAGTTTGGGAAGGGACCAGGGAATTGCATATAACTTATAGAAGGCGGCGGAGAATCCGTCAGGACCAGGGCTTTTACCATTAGCCAAAGATTTTATCGTGTCTAAAACCTCCTGTTCCGAGAGGGGACTCTCCAGGGCCTCAGACTCCTCCACGACATAGGCGGGAGCTCAGTGTCCCGGATGTATCGTCCACCCGTACTTGAAACTGGAAGGGACATATCAGACAACGGGCCGCTTAAATTGTAGAGAGAGTCATAATATGCTCTGAATGAGTCCAAATCTCCTCAGGAAAATGGACCAGTTCACCCGCAGCAGACCTGATGGTAGGGATATAAGTGGTGGGAGCACGGGGGTGTAAAAACCTCGCCAGAGCTCTCCCGGGTTTATCAGAGTACTTGTACAGAAATTTATGAAAGCGGTCCCTCTGTCGTGCTAACGTTGTGTCCAACAAGGCACTCAACTCACAGCGTGCCCGGAGGAGATCAGCCAGCACCCCAGCATCTCTAGTCCGTTTATGATCCAACTCCAGAGTTTGGATACGAGTCAACAAACCCACAATGTTAGTCTCCCTCTCTCTCTTCAGTCAGGCCCCTGTTGTATGAATACTCCCCGTATAACTCCTTTCAAAGCCTCCCATTGGTATGGGATGGCCGTGGGGTCATGTTTGTGAAACTCAAGAAAATCCGAGATTGCTGTTCGCACGGCCGCCTGACACGTTAGATCTCCAAGGAGACCAGGGTTTAAGGACCAGGCCCCCGAGAAAGACTCGGCAGTGAAGGGAGAGCAAAACTGGGGCTGGTCTGACCACAACATCGTGTCGATGTCAGACTTTGGGTCAAGAGACAGGAGCCCGTGGCAGCTACCTGCCTGTTAGTGCTAAGGAACATTGTTTTTAAATATCGGATATACCCTTTAAGTATAGCGTCGCAATATATAAGTTTGGTAAATTAGTTGCTTTTGGTCATTAACCATACAAGGTGCTGCTGTAATGTTTTCCACTAAGGTTTTCTTCAACATACGTTCACAAGATATGGTACCAAACATAGGTTAATTACATGCATTTAATGATTCCTATGAGAAAAGTATAGTCTCAATATATTATTTACGTATGCAACAATAAAACAAAAATAAGAATACCATGTATACCAGCTTATTTAAAGTACAGCCAGCAGAAACATGTTTTTACATATATTTAAATTTATTTGTCATAATATAAGTAAATTATAGTGTTTGTAAAACTGTCCATTGCGTGCAGTTAGATCTTCGATTAAATTTTGATAATAAAGTTTAGAAAATGTCATCTCCATGTAATCTACCATATTTTTTATGTGTTCCTTGTGCATTTATTTTCATACATTTTCGTAAATAGAGATGAGTACCGTAAAATGATTTGCAGCATCATAGTCCAGAAACTTCAAAGAAGAGCGACCAGAATGGTGACTGGTCTGTAAACCATGTTCTATGAGAAACTTTACAGGATTTGGGAATGTTTAACTTGCCAAAAAGGAGACTTAATAGCTGTCTACAAATATCTCAAGGGCTGTCAACAACAAACTAGTGGGCATGGCCTCTCTCAATAAAAGTGTATGGAGCAGGCATGTCCAACTAGTGGGAGTGGCTGTCTAGTGGGTGCGACCTTGCTTTTTACACCTATATAGAGAGAGGTTGTGCCCACTAGTCATGTTGTTGCCGAGAACTTTCTTAAGGCATAACTGCGGTCCGTTTCCGATTTAGAAACTGGTGGTTCCTTGCAGCTCACAGTGCGGGTGCTGGGAAGATTGATAAGTCTACAGTCACATTGAGTGACTGCAGAATTATCAGTTTAGACCAGACAACCACTTCAATAGAATAATTTTATAACTATGGTATGCTGTTGTGCTGTATTGTAAAGAAACTTCTAATGCACTCTTAATGTTGGATATTGTCTAATTTTGTAGGCAGTAGATGAGTAGATGTTGGTGCTTGTGCTTAAAGGGAACCTGTCACCCCCCAGGGTATTTTTATACTGTGCCCACCAGGTTACACTCCAGCACTGTTCTATGGAGCTTAGAAACCCGCTCCATTGCCACTGTGACTCAAGCGTTGGCAAGAAGAGCGGTGGAATTTGAACCATGCAGGGCGGGATTTGCAGCATGGAGGGGCAGCGAGACATTTCCCCAAACTGACTATATACCATCCTCCGTGACTCAATGGGACCCAGCTCTGGGGTTACTAGAACTCCATTTACATGATATGTAACCTGGTGGGCGCAGTATAAAATGCCCTGGGGGGAGGACAGGTTTCCTTTAATATGAGACTATGGTGTTCATAAATGCACAGATTACAAGTATACTTTCTGAGGTGCATATATTTGTAATATGTATACTCAAATATCTAATTTTGGCATATAGAAAGTTATAATTCATAATAATAGCTCGATTTTGAGAGTAGTTTCACACAGGGTAAATACACATTGGAAAAAGGAACTGTACATTACGAGGCAGAACCTGCAGTGTGAACGGCCCATGATCCACGAGCTGAATAGCCTAAATCAATCGGGCTACTCCATGCGCTCCTTCTTGCTTCAGTTTTTACATGGAATACACCCAGACATGGCTTCAAAATGTGACATGACAGTTATTGAAATGGATGGAAATAAAATGTTTACTATTGTAAAAAAAGGAAATTTCTAATTCTCTGCCAAAATATGCGACAAAATCCACATGGAAAAATGAAGTGTGAACATATCCTTACTGTTGTGTGACAAGGTATCACTAGAGGGTTCAGTACGTCTCAAGGTGTAATTCAGTGAAACAAGTGTTTCCCAATTAAATGTGAAAGTTTCAGGCAAATGATTTTTGCCGAACTAGACAACCCTTTCTCTAGAATAAAGCTTCTATAAGGGTGCTTTCTCATCAGTGGTATTACAATTATGCGGTAGATCCGGATCTACCGCTTAACGGCCGACTTGCAGAACTGATGCGGCAAGCCCCATCCATTCATTCTCTATGGGGCTTGCGGTCGGGTGCGGCAAGTGCGGTATTGCCGAATCTGGCAGATCTGGCACTTGCGGTTGTGCAAAAAAACACTGCTAACATAGAGCCCCATAAAGAATGAATGGATGGGGCTTGCTACATCGGTGCCGAAATTCAGTTGTCGATTGCAATACCACTGATGTGATAGCGGCCTAAAGGCCCAGTTAGGCTAGGGTCACACTTAAATCTAGAATTGCATTCACGTATCCAGATCTGGATGCGGTGAACGCAATTGTCTTCAAACAACCAGCAATCCGGGAACTCAGGTGGGCATATAATGGTGGAATCAGTTATGTACAGCAGCTGACTCCTGACAGCTGCTGTACAGTTTTATGAATGAAAGCGCCGGGTGAGAGCGGCGCGTGTACTATAGCTATTGCTATAGTATGTGCGCCGCTGTCTGAGGTCCTGATGCCTTACACAGTAGATCTATGGCCAGCGCTGCCATAGATCTACTGTAAATTGCTTCAGGAGCTCGGACAGAGAACATACTATAGCAATAGCTATAGTATGCGCGCCACTCTCAGAGGAGCCCGGCGCTTTCATTCATAAAACTGTACAGCAGCTGTCAGGAGTCAGCTGCTGTACATAACTGATTCCACCATTATATGCCCACCTGAGTGGGTGGAAGGTCTCTAGGGAGAGTGGGCACCCCCTAGAGATATTATAGAAACATTTATTAATCAAATAAAAAGGTTATACAAACACAGAACACCTTGCTTATCCCGGCGGCAGCCGGGATAAGCAAAGTATATGCGGGAACCGGATTGCTCAGGATTACACATCCTGAGCAATGTGGTTCCCACATTGCAGATAACAGAACTGCTCCGAAAACTGCAGCCTGCATGATTTTTTACGCAGGCTGCAGAGCCGGAGACGGAAACCAGATTGCTTGTGAAGCAATCCGGTTTTTAGCATAGGCTCCTATGAGGAGCGTTTCCTGATCCGGTTTTGAGCTTTTTAAAAGCTCAAAACCGGATCAGTTTTTTTAAAAAAAAAACGGATGTGTGACCCTAGCCTTACACACACAGATAATTGTGCAGAGATTGTTCGCAGATCTCTGGTTGCAGTGAAATCATGGACACATTATTCCATTTCTACACAGCCACAAAATGGAGCAATGTGTCTATGATTTCACTGCAAGCAGATACCGTGTTTCCCCGAATATAAGACAGTGTCTTATATTAATTTTACCCGCAAAAGTCCCACCCTGTCTTATATTCAGGGTATGACTTATATTAAAAAAAAAAAAAGACAAAAATGAAAAGTCCCAGCCCCATACAGTATGCCACTGCAGCCCCCAGCACAGTACCGTTAAAACCGCAATTCCGCCGCACAGCCGACTTGCGGCACACTTGCGGCATACTTGCGGCAGGTCCCCATACAATGTACGGTACTGTATGGGACACTTGCGGCAAGGTGCGGCAAAGGTGCGGTAACCGCACCTTGCCGCATGTGTCCCATACACTACCGTACATTGTATGGGGACCTGCCGCAAGTGTGCCGCAAGTCGGCCGCAAGTCGGCTGTGCGGCGGAATTGCGGTTTTAATGGGCAAGTCGGCAAGGAAACATCCTTACTTTTTAGGGTAATGTCGGCCTCGGGCTATGGATTCCTCCGCGGTGCAGGGCGTTGTCCAGATGCTTCTTCATGCAGGAGCTTCTGGCCAATCAGCACTCGAGCCGCTGAGCCAATCAGCGCTCGAGATGCTGGGGAGCTGCTGGCCAATCAGAAGCTCCTGCCGGCAGCGGTGACGTCAGGCCGGGGCGACAGGCGCACAAGATTAACCCTATGCCCTCGGGGTTACCTGCGGCACCTGAGGGCAGAGGGGAGCCCACATGGGACAGCGGACCTGCGGCTGCACCTGAGGGCAGAGGGGAGCCCACGGAGGACAGCGGGGCCAGTGGGACAGCGGGGACACAGGTAAAACATGCAATGGGCAAAAATGGCACTTTAGCGGTACCCTGTCTTATATTCCCTGAAAATAAGTCACCCTGTCTTATAATCGGAGTATGACTTATATTGGAAAATTCTGCGCCAGCCCTGCCCTGACTTATATTCGGGGGTGACTTATTTTCGGGGAAACAGGGTATCTGCAGACAATCTCTGCACAATTATCTGTGTGTGTAACTGGGCCTTAATGGCCAATTTACACGTCCCAACATTGGTCCGATGTTGGATACAACGACACGGGAGCGCGCATTTTATGGGCAGAATTCTAAGATCGCATAGGAGCTGTTACACAGCGTGATATCGGCAGGCAACGCCACTGCGATGTCTACGCCCCCTTGTACGGGCGACCCAGGAGCGACCATTTAACATGGGAGAGAATAGGGGAAGTTTTACTCCAAATCGTTGTTGGGCTTTCACACAGCACAATCCTGCCACATCGTCCATCCAATATCGGGCTGTTGGAGAGCAGGCTCATTTTTTCCCCGATATCGTTTTGGCATTGTTCTTGCATCGCATTGGACATTTACACCATACAACGCACTAACGATATCGGGGCCAACGCACAACTTTTTATCGGAGTTGGACACCGATATCGGGACGTGTAAAGTGGCCATAAGATCTGGGTTGAGCTGATATTGTTGGCAAATGGAGAAATGTTCAAAAACACCGCACCTCTTCATATGTAATTAACAAGTCTACCAGAGGCGGCGCTCTGTGGTGGCTCATAGGTGTTATAATATCCTATCTGGACTAGTCTTTAATATTTAGTAGCTTGAGCCACTGGCAGTAGGGTTATCTGCAGGTTTGATAAATCTTGCAAAATATTCCATGCTTCCACTATAATCACACATAGTTAATAGAATTGGGAATACAAACCTAGCTTTCAGTAATATAGTCCTAATGTAATTCAATTTAGCATTTTATCCTCTTCAACTGTTCATCATGTTAGTGAAAATAGGCATAAAAACATCTAAAATTATTAGCCATATTGGTACTAATATCCATTTGATAGCTTAACAATGGATAATATCAACTTTATAAGTGGCATGGAAAAATGTGGCAAAAACTACTGATCATCAGATTGTAATAAATTATCAGCAATCTGAAAGTATAGGAAATATTAATCGGGTTGGTGCCATTCCCAGATTTTACATTTGCTTGCAATACTGTAGTGTTAGTTTAATAGTATAATGTCTTGATTTTTTTTATGTGCTAGAATTTAATTGAGGTTCTTAAATATGTCCTATATGAGTGACTGCCAAGAGACCAGATTGTCTGAATCATGTGTACGGTATATGAACAGCATCATTAAATCACCATGGAATCTTGTGAAACTGATTAAAAGAAAAATAATCTTTGTTGCCCATAGCAAATTATCATTTAATATCCTGGTCTGGAAAAATGAAAACTGTGCTTTAATTGGTTGCTGTAATCCACAATCATCCTGTTGGAAAGTTTTCTAAATCTGTCCGATTGTAACGTTTTGGGGTCTATTGATGGTGAGTCCAACTTTGAAATACTACCGTCCTCCTCAAATAAGAGAAAGCAACAGGTACTTACCATATTTTTCAGACTATACAGGACCATAAGACGCTTCTAGTTTTAGAGGTGGAAAATAGGGAAGAACATTTTGAAGCAAGAAATACAGTCAATATTTATATTCATGTGGTTGGCCACGAACCTTTTGTCTTTGAGGAAACTTTAACTCCCAGCATGTCTTGCAGATATGACATGCTGGCTGTCATATTGCACCACAGTAGCACAGTGCTTTTATTTACAGTTCTCTTTTCAAAAAAGCGTATTAAACCTAATATTTAACTACTTTAGTTTTCTGTGTGCGTGCTCACGTTAATGTTTTCTCCCTGGCCCTGTTGCCGCGCTATACAGGAGGAAATGCAGACCATGAGCTGCAATGACATAATGAAGAGGAAGGGGCGGGAGGCAGAGTGCTCTTCTGTTCTCTTTGGCCCTGCCTCTTCATTACGTCACTGCAGCTTGTGATCTGCACGGGAGACCGTACACTTCCTCCTGTCTAGCGCCGTGGCCAGACCAAGGAGAAAGTTTTAACATGAGTACAAGGCATGCTAATGCTGCCTGGTTGCTGGCTGCTGAAGACAAGTGTGGCGCCAACAAACCACAGCCACCGGCTCCCTGCTCCTGCCACATGTGACCCGCTCCACTGCCGACACATCCCACAGCAACCCAGTTATCATGCCTCACTAAATCTGGACTATAACATTGCCCTCCACTTTCCCACTGTAATTTGGGGGAAAAAAGTGTGTCTTTTGGTGAGTGTCCATGATTAGGATTAGCAAGGTTTTGTGTTTTGAATGCAGAATGTTTTCGCTGCTTCCAAAATGCTGCATAGTATAGTATAAGCACTTTGGATGAAATTTAAAATATCCCTTGTCCTCGGTGCTTCTTTTTCACACAGCATAAACTGACATGCGGCGTGGCTTTCCAACCCACAGTGTGTCAATATATGCTTGAGGAGATGCTAGTGTTCTGAGCTGGAGAACACAGTGAAAATACACTAAGCTCAGAATTCTGATCGTAAGCATGGACAACGCGATCCCCCACAGACATTACTAGTGTCTCAGCAAGAGAAAACACACTGCATCCAAAACCTAGCATGTCTTGATTGAGGGCACTTACCCTTATAGTCCAAAAAATACGAAAGGTATCGTATTTTTCAGACTATAAGATACACTTTTTCCCCCAAAATTAAAGTTGAGGGTGCATCTTGCCGTCCAGATATACAGTTGTGGGGCTGTGCTGGGTGGGGAGCTTTGGAGTGGTGATTGGAGCTGCAGCGGGCTTCTGAGGCAGCCAGTGATCACATGGGACAGCTCATTAAGCTAATGAAATAAATGTAATATTCACTGTATCCCCCTGTCCATCACCTCTTAGCACAGAAGCTGGCGCTGAGATGTGGGCGGAGGGAGCGGCACATATTACATTAGCCTAAGTATACTCACCGCCCCATTGATCCCTGGCAGCATCGTGGCATCCTTCTGTTTTGTGCCGGTGTCTGATCGTGTGAGCGTCGCAAGACAGTGACATCATCGCTGTGGGCAGTTCACATGATCGGATGCCAGGATAAGAAGAAAGGAGGACATCACGGTACTGAAAGCGATGGGAGGTGAGTATGGTTGTTTATTTTTTTACGTGTGCGACAGGATAAGGGGCCTTATCCTGGATAGGGGATCATAAACCCCAGGATAGGGGGGCCATATTCAGGATGGAAGATCATAAACCAGGAAGGGAGCCCATATCCAGGATGGGGGCCTTCTCCAGGGTGGTCGATCATAAACCAGGATGGGGGGCCTCATCCAGGATGGGAGGACATAGATAGGATTGGGAACCATAAACCAGGATGGGGGGATCATAAACCTAGATGTGGGGGCCATAACCAGTATGGAGGATCATAAAACAGGAAGGAAGGGGGCCATATACAGGATGGGGGATCATAAACCAGAATGGGGTAACACACCATGATGGGGCGGGACATATCCAGGATGAGGGATCATAAACCAGGATTAGGGGCTTTATCCAGGATTGGCGAATCATTTCCAGGATTGGGATAATAAAACAAGATGGGGGCCATATCCAGGATGGGAGGTCATATCCAGGATGGGGGAACATATACCATGATGTCTATGTGTAATCATATACAAGCTAAAATTGCCAGTTTTCACACACAAATTATTGACATTTTGGGACTATTGTAAATATGAAATTTAATTTGAACACCATTCTTTCAATATTCTTCCTACAGTAAATTGGTTCCAACATCAGCTCATTTTATAGACACTACACCCCTGCATCTTCTTATCATTCATTACTATTGAGTACCTTAACTTGTTTCAAGCTCCTGTTATACCACGTTTAGTCCACTGAGTTTGCTTAGGCTGGGTTCACACCATGGGACAATCAGGTCCGTGGCTGTCCGGTGTGAACCTGACAGCCCCGGACCTGATTTGCAAACAGAACCGGAGGGCAAATATACCCTCCGGTCCTGTTTGTAGCCGGAGTCTGCAGAGCGCAGCTGAGTTAGCTGTCATCTGCTGAAATGGTGCTGAACCACTTCACAGGGGACAGCTCCCTGGTGCTGAAGTCTAGTGTAGCTCACGCTGAACTGCAGCCACTGGTGTCTGGTTCCCGGATCCCCCCAGATCTGGGCAGTCCGGCCATAGACTCCCATGTTAGGGAGCGCTGGATTGCCCCAGATCTGGGAGGATCCAACTTGGGCAGATTTTTCGTCCCGGACACAAAAACGTTGCAATCAAAAATCCGAATTGTCGCGGATCCTCCCAGACAGATGGAAACCGGATGGCAGAAAGCTGCCATCCGGCTCCATCCGGCCCCATAGGGCAACATTACCACAAAATCGGGTCCGGGGCTGTCAGGTTCACCCTGGACAGCCCCGGACCTAATTGTACCTCGGTGTGAAGCCAGCCTTAGACTTTTCCCCTCATATTCTGATATTACTTGCATTACTTTATAATTTCCTATATGATACACCATTCAGATCAGTGGTGTTACCTCCATGATTACCAAGTGCAGTAAATGATTACAAAGGCTTTTGAGGTAGAGTTCAACTTTGTCTCATCACAAACATGTCTGTACTGTATCTCTCGTCTCACAATGCTGTCAGCCCTGATGTATCCCTTTCCCCCACACTGACTGGCATGATATGATAGTTGAAGGTTTTTGCAATTAAACGTGCCTGCTGTGCTCCCCATACAGTGCAATCACATAGATGAGTGCAATCCAATGAGATGAGTGATGAGAGCAGACTATCATTACATTTCTCAAATAGGAAAAACTGCTCTAAGCTATTGGCGGGAGGTTTATTTTCTCCCCCTGTATTTTGTTGCCTGCTTATGATAGGTCAACCTCATGTAGGTGGAAGAAGTACTCGTAGTAATCCCTCATAGTGGCACTTTGGCTTATCATAAATTATACTCTAAACTTTACAAATTAAAATCTCCATAGCGGAGTGGAGAAATTAAAAACTAATAACTACATTTTACACAGCTCTGTAGCTACTGTTCTATGATAAAGTTAGGTAAAGGCCCTCTTTAAGTGGATGCCACTGAGACTTATTTCAAAGTGCAGTTGATGGCTATGATAAAATCCTTTAAATTTAATAATTTTAAGGGGCCTTTTACTAGGAAATGCCATCACTTTATAGTGAATGGACGGTTCAAAATCCTGAAAATAAGAGGCACAGCAAATTTTGTTCTGCTTCCCTTTCTATGTTTCCCCTGCAGTGTATTAGGAAGAAGAAATAAAGGGATCATGAGAACTAAACTACTGCTGTGACCCATTTATTCTCTGAATCAGAGGAGGTATTGGAGGTTGTACCCCTACAATCATAAAGTGACAGTATGTACTGTAGATCTATGGGATTAGTGTACTTCCAAAGTTGGTTACAAGTTGCTTGCTCAGAAGTTATTTCAATAATAAGAATCAATATAGTGGCAGAAACTCTTGTCACTTATGAAAACACAGCAGCTTCAGTGAAACAGAAAAATGCTTACTTATTGACAAAAGTATTAAGGTTGAAAAATGACCTACAGGGCCTTTGTGCATTTTAGCTTTTTCTCCTGCAGTGTTCATCTAGAGAAAAGTGAAACCTTCTCATAGAGAAAAGTCAATTTGCTACATTTTAGGGGGAAAAAATCTGATGTAGCCTGGATGGGGAGATCATGGATGGTCGGGATCCCGGTTCCATGCCCTGGTTATCATTTAAGTAGATGATGGGGGAGAAGGGAGTATTTACAGGGGATTGTGACGCCACCTGTAGTTTTCGGTAATATAGGTACCGGCGCTGCAAGCCGGCCGCTGAGGTGATGGTGGGTGCAGCAGAGAGTGGTCCAGCTCCCCACAGGTGGAGATATTACCTCAGGGCAGCGGTGAAGAGTGAGAATTTGGATGTGGATGAGGGGAGATATAGGTGTTGCAGTTCTTACTCCTCTGCTGAGCTGTTGATGGTGCTGAACGCTCCGGGTACCACAATAAGGATAACTGAGTCCAATTCAACTTTAACTCCACTTTAATGGGTACTGGCAGATGGTGATGATATACGGTACAGTCTGGTTTACCGGTGGTCTGTCACCAGCTCCAGGTTTCCCGTTATGCAGTCTCTAGATGTTCTTCCCTCTGGCTTTCAGGGTCTAATTTACTCTTCTTACTGTACCACACTCGCAGAGCTCTCCCGCCAGTCCCCTGATCTCCCACGGTGGGGCACGGGTGTCCTTTACCGGTTCTGACGAGGCCGGTTACTTCCCCCGCCACCGGAACTCGGGCCGTGCTCCTGTGATCTTGGATCTAGTTTTGGTACTGAGGGGTGCTCCTTGTGGTGCTGTCAGCTACCCTTTAGTGATGGGTCTGCAGCTCGTCGTTCTGCGGTCAGAGATAAACATCTGACCGCTACAGCTACCCGCACTGCCGATGCCTCCCATACGTGACCAGCCAGCTCCAACCAGTCCTGGCCCGTTGCCCACTGTCCTGGTTCCCCCTTTTGAGGGTTGGGGTTCCTCCCGGCAATGTTGCTGTCAGGCTCGTTCTTACTGACTGCCTGCCCAGCACTGTCTGTCTTTTTAAAACTCTCTCTCCCACTACTCTATCCTAGGCTCCACCCCCCCCCCTTTTTGGCCTACTAAATTACCGGTTCCCCTATTCTAAGTGGTGTGGTCCTAGGTGGGTGTAAGAATAGACTCCATAAGGTGAACCTTGAACTGACAACTTTACAGGGTCAACACATTATTGTTAAGGTGTAATACTACCCTGTGGCACCTAGCCATAGGGACGCCACAAATCCTTCTCAATTCGAAATGCCGAATAAGATACATTTGTGGATAAACTACCCATTTCCTAAGGTAAAGAATGTTTACACCGTATTAGCCAGTAGATAGAAAAACATTAGAATATGAGAGCCCTCGGTGGTTGATACCTTTTAATGGCTAACTGAAAAGATGGTAAGCATAGCAAGCTTTCGGGACACTATGGTCTCTTCATCAGGTTGGTAATGATACAAATTCTGAAGACACATATATACATAAGCAAAAAAAAAAAAAGTAGGGTTAGATGATGTAGTAAATGCGACGTAAAAAAAAAGAGTCAGGCTAGGGAGGGGGAGAGAATTTTCCCTACGTACATGCCACCTGTTGGACATTTGGCACATATAATTATATACACCACATTGCTTGTGATGCAACTGAAGTTACCTGGGATCTTGTGGTCCTGATCTGTTCCAGGAATCTTTATCTTGTCCGTTGTCATTATAGATGGACAGGTTTTGCACCTGTTTTGGTTGCAGGTAAATCTACTTGTAGCAAAGCATTTTTGCAGCCCTGACCATAGTGAAACCAATATTAGTCTGCTCATTTTAAAAAGCAATTTAAAATCTCAGAAAGGGCCGCTTTACACACACCAACTTATCTGTCCAACTTCTGAACAGATCTCTGGTTGCAGTGAAATCATGGACACATTGTTCCATTTTGTGGCTGTGTACAAATGTAACAATGTGTCCATGATTTCACTGCAACCAGAGATCTGTTGAGAAGTTGGTCACAGAAGTTGGTGTGTGTAAAGCGGCTCAAAGAGAGAAGAATTTGGGAATACAAATTGATAACGAACTTTGACACATTAAAAACAGGATTAAGCACTGATGCATTTAAGTAATGAAAAGCTTCCTGCTAACATAGACCACTTTCCGACTATATGGCAAACTATAAAGGCTTGGAGGAAATCCAGGAAATTATGCGGAGTCGGAACTGGGGCGTCGCCATTTATGCCATTTCTGGATAACCCAGAATTTCTGGGAGGAAGACCAACCCCAATTTATGCAGAGTTGGCGAGGCAAGGTTGCACAATGGCAATAGATTTGATGGACAATACATTTTCCATACTAAATTATGACACAGCAAAACACCGTTTCCCTATCTTTACGAATAGACCATTCCTATTCCTACAGGCGAGAATCTTAGCTCAAAAAGGCAAACCAGACAGGACACAGGGGAAATAAGATGAATGGCTTTTTCAGAAATGCTATGACGAGATCGGTGACGACTAGTTGTATTTATACATTATTAAAACGACAGTGGTCATGGGAGGGGAAGGCCACGGGACCAGCAAAATGGGCAACAGAACTTGAGAATGTGACGGTGGAAGAGATAGTGAGCGCCACTAACAAACAAAGACAAATTATTGGGTCTAGTAGCTACACAGATATGGCCATGTTAATATTGCATAGAGCATACATTACACCACTCATTAAATCCAAAATGTCTACACTGGAGGGGTTCAGATGTACAAAATGTAGTATGGAAAACACAGATATTCTACACCATCTGTGGGAGTGTAGGAAAATAAATAGTCTCTGGAGGTCAACACATGATGAAATTCAGAGGATATGTGGAGTACGGTTCCCGCTGACCCCACAGTGGGCAATCTTTAACATCTTAGATGACAACTCAGGCACATTCCCCAAAAAAATAAAAGCCATGCTAATAATGTGGGCATCAGCAGTTAGGAAAAGTATTTTACAACAATGGCTAAGTCCAGAATCACCGACCAAGGCACTGATACAATCCAAGCTGATGTTTCTTTTTCGTATGGACTGGCTGAATACACTGACTGATAAAGAGAAATTAGTGGGAAAATTCCTGAATACCTGGTCGGTGCTTCTCCCGACAATGCCTGAGGAGATAAGAACTCAGCTTAAGGGTCAGTTTGAGACCACTCGATGGTATTTATTGGAAAGGATTGGAGGCAACACCCCAATACCATAAACATATGTATATTCGATGCAGAGAGGGGGAAAGAGGAGTTAAGGGGGGAGGGGACTTAAAATAAGATACGGTTTAATCTACCACAATGTTTTGTTATGGAATTTTTGTTATGCCAATATACCAATGTGGAGTATAGACTTTAATTCTGAAAATGTTATTTAACACTGTATGTTATTTAAAATCAATAAAATATGTTAAAAAAAAACAAAACAAAAAACAAGATATAACATGGATTCATGCGTTTTTACATAAAATGAAAGGGTATTTGGTGATACCACAGATTAATGCGTCTTTATATAAAATGAAAGGGCATTTGGGGATATCGCATCTTCCAACAGACTCCATTTAGAGGACAATGAACGTTTGAATACAATTGAATCCTCCTATCTTGGAATTTTGACTTTACCTTCCCAGCTCCTCCCCCCCTCCCTAGCCTGACTCTGCTTTACATCACCTGTTGCATTTACTACATCATCTAACCCTGCGTTTTTTTTTTGCGTATGTATGTGTGTGTCTTCAGAATTTGTATCATTATCAGCCTGATGAAGGGGCCGTAGTGTCCCGAAATCTTGTTATGCTTACCATCTTTTCAGTTAGCCATTAAAAGGTATCAATCACTGAGGACTTCAGATTCTAATATTTTTCTACCCATTTCCTGTAAATTAGTACTTATTACTTGTTATATTATAATACTTCAAAATATGTCCCAAAGTCCTATTTAAACCCTTTTAATGAATTCACCATTTCCTGGCATATACTTCCACAGTCTCACTGCTTCTTAATTAAATTACATTATAAAATGTGCTCTCTTTAGTAACATATATATATATATGATGTTACAGTAAGGCTACGTTCAAACGTAGCGTATTTCACCATTTACGCAGAGCTATTTAGCATTGTGTAGCATTGTGTAAAGAAAGTGAAACGCAGCGCTGTAATGCATTCCAGCAAAAGCAATGGCTTTTGCTGAAATGCGTTCACATGGTCTGTAATTTTGCAGATGCACTTTGCACTGCAAAGCGCATCCGCAAAAAGAATGACCATGTCAATTCTTTTTGCGCTTTCTTCCTGCGCTTTTACTCACCTTGCCGTGTTTCCTCGCTGATCACCTCTCTTGCCGACACCGTAGAAGCTTGTACAGGACCTTAGACAGCACCTTGTGACCGGGCGATGTCACACAAACGCTGTGTGTGAACGAAGCCTAGAAGGCACCTTGCATTTCAGCTGACAGACAACTAAGGAGACATGGCATAGACTCTAGGCGGTAATTAGAGAAGCACTCCAGGTTTGTACGTACTTTATTTTTTGCTCCCTTCACTCAATTGCCTATTATATGCGGCACTTTATTTACACAGCAGGTAAAATGAGTATTGAACACGTCACCAATTTTGACATGAATTTCTCACCAGATGTCAATGATAACCCATTCAATCCACACAGGCAAAGAAATCAAACCACAGATATACACAAGCTTAGGGATGTGTAATTATGAGAAATAACACAGGGAAAAAATATTGAACACACTTACTGAAATGTATTTAATACTTTGTACAAAAGCCTTTGTTGGTAATAAAATCTTCAAGACATTTCCTGCATGAAGAAACTAGTTGCACGCATTGCTCAGGTGTGGTTTTGGACCATTCTTTTACAAAAACACTCTTCAAATCATAAGGGTATGTGACCACTGGACGTTCTGCATCTTTGCAGACTGTCAGAAAACGGTGGAGAATTGCAGAAACTGAGTTTTCTGACCTCAGCAGTGTCCATCGTTTTTTGAGCGTTTTTTGAGCGGTTGTACAGCGTTTTATCGGCGGTTTTCTGGCGGTTTTTCTTGGCGTTTTTAAGACTGTTTTTTGTGCACTTGTAAGCTGGAACGCTGGAAAAACGCTCAAAAGAAGTCACTTGCTCTATCTTTGAAAACATAAAACTCAGCGGAAAACGCCGACGGAAAACGCTAAAAAACAGCCCACAAAACGTCCAGTGGGCACATACCCTTAAGGTTCTGTGGGCTTCATCTATGAACCCTAAACTTTAGTTCCTTCCATAAATTTTCTATTGGATTCAGGTCAAGTGATTAGCTGAGCCATTCTAGCAAATTGAGAGTTTCCTAAGGCCGGGTTTACACAACGGCACAATCCGATCCGGGGCTGTCAGGGGTGAACCTGACAGCCCCGGACCGTATTTGCAAACAGAATCGGAGTGCTAATATGCCCTCTGGTCCTGTTTGTAGCCAGATGCAGCCGAGCTTAGCTGTCCCCTGCGAAATGGTGCTGAACCGCTTCACAGGGGACAGCTCTCTGGTGCTGAAGTTCAGAGTAGCTCACGCTAAACTTCTTCCGCAGGTGTCCGGTTCCCGGATCCTCCCGGATCGGGCCAATCAGGCCCCATAAACTCCGATGTTAGGGAGCGCCGAATTGACCCGGATCCGGGAGAATCCAGGAAGATCCGATTTGGGGAGATTTTTCTCCCCAGACACAAAAATGCTGCAAGCAGGGAGAGAAGAGAAAGCCATTAGAACTGAACAAGAGCTTTAAGAGTGGAAACACACTATGCAAGATGCATGCATGTATCTTGCATGCATCTCACATGACTCAGCCAGAAGGCTCCTGCCTTTCTGAATGGGAGCACGTCAGCTGCTTATGTTTCTATGCAGCTCCACGCTTTCATCCAGAGAGGGGTAGGCCGTTCTGGGTGAGTCATGCGAGATGCATGCAAGATACTCGCATGCACCTTGCAATATGTGTTTCCACCCTAATTTGTAACATTTTTGCAGATCACTCAGCTAAAGAACATAGGTAACAAAATCTGTTCGAATTTGCACATTGCATTCAAAGAGATACTCAATTATAAGCAAATAACTGTTTTTTGTTTTTTTTTATAGAAAAAAAGTTTTGGAATTTTGGAAGTTTATTTCCTAGATCATTTTCTTAGGATTGAAAATTGCTTGTTGCAGAAACTTGTTTATTTTGGATTAATGTAAATCTTTTCGTGGTCATGTGACACACAGATGGGTGCATGGCTCGTTAGACGTGGCAGCCTTGATATCAATGATCATCAGCGGAGATGTAGATGATCCAAGTTTTGGGACGGTTTAGTCATAGCCTACGGATATATTGTGTAATATATGTTTTTCATGTTGTTGGCCATGTCGTTATACACTTTGCTGGACACCTTCTTTAGGCTATGTTCACACTGGTGGTTTTGAATTCTATTTGTCTGCTATGTTCTAGGAAGAGGAGAGATCTGCTGTATATAAGATACAGAGGACCGCAATGACTATGATAGTCTGTCTGGTTTCTAGAAATGTAAATTTAGACTATGGCCAGTTTCACATCACGGCATGATCAGATTCGGGGCTGCCTGGTGTGAACCAGACAGCCCCGGACCCGATTTTGAAACAGATATGCCCTCCGGTCCGGTTTGCAGCCGGATTTGACAGATCGCTGGAGCAGGAGCTGAAATTTCAAGATCTCAGCTAGCGGGAAGCTAACCGCGGTCCTGAAATCTCTGCAGGGACAGCTCCAGGTGCTGAAGTTAAGTGCTCGCTGCTAAACTCCAGCACCCGGCTTCCGGATCCGTTTTTTTTGTCGATCCGGCACCGTAGAGTCCCATGTTAGGGGCACCGGATCGCGCCGGATCCGGAAGCAACCAGGAGGATCCAATTTTGTCCGATTTTCGCTGCAAGCAATGTTTTTGTGTCCTGGAGAAAAATCTGAATTCTCCCGGATGCTCCCGGACAGATGCCATCCAGCTCCATTTGGCCCCATAGGGCTGCATTAGCACAAAATCGGTCCAGGGCTGTCTGGTTCACACCGGACAGCCCCGGACCTGGTCTTGCCGTGATGTGAAACCACAATATATAAGTGTAAACATTCTGCCTGATAAATCTCATTACCCTGTGCCACATTGGAACAGAGAAATTCATTTTGAAACACATGCGTGAATAGAGCCTCATTGATAATGGACAGCTGGAAACTAAAATTTACTGTTTCAGAACAGGAAAAAAGACTTTGCACATTTTGTATTATTTTATTTTAAGGGATATCTACATGAAAGCAAGTGATGGAAGGTCACTAAGATATATTACAACGAAAAGGCCAATGCTCTTCATCCGCACTGTGTCTCCTTACCGTTTTTCTCTATACAGGGATATTCCCAGCTACCTGCAGCTCAAATCAACTGAACGGGGTCAGCTGTATTTCTCTGCCAGGAGCGCCACTGTGCAGGAAAAAACTATAAAGGGACTGAAGCACTGTTACATTGTCAGGATGAGTAGGGTCTTAGAGGTCGGTCCCTGGTAATCAGTTTTCTTTTTAAAAAATATATTTCAACACTAAATGCATGAGAACCGAAAGATTTTAATAGCAAATTGAATAACAGACTACATCAGTTCATTTATGACAAAAGTGCATTTACTATGTACAAACTGGTAGCTTTCAAGATTAACAACTGGACAAGAGAGAAAATAAAAATTCTCAAAAATGCACCTTGAGTTTGCTTCTCCCCGCTTTCATACCAATGGTTTACAATCAACTTGAAGTAAGCAGCGGCTGCAGCGCTCACTTCCTTTTCATTAAAGAAGTTGGCAATGATTTGATGCGGGGCTCATGTGACGTCACAATGTCACGTGAGCCCTGGTAACACGATTACTAACACCAGTGGAACAGCGCCAGCACAGGAGGAGAGTACAGGCTTTTTTAATTTTACCTAGGGGAGACATTTGGAATCAGAAGGGAGTTGCCATGGTAGTGGGTAGTGGACCACCCCTTTAAAGGGGTTGTCCAGTCTACAATGATAATTCTGCAGTCACTCAATCCTCCCCTGTGCCCAATCTGGACGCTGCGAGGATTTGTTGTTTCTACACTGGGAACAGACCGTAAATACGCAGTATGCATGTTCCTGGTCAGAGCCCCCATCTAGTGGGCACAGCCTCACTCAATACAATTGTATGGACAAGGCTCCACACACTTGTATTCAGTGAGGCCATGCCCACTAGTTTTGTTTCATCAGGAACATGCATACCGCATAATTGCGGTCCGTTCCCGGCTTACAAACCTCGCAGCGCCCAGGATTGAAAATTCTGTAATCACACAAAGTGACTGCAGAATTATTATTTTAGATAGAGAACCCCTTTAATTCTAGTGTTACCTCATATAGTTGGTCTTCTGTTCCTGAAAATTCATGGTATTAGTTAGGTGATGTGAGTCCCTGAGAATTACATAACTTTATTTTCTCTTCAGTAATCATCACATCGCTTACCAGAACCATTGGAATGATGAAAGTGTATGTATTACACACTTTCTTCACTGGGATGGGAACAAATATCACAATTGGTGATAAAGACTACAAAGCTGTAATTTAGAAGATCACACTACAAACCCCCAGACTACAGACTGATAATTGAGCTATAGCTCAATTAGCTATAAATATAGAAGAGAATAACACTGTTACCACAGAAGGTAGAGATGTCAATGAACCTAGTTGATCTTGTGATGATGTGCTAATGCATTATGGGATAGCAGAGAATAGATGAGAAAGAAGTGGAGTGATAACTGAAAGTCAAGACGGAGTCTGAAGATAAGAAAACCAAGCTTTGTTTTGCATGGAATGTAAAGTTTTGAGCTCAGTTGCGTGTTTGAGGCAAACACAGGAACGGTTTTCATTTAAGTTCAGCAGGTTTATTCCATCTTCATAAACCACTCCACTAAAATATAAACAAAAACAGCCTTTTTCGGCACAAAGTAATAAAAAGTAAAAACTCCATATATATATATATATATATATATATATATTATATATATATTTTATATAATATGCAGGGTTTCCTCACACAGGATTTCACACTGAGATGTCCCACAGGAGATGTTTGAACCTCTGCACACAGATACTTCTTAGACTATTAGGCTCCATTTTATAATGCACCATTCCCAAGGGTGGGGGTATGTCAGTAGTCAGACCCACCCATCTCTATAGCTGCTTGTAAAACCCGGCCCTAACGTGTCCTAATACCTGTCTTGGCACTAGGTATACTAGAGCATGTGGGCTTACATCACAGAGGATACCTCCCATCGACTACATGTCCAGCAGCCATCTTACATACCTCCCCATCCTGCCTAAAGCCACGGGGCTTGGCACCTTCTACTAACATACAATAGAGTCTCGATAGAGCATCCGTATCACCGTGCAGTTTTCTGGATCTACACGGAAACTAAAATCTTAAAGGGCTAACAACGAGGGGGCTCACACATGAATTCTTCCCATTCTTTTCCCACATACATCTGAGCAGGGCATAGTCCAAAACTAAGCTAAACTTTTGGCCTACAAGGTAGTACGGTAGTATGTCAATTGTCAATAGCTCGTTTTATAGGCCCACAGCTTCCTACTTAGGTAGAGTATTGGGTGTTTTTCTCCATTGATGGGCTGATGTACATAACCTTACCTCTAAGGTGTCTAAGTGGAACACAAATTCCTTCTTGAAGTCAGGTACCACCAAGACCGGCTGTTTACATAGAGCTATATTCAACTCTCAAAAAGCCGTGATTGCCTCTGAAGTCCATTTAGCCATAACTGACTCATAAGAAGGTCTTTCACGGATGTTCAAATCATGGCAAAAAGGGCCCTAAGCTGATTCCTCAAGACTGGTCTGGCAAATTCTGGACTGCTTCCCATTATTGATTTGTGGCTAGATTTTTCCTTTACCTACTACATTTTCCAGGTACTTGGCCTCTTCTTTCTCCGATAGTCCTTAGTCGGTTGACAGGATAGAGGGTACTCGGATACTGGGGCAGGTTGCTACTTCAGTGGGGATCACGGCTGATCGGGTCCCGGTCCCGTGCCCTGGACACTCAATGGTGGGGGAAAACTATTTGGGATGGGGGATTATTATATGTGACGCCACCGTGGTACCTGGTAATGTAGTTACCAGCGCTGCAGCTGGCCGCTGAGGTGATGGTGATGCAGCTTTGGGTAGTACAGCTCCTAAACGCAGAGCTTTACCTCAGGGCAATGGGGTGGATGAGGGGAGTAGTAGTCCTTGGCTCTGTGGTGCTGTAGGAGCCTCCCAGATGACAAATAATTGTGCAGAGACACCAAGTTAGCCAAAGTTCTTTATTGGTACCAGATGGATCAATAGGTACATGGTACAGTCTAGTTTGTCAGGGAATTTGTTTCCACATGCTTTGGGCTTCGTCACAGAGTCTGTCAGAGGTGCCTTTCCAACACTTAGCCCTGTTCCTTTATAAGCTCTTTTGACTCCTTACACTCCCACTCTTGAGTCTGGTTTCTGGTCCCCGGGTCTGTTGCTTATAGTCTCTCTTACTTGTCAGCATCTTGTACCCAGCTATGTGACAGAGGTTGGACTACTTTGATGTATGCTGTGGCGCCTTCTTGATAAGGCCCACAGCCTGCCGGTCAGCAGTTTGGGATAAACCATAACAAACTGTCTAGGTTCCGGTTTACCGGTATTGACCTGGACTCTCCAGCCGTCTCCGACCAATGCTGGAGTGTCTCCTTCGTTGTCTGGGTCACCGCTCAGTTTAGAGGTGCCCTCCTGTCACACCCGCAGGGTCCCCTGCGTCTGTCTCTGCTGCTCTCCTCACACCGTCTGACTGATTTGAGTCAAACTGTCACTGTCCCTTACGTCACATCTCCCGCTCTGCTAAGCTCCACCCCCCTGGGACCTACTGAATATACAGTCCCTGGTGCTAGGGTGGCTGTGATTGGGATCTTGTGGCTTTGTATAGAGATTCTGTAGCTCCCCCCTCTACCTGCGATTATGGAGCCACTACTCCTTCTGTTTGGGATGCAGTAACTCCCTGTGGCGTCCGTCAGAGTGGCGCACAGTACACTTCTTTGAGTTTAGAAAACCCCATCTTCCTTAAGCATCGGACATTGCGTGTACCTTTCTCAGATGACTTCCCCAATGCAGGATAAAGATCAAGATATCATCCAAGTAGGCCACTACATAACTGTTATGTGAAGCCAGGATCCAGTCATTGACCCTCTAAAAGTTGGCTGGAGCTCTTGGCAACCAAACGGCATATTGGAAAAATCTGTCAGCTGTAAAGAAGGCTGTCTTCTCCTTGGTGTTTTGTCACATGGGGACATGACAATATCCTTTTGTTAGGTCCAACGTGGTAAATACTGCGCGGCCTAAGCCTCTCAGCTCATCAACACGAGGCATCAGATATGCATTAAACTTGGAAACCTAATTCAGCTTCTGATAGTTGTTGCAGAATCTCCATTCCAATCAAATTTTGTCAGTAGGACAATCGAGCTAGACCAACCGCACTTACACTCCTCAATGATTCAGAGACTCAGAATCTGCTTCACCTCCTTTGAGATCAATTCTCAGCGGGTTTCAGTAATCTGATACAGCTTCAAGTTCACCCACACATGGGGTTCCTACGATCTGCATGCAACCAGGCAATTTAGAGAACAGGTCCCTGTTTTGTTGGAGCAATTCCTGGCACTGCTATTTTTGGGCCTGTGAGATCATCTCTGCCACTGTGAAATCTTCAACGTCAGCTTCAGACTTGGCCACCAAGTACAGAGTTTCAGTAGCTTCCCAGTCTTGTCACAGCTTGATAAGATTGATGGGTATGGTTTTCTTCTTCCAGGTTGATGCACTTATTATTTCACCTCTCCCAGTTTCAATTTCTCTACAGCCTCATAGGGGCCTTGCCACTTGGCCAGAAACTTATTCTCTACCATGGGAACCAGCACACACACAGTCTCAAGGGCTGAATGGTCTCACCCTCCCTGACCGTTGTAGACCCTTGCTTGGGCTTCTTATGTTTGGAGGAGATGTGCCATAACAATAGGCATTACTTTCACAATTCTCTCCTACATCTGGGCATTGTTTATCTGTGGGGTCAGGAAGGATTTACTGTGTGGATGTAGCAGAGCCGAGTGTGCACGAGGTGTACGAAGCGGAGCCGTGTGTGTATGAGGTGTACAAAGCGGAGCCGCATGTGTACGAGGTATACGGAGCGGAACCACATGTGTACGAGGTGTACGGAGCGGAGCCGCGTGTGTATGAGGAGTACAGAGCAGAGCCGTGTGTGTACGAGGAGTATGGGGTGGAGCCAGGTGTGTACGACATGTACAGAGCAGAGTCAATTGTGTACAATATTACGGAGTAGAGCCGAGTGTGTACAATGTGTACGCAGCGCAGCTGCATGCGTACAAGGTGTGTACAAGTGGTAGCCCCCCGCGGATGCTTTTCCCACAGGGGGCTACCACTTCTCCAGAGACTCTTCTCCAGAGTCCCGGCAGCCACTGTCTGCCATCTGCAGTTCAGCACAGCAGGGCATGATGATGTCATCACTCAGCGCCGCTGTACTGAGACGTGCAGAGTGGCAGAGCAGATGCTGAGGAGACTGGAGCAGAAGAGATGTGAGTATTTACCGTATATACTCGAGTATAAGCCGACTGAGTATAAGCCGAGGCCCCTAATTTTGCCCAAAAAAACTGGGAAAACTTATTGACTCGAGTATAAGCCTAGGGTGGGAAATGCAGCTGCGGCGATACCTCCAGCGTCGCACCTGCGATCTTACAGGTGCCATCTCCTACGGCTCCCATTGCCTGTAAGATCGCCGTCCCCCAGTTACATGGGGCATGTGTACACATCGCCCCAGAGTGCTCGCCTGGTTTCAGAGCACTGCTGAGAAACCAGGCGAGCACTCAAAGGTGTCGCCATCGCCTATTTACATTAGTCGACGCACAGGCCATATCGGCGGCAATAGGCCCCTGCATCGCCTATAAAATCACCACCGATATGGCCTCGTGTGACGGTACCCTTACTGTATTTTCCCTCAGAATCCATCTATCCCCTGCTTTATTGATCTTTCCCTAAGCACCCAGCTAATTCTATACCCTGCACTGCTTCTCCTTTCCCTCACTAGTCTTCTTTCCCCTGTTCTATTACTACTGTACTTATCCTAAGAACACATCTTTCCCTGCTCTACTCATCTTTTCCTCACTAGTCTTCTTTCCCCTGCTCTATTACTACTGTACTTTCCCTGAGAATCCATCTTTCCCCTGCTATACTCATCTTTCCCTCACTAGTCTTCTTTCCCCTGCTCTACTGCTGTACTTATCCTAAGAACACATCTTTCCCCTGCTCTGCTCATCTTTCCCTCACTATTCTTTTCCCTGCTACACTTCCAATCCTATACTGTAATGGCGCCTCACCATTAGACTGGGTCACTGTACCGTAATTAAAGTCCCCTGCGGCCACACTGTGCATTAGGTCAATGTCTGGCCGCAGGGGACTTCTTTGTGTGTGCACTGTGCAGGGAGCGATGCAGCGGAGGGATCCGGCTGCCACATCGCTACAGAAGGACGGAGCGATGCGGCGGAGGGATCCAAGCCGCACATCGCCTGAGCAGGCGGAGGGATGCGGGCACCACATCCCAGCCCCAGGCAGCGGCGGAGGGATCCTTCAGCACATCCCGGCCCCAGCCAGCCTCAGCCAGCGGAGTGCGGGCACCTGGTAATGCAGCGGGGGCGAGGGGGTTGTGGAGGTTGTGGGGGGTTGTGGGGATTGTGGGGGACGACGGGGAGTGTGGGGACGGCCAGGATAAGGAGAGAACCTAAGGGCAGAAGTTAGTGACTCGAGTATAAGCCGAGGGGGACTTTTTCAGCCCAAAAAAAGGGCTGAAAAAGTCGGCTTATACTCGAGTATATATGGTACTTTTTTTTTAATCGGTGAGTACACTATTGGGAAACTATGTAATGGGCACTATAATATAGGAAGACTATGGGGGTGCAATATACTATATGGAGGACTATGGGTGTATTATACTACAAGGAAGGCTATGGGGGACGAATTATACTATATGGAGTACTATGGGAATACACTATATAATAATAATAATAATAATAAATAATAATAAATCATTATATAGCGCCAACATATTCCGCAGCACTTTACAATACAGTGGTTCGTATACAAACGGTCATAGGTAACAATAAAAAATATACAATACAATAAGTAAAGTAGAGAGTCAATGTAAAAAATCCAATACACTAAGCAGAGAATCAATGTAAAAAGTACAATAAGTAAAGCAGAGAAACAATGTAAAAAATACAGTACAGTAATTAGATACAATCCAATAAGCATAGAATCAATGTAAAAAGTACATTACAATAATTAAAGCAGTAGGTGGAGGACTATGCGGGTGCATTATAATATATGAAGAACTATGGACGATGAATTATAATATATGAAGGACTATATGGAGCCTATTATACTATATGGAAACCATTATAATATATGGAGGGCTCTGTGGAGGGCTATGAGGGAGCCTCCATACTTTATGCAGGGCTATTTGAGGGCTGGGTTGGGGCAATTCTACAGTGTGAAGAGGTTTAGGGGCCATTATACTGTATGTTTGTCCATTATATTGTATGGAGGGCTATGTGGGGGTCACAGTTGGAGATCATAGTGTGTCAAGGTAGTTGAGGGGCTTACAGTAGTGTCATCATACTGTGCGTGTGGAGGAATGCACTGTGGGGGATCATACAGTGTTTGTGGGGAACTTCTGTTGGCATAATACTTTATGGGGGCAATGAAAGAGGAATCTAGGGGCTTCAATAGGAGAAGAATTACTTTGTAAGGGCAGCAAAGTTGTGAGATATGTACAGTACGTATTTATGTGATCTAGACAAATATTTTTAAGAGGGGTGAGCCCAAATAGAACTTCTGCTATGGGGAGCCATGACTTCTATGTGCGCCCCTGTGCAGGATACATTTTCCCTCTGCTGCAGGACTGATTTGCCATAACTTACACAACACATCGAATGCCGCCCCTTGGTACATACAGGTATCCAGCTATGTTTCTCCCGAGTGGCGGTTGGTCAGTGGCGCTCGTCCCCCTTCCTGCTCCCATATCCTTTGCTCAACTGAATTGGAAGGCCCCTGATATTAGCTGCAGACAACCCTTTGTGTGGTGCTTGTGATTGGCTAAGTGTTTCAGGAGGAGGCGTTGTCTGTTGGGGAAGACAGGCCATTTTACCAATTTAGTGTAGTGGCGGCTTGGACTGCAGGTCGTTGTACGTGATGTGTGGACGGTGCGGCATGGTGGACAAATCTGAATACTTAGTGCCAGGCAACCCCCAAATTTGGAGCTGCCCAGAGTTTTGTAGGTGTGTGCCAGAGATAATAGGTTGGCAATCAGTGCTGCCTCCTGTGCTATAAGGATGCAGGACTGTGTCTACCTAAGGACCACCACTCTGCCACTATCATTGTATGTCTGTAGCTTGTGCGAATCCGCTATTGCCATTAATGATCCTTGTTCTGGATTCTTCTGTGTGGTTCTTGTATGTGCTTATGATGGCGCTGACATCCTTGTGTTTGGACAACTTTTTTCTCTTTCTTTAAATTAAAATGTCCATCATTGTCCTCATTTTTCATATTAGATCGACCCGATTTATTTCTACAGATTTAAAAAACTTACTAGGGGGAGCTCCGTTTTGCAGCCTCAGGCAACATAGAGGTTAGGTTTTCCAGGTTTACCAGGGTTCCAATATCTCTTCGATTTTTAACAACTGTCCTATTGCACCCTTATTTGTATATGTTTGAGCAATGGGTTTGCTTAAAATGGGTGTGCGTTTTATATTTAAATGAGTGTGGCTTAAAAAAATGGGTGTGGTTTAAAATGGGTGTGGGTTTTATATTTAAATGAGTGTGCTTAAAAAAAATGGGTGTGGTTTAAAATGGGTGTGGTTTTAAAATGGTTGTAGCTTCCCTACACCCAAACACTGAACCTGTTGTTAAAAATTTGAATCTGACCCCTGCATACAGAAGTTCAAACGGAGAGAAACCGTAAGAGGCTTATGGAACATTCCTAATGGAAATCAGCAAATATGGGAGAAGACAGTCCCACCTGGTCAATCTATCTCTACGACCTTCTTCAGCATAGCCATTAAGATTTTTTATTAAATCTCTTCAGCAGGCCATGCGTCTGTGGATGGTACACCAATCAGTTGGATATTCTGGAGGACTGTACAAAATTCCCTCATCACTTTGCTCATAAAGGAGTAGAGATGAGCAAAGCTTTTGGCGATGCAGCCAAACTTTTTGGCGCACTGTTCAAGACCCTGCACTTCAGTGGAAGTCACTGATTTGCAGTTCAGCTCTAAGCCCACATACAACCAGATATACATAAAACGCTACCGGGGTTGAAAGGCAGGGTTTTTTTTTTCAAACCTAATTTTGGATACACACTACACCCAAAAACTGTGCATTAAAACCCAGTGCGAACTGATCAAACACTACACGCGGCTTGCACTGGGCTAAGCACCAACTGTACATGAACAAAGCGATGCTAGCTCCAGTGGTTTGAAAACATAAAGCACCAGAACTCCGAACCCAAACAGGTTGCTGAACACTAGAAAGATTGGAGACCCAACCCGAACCTTGAAAGGTTCACTCATCTGTAAAAGGGTTCCATCAGAATTTCCTTCTGAATTCCTATCCGGACAAGATATGGACCAAATGTCAGGCTATGCTTCTTGCGGAGGAGATTTTTAGGGGGACTATCTCTGAGTACTGTGTCCTCGTCCAGACTTGACCAGTGGTCCCACTAGATCCATGTCTGCTCATTCAAATGGCACCTTTATTAAGGGCAACAGCACCAGAACACTATAAAAGTGGGAGGTTGGAGAGGTTAGTTGGCAGGTGGGAAAGGACCTAAAATAGTTTAAAATCTCTTGGTGACATCTGGGCCAACAGAACCTCCAAAGGATCCATTCTTGGATTTTGCCTATGCCCGGATGTCTACCCAAGACATGCAAGTTTGCCCTGTCCTATGTTCTTTCTATTGTCCCTGTTGAGTGCTGATGTAGATATATGAGCAGATATATTTTCAGAATATGTAACATCTAAGGTGTTACAACTTTCCTGTCGGTAAATGGAAAAATGACAGAAGTATTTTTGTTAAGTCCTTGGCAAAAACAAGGGACAGCTGGGCATAAAAATAAGCAACATTTTGTTTTCATTCTATTCTGATGATGAGCGGTGTCATGATGTGTAGGCGCTAACTGGATGGGAAGATCTTTTCATAGCTATGGTTTTCAGAGCTCCATGTCATATTAGAGTCTACTCAGATTTCTCCTAATTTCTTTGTATTTATTTGAGATTCACTATGTTTCCCTAGGAATGTGTAGATGTTTATGTCGGTGGGTTGTGTGGTACCATTCCATTGTACTAAAAGCATGTGTTGGTTGTTGTTGTAGAGGATAAATCAACGTGTGTGGTGTGGGGGGGTGGAAAAAGCATTCTGACAACAGCGTATCACCATAACAGCAAGACAGTATGAAAATCCAACACAAAACTCTGACAAGCAGTAAACGATTCACTATGAATTGACGCAATTTTGAAATAAGGTTATTGAATATGTATTTTTTAGTTTAAACAGGCATATATTAAGTCTGTTACCCCCAAAAAATCAAATTTAAACTAACGCATGTAGTCATGTAGGAACCTAGCCCCTATACAAATCATACCTTACTATATAAAGTTGTCCCTTAGTTGTACAAAATACACTTTTTTTCCAATATGAAAATCAGAGTGCTGGGTGTTCTCATGGAATAGCTGAGCAGTTTCAATATCAACCCTAATTTTGGATATCCCCGTCTCCGGCTTTAGTAGTTAACTGATTCCTTTCAACAATTACCGTATGTGTATATGTAACAGCCGTGTGTTTTTATCCTTTGAATATATAGTCAGTTTGTTTTGAATGTAACTATGCTAACGTACTAAGAGGCACAACCTCGAAACGCGTCTAGTGTTACCCCTTAGGGGACATGTCTGTGATGATTTTATGATGGTATAAATAAAGAAATTTGGATCCAAAAAGGTGGCTCTGAAGATTTCTTTAAATATCTCCTGCTCTGTGTAGAGTAAGGCCGAAACCAAGAGGAGAAAGCTGTCTGTGCACGCAGTGATCTACCGTAGAAACTCCCAACAGTGCGTGAACACAGGCACCCGTTTTCTGTAAAGCATCACTGGCTCTGGGTACACCAGCACCGTCAATCACCACAGCAGCAAACTCAAGCTTTCACATTAGACAGTGCTGTTTTGGACAAGCCTGCAGTGCACATCATCAGAGAATGATGTGGTGGAATCCATATTCAGGAAGTGGAACATTGCACTGTAGCTGCCTCAACAAGGGTGCACCGAGCACCCTAATTACAATTGTTTTTTGCATAATGTAGGGATAGATTTTTGTTAAGCTAGCGGGTGTGGACCCACTGCACCACAAACCGGGCTTATCTTGAAAGAGCATTAATAGGTGTCTACTGTTTCTCACCAGAGCCTCTGTTTGTGAGGATGGACTGGGCTGCGAATAGACATCAGATAGCCACTCCAGGGTAATCCCTGGTACAGCAGCAGCTGACCAAAGGGCCAGAGATTCAGGTAAGGAGGGCAGGCAGGAAAGAGTAGGCACTGGAGACAGGCAGAACAGGATCAGATATCCTATCTGGGGAAGTTGCCTTATATGCATAGAGACTCCCTGCCATATCTGAGGACACTTTAGGGTGCATGTGCTATCCCATTTAAGAGGTGAGAAGTGCATGTGTGCATTCCCTTGAGCGCAGGCCTTGTGATTGAGAATACTTAATGGCGAGCGATAAAAGGAGCAAGAGGACACTGGTTGACTGCGGTGGTGAGCATGTTGGCATTCCTGCGGGTGGCAGCAGTGGGGTTTCCTGGGATTTTGGCATTACCAATTTATACGGTAAAGATATGAATTTTACAGTAGGTACCCTCCACATGGGTATGTGGTCATTTATATTTTAGTTTTCGGGGCGAAATTTCTTAAATTCAAAAATTTTGTGCTCAGATAACAGATTGCAAAATAGCAGTGATCAAACATATGATACTTTGACAAACTAGTATAATTTGTTACACGGCTGTCTATGGTACATGTAAATCCAGATTTAAACCATAAAAATGTCACAGGTCCTGAAGGGTTCTGTCCTTTTCACATAGCTCTAGTTTCTCCTTTAACTATGGACATAGGATGAGACCATAACGACCCTACCAGGGTTTCATTAAAAAGAGGAGAGGACTAGAGCTTCATAAAGTCCAAGTTTGATGCAAACGGAACAAAGCGTTCTCTGGGTGCAGAATGTCGAAATGAATGATGAATGTAAAAAAGAGGCATGACTTTCACATTGATATGTTTTCATAGCTGAGGTTTTTATGATTTATATTTAGATTCTACACATTTTTCTCCTCACTGTCATTGAGTTGCATGCGTTTCTCGACGTTCAGCTGCTTTTGTCCACTAACCGTGGAGACCATTCAGCAGGGTCCTCTGTTCACCGAACAAGCACTTGATTGCCACATACCACTGCCACTGGCTACTCCATATATGAAAGGAAATATATCCTTTGGGGAAATATATAATCAAATGTATTAATACATCACGTTTCATCTCTCTGTATTTAAGCCATCATAATTATAAAACCGAATTTCTTGCCTTTTGAGTCCTTACGCTCGATCAGCGTTCATGATAGGATAATTGCCGTCACCCAATTGAGAGTCCAGGGATTGTCTGTGGCTATTGCGAGTGTTCCCACATCTGAACGTCATTTCAGAGTGGATTCCTGGTTGATGCATTTGAATTGGACCCAGTGTTCTATAATTTGTTAAAACCGAACTTTCTGTACTAATTCCTTCGATCATACGATGTCCACATGCCATTATTTCTTTCCATTTGTACCTATTGTCTGTTTGGTAAAGGAGTTTCCCACGATATCTGTAACAAATTGGAGATCACTGGTTGAGAAGTGATAATGGCAATGCTTCTTTTACTTTTTCTTTTGACAAGGAAGCAATCTGTACCTATTTCCTCTTGCAAACTGACTGTGCATACTGCCAGATATCTGTCTGTTACTGTTTGTAAAGGCCACTTACACACACACAGATATCTGAGACCAACATTTTGAAAGATCTCTGGTTGCAGTGAAATCATGGATACATTGTCCATTTTGTAGCCGGACAAATGAACAATGTTCCATGATTTCACTGCAACCAGTGATCTGTTCAGAAGTTGGTCACAGATATCTGTGTGTGTAACGTGGCCTTTAGCTGTGGTGGTACAAGATGGCCCTCTGCCACGAAGAAGACACCACACGATTGGTGGAGGTCCTGTTGGACCTAAGAACCCTTTTACACCTGTGAACAGTAGTCGTCTGACTACTATAGATACATACCCAACAGGCACTATTTTTAATGCAGTTATTGGGAATTAAACCACAGATTGCTGTATATAAGACTAGAGCTCCAGGTAGAGAAGGGACAAAGACTTCACAATAAACAATCTCAGTGTCCAAGCTCCTAATATATTCACTCCTGTATATTGTGCTCGGTAGACCGTGCATGCGTTTGTATATTTACTATGTACAATGACTGGATTGTCGCTAAAAAAACCAACTCATTATTTCTATCTCCCAATTCTCTTTCACTGATTGCTTTTATTGCCTCATACATTATAAAATGTGTTTAGCTCCCTTGATAAGTACCTTGTACAATTACTTGATGCCTCATCTGCAGTCAGCCAGTGTTGCTCCATGCCATAGTGTGTACGTGCGGAGAGTAGGGAAGGTTGAGTAGGCAGTTGGCAGTCATTCTTTCTCATTGATTGCTAGTCATTCATAAAAAAAGCGCAGAGTCGGGAGAGGAGGAGTCTGACGTAATCCAACAGGATCATTCAGGCTGCTACAGTGTAATGAAGAGATGTATTATTATAAGCTTATGATTCAAAGAATTCTTTATCATTGGACATTTACTAGTTTTCGGACTGGCTTTTTCTCACATATGATATACTGACAATGTACTCACAATATTGGGTTTAAAGCTTGAATCAAAAAGGGTTAAATTGAACTGAACAGAATGAATTAGTCACATGGACATATTTTCTATGAATGGCTGGCAGATGTACTTCCATTTTCTGCTGGATTGATTCTCACACTTGCCAGCTCTCAATTATACATGACTAATAAACTGAACATAGCTTTGAAGAATATTACGATATTATCTGTAATCGGAGGGAACAGGGAGCCGGACAAGATCAATGTTCAGCTTCCTGTCAAGGGCAATGCTGAAACCTATAGTGGTAAGTAAACCACCCAGTAATAAATCAGAAATATTAACCCTCTCTCTCATATACAACCATATATCCTGATTTTCTGCGCCAGATAGAGGGTTAACCTTTATTTTTCTGCCCTAAATTCCCAGAAATCCTAATATTAACTATTTCACTGCCACAGTCAACTAGGGATGCAGACATTATCTCCTTCCCTGCCTTAGACTACCAGTATGTTACCATTGCTCCATCTACATGAATTAAGATTTTATATTACCAGATAACATCCAGGTTGCTTTAATTTATTTAGACATGAAATGCATTTTTATTATCTAGTTGGCGTCTAAACGCTATTAATCCGTATAGGTCACCAGATTTACCATTGCAAACTGCCTAAATTGTTAGACTGGAGTCACACTACCGAATGACTCTCATGAGGATCGTATCACACTGCCCTCAGTGTGCCCGGCTCTCCTGACCAGAGAGTGACAGCTTCATGTATTTCTTTACAGCTGACATGCTCAGGTCAGGAGAGACGACGGCCAGTCCGGGCAGTGCGATGCATTCCTTGCAAACCTCAGATGCTAGTATGACTCCAGCCTTAAAAATATCTCTTAGACCTGATGAAGCTGGTGTACTTAATTTGAAAATCTGTGAAATGTTTTATAACCCTGTAATTGGGATGAGTGATTAATGAATCCAGTTAAATAGTGAAAAACTCATGTCCAAGTGTATTCATTCTCTGCCTAGCCAGCCAACCTGACAGCTTCAAATAGTACAACACTGTGAAATTTCAGCAGCAGGAACGAGGGACACTGACAACCAGTGTCATAACTAGAGCCTGATTGACCCTGATACAAAATATGGTCCTGGCCACCTCTTCCCACATATGTTGGTTAGATGTATGTGCCCTTATAGCATTCTAAATCCTATAAGGACATATGAGTTGCGCTCCATCCCCTATGATGAAGTAAAGTCCCTCATTCTGGTCTATACGTTCCCCCATCCTGGTATGTATGTTCTTCAACCCAAGCCGTATCTGGTACATATGTTCCTCATCCGGTTATGTATGTTCCCCATCCTGTATATTTGTTTCTCATCCTGGGCTCACCTTGGTATATATGTTCACCATCCTGGTACGATATATATATAAATTCCTCATCCTGGGCCAATCCTGGTATATATGTTCCCCATCATGGTATATATGGCCGTGAACACGGTCTCATCCTGGTATATATGTACTACATCCCGGTATATATGTTACTCAACCTGGGCCCATCCTGTTGTAAATGTTCCCTATCCTGGTATATATGTTCCTCATCCCGGCTTTATCATGGTATATATGTCCCTCATCCTGTTATATATTCCCCTCATTTTGGGCTCATCCTGGTTTAAAAGTTTCCCATCCTGGGTTAATCCTGGCATATGTGTTCCTGATCCTGGTATATATGTTCCCCATTCGGTCATATATGTTCCCCATCCTGGTATTTATGTTCCCCATACTGGTATTGTTTCTCATCCTGGGACCAACTTGATATATATGTGACCCTTCCTGGTATATTCCTCATCCTGAGCCAATCCTGGTATATATGTTCCTAGTCTTGGTATATATGCGCCTCAACCCGGGTTTATTCTGGTATATGTGTTACGCGTCCTGGTATATATATGTTCCTCATCTTGGGCCTATCCTGGTATGTTTGTTATACATCCTGGTATATATGTTACTCAACCCAAGCCCATTCTGTTATATTTGTTCCGCATTCTGGTATATATGTGGCACCCCAGGGGTTAATGTGCCACAGTAACATCACAAGGGTTAACTCCCCACACAACACTGACACTGCCTAGCATTTCTAGGCCAGAAGGAGGAGCTCAAGCAGCTCTCTGATATATTCTGGTCTGAGGAGGAAGTAGTTATTGATAGTTGACAGTTGACAGTTCATTAGTGCAGGGAGCATTAGGAGGAGGACCTGTAAATGGGAGCAGTGCTGAGCTCGTGACAGGGACCACTGACTACTTTCAGGCCTGAAGCCAGGGTCTGAGGAGAGAAGTACAATAAACAGAGGAACATATCTGGGAGACTGAGTTACCTCATAACTCGCTCCAGAGGAGCGCAGAGACCGCATACCGGATCCTAATCTGTGACTGAAACACGCAGCACAGAAAACACAGGGATAGTGGAGGTTGTAGATCTACCTGTACGTCAGCGAAGCAACACGGCGGGGTCAGAAGCACACAGAAAGACTCAAGTTGCTAGCAAAAGGGGTACCTGTGAGAAGAATCAGGGCCCAGCAGCCCACTAAAGCGGCAGCAGGGCCACACACACAGTGCAGCAGTGGGAAGCTGAGGACCCGGACAGGGTGGGAGCAACCGGCCCCGGTACAGACTCCGTGGAGAGTGCTCACTGAATACCATCACCAGTAAAGCCTTGGAAAACTTCAAAATCGTGAGTGTGTGTGATCCTTGTGCTCAAACCCTACGTAGCCTCACAAACTACCATCATCTCTACTACTATCCCTATCCTGCAATATCCATAGCCACCATCTATAGATATTACTACCACTGTCCCGGGGAACCCAACTCTACCTGTGGAGAGCCATTACATACCCCAGCTGCCCAACATCATCACCGGAGGTTCTGCAGCAGCGGTGGTCACCCTGACCACAACCGTGGGTGGCATCACGACAAACAATATCCCCTGTAAATATCCCCCCAATTACTTGCGGAATCCGGGACATGGTCTAGACCAAGACTGCCGTGATATCCCCAGCAGTACCCCGGTCCGGTACCAAGTACCCCGTCCCAGTGGGCTCCACATATATGTTCCACATCCTGGAATATATGTCCCCTATCATGGTATATATGTCCCTCATCCTATAGCCCATCCTGTTATAAAAGTTACCCATTCTGAGCCAATCCTGGTATATATGTTCCATTTTCCTGTATATATATATATATGTTCCAAATCATGTATAAAGGTTCCCTATCCTGGTTATAGTTTTTCTCATCCTGGGTGCATCTTGTGTATCTGCTTCCTATCCTAGTAATATGTCTTCATCATGGTATATATGTCCCCCATTCTGGGCTTATTCTGGTATATATGTTCCTCATCCTGGGCCCCACCTGGTATATATGTTTTCCATCCTGGGCTCATCCTGGGCCCATCCTGATACAGTATATACTCTGTATACCCCCATCCTGGTGTATATGTCCCATTGTTATGCTGTGTTTAACGCGTAAAAAAAAAAGATTCTACTCACTTCCTCTCCACTCTCCCGGCATGATATGTACTCTTCTGAAGCAGGCATCAGATTCTGCTGCAAGCAATGGGCAGCACATGACGTAGCTGCCATTTCACCAGTCACAGGCACGCCAACGTCAGATGCTGGCCTTTATTTGGCCAGCAGCATCTATTGCTTTGCAGGGAACTGTCAAGTCTCTGTGCAGCTATATATTTCATCTGAATGTTCGTCCGAGAATGCACATCCAGCTAAAATATGCACTGGCGCCAGTGTGCCCGCTCCACCACAATAGCTATTTGCGGTTGTGACCTCTATGAACTGGAAATGTTACACCCCTGCTGAGAACTGTCAGTAAAGCCAGAGGGAGGTGATTGAATTGAATATTTAAAAATAGATTATATAGTAAAGCTAACATGAGCACAGTAAGTACACCAGCCTCATCTAAAAACCCAATTCAACAATGTAGTGCAGTGTGCATCCTCCCACACCAAACAGGCATTTATAGTCTGGTAATATGTCTCTATAGCATAAGCCATAAATGTCTGGGATTAATCCTTGATCTAGTTTATGAGAACCATGTAACTGATAATCTGAATATTATGGGGCACTGTGTATCAAGATGCTGAATGCAATACCGTAGTTATCTAGACTTTCTAAAGTTACTGTCAGAAGTGAGCAGAAAGGTTCCTGATGCTCTCTGGAAGGAACCAACCTTCTAGAAAAAGTTTTGCCCTATCTTCCAGGCATTCAGAGTGAGATGCCGTACATCCCACCATTCAGTAACTGCTCAGTAAAACATGCAGCAGCGCTGGGTTAGTGCTAAGAGCGCAATCTCGCGATAATATGAAATCTTGCGCTTTTAAGCTAAGTTCACTTATCAGCCGCCTTTCATTAAAAAAATTAATGATTTCTCATCTGTTTTGTCATCCTCTGCTATCCATTTGTCCATTTTAAAACATCCATACGTCCGTTTTTTATACATTAGCAGTTAATAAAGTGTACATTGCCAAATATAGTTTTACTATTTTAACAATTAAAAATTGATCTGTAAAAATTTGATGCAATACCGATAAGAATGGTATTACATATACGTAATGTTACCCAACTAGAATTGAATGGCAAGATTCCGCCAATGCAAGTGTATGGGTGCGATAAAAACATTGCACACCACATGCACAGCACTCTGACAAAATGTCCGAAAAAATAGACAATAGATAGATAGATAGAAGATGATAGATAGATAGATAGATAGATAGATAGATAGATAGATAGATAGATAAAAATGGAAAAAACAGGCAGCACTCCAGATTGATGTGCAAAGGTTTTACTTAGCCATCTTGATGCAACGTTTCAGTGCAACTGCACCTTTCTCAAGCATGATTTTTAGATAGATAGATAGATAGATAGATAGATAATAGCAACAGACAATCACAGATGCTCACTCTAAAAAAATAAGTGCTAATATGCCCTCTGGTCCAGTGTGCAGCCGGACGCAGCTACCGCCACTGATAATTCAGGACCGCGGGGAGCTAGCCGCGGTCCTGAAATTACATCAGCGTGCAGCCGCAGGTGTCCTCCCGGATCGGGCAATCCGGCCTCATAGGCTCCCACGTTAGGGTGCGCCGGATTGCCCCGGATCCGGGAGGATTCAATTTGGGGAGATTTTTCTCCCCGGACACAAAAATGGTGCATGCTCCGATTTTGTGTCCGGGAGAAAAATCTGATTCCTCCTGGATACTCCCGGACACATGGAAACTGGATGGCAGAGAGCTGCCATCCAGCTCCATCCGGCCCTATAGAATACTATGGGACCAAAATCCGGTTTTGGGCTGTCCGGTTTACACCGGACGGCTCCAGATCGGATTGTGCCGTGGTGTGAAGCCAGCCTTACAAGCACATCTACTGTTGTAGCTCTCCTCTAACAGTGATGTCAGATCTGCTGTACTGCACCCAGTGAGATCAAGAGAGACGTCTTTCAGCCATTACATGTCTCACTCTGGCAATGTCCCCTTTCATTTATAATAAACTCTGGAGGCAGATACTTAGGGAGCTCTAGCTAGCCCCTACATTTTAACAGCTCATTTACATATTAAGAAAAACATAAGATTTCTTTGAAATACGACTTTGGATCACAGATATCAAGCTATCATTTCAATCCACTTTCTATGACCGACATGCTAATATAGACAGTTTAGGAGGAGTGAACCTACTGACAGATACCCTTTAAAAGTAGCTAAAAAAGTAGAGATACAAAAGGGCAATAGAGTCTTATCCTTTAAAGCATATACCCAAAGTGTCAAATGTCACTGCTCACCTGTGCTGGTTTTGACACCCACAACCAATATATACATACGTATAGTCAGTTGCTGCAGGATCCACACCCTACAAAATCCGCAGTATTGATAATCAATATACCCAAATGGACAGTGATTTTTCATTTCCGCGCAAACTGTACGATGAAGTGGACCACAATGGATCAGATGAAAATGGCGCTTTATTATACGTGTTTCAGAGTGTATCTTTGCTCCTTTCTCAGGAATAAATGTGATGGTTGTAATCCTGAGGAAGGAGCGAAGATATGCTCTGAAACACGTATAATAATGCGCCATTTTCATCTGATCCATTGTGGTCCACTTCATCATGCCGTTTGCGTGAATGAAAAAACACTGTCCATTTGGATATATTCCTTTAAAAGTAGACACTTTTGAACCAGGCTTGGTCCCCCTAAATCAATGATATGCTTGAGTATATGTCAGTTTTCTTTTTGTCTATATCCAAATGTAAACCTTCGGCAGAACACATAACCATGTGAACAGCGCCTAACTTTACGTGTACAAAAACATCTGTTTGTAACGACAGCCTGACTGGTCCATAATCATTTGTGCACATTTGTTAGAGAAAACATGTGAAACATTCATCTCAGATTCTATAAAAAATGTCAGACAAAATGCAGACATGATGATGGAAACCTGACTGACCCCATCATAGTCATCAGGGTCATCATCAGGTGCTGCTGGTTACAATCGTGTTTGGGTGTCGGATGCACTGCTGTTATTTTAGTTTTTCTGTACTAATAACGTAATAAAAGAATTGTAAAAGTTCAGCTGTGAACAAAGCTTAAGTCAATGGAGGAAAAATGGATACGACAAATGGAAAACTAATTATAATGGAGCTTAGAAGAGTATCCAAGATCATTTCTCAAGGTCAGAAGCTGCCTATTTTCCAAGTGATACTTTTGTCACTTTATGCTTATCAAATTTAGCATGTTGATATCACAAGCATTAGCACTTCAGAAACCTTACTAAATCCCCAGGTAGAAGTCTGTATTTTTTTCTGTAAATGCTGGTTAAGAACACAGATAAAGAGAGTTAGCCCTATTGTGCTGTTTTGCTAACGTTTTTAAGATCTAGTATCATTGTTTTATTATACTTGAATTAATATTGAGAAAAATATGAAATCAAATTGTATTAATTAATTTCTTAATCTAATCCCAAATGTATTCCCAATTCACCGTTATCGTTGTTGCTGTAATCTGATTTTTTTTTACCCCTTGTTGTTTAGAAATTAAAGAGCAAAACAAGACCTGAAAAAAAATCTGATTGGCTACTAAATGCTCCAGTAATTTGTTCATGATTAATATCTGCTTAAATTAATATTCATTCATCTCAAGTTCCTCAAACTACATTTTCATTGTTGTCCTTCTGTGTACCATTTAGTGCCTTGTTAAAGAAGATCAATCACCACATTTCACAATATGTATCTCATACATTATCACATTATCTAATACAGGGTCTCAAACACGCGGGCCCTGGGCCGCATGCGGCCCACCCGACTTCCCACTGCGGCCCGGGGCAACATGAAGAAATAACATGCCCCGGGCCATTGTGCAGGGACCCACGCGGAACCCACTTTATTGTGACTTCCAGGTACCGCTCACACAAGCTCCTTCACTCCTGTACAGTAATGCAAGCAGGCGGCCGGCGAACCAATCAGAAGCCCCTGATGACGTCATACGCTGATGTCTGGCTGCAGGCTTGTGATTGGTCCGCCGGACCGCCTGCTTGCATTACTGTGCAGGAGAGAAGTAGCTTGTGTGAGCGGTACCCGGAAGTCACAATAAAGCGGGTACCTTAGGCGGCTCCCTGTACAATGGCCACACGCTGAGGGGGCGAGATGCCAAGAGTGAGGAGGACATTCAAATTTCCCACGCCACCAGGGCGGCACATCGCCGGTGGCTACCGGGGACCGCTGGGTGATGACGGTCGCCTGGTGCCAGATTCTGCCGGGGGCCGCCTGGTGCCAGGTGCTGGGGTCGCCGGATGCTACCAAGGGCCGCCTGGTGTCGGGTGCTGGTGGTCACCTGGTGCTGCCAGGGGGCTGTCAGGTGCTGCTGGTTGCCGGGTGCCAGGTGCTGGCGGCTGCTGGGGGCCGCCTGGTGCCAGGTGCTGCCAGGGGCCTCGGGTGCTGGCGGTCACCTGGTGCAGCCTGGGAGTCCGCCTGGTCCAGCTGCTGGCATGTCGCTGGTGCTGGCGGCTGGTCCAGGTGCTGGCAGGCTGCCGCTGGATGCTGGCGGCTGCCGCCGGGTGCCGCCTCTCGGGTGCTGGCAGCTGCTGGGTGCCGTTTAATGCCGGATGCTGGCAACTGGTGCCGGGAGCTGGCAGCTGATGGGTGGTGGCGGGTGCCAGGCGCTGGCTGGTGCCGGTGAGCGGGAGACCGGGAGCCACAGAGGAAGAAGCTGCCGGGATCAGGAGCGTGGAGTCAGATAAGGCGCTATTACAGCTGAAGATAGCAGCCTGGGGGGTACAGAATAATCGGGAGGAGGTGCGGCCGCTGAAAGCGCCTAGGGTGGCAGTAACTTCAAATATGGCCCTATGTTTGTGTGAGTGTGTATAAGTGTGTGTGTGAATGCCTGAGTGTGTGTATGCATGTGTATATGTGTCACTTGTATATATGTGTGTGAGTGTGTGTGAGAATATGTCTGAGTTTGTATATGTGAGTATGTGTGTGAATGCCTGAGTATGTGAGAGTGTGCATGTGTATATGTGTGCATGAGTGTATGTGTGAGTGTGCAAGTGTGTACTACTGTATGTTTGAGTGTGTATATGTGAGTGAATGCCTGAGTATGTGTGCATGTGTATATGTGTGACTGTGTATATGTGTGAGTGTGTGTGAGTGTGTATTTGTGTATGTGTGAGTGTATAAGTGAGTGTGTGTGCGAATTAGTCTGAGTTTGTATATGTAAATATGTGAGTGAATGCCTGAGTATGTGTGCGTGTGTATATGTGTGTATGTGTAGTGTGTGTGTGTGAGAATATGTCTGTATATGTGTGTGTGTGAATGCCTGAGTATGTGTGAGTGTGCATGTGTATATGTGTGCATGTGTATACGTGTGAGTGTGTGAGTGTGTATATGTGTGTGTATGTGTGAGTGTGTGCGTGTGAACTAGAGAACAAAAAGAACCGAACTAGGTTGTGGGGACATCACTACAAAATGGCGTCGGGATGGGGGACATTACTACAAGATGACAAGGGAGGGAACATTACTAAAAGATGGGGAAATTACTACAAGATGAGGACCAGGATGGGGGACATTAATATAGGATGGGGACCATTATGGCCATAACCGACATACTACAATGGACCAGGATGGGGTACATATATAATACCAGGATGGGGAACCCAGTGGACCGGGATAACTACTACAGATGGGACCAGGATCGGGGGCATTACTACAAGATGAGCAGGAACATTACTACAAGATGGGAACATTACTACAAGAAGTGGATCAGGATGGGAACATTACAACATGATAGGGACATTACTACATGATGGGGACCAGGATGGGGGTCATTAATATAGGATGGGGACAACAATGGGGCATTACTACACATAGGGACCAGGGAGGAACATTACTTCAAGAAGGGGACTAGGATGGGGACATTACTACAAGATGGGGACCAGTATGGGGACATTACTACAAGAAGGGGATCAGGATGGGGACATTACTACAAGAAGGCGACCAGGATGGGGACATTACTACAAGAAGAGATCCAGGATGGGGACATTACTACAAGAAAAGGTCCAGGATGGGGACATAACTACAAGTAAGAGGACCAGGATGGGGACATTACTACAAGAAGGCGAACAGGATGGGGACATTACTACATAAAGGAGATTAGAGTGCGGACATTCCTATAAGAAGATCAGGATTTGTACTTTACTAGATTGAGCAAAAAATTCTGGTATTGCTAAAATGTCACTTAGTCCTACAAGGAATGCGGCCCCCCGATATCAATTTTTTTCTATGTGCGGCCCACTAACCCAGCCAAGTTTGAGACCCCTGATCTAATAGATCTTTAATTCTGATAAGACTTGTGTTCTTTCTTGATAGCACAAATCATAGAATCATAGAATGGTTGAGTTGGATGACCTCTTGGGTCATCTGATCAAACCCCCTTATCCAAGCAGGATTCACTAAATTATCCCTGGCAAAGGTCTGTCCAGTCTCTGTTTGAAGACTTCCATTGAAGGGGAACTCACCACCTCTTGTGGCAGCCTGTTCCACTCGTTGATCACTCTCAATGTCAAAATGTTTTTTCTAATATCTAATCTATGTCTCCTCCCATTCAGTTTCAACCCATTGCTTCTAGTCTTTCCTTGTGCAAATAAGAATAAAGCTGATCCCTCCACAGTGTGACAGCCCTTGAGATATTTGAAGACACGTTTTAAGTTTCCTCCCAGTCTTCTTTTTGACAAGCTAATCACTCCCAAATCCCGTAATTGTTCCTCGTAGGACATAGTTTGGATGGATGCAGACAGTATGAGTGAGGGAAGCGATATGATGAATGGTGTTTTGAAAATTTAAACTCAATCTCCATCCACCTGGCCAGATTGACATCTACTCTTCTTTGTTGCTGCTGAGATCTCACGTGCTTAATGCAAGTAGCTGGATATATAAAATTATAATTTTAATATATTAATATCAGGTTTACTAAGTAAGAGCATCAGCCCCATCAGGTTTTAGGTATATGAAGTCTATGTAATTATGTATGCAGTTTGCATTGCGAAATCTGACATAATAATCCCTCTTTCATGAGACACTACTCACCTTGTTTATGTGGCTTGCATCTAACCTTTTGCTTATTCTTTGTACCAGTGTGATCTGCCACTTGAGAAGTCAAGTATTTCTTTTCTCTGGCTGTCATTTCTGCAGGCATAATTTGCATGTACGTCGGCAGGAAAGGTATTGGTTACACTGGTTCTTTGGTACTCTTTATGACAGATATGTATACTGTAATACATTCATCAGCCTGTTCTAGCGAAAGTCATCAGTAAATCCTATTATGCGTGATGATTCTTTACAATACTTGTAGGATTACTGCACTGTACACAAAGCTAGAACAGCACAAGTAGTCCTCTGAAATATGGAAGGTACCACTTAAGTTAGTTGACTATACATATCACACTGCTCTTTCTGCAAAAGCTGTGTAGTCCTAGTCCCATACACCTGGACACTCAGTTTGTCCCAATTTTATCTAAAACAAAAGAATCTTCCTTCAAGAACTTCCTTTATACTTCCTGCCAAATTATATACTACTAGATGGCGGCCCGATTCTAAAGAATCGGTAGTCTAGAATCCATCTATAGTTTATTTAGTAATAGTTAGGGGAGTGCGGTGAAATGAATTGTGTGTATACAGGTGGCTCAGTGGGTAGCAGAGTATACGGTGGCTCAGTGGTTAGCAGTGAGTGCGGTGGCTTAGTGGTTAGCAGTGAGTGCTGTGGCTCAGTGGTTAGCAGTGAGTGCGGTGGCTCAGTGGTTAGCAGTGAGTGCGGTGGCTCAGTGGTTAGCAGTGAGTGCGGTGGCTCAGTGGTTAGCAGTGAGTGCGGTGGCTCAGTGGTTAGCAGTGAGTGCGGTGGCTCAGTGGTTAGTAGTGAGTGCGGTGGCTCAGTGGTTAGCAGTGAGTGCGGTGGCTCAGTGGTTAGCAGTGAGTGCGGTGAGATTGGTCAGCACAGCGGCGTGGGCAGAGTGGTTAGCAACACACATACATACATACACACACATACACATACTCCGCTATAGTTAGTACTGACCCTGCGTCTTCCCCGCCGCTTGGATCCTGAGTCGACATGTCGCCGCCCGCGGACGACTGGATCCAATATGGCGTCCGGGAAGTTTGGCGAGACTTCTTGGACGCTATATTGGATCCAGTAGTTCGGGGGTGGTGACATGTCGACTGAGGACCCAGGCGGCTGATGCAGGGCCGGTGGTAAGTATAGCGGAGTGTGTGTGTGTGTGTGTATGTGTGCGGACAAAGTGAGGGAAGTGCGGACAAAGTGAGGGAAGTGACTACATACACACATATATACACATGCTGTACATTGCATATGGAGGGGTGAGGAGAGCGGAGGCTGGAGGGGAGAGCGGAGGCTGGAGGGAAAGGCTGGAGGGAGAGCGGAGGCTGGAGGGGAGAGGCTGGAGGGGAGAGCGGAGGCTGGAGGGGAAAGGCTGGAGGGGAGAGCGGAGGCTGGAGGGGAGAGCGGAGGCTGGAGGGGAGAGGTTGGAGGGGAGAGTGGAGGCTGGAGAGGGAGAGCGGAGGCTGGAGGGGAGAGGGGAGGCTGGAGGGGGAGAGGCTGGAGGGGAGAGCGGAGGCTGGAGGGCAGAGGCTGGAGGGGAGAGCGGAGGCTGGAGGGCAGAGGCTGGAGGGGAGAGCGGAGGCTGGAGGGCAGAGGCTGGAGGGGAGAGCGGAGGCTGGAGGGGAGAGGGAGGCTGGACGGGAGAGCGGAGGCTGGAGGGGAGAGGCTGGAGGGGAGAGCGGAGTGGAGGCAGAGGCTGGAGGGGAGAGCGGAGGCTGGAGGGGCAGAGGCTGGAGGGGAGAGCGGAGGCTGAAGGGAGAGTGGAGGCTGGAGGGGAGAGGGGAGGCTGGAGGGGAGAGCGGAGGCTGGAGGGCAGAGGCTGAGAGAGGGAGAGCGGAGCTGGAGGCGAAGCAGAGGCTGGAGGGAGAGGGAGGCTGGAGGGGAGAGGGGAGGCTGGAGGGGAGAGCGGAGGCTGGAGGGGAGAGCGGAGGCTGGAGGGGAGAGGCTGGAGGTGGAGAGCGGAGGCTGGAGGGGAAGAGCTGGAGGCTGGAGGGGAGAGCGGAGGCAGGAGAGCGGGGAGGGAGGCTGGAGGGGAGAGGCTGGAGGGGAGAGCGGAGGCTGGAGGGAGAGGCTGGAGGGGAGAGCGGAGGCTGGAGGGGAGAGCGGAGGCTGAGGGCAGAGGCTGGAGGGGGAGGGAGGCGGAGGCGGGGCGGAGGGGAGAGCGGAGGCTGGAGGGGAGCGGAGGCTGGAGGAGGAGGCTGGAGGGGAGAGAGGCGAGAGGATGGAGGGGAGAGAGGCTGGAGGAAGAGGCTGGAGGAGGGGAAGTGCGGAGGCTGGAGGGCAGAGGCTGGAGGGCTGAGGGGAGGGGAGGCGAGGGCAGGCTGGAGGGAGAGGCTGGAGGAGGCTGGAGGCTGGAGGAGGGCTGGAGGGGGAGAGGCGGAGGCTGGAGGGGAGAGCAGAGGCTCGAGGGGAGAGGCTGGAGGGGAGAGCGGGAGGGCTGGAGGGAGAGCTGGAGACTGGAGGGCAGAGGCTGGAGCGGAGGGGCGGAGGCTGGAGGGGAGAGCAGAGGCTGGAGGGCAGAGGCTGGAGGGGAGAGCGGAGGCAGGAGGGCAGAGCGGAGGCTGGAGGGGAGAGCGGAGGCCGGAGGGGAGAGTGGAGGCGGAGGGGAGAGCGGAGGCGGAGGGCAGATGCTGGAGGGGAGAGCAGGAGGCTGGAGGGGAGGGCGGAGGCTGGAGGGGAGGGCAGAGGAGCTGGAGGGGAGAGCGGAGGCTGGAGGGCAGAGGCTGGAGGGGAGAGCGGAGGCTGGAGGTCAGAGGCTGGAGGGGAGAGCGGAGGCTGGGCAGAGGCTGGAGGGGAGAGCGGAGGCTGGAGGGCAGAGGCTGGAGGCAGAGGGTAGCTGGCGTGCTCCGGGCCCTGGGGCAAGATCAGCACCCAGGACCCCCATGTGAGGACCGGGGGGGTGCTGTCAGAGAGATGTGTGGGCCGGGGGGGGTGCAGACTCACCGCGGCCGGCGTGCGTGTGCTGTAGGAGGAGAGGAGGGGGGGCAGAGCTGCCGGACAGGAAGTTCCATCCTCCCTCCTCTCCGGGCGCGGCGGGCGGCTGGTGTTAGCACGGGGCCCCCCAGGGGGTGTGGGCAATGGGCCCCTCATGCCGGGTGGCACGGGGCGCTCGGCCCCCCTGCCCCCCCGCTAGCTACGGTACTGGTGGAGGGCAGACGGAACCTCCGAGAGCGGAACGCTCCTCCGCGCTCCCTGTAGCCGGGGGACCCCGCAGTGGTGACGTCAGCAGCATGGGTCCGGAGGCCATCACGGAAGTACCCTTCGGGTTTTCCGGAAGTGGCCTTCAGCTTTTATATATTAGATTTGCTTAAAGACATTTTCCCATTTAGTGAAGCCCTTCCCAGACATTTTTTGTAACTATAGTGCATGTACTTTAGTGTGAGTTTATTATCCATACTTGCCTAATTCCACTTTCTCCTGAATCCAGCAACGTTCTGCTTCTTTTTTGAGTGACGTCACCACACTTCAGACCATCCAGCTCACTCTATGCTCTTTACATTTTAAGCCTCTGAAGCAGCATTTTTCCTCTCCATGGACATACACTGTAAAGCTACTTCTGGGTAACACAGAGCGCTATGTGACCCGGGGAGTCTGCAGAGTGGTGATGTCACTGAGAAGTGCCCATAATTTTGCTGGATTCCGAAAAAGCTGGTGGTGGGCGATTATAGTAATACACTCAAACTGGAATACATGCATATATACACAGGCTTAGGGAAAAAAACGTAATGGGAAGGCATCTTTAAGAAAAGTGGTCCAAATGTTTTTATATGTAACAAAACAAGCAGAACAGTCACTTATCTTCCCCAAGGTCCAGTGCCAGCTTTTTAGTTTCACATATTTTGGTTACAGTGATCATATCGATAGCCAACATGACTACTGCAACCAGTCACTTATCCTGATGGCTTGTGCCATTTATACTAGAAAAACTGAACTCAGTCATTTCTTCAGCGGTAATGTCAGTGTCGAGCCCAGGCTTTGGGGTGTCAGGCCAAGGGTTAACGCTCCTGCTGTCACGGGGAGTGGTAGCCGCGCCTGATCCCGTGTCCTGGGCCTATCTTCCAAAAAAGGGGTTAATATTTACAAGGAATTATGTACAAAGTTTGTCGTGATGCCATCTGTAGTTTCTGGTGATGGTTCACCAGCGCTGCCACAGTCCGCCGGAGGTAGTTGGTCATGCAGCTAGTGTGGTAAAGTCCTCCACAGGTAGGACTGGGACTTCCGGGGCAGCGTTCCTGTATGGGAGCAAAGTCATTCACAAGGAAATGCAGCAGAGTCGAGTTCACTTCTCTCCGGGTACTTTACTGGAAACTTGTAGCATTTTAAGTTGCAGTTTACAGTTCAGCATAAGTTGTTATAACAGGTAGCTAAAGGGTGGCTGCAAGTAGATCCCAGGTGGCATGATGGAACCCTTGGTGTGTGCCTTCTTTCCCGTCTATTCCTTCCTACTTGCCAGTGGTTGTGTGAAGCCTAGTGACTTGAAGCCCACCTGACCTCCTTTCTTCTCTCACCTCTTCTGCTGGCTGGCTTCCTGCTCCTTCAGCGGTACCTGGTCCCCTCTTTTGGACTGCTCAGGTGCCCTGGGAGAATTGGATCCTCCACGGGACTCCGGATTCTCTGTGGTCCTATAGTATCCCACAGGTGCAGGCTCTGGTGCCCGGTAAACTGTCTGCTCCTGGGATCCCTTTCTCCTACTCCCTCTCTCCTTCTTCTTTCTCTCCCTGATCCCTCAGCCGAGTGATCTACCAAGCACCAAACTCAGAGGCAAGATCCAAGGGCGCCAGACCCCTGGGCCAAAGACCCTTAGGGCTCCAGACCCAAGGCTCAAAGATCCCTTATTCCCCTGGAGGTACTTTTGTTCCCTCCTGGGTACCCTACCACTGTGTAATCTAGTGTGGGAGTGCTGGTTATGGGTTCCACCCACCATCCTAGAATCCGCTTGCAGCTGGAGTATCTGCACTCTTCTACTGTATGCTGCATAGTGGGGCCACGAGTGTTGTTGTGATGTCGCTACTGAATCCATGACACTAAGAATGGAATAGTGTCTGGCACTGGACCTGGAGACTGTGCGTACCTGCCCTCTTTGAGGTCTACTTTTCGTAAAGTTAAAAATCCCTTTAATACAGTTTTCCAGGTTGGGTATTGGGAAAGTTGGAAAAATATGTCAAGATAATAAAAATTATTTTTTCTGATGTGTTAACTACATACCAATTATGTTCTTTTTTGACAGATTAATCTGTCAAATAAGTCTGTTGGGATACTTATGTAATAAAAATAAATAAGGTACATTTAAATTTTAGATATTTTAATAAATAACTTTATTAAACAAAAATGTACCAAAAAGGTAGTCTTTAAATATGTCAGCTCCCAGCAGTTTCCAAGCCTTCCCACATCTTAAGAGGGACTGCGTAAAGACATCTGATGGAGACAAACTCAGGTGAGTGCAGTGCCCTGTCAAGTATCATGAATGCCCATTCCTCTGTTCACTGAACCTGACAGGACAAGTGGTAGACAGTTTGTATTTTTTTATTCCAGGTATCCGGCAGCACCAGGCATCCAATTTCCCGGCAGCACCAGGCACCCAGCAGCACTAGGCTCCCTAAGGTGCCTGGCAGCACCAGGCACCACCAGAGGCCTGGCAACACCAGTCACCACCAGGGGCCCAACAGCATCAGGCTCCACCAGGGGCCTGGCAACATCAGGCACCCGCACCACCAGGCACCCGGCAGCACCAAGCACCCAGGCCCCCGGGAGCACCAGACACCATGACACCCAAGAGCACCAGGCACCCAGGGGCCTGCACCACCAGGCACCCAGAGGCCCGGCAGCACCAGGCACCCAGGCAGCACCAGGCATCCGGCAGCACCAGGCACCCATGGGCCCGGCAGCAACAGGCACCCAGGGACCCGCACCACCAGGCACATTGCAGCACCAGGCACCCAGAGGCCCGCACCTCCAGGCACCCAGGGGCCTGGCAGCACCCAGGGGCCCGCACCACCAGACACCACAGTACCTGGCAGCACCAGGGGCCGGCACCACCAGACACCCAGAGGCCCGGCAGCACCAGGCACCCAGGAGCCCGCACCAACAGGCCCCCGGCAGCACCAGGCAGCCATGGGCCCGGCAGCAACAGGCACCCAGAGACCCGCACCACCAGGCACCTGGCAGCACCAGGGGCCCACACCACCAGGCACCCAGGGGCCTGCACCACAGACACCACGGTACCTGGCAGCAACCAGGGGCCAGCACCACCAGGCACCCAGAGGCCCGGCAGCACCAAGCACCCAGGGGCCCACACCACCAGGCACCCAGAACCACCAGGGACCCAGCAACACCAGGCACCCACAGGCCCGCACCACCAGGCACCCAGAGGCCCACACTACCAGTTACCCAGGGCCTGGCAGCACCAGGGACCACCAGGCACCCATGGGTCCGCACCACCAGGCACCCAGGGGCTCGCACCACCAGGCATCCAGAGGGGCCTGGCAGCAACAGGGGTCCGCACTACCAGGCACCAAGCACCCAGGGGCCTGCACCATCAGGAGCCCAGCAGCCACAGGCATCCAGGGGCCTGGCAGCACCAGGCACCCAGGGTCCAGCAACACCAGGCACCCAGGGGCCGGGCAGCAACACCACGCACTCAGGGGCCCGCACCACCAGGCACCCAGGGGCCTGGCAGCACCAGGCACCCAGGGGCCCGCACCACCAGGCACCCAGAGGCCCAGCAGCACCAGGACCCAGGCCCCCGGCAGCACCAGACACCACAGCACCCGGAAGCACCAGGCATCCACGGGCCCGGCAGCACCAGGCACCCAGGGGCCCGCACCACCAGGCATCCGGCAGCACCAGGCACCACTAGGCACCCAGGGGCCTGCATCACCAGGCACCCAGAAGCCCGCCGCTGGCTACTACAGGACTCCCAGCCAGAAGCAAGACAGATGGGATGGTAGAGCACTGTCTGGGACCATTGGCCCCAGGCTGGTGACTGAGGAGTCCATCTCTCTTCAGTCACCAGCGACCCGACTTCCTCCCCCCACCGCTCATCCCGCGATCATCCCCCCGGGCCTCCGCCTTCCATACTCATGCAGTGCTGTTGAGCTGCTGCAACCAGGCCTGGGGCGGCGCCGGGCCCGTCCTCCATGGCGCGACACTTCCGTCACCCGCTCAGGAAGAAAGCAGTCTCAGGGCGATGACGTCAGCACGCTGAGACTGTCTGACTTCCTGCGCACGCTCTGGCAGTGTTGCGCTGCACAGAGGAGTCAGAGCGGCAATACGACAGCAGGCAAAGCAGGGAGATCACTCTCTCTGCTCTGCCGCTGCAGAGGGAGGTACCATCACTAATCATATCGGCAGTGCGCCGATATGATTAGTGATATTACCGGACGGGGGCTTCACCTCTCCATACAGGGCCCAGGGGGAATATGGGGATGGGGCTTGGGGGGCGTGGCCATCAAGTCTCCAGGCCCACCGGGGATTCTCCCGATCCTCCGGTGGGCCAGTCTGCCCCTGCTTATCAGTATGTCTTTGGAGTGTTGGAGGAAATCTGAGTGCCTGGAGGAAATCCAAACAAACACAGGGAGAACATACAAACTCCTTGCACATGTTGTTTTTGAACAGCAGACCCCAACGCTACAAAGCTACAGCACTAACAACTGAACCACCGTACTGCCTGGACTTTAACTCTTTTTGATTGTGTGCAAACGTTTTGCGGAATTTCAATTATTTCCAAGAGTTTTATTTATTAGATTAACACATTACACTAATACAGTCTACAGGTTTTTTTTATTTGTCTTTTATAACGAAGCGAGGTTATAGGGCTGAATCATTGTCGCTAGCTAATGTATGGCAAGATGTGGCTTCACTTGAATTTTCCACCTCTTCATATGACTCATTATTCTCCTTTTAACATTGTAAAGCAAAGGAAAATCCATTGGAAAATAGTTCAAAGGATCCACAATAAATATCTTGTTCACAATGAATGTGTGGTTCTGCATCTTTTTATTCTACGTTTTCCCCGATGCTGTGATCAAAACCTATATTTCTGTGTGGCGTGCATTTTCAGCTGGCTTCTTATTTCAGTGATTTCACATCTGCACAGTTGGAAATAGCAGAACACCTTTACTTTTGTTCTATCAAGGTGAACTAGCCTCACAGAAACACAGTGCAGGGCAAGCGGTCTCTTATGTTAGAGATTGTTGAATGGGCAAGTATTTCTAAAAGTTGAAGGGACATCATTGAAAGAATTGGAAAATAATGATTTCCTCCTGCTGTGAAATGCTACATTTTTTGTAGCTCCTGGATCTTAAAGAATAACACAAGAAGAATATATGAACTTAATTTTTTTGCAGTTTGACATCATATAAAGGAAAGTTATATTTTATGCTCTTTTCATTGGCATCCTGGGACCATTGCTATTCTTTTCTATTGTTAGAGTTGGTGGCATGCGTCATTAGCAGAAATCCCTGAAATCTATTACCATGGATGCAATCATTTTTTATAACAATTGAAGCATTTTACACTTTTTCTACGTACACAGAATTCTCAAATATTGTTCACAAATTTGTCTAAATCTGTGCTTAGTGAGCACACTGAGCACTGAGATCATCCACCCACCTCACAGGTGTGGCACATCAAGATGCCTATTAGGAAGTATGGTTATTGCACAGGTGTGCCTTTGGGTGGCCACAATATAAGGACACTGTGCTGTTTTATCACACAGCACAATCCCTCAAATGTCACAATTTTGAGGGAGCTTGCAATTGTTATGCTGATTGCAGGAATGTCCTTTAGAGCTGTTGTCCATGAACTGAATGTTCATTTATCTACCATAAGCCATCTCCAGATGTGTTTCAGAGATTTTGTCAGTCCAACCGGACTCACATCCACAGACCATGTGTAACCACACCAGCCCAGGACCTTCACATTCAGCATCTTCACCTCCAAGATTATCTGAGAACAGCCACCCAGACATCTGCTGCAACAATCAGTTTGCATAATCAAAGAATTTCTGCACAAACTGTAGGCAACCATCTCAGGGAAGCACATCTGCATGCTTGTCATGGTCCTCATCGGAGTCTCCAGTTGACTGCAGTTCATAGTAATAACCGACTTGCATGTGTAAATGTTCACATTTTATGGCATCTGACACATTGAGAGGTGTACATCTCACAGATGAATCACAGTTTTCACTATGCAGGGCAGATGGCAGACTGGTAAATGGTGGCCACACCACATACTGAGTAGTTTTTTGACCCCCACCCACCCCAGACACCCCCAATAATCAAAAGCTGCACATTTTAGATTGTCCTTTTATTGTGTCCAGCCTAAGGCACACCTATACAATAACTTTGCTACAACCATGAGGCGGATCGATTATCTAGGCAAAGGAAGAATGCTAATTAACACAGATTTAAACAAATGTGTGAACAATATTTGAGATAAAGTTGTTTTGCGTATATAGAAAAAATATTGGATCTTTGAGTTCAGCTCATGAAAAATGTGGACAAAAACAAAAGTGTTATGGTTATATTTTTTGTTCAGTGTAGTATGCTTTTTGTGTACACTGTGCATTGTGGGCAAGCTGCTAATCGCTGCTGGTGGTGGGGGTTACACAGTTCAGCTGGACTGCTTTGCTGGACATAATCTGTAGTCCAATAGTGTTAATTGCCTGTAGATAAAATGCTGATTGCAATAAAACTATGACACATAACCAAATGAGTGATACATCCTTGGAATCTTCCTTGGACTTTGTCCTATATTATACTACTCTCATATGAAATAGCAAAAACCTGCTGACAGATTCCCTTTAACAGCTGGGCGCCCCATAATATTGAGAACTGGGTATATAAAGCTGAAGTGCCCACCACTCTATTCACATCTGTTCAAGATGTAGTGTGTAAGGTACATAGCTCCCGTAGACAGTGGATAAAAAGTGGTGATCATGCAATGGCACTACTAGTTCATTTACATTGGGCACACAGGAGCGCACTTCTCATTATCAGTGGCAGCACAGATTTCATTTTTTTTCTCACTTTTTACGCGGCAGCAATATACACAGCACTTTAAAGTCATCGTCATCATCACTGTCAAAATTGGGGTTCCCAATCTAAATTCCCTATCAGTATGTCTCCGGTTTGTTGGAGGAAACTGAAACAACAGGAGGAAAGCCACACAAGCGCAGGGAGTCTCTGAAATAATAACAAGGCACTGCTGGCAGTGCCGGGGTCCACAGGTAGGTTTCCATACCCTTGATTCAAATAACATAAACACGGCACTCCCGTTTAGAGTGAATCAAATAGAATTTATTTCAAGAATAGTGGTTCCAGTACATGAAAAAAAATGTTTCTGTCAAAATCCTTGACCTTCATCAGTTCACGTAGTGGTGGGACAGGGACTAATCTGCAGTATCTGCCACTGTGATGGCACCATGTACTATGTACGTCATAAGTCATTTTCTTGCCTTTGGTGTGGGTTTTCACGCCGATCACACATCTTTTACTGCAGATGAAGGCTGAATTATTCAGCCTTCATCTGCCTCTAACGTCCAAAAGATTAAATACATTATGGCCACTTTGCACGCGGCAATAGGAAGATAGAAAACAGCAGGTGTCCGAGACAATTGTACCTTTTACCTTCAAAACACCTTGAAGTGGCTGCGTGTAATTCATGTATCTGCAAGGTGTTTTGAAGGTAAAAGGTACAATTGTCTCCGACACCTGCCGTTTTCTATCTTACTGTTGCCGCGTGTAAAGTGGCCATTATGGTACATTTATACGCGGCCACAGGAAAGTAGGACCAGGCAGGCATCGGACACAAATTGTGCCTGTTTCCTTGAAAAGACCTCGATGTGGCTGCGTGTAATTCAGGACTTTCCTTCCTGTGTCTTCCTGGAGGAAGAAGTCCTGAATTACACGCAGCCACATCGAGGTCTTTTCAAGGCAAACAGGCACAATTGTGTCCGATGCCTTCCGGTTTCTACCTTCCTGTGGCCGTGTGTAAATGGACCATTACGGTTCTTGGAAATTCAAGACACCATCCAAATGTGTTTTTTTTTTTTGTTTTCATTTCTAGATTTGCACTTTTTGCAATTTCACTGCATTTAGAATTTTTTTGCAATTTCCTGTACACTATATGGTAAAATAAATGATTGCATATGAAAGTACAACTCGTCCCGCAAAAAAACAAGCTGTCATATGTCTATATTGATGGAAAAATAATAAACGTTATGGCTCTTGGAAGCAGGAGAGCAAAAAACGAAAATAAAAAACGAAAAATTCCCGGGTCATGAAGGGGTTAAGAAAGAGATTAGCAAGCAATGTAGAATGTAGGAACAAAGTAATCCGCTCTATATAGAGTGCCTTGAAAAAGTATTCATATCCCATGAACTTTTCCACATTTTTTTTTTCATTATACCCATAAACTTAAATATATGTTGTATACCAAGACAAAGTAGCAAGCATTTGTGAAGTGTAAAGGAAATTATACATGTTTGTTTGTTTTTTTTTTAAATATTTAAAAAATATCAGTCTTGATAATTGTGTCATGCATTTATATTTAGTTCTCATGAGTTAAAACAGTACTTTTGCTGCAACTACTGCTAAGTATTTTAGAGGTACAGTACAGACCAAAGGTTTGGACACACCTCATTCAAGAGTTTTCTGTATTTTCATGACTATGAAAATTGTGGATTCACATTGAAGGCATCAAAACTATAGATTAACACGTGGAATTATATACTTAACAAAAAAGTGTGAAACAACGGAAAATATATCATATATTCTAGGTTCTTCAAAGCAGCCACCTTTTGCTGTGATTACTGCTTTGCAGACTCTTGGCATTCTCTTGATGAGCTTCAAGAGGTAGTCACCGGAAATGGTTTTCACTTCACAGGTGTGCCCTGTCAGGTTTAGTAAGTGTGATTTCTTGCCTTATAAATGAGGTTGGGACCATCAGTTGTGTTGTACAGAAGTCTGGTGGAGACACAGCTGATAATCCTACTGAATAGACTGTTAGAATTTGTATTGTGGCAAGAAAAAAGCAGCTAAGTGAAGAAAAACGAGTGGCCATCATTACTTTAAGAAATAAAGGTCAGTCAGTCCAAAAGATTGGGAAAACTTTGAAAGTGTCCCCAAGTGCAGTTGCAAAAACCATCAAACGCTACAAAGAATCTGGCTCACATGAGGAACGCCCCAGGAAAGGAATACCAAGAGTCACCTCTGCTGTGGAGGATAAGTTCATCCGAGTCACCGGCCTCAGAAATCGCACATTAACAGCAACTCAGATTAGAGACCAGGTCAATGCCAGACAGAGTTCTAGCAGCAGACACATCTCTACAAGAACTGTTAAGAGGAGACTTTGTGCAGCAAGCCTTCATGGTAAAATAGCTGCAAGGAAACCACTGCTAAGGACAGGGAACAAGCAGAAGAGAATTGTTTGGGCTAATGAACACAAGGAATGGACATTAGACCAGTGGAAATCTGTGCTTTGGTCTGATGAGTCCAAATTTTAAATCTTTGGTTCCAACCACCGTATCTGTGTGCGACGCAGAAAAGGGGAACGTATGGACTCTACATGCCTGGTTCCCACTGTGAAGCATGGAGGAGGAGGTGTGATGGTGATGGGGTGCTATGCCAGATGACCTGGCCTCCACAGTCACCAGACCCGAATCCAATCGACACGGTTTGGGGTGAGCTGGACCGCAAAGTGAAGGCAAAAGGGCCAACAAGTGGTAGGCATCTCTGGGAACTCCTTCAATACTGTTGGAAGAACATTTCCAGTGACTACCTCTTGAAGCTCATAAAGAGAATGCCAAGAGTGTGCAAAGCAGTAATCAAAGCAAAAGGTGGCTACTTTGAAGAAACCTAGAATATAATACATATTTTCAGTTGTTTCACACTATTTTGTTAAGTATATAATTCCACATGTGTTAATTCATAGTTTTGATGCCTTCAGTGTGAATCTACAATTTTTTTAGTCATGAAAATACAGAAAACTCTTTGAATGAGAATGTGTGTCCAAACCTTTGGGTCTGTACTGTATATGTCTATCAGTTTTGCACATGTAGAGGCTGAATTTTTTTGTGCATTCTTCTTTGCAAGATACAGTAGCTCTGGTTAAGTGAAATTGGATAGAAGCATCCATGTGACTGGGCCTGGGGTGACAACTCCGTCTGTGTCCCCCTGTAGCTATGCTGGACCTCTTTATGAGCTGGCTGCAGCATTCTTTTCCAGAAAAAAAGTTGATGGCTGGAAGTTTTAGAGATCAAAAATATGATCAGTTGATTTCTGGATCTGCTTTAGTTCTTCGAAGGGTGCCTTCTTAAGACAACACAATTAAATAAACAGTAAAAATCAAGACAAAACTGCAAAAAAAACAAGTACCAATTACCATACACCCAGTTAAAGAGGTGGGGCAGTTCTGTGGTAGAACAAGTGTAAGGCTATGGTGAGCACTCCGGAAGTACGAACTGTATGGAATCACATATAGTTTAGTCCTTATTGAATTTCATGAGTTATTACAGAAACGAAGACTTGCTCACCAAGAATTTCCATTCCTCGGTAATTAACGAGAACACTGTTATTTCCTTATTAGTAAATACCGCCTTGGCAGACTCCCAAACTACTGTGACAGTAACTTAAAGAAAAATTGGGAATGGCTTTTAATGTAGGGCTAATTATAGACGTTGTCAACCCTCATAGAGAATGATTAAAGCTATCTAATTATTCTCGCTTTCAAATGTTTTAATTGTTTAAAATCCCTCTATCACAATATACTGTGTAATTCCATCTATTCCTAAAGTCTAGGGAACATTCTTCAAAACCCTGTAAATTTTAACGATACATTTAGGCTTTTATGTTATGTTATGTTTGAATAAAGCCTTTAAGGTATATTTACATTTATGCTACCTGTTTTACGCCATAGTCTCTTTTCACCTTCCTGACTGGGCCAATTTCTTTAATTCTAACCAGTGTCCCTTATGTGGTAATAAGTGTTAAACACTTCAACGGATCCCAGTGATTCTGAGATTGTTTTTTCATGAAACTTTGCACCTCATATTAGTTGTAAGTGTTAGTTGACATTATTTGTGTTAATTAATTTTTTTAAATAAACATTTGTTGAAAAATGTCACAATTTTTAATAAAAATAAAATATTGATACAATAAAAACCTTATATTTTCCCCCAAATTTTGCTTTAGCCCTACATTTTGCATTTTCTCAAGGGTAACAGGAGTTACCCCCACAAGTAACCGCATTTTGAAACTTGACTTCTCAAGAATTATTCTAGATGTGTGATTAGCACCTTGAACCCAGGTGCTTCACAGAATTTTATAATATTGAGCAGAGAAAATATAAAAATTGCATTTCTTCCACATTGTTGTTTAAGCCTCAAATTTTGCAATTTCTCAAAGGTAACAGGAGAAGATGCACCATACAATTTGTTGTGTTGTTCATTCTGAGTACGCAGACACCCCATATGTCAGGATTCCGGACATTCTGATTACCTGTTGTGTCACCTCGCCCTTTTCCAAAATTGCATTTGCTACCTTGTTCCTGTCCATGTGTTCCTTCCTTCCTGTCTTTATAAGCTTCAGTCTATCTTCCAGACCTTGCTTAAGTATTCTGCTTGGATCCCTGGTTTTGTGTGCATCTCAAGTTGTTTTTCCTTCTGCTATTCCGATTTGGCTTTTATCAGCTTCTGCAGTCTGATATCCCGCAAACCATACCTACTTCCAGTTTGTCTCCTACATCTAGCTGCTCTGTGCATGTGTTCCTGCTTCATCTTCTGCCAGCAAGCCTCACACAATGTAAGCTCACTTAGGCTGGCTTCACATTTGCGTATGGGAAGGCAGCGTTTTGCTGCGTTCCCATACGCAGTTAAACGCATGCGCACTGCGTTCCTATGTTTAACATAGGAACGCATGGTGCCTGCGTTTGCTGCGTTCGGGTGCGGATGCGGACGATATCTGCTGCTTCCGGTGTCCAGCATCCGCACCCGGGACGCAGCATGTTGGGTTTTTTTGTGCGTTTGGGGAGCTTGGACAATCAGCAAGCGTCCCCAAGCGTACAAAAAAAGCATTGTCTTCAATGGGTCCGCAGTGTCCTCTGCATGACACAGCAGGAGAACGCTGCGGACCCATTGAAAAATCTCCCGGTGGCCGCCGGTGATGTCACAGGAGCTCACCGACGGCCAACCGGGAGATCAGCTGACCCTCTGCTGTCCTCCTTCTCCCCGCCGCCTGTAATCTCATAGCGATGTCGGCGGAGAAACAGCTGATCTGAAAGCTGTTTGAATCTTCCCGCGCGACATTCTCCTCACAGTGTCGGCGCGGGAAGATTCAAACAGCTCTCAGATCAGCTGTTCTCCCCGCCGACAGTCCCGAGCTTACCGGCGGCGGGGGCGGAGATCTCGGCGCTGATCTCCGCCTCCGGCCAGCCCCGGACAAGCGCCGATTGGTGCCGGGCTCCATAGTGATGTGTCCGCAGGCGGACATTATCCGCTGCGGACACATCAAAGTGTCCCTGCTTCTGACAGCGTTTGTGTCTGCATGCCATCAGCATGCAGACACAAACGCTAATGTGAAGCCAGCCTTAGCTTTTGTAAGCTCTACAGCGACTTTTCTGTTTATTTGTTGCAGTTGTAGTGATCAGGACAGTTAGGACTTTCTCTGTTCTCAGAGGATTTACTGTTCCCAGGCCTCCTTGGTGTTAACTATTACTATAGACTCTTCCGCTATCGGCATCTCTCATTGTGAACTTTTACTTATAGACTGTTCCGCAATCAGCATCTCCCAGTGTGAACTCTTACTAAGAGACATTTCCTATTGGCATCACTGTGGATGAACTGTTTCTCAGAGACTATTCTGTCTGGCTTCACTAAGGAATATTATTGCATGATAATGAATTTGCTTATTTTGCTGCACCTCACTTTTGAACTTTACCACATGTGTTTAAATACAGACTTTGTCACCTAAATACCTTGTCTCAGTCGTGTCTTTGCTCTCAAGCTATTAGATTCCTGCGATATTTGCAATAAGTATTACATTTGCTGGAATGGTTTTCAGATGAGCCACTGAGGTGTCAGAACATAAAAGTCATGTCATTTTACATCCCTTAATTAAATCATATAGAGATGATGTGAGCAAAGGAACACACAGGTGCTTCACAGAAATTTATTCCATTATCTGGTGAAGAAAAAAATTATTATATTTTCACCACAAATGTTTTGTTTTAGCATCTAAGTTTAACTTTTAAATATAGAATTGGGCAAAAATTGCACCAAAATGTATCACACAACTCCTGCTAAAGGTGGCAATATCCCATATGTGGCTGTACATTATTGCTTAGCCACATGACGAGGCTCAGGAGGGAAGGAGCACAACTTGACTCTTGGACCACAGATTTTCCTAGAATAATAAAATCTTAGGCGCTCCATATACAAAGCTCCTAAGTGCCAGAAAAGCAGAAACCCCCTCAAGTAATCCCATTTTGCAGTTACACCCCTCTGGGAATTTATCTAATGGTGTAGTGACAATTTCGACTAGATGAGTGTTTTGCAGAAACAAACAGCAATGGATGTTTCTGAGTGAAAGCTGCAAATCTGCAATTGTAGTGTCGACTACATTTTAGTGCCCAAAATGTTGTACCTAGCTTGTGCTTCTTGAGACACGCACTATGTAAATTAAGCGGGCTCGCCACCTAATGCGGGCTCTAGAAGAGGAGGGGGGCATTTTGATTTGGAACGTAGGTTTTGCTGTATTTCTTTTGGGGGACATATAACACCTTTCCAGAGCCTTTGTGTTACTAATAATGTGAAAACCTCCTATATTACCATTGATGACAAATCTGAGTGCTGATTTGTTTGTTTTTTTGTGTGGATTGTGTTGAATCTTTTATTGGGAACATTTTACATAACATTTTGAACCACTGTTATCCTATGCTTTACACTAAGCATTTACATGGCGGTTTTCATCTAACTGTACAAATGACAGGATTCGGATGACACCCCCCAGGTAATCCATCTATTATATACCTAAAGTCATATGAAAAGGTTTGGGCACCCCTCTTAATCTTACTCTTTTTTTTTTTTTTAAAATTGTTTTTTTGCAACAGCTATTTCAGTGTGATATTGTAATAACTGATGGACACAGCAATATTTCAGGTTTGAAATGAGGTTTATTGTACTAACCAAAAATGTGAAATATGCATTATTTCAAAATTTGACAGGTGCCAAAATATGGGCACCCTTCTGATTTTCATGATTTGAATACTCCTAACTAATTTTACTAACTTACTGAAGCACTAAATTGATTTAGTAACCTCATTGAGCTTTGTACTTCATAGCCCAGAGTATCCAATCATGAGAAAAGCTATTTCTGGTGTCCACTTGCAAGCTGTTCTCCTAGTTGCGTCTTCTCTGAGGAGTGGCATCATGGGCTCCCCAAAACAGCTCTCAAATGATCTGAAAAAAAGATTGTTCAACATAGTTGTTCAGGGGAAGGATACAAAAAGTTGTCTCAGAGATTTAACCTGTCAGTTTCCACTGTGAGGAACATAGTAAGGAAATGGAAGACCACAGGGACAGTTCTTGTAAAGGCCAGAAGTGGCAGGCCAACAAAAATATCAGAAAGGCAGAGAAGAAGAATGGTGAGAACAGTCAAGAACAATCCACAGACCACCTCCAAAGACCTGCAGCATCATCTTGCTGCAGATGGTGTCACTGTGCATCGGTCAACAATACAGCGCACACTGCACAAGGAGAAGCTGTATGGGAGAGTAATGCGAAAGAAGCCATTTCTGCATGCACGCCACAAACAGAGTCGCCTGAGGTATGCAAAAGCTCATTTGGACAAGCCAGTTTCATTTTGGAAGAAGGTCCTGTGGACTGATGAAACAAAGATTGAGTTGTTTGGTCATACAACAAGGCGTTATGCATGGCGCCACAAAAACACAGCATTCCAAGAAAAACACTTGCTACCCAGTGTTAAATTTGGGGGAGGGTCCATCATGCTTTGGGGCTGTGTGGCCAATGACGGCACGGGGAATCTTGTTAAAGTTGAGGGTCGCATGGATTCCACTCAGTATCAGCAGATTCTTGAGAATAATGTTCAAGAATCAGTGTCAAAGTTGAAGTTACGTCGGGAGATGGATCTTTCAGCAAGACAATGATCCAAAACACCGCTCCAAATCTACTCAGGCATTCATGCAGAGGAGCAATTACAATGTTCTGGAATGGCCATCCCAGTCCCCAGACCTGAACATCTGTGGGATGTTTTGAAGCGGGCTGTCCATGCTCGGCGACCATCAAACTTAACTGAAGTGGAATTGTTTTGTAAAGAGGAATGGTCAAAAATACCTTCATCCAGGATCCAGGAACTCATTAACATCTACAGGAAGCCACTAGAGGCTGTTATTTTTGCAAAAGGTGGATCTACTAAATATTAATGTCACTTTTCTGTTGAGGTGCCCATACTTTTGCACCTGTCAATTTTTGAAAAAATACATATTTCACATTTTCAGTTAGTACAATAAACCTCATTTCAATCCTGAAATATTACTGTGTCCATCAGTTATTACATAGATCACACTGAAATAGTTGTTGCAAAAAAACTATTTTTTAACTAAAAAAAAAAGAATAAGATTAAGAGGGGTGCCCAAACTATTTCATATGACTGTATTTATGTTACATGACATCTGGTAAGGTTCTTAATATTTGATGCTAGGGTAGGACCCTCCCGATGGTGTCATCTTGATGTGGTGGGATGGCTTTTACATTTTTTATCAAAATATTGTAACTCTATTTTTATTTTCATGCACTATTGCAATTTATGCATTACCTTTTTAGGGTATCTGCTCATGTATCTTTTCTTTTATTACAATATTTATTTATATTTTTTTTATCAAAAAAGATAGCAAAATAGTAAGATTTAAATGAAAAAAAAAACGTAAGAAACTACATGAGGGAAAGTCCTGCCAGAGTTGCAATAAATTTTCCTCCTATTATTTTATGAGACTCTAAAATCAATTTCTACTAAGAAGTCACTAATGTGAAAATAATAAATGGATTCCTATTAAGACTTCCGTTGAGACTGATAATAAACCTTAGAGAAGGCAATGACTCTAATTATTACAGAAGATCAATTTGTCAGATTCTAGGTAGGACATTTCACCTATTCACTGACACTTCTTGCTCTGTGCATTCTTGTCCAGAAATTTTTGTTGTGCTTTTAATTGTTCATCTGCAATGATCGGTTATTCTGAGATATTGGAAGGTTGGGAGGAGAGACAGCCCCCCTCTATAATATAGAGCAGAAAGAGTAGGTGACGCATTAGACTGACCAACTGCATGAACTATATATCTATTCAATGGAATGCTTTATGATGTCTGCACCATCCTGCTTGGGTCCATTCCAGACAGAATCCAATGTCCAGTATCTGAGACCTTTGCTTGGTGTCTGTAGCCATGTCCGATTTCCTGTGTCTGATGACTTCTGGCTGTGCCTAGAGCTGTGTCTGATGTACGGAATCTGATGACCCCTGCCTGGTGCTTGAATCTGTGTCTGATGTCCGAAGTCTGATGACCTCTATCTGGTCCCTGGAACCATGTTCAATGTCAAGTATCTAATGACTGCTGCCTGATACCTGGAGCCGTGTCTAATGTCCAATATCCAATGTCCTGCCAGTTCTCTAATATCCTGCCTTTGTCCAGATGTCCTCCGCCTAGAGCTGTGTCCGATGTTCAGATGACCTCCCTCTCTGTGTCCAGATGTCCTGCCTGTGTCCTGATGTCTTCTGTGTGGAGCCATGTCCGATGTCCGGAGACCAGATGGTTTGCCTGTGTCCAGATGTCCATTCTGAGTTCCTGGTCGTCCAGCACGTGTTCCAGAGTTGGTCCTGCCTGTGTTCCTGGGAGTGTCCAGCCTAGTGTTCCAGTACCGACTCTGCCTGAACTTCCTGGATCTGACCAGTCTATATCCTAAGCAGACCTGTTGAGTTTCCAGGACCTGTCCTGTTCGTGTTTGCCCGTGTCCCGATGTTCAGCCTGGTTCTTGGTGCTCTTCCAGTGATAAGGTCTTCCTAAGGTTGGTGTCTGAAATTCTCTTGCTGTTCCAGTGTTACACCTAAAGCCTATGTCTGAGGTCCTCCTGATATGCTTGTGACAAATGACCCTGAACTTCATCAACCCAAGATGACCTTTCCTGTCATGCCATCACCTGACGTCTGCCAACCTTAGATGTTATCCATAGCTGATGTCTGGAATTGGGAGCCTGGCATTGTTACTTTGATTTTGTGCCTTTTACTTTCTTTGTGAAAGTAAACTTTACGTACTTTTCCTGAAGTTGTGCGGTGTCTTAAAGTCCTGATGTTTACCACCTTGCCCACTTGCTCACCCACCACAGGTCCCGGTTGCTGTCTTTCCCTAGTCTGGGTAGGTCCGGGTCCCCACTCTGGACCAGTGGGTCCACATTCTACTTCCATCTGGGATACTTTCCCTTGTGTCACCGTTGGCCTGGCAGCGTGGGATGTAAGCGCATAACACAAATCCATTATCAAGACGTCTCCACAAAGTCCTACTGTTAACAAAAAATCAATTTACTGAAGCATTTACAATTTGTCAAAAAGCACATCAACTGGCCTAAAGAGAAACAGAGAAACATTTTGTGGACTGGAAACTAAAATTGTTCTTTTTGGGTCCAAGGTCTGCAGACAGTTCATCAGGCGACTCCCAAACTCTGAATTCAAGCAACAGTTCATTCTGAAGACAGTGAATCATGGCAGTGCAAGCTCACGATATGGGCATCTTTCTCTTACTATGGTGCCGGGTCTATTTACCACACCCCAGTGATCATAGATCATTTTGCATATATCAGAATACTTGAAGACATCAAGTTGCTTTACGCTGAACAAGAACTGCCCTTGAAATGGGTGTTTCAATAAGACAACAACTCTAAACACACCAGTAAACAAGCAAAATCTTGGTTCCAGTCCAACAAAATTGAGATATGGAGTAGCCATCCTAATCTTTGGACGTTAATTCAATAGAACACTTATACGGGGACATGAAAAATGTCTCTGAGGCAAAGCCAACAAATGCAAGTAAATTGTGAATTGTAGTCAAAGCATCCTGGGCTGGAATAACAGTTGACAGGTGTCAGAAGTTGGCTGATTCTGCAACACAGATGTGAATCAGTTCTTAAAAAACTATGACTATACAACTAAATATTAGGTTAGTGATTCACAGGAATGCTAAATACTAAAAAAAAAAGTACATATTTTAAGTTTGTAAAGACAAGCTTTTGAAACAGCCCAATGTTCATTTTTGTGATATTCTGTAAAGTAATTAAAAATTATATACATTTGTTTTCATGTCTTAATTTAGAAAACAGTGTGCAATGTTCCCAATGCATAGAAATATAAATTATTATAAGATTTTAGGCTTAACTCATGTTTTTGAACACTGCTATTATTTTGAACACAACCATATATAGACTTGTTTGAGCCACTAGACCCCGGATCATTGACAATGTACTCATGGTTTAGTTGTGCAAAAAGTTCCTTTGTGGTGACCTTTGTGCTAGGATAATTGATTTTCCATGTATTATATATGTGCCCAAGTTAAACGTAACCCATGAATGGAGGAGAATGTAGTTTTAAACGGCTTCAAAGAGCTGAGTAATGAACCAGCTCATGTTCAACCACATTATTCCTAATGTCAATGATTTACACATTGGCAAAAAGATGTAAATGATAATGTGTAGATATGGGCTTCTTGGGATTACTGTATGTACTCCCTGGCAGGACTAGTGAGGTCGCAAAAGTAGAATTACAATGAAAATTGTGCACGGAGACATGGAAGCAGTAATAATAAATGATTTTCTAGTATAGCAAGCAACATAAGTACTGTCCATAAATCCAGTGTGAAAAATAGGAAACTGGGCCTCATGGAATACTCTGTATAAGATATATACTCTATTTATAGAGGGTTACATCTATTTTATGCTGGCCATGAGTATTTAGTGTTCTTTGTGAATAATGATCAGAGAAGAAGTGATGCTAAGACTTGACATGTTGTGTTACTAAGAGCATGGAAATAGGCAAGTAGCCTCTTTACAAAGGATGAAAGCAAGGACTAATGCCATCTGATGAAATTAGCACTCCTAAAAGTAAATATTGACCCTTTAAAGGGGCCTGTCATATGGAATTTATGGTTTGCCTGCATGTCCAAAGTCAAAAAGTGCTCCCTACAAAGGAGATTTTTTGCCCCTTACACTTGCTGATAAAGGTCACTCATCCAGCCAACCAGTTCTCCTCACTGCTTAGGTGCCAAAAAACAAAACACATGTCTGCGAATGGAGGTTCTGGATTGGCTTTATATTCTAAGTAATGCAGTAAGGTCCCTTAAAGTCTCAATATTGACTTTAAGGATTAGTACTTACTGTAAATTCTTCGCTCCCTTTCTCTGTGAAGAAGCTATTTGCATATTTAATATCCCAGGGTAGCATGACTTACAAGGCTCTTCTGCCAGCTTAAGGCTCTCCATGAAGATAAACTTTACCCCAACTGGGCCCACTAAGAGCATTTACAATTACCCTGTGTGCACATTTCATATATTAAAAGGAAAGCCAAGTCACCCACCTAGTGCTTGAAGTCCAGCTTGCACGGAACTAGGTGGATCCACACCAGATAATATGCTAAAGGAAAAAAAAGGGTTCTTGTTCCAGAGTCTGGTAAAATAATTCTTTCTTTATGTTTCTTCTATTAAAAACTTACAAAAATGACAAAGGTTGAATAGAGAGGGCAGGTGAGCAAGACGCATTTCGAACACTGACTTGCCTTCTTTATCACAGCTGTGAAGAACAAAGAACAAAAGTGAGCATTCGAAACGCGTCTTGCTCCCCTGCCCTGTCTATGCAACCTTTAAATTATTTATTTTACCAGAAGCTGGAACAACAACCCTTTTTTTTTCCTTGTGCACATTTCATATCACTACAATACAATATTGCCATAGTATCTAAAACTTTACTAAGTGTTTTCACTTTTGTTGTAAAAATACAACTATCTTTTATAAAGTGGAGGTTGGGGGGTTTACATTTTGGTCAGCCTTCCCCCACTTCCCGAAAATACTCTATAATAATGTATAATATAATATTTATATAGCGCTATTAATTCCATAGCACTTTACATACATCAGTAATGCTGTCTCTCTTGGAGCTCACAATCTAAAATCCTATAAGTATGTCTTTACAATGTTGGAGAAAACCGGAGTGCCCGGAGGAAACCCATGCAAACAGGGGAGAACATACAAACTCCTTGCAGATGTTGTCCTTAGTGTCCTTGGTGGGAATTGAGCCCAGGACCTCAAGACCTCAGTGCTACAAAGGCTGCAGTCTAACCACTTGAGCCACCGTGCTGCCCTACTCTATACTTTCAAACCCAGAGTTGCCCAATCTTTCTGACCTTCAGAGCCACATTCAGCTCCCACCCTCTTACAATATTGACAGCCAGATCCCGCATTACCATTATAATGACAACCAAATCTTTTCCACAGAAATCACACCAAGTCAGATAAACAAAGATCCAAAGGTTTCTAAAATGCCATTATACAGATCTACTCTTCAGTGCAGAGCTACTCAAAAAAAGTAGAGACCTGCTCTTCATAACTGTTTTCTAGACCTGGTGCTAATGCAACAAGCTGGAAGACAGCCTTCTGAGTCCAATCACCATCAGCTTCATTCTTCCCATCTTTGGACATAAGAGCAATCTACTGGAAGTGAGGGGCAGAGGCAGTGCTTTCTTTCTGTTGATAGCTTGTTTGGTCCAAAGGCAGAGAGAAGGAAGTTGGAGGTGATTGAACACATGGCTCGTGTGACGTCACAATGTCACGTGAGCCCCGAGCCAGGTGGCTGAAAGCTCTGGAACAGCAGCAGCACTAAAGGTGATTATAAGTTTTATTATTTAAATGGCAGAAACAAGTTGATTCAGAAGGCGTGGTCCTAGTAATCGACAACCCCTTAAATGATACAAATACAGTCCACTGTGCCTGCACCATTTGTGGGTCCCCTGACCCAAACTTGACACACGTACATATCAGATTGTTGAGTTCAGGTAAGGAGACCATTGAAAAGTCTGCACTTGATCTGTGAATGTCTTACATGCCAAGCGGCTTAAGTAGAAAAATCACTAAACTTGAAGTCAGAAAGGTTCAAGCAGCACACCATGCTAGGATGTAACGCCTATGTGCACGTCCCACTGTGGTTTAAGGTCCACTAGAGCCACCAATAAGTATAGCACAAAAGGGAGAAAAAAGGCAGATAGTATTCCTCTGCCGGATGAAATGCAAAATGGTATTTTGGTCTGATATGCAACTTTTCAGCCTACATTCCAGCTTTTTCCAAGCATGAAGGTGTAGTTAGTCTAGATTCTGCATTAAATTGCAGCTTTTATAATTTTGTTTCATTCATCCGGATCAAATCAATATGTAAGGACACCAACCACATCATGTTCTCTTGATAATTCCAGCATGATTTTTGGCCCAACACAGCACAAGTTTCAATGATTACTACATGTGCACCTTTTATGTCAACAGTATATTTGTGTTCTTTTATTAAATCTTAATCAAAGTACATTTGGGAAATGGTATACGATTGCTTCATTTCAAAGATGAAATCTGGTTAAAAATGCAGTATAAGAAAGCCAAGTTATCTAAGAAGATCTGCCCCTCCTAGGGTTAAGTAGCAGACACATGAGATAAGTAACTATATTTGCATAGTGAATGAGTTCAGGACAATTTTAGTTACTGTCTTTAGTACGTCGGTTATCGGCAATAAGCGGAAACACAACACAATGTAAAAAATGCCTGCGCTCAGCAGTTCCTAAAACATAATACTACAAAACCTCTAGACATAATGTGCTGCACTTTAATTATTTATGTCCCTGCTACTTAACATTAATCTTTATTGATCCATTTTTCCCTTTCTGCTTTACATTACATGTCCATTAATTTTTTACATTACAGGAAGTGTGAGTTGCTGTTGTCTGTGGCAGATTATGGTATACACTTTTAGAATATGGAACACATCAAAGATGTCCTTTGGTAAAAGCTAGAAGAAAAGGAGGAGGATGGGATAGAGGATTTAAAAATAAAATAATTGCCGTTTATTTATAGAGTCATTACGAGCCTTGTATGAGCCGGCATTGTATGAGGAATGCTCGGAGCTCTTCTTTCACAGGACTTCTATTTCTGTCAGTAACTCACAAGGGATCCACCAGGGAATAATCGCAGTTCAGACGCCATTTTGTCTCTTCCGGTGCCATGAGGAATACCAAATAGGTGGCGATTGTGTGCGAGTCATAGGCAGATGGTAACAGGACTGGATCTCTCTGATGCATGTGTCTTGCTGATCCCTATTAGCAGTAGAGTTAAGGTCATTTATTAATTTAGTAGGTTACAATGATTTCGAATGTTAATCCATATATTATTATAGCCTAAAAAAGAAAAAGGTGCTTGAAATACCAAATCTCTCACCAGGTGTTTACTACTCCATCTGAAATCAGCATGATGCACGTATAGAGGCCCTGATTCCAGTGATTTATGTCTGCTGTCCGGCTTGCTGCATTTTTGTTAAAATCACAAATATGACTAATGGCAATACAGTTAGAAACACAGTCACTGCAGACTTACAGCACTGAGGTCCAGGATTCAAATCCCACTAAGGACAACATCTGCAAGGAGTTTGTATGTTCTCCCCGTGTTTGCATGGGTTTCTTTCAGGCTCGGACTGGGCCGCCGGGTAACCGGTTGATGGTGGGCCCCCAGGAATTGTGGCCCCGCCCCCCTAGCCCCACCCCCCAACAGGCCGGAACGGAATATCTGCTGCCTGCTGCCTGCCGCCGCCCGCCAGTAATGATGACACGGAGCTCAGCGGCTGCAGAGGGAGAAATGATGGAGCGGACACCGGACCGGAGGAGCCGAGGAGCATCAAATACTGGCGGGGCAGGGGAGGAGCAACGGCAAAACACAGACAGGCCTCGCCTGTGCTGATTGGTTGCCGGGTTGGTGGTGGCCGTCAGTGGTGGCGTAATTCCAGGGAGATTCGGTGGGTGACAGTCACAGGAATGTGTGCGGTCAGGAGCCGAGGCACGGGATCCGGACACCGGGGCTGTGAGCGGCCGCTGTGCAGAGTCACCGTCGGGGCCCCGGGCACAGTGCTCCAGTTACTGCATACAGATGATGTCCGGCACTGATCATAGAGGAGGAGGTAATGGTGTTCTGCGGGAGGAACACGGTGTACTGCGTGTTATTTGCACTGCACTGGAGTACACTGACTGGGGGACTGTCACCCCACAGATAATGTGGAGGAACACTACGGCCGATGGGGCCCTCAGCCTGAGATGAAGAGAGGACAGCAGAAGGTGCAGTGTGTTGTGCAGCCAGGTTGTGTGTGCAATGTGTGTGTGTGCAATGTGTGTGTGTGTGTGCAATGTGTGTATGTGTGCAATGTGTGTGTGCAATGTGTATGTGTGTGTGTGCAATGTGTGTGTGCAATGTGTGTGTGTGTGTGCAATGTGTGTGTGCAATGTGTGTGTGTGTGTGTGTGTGTGTGCAATGTGTATGTGTGTGTGCAATGTGTGTGTGCAATGTGTGTGTGTGTGCAATGTGTGTGTGCAATGTGTGTGTGTGCAATGTGGGTGTGCAATGTGTGTGCAGAGACAGAACAGCTGGGAGGATCACAGTGAAAGTAAAATAAATGTAATGTAAATAAAGATAAAGTTGGCTGCACTGTGCTTGTGATGGGGGCCTCCATCCTCCGTCCTCCTGCCCTCACCCCTCCAGCCTCCGTCCTCCTGCCCTCACCCCTCCAGCCTCCATCCTCCTGCCCTCACCCCTCCAGCCTCCGTCCTCCTGCCCTCACCCCTCCATCCTCTGTCCTGCTGCCCTCACCCCTCCAGCCTCCGTCCTCCTGCTCTCACCCCTCCAGCCTCCGTCCTCCTGTCCTCACCCCTCCAGCCTCTGTCCTGCTGCCCTCACCACTCCAGCCTCTGTCCTCCTGCCCTCACCCCACCAGCCTCTCCTCCTGCCCTCACCCCACCAGCCTCTCCTCCTGCCCTCACCCCACCAGCCTCTGTCCTCCTGCCCTCACCCCACCAGCCTCTGTCCACCTGCCCTCACCCCACCAGCCTCCGTCATCCTGCGCTCACCCCTCCAGCCTCCGTCCTCCTGCGCTCACCCCCCCAGCCTTCATCCTGGTCTAACCGCCTGCCCACCATATACTGTGCTGCTAACCACTGAACCATCATACTTTGCTAACCACAGAGACATTGCGCAGTGCTAACCACTGAGCCACCATATACAGTGCTAACCACTGAGCCACCATATACAGTGCTAACCACTGAGCCACCATATACAGTGCTAACCACTGAGCCACCATATACAGTGCTAACCACTGAGTCACCATATACAGTGCTAACCACTGAGCCACTGTACAGTGCTAACCACTGAGCCACCATATACAGTGCTAACCACTGAGCCACCATATACAGTGCTAACCACTGAGCCCCCATATACAGTGCTAACCACTGAGCCACCATACAGTGCTAACCACTGAGCCACCGTATACAGTGCTAACCACTGAGCCACCATATACAGTGCTAACCACTTAGCCACTATATACTGTGCTAACCACTGAGCCACCGTATACAGTGCTAACCACTGAGCCTCCATATACAGTGCTAACCACTGAGCCACCATATACAGTGCTAACCACTGAGCCACTATATACAGTGCTAACCACTGAGCCACTATACAGTGCTAACCACTGAGCCACCTTATACAGTGCTAACCACTGAGCCACCATACAGTGCTAACCACTGAGCCACCATATACAGTGCTAACCACTGAGCCACCATATACAGTGCTAACCACTGAGCCACCATACTGTGCTAACCACTGAGCCACCATATACAGTGCTAACCACTGAGCCACCATATACAGTGCTAACCACTGAGCCACTATATACAGTGCTAACCACTGAGCCACTATACAGTGCTAACCACTGAGCCACCTTATACAGTGCTAACCACTGAGCCACCATACAGTGCTAACCACTGAGCCACCGTATACAGTGCTAACCACTGAGCCACCATATACAGTGCTAACCACTGAGCCACCATACTGTGCTAACCACTGAGCCACCATATACAGTGCTAACCACTGAGCCACCATATACAGTGCTAACCACTGAGCCACCATATACAGTGCTCACCACTGAGCCACCATATACAGTGCTAACCACTGAGCCACCATATACAGTGCTAACCACTGAGCCACCGTATACAGTGCTAACCACTGAGCCACCATATACAGTGCTAACCACTGAGCCATCATATACAGTGCTAACCACTGAGCCACCATATACAGTGCTAACCACTGAGCCATCTGACAATGTGGTTTTGATTGGTCGGATTCCACCAATAACTGAGTGATCACCTGCCGAACCTGACGATTGTTGGTAACTTGTTTTCACCAAAGTATCCCTTTAATGCACACTACAGTAATGGTACATCGCAGTAATGGTGAGCGTAGAGTGATGTGCAGGAGTAACCGCTATAATGGGTATAACGGCTAACAGGTATTTGCATATAGCGGGTGAGTGGGCCCCCGGAGTCAATTTCCCTGGTGGGCCCCAGACACCCCAGTCCGACCCTGGTTTCTTCTGGGTTCTTCGATTTCCTCTCACCCTCCAAAGACATACTGATAGGATGTTTAGATTATGAGACACAATGGGGATAGTCATGATAACTTCTCTAAAGCTCTGTGGAATGGCTTAAAGTATATCAAATGCATTAGGTTTTTATACTACTTATTACATATATCCAGTACACTATATGGTAAAATTAATAGTGTAATTTATGCAAATCGTCACTTCAGTGAGGAAGTAGACGAACTCTAGTGACACCTACTATGGGTAGCAATCCTTGTAGTCATAATTAGCTCTTTAACAAGCCTTTTAATATGATTTAGGATTTGTGCCAGATCAGAACTCCAAACTGCAGATGCTGTGTTTCGGGGTGACTGCCTTTCATCAGTGCAGTGTGTGGGAATTCTGATCTGGCTGTGTGAGAGCCTAAGACGAGGTCAGGGGAACAGCTATTCTCCTTGTGGAGAGTACTCTGCCAGCCGGCAGTGAGGAGACTTAAAGCCGCAATGCTCCTCTGGGAAATTGCATATGCAGATTATCACTTCAGTGAGGAGGTATACAAGCTCTAATGCCACCTAATAAAGGTAGAAATCCCATAACTCATGATTGACTCTTTAATGAGCCTTTTAATATGATTTAGGATTTGTGCCAGATCAGAACCCCAAACTGCAGATGCTGCGTTTCTGGGTGATTGCCCCTCATCAGTGCAGTCATTCTATTTATGGCTATATAGATAGAAAACTAAATAAGTTATGGCTCTAGGAAGACGGGAAGGAAAAAGCGAAAACGCAAAAACATAAATTGGCCATGTTGTGAATGGGTTAAATGAAGATGGGGGTTAGCCATGTTCTGAATTATTTTAGTTTTTGCTTTTTGTTGCTGCTGCTCCCCTGGGTATTCTATTTTTTTGACAGGTCCTCCTTCAGCTGACCTACACTTTTAATAGCAGATTCCATTATAAACGTGAACATTTGGATTGACACTGCATGTATTTTCTCATTGTTGTCATAAGTCACAATATAGCTGGGTCTCCCTCATAGATATTAGATTGTCCGACACTCATACATATCTTGCTGTACGGTCATATTTCCCTCATACACATTAGATTGTTGGTGGATACACTGACAGTTATATCGTTATTTGTACCCGATTTTCTATTGATAAGACTATGAAATCTTTGTTTCCTCATTGCATAATGAAAGCGCATATTTCAGGATTCCATTTTCAATCGCCCCTCTGATATTGCCTCAACATGATTATAAAATATTTATAAATCACTTATATATTATACCGTGCTATACACAACAGGAAAGATTTGTACACAGAGAACAAACTTAAGTCTTTTTCACACTGCAGTATTTTGGTCAATATTTTGCATTAGTATCTGTAAGCCAAAACTGGGAGTGGAACATAATCTAATAGGCATACTGAAAAGATGTGTCTTCTGTGTTTTGGATCAGCTCCTAGTTTTGATTTAAAGGGAACCTGTCATGTCATTCTGTGATATTAAATGTCCCCCAATGAGTTTTAAATGATACAATGTGCATCTCTAACATGGTTTTATAAAAACAAAATTCAACGTATTTATCGTAAAAAAAGGCTTTATGTGCTGAAGTGACTGCACACACATACCTGGCATCGGTCATAGGGGAGGCGATTTTGCTTACTGTCACTCAAGTTTTTCATGATAATTTTAAATTTTGTCAGGCCCCCTGCATTGTAATTGACTGACATCACTGCAGGACCCGTGGTGAATGTCACGATCGTGTGACTATAATGGGCAGAGCTAAGCCCAAAGGGTATTTCACTTCAGAATTCAAGAAAAGGATTAGCTCCACCATCTAATATTCCCAGGACTCCCAGGCAAACCGGAAGGTGGCTTGGCAACCACCAGTAGCAATAGATTAAAGGTGTAGAATCCGGTGCCACAAAAACTCTTTTTATTTCATGATTAAAAATTAAAAATCACACGTCCTCCAGAGGAGCTCTGGACGCGTTTCGTGGGTCTAGTCCACTTAATCCTCAGTACTAACGATTAAGTGGGCTAGACCCACGAAACGTGTCCAGAGCTACTCGGAGGATGTGTGATTTTTAATTTTTAATCATGAAATAAAAAGAATTTTTGTGGCACCAGATTCTACACTTTTAATCTCTTTCACTTCAGTCCTGCTTAGCTGTGCCAATTACAGTCACATAGTCGTGACATCACCAAAGGTCCTGCAGTGATGTCAGTCAATTACAATGCTGGAGGTGTGATGAAATTCAAAAACTATCATGAATGAACTTAAGTGACAGTAAGCAAAAGGGACACTCCTATGAATGAAGCCTGGTATGTAGGTGCAGTCACCTCAGGATATAAGTCTTTTTGTAAGATAAATATTTGGAATTTTGTTTTGAGAAAACCATGTTAGTGATGCACATTGCATCATTTAAAAACACATTGGGGTAGTTTAGTATCACAAGACGAGATGACAGGTTCCCTTTAATATTAATGTGAAATATTTCCCCAAATCCTGGCATGTTAAATAGCCTATTAGTTTAATTAAATACGGGCCCTGCCCAAGTATAAGTACTGGGAACATGCTGCCATCCCTGCCTGCTCCATCCTTTTTTAATTCATTTGTGACCTTTTATGTTTGTATGCAATATATATACAGGGTGGGCCATCTATATGGATACAGCTAAAGAAAATGGGAATAGTTGGTGATATCAACTTCCTGTGTGAGACACATTAATATATATGGGAGGGGGAAAACATTTTCAGATGGGTGGTGACCATGGCGGCCATTATGAAGTCGGCCATTTTAGATCCAACTTAATTTTTTTCAATGGGAAGAGGGTCATGAGACACATCAAACTTATTGAGAATTTCATAAGAAAAACAATGGTGTACTTAGTTTCAACGTAACTTTATTCTTTCATGAGTTATTTCAAGTTGATATCACCATTCATTCCCATTTTATTTAGGTGTATCCATATAAATGGCTCACCCGGGCAATTGTCTATGCTTTGAAGATACGAGATGTGCAGCATCTGAAACAACAGATAGAAGCCTGTGCTAGCATTTCTTCTGCAGTGTTGCTATCAGTGTGTCAAGAGTAGGAGGAGAGGGTTACATTGACAATCCAACACAATGGGCAGCGCTTTGAACACATTTTATAAGTGGTCATAAGCTTGTAAATAACTCATGACAAAATAAAGTTACCGTATATACTCGCGTATAAGCCGAGTTTTTCAGCCCAAAAATTGGGCTGAAAAGTCCCCCCCTCAGCTTATGCGCAGTCACTGTATACTGTATACACTGTGTACAGTATACAGGCCGCCCGCCCCCATCAGTATGCAGGGCCCCCCCCCTTGCTGCTGCAATCCTGTAAAGGAATACATTATTATACTTATCCCTGCTGCTGTCCCGCCGCCGCTATCGCACTCCTCCGGCTTCATCCGGGTTCTTCCGGCTTCCTCCTCCAGTGGACGCAGGCAATGACGTCATTGTCTGTGCGCCAGAGGAGGAAGCCGGAAGAAGCCGGATGAAGCCGGAGGAGCGCGATAGCGGCGGCGGGACAGCGGCAGGGATAAGTATAATAATGTATTCCTTTACAGGATTGCGGCAGCAAGGGGGGGGCCCTGTATACTGATGGGGCGGGCGGCCTGTATATACCACTGGGGATGCTGCTGTATACTACCATACCAATGGGGCTGCTGCTGTATACTACCACTGGAGCTGCTGTATATACCTCTGGGGCTGCTGTATACTACCACTGGGGTTGCTGCTGTATGAACCACTGGGGCTGCTGTATATACCACTGGGGCTGCTGTATACTACCACTGGGCTGCTGCTGTATATACCACTGGGGCTGCTGCTGTATACTACCACTGGGGCTGCTGTATATACCTCTGGGGCTGCTGTATACTACCACTGGGGCTGCTGCTGTATACTACCACTGGGGCTGCTGCTGTATACTACCACTGGGGCTGCTGTATATACCTCTGGGGCTGCTGTATACTACCACTGGGGCTGCTCCTGTATACTACCACTGGGGCTGCTGTATATACCTCTGGGGCTGCTGTATACTACCACTGGGGCTGCTGCTTTATATACCACTGGGGCTGCTGCTGTATATACCTCTGGGGCTGCTGTATACTACCACTGAGGCTGCTGCTGTATACTACCACTGGGGCTGCTGTATATACCTCTGGGGCTGCTGTATACTACCACTGGGGCTGCTGCTGTATACTACCAATGGGGCTGCTGCTGTATACTACCACTGGGGCTGCTGTATATACCTCTGGGGCTGCTGTAATACTACCACTGGGGCTGCTGCTGTATATACCACTGGGGCTGCTGTATACTACCACTGGGGCTGCTGTATACTACCACTGGGGCTGCTGCTGTATATACCACTGGGGCTGCTGCTGTATACTACCACTGGGGCTGCTGTATATACCTCTGGGGCTGCTGTATACTACCACTGGGGCTGCTGCTGTATACTACCACTGGGGTGCTGCTGCTGTATACTACCACTGGGGCTGCTGTATATACCTCTGGGGCCTGCTGTATACTACCACTGGGGCTGCTGTATATACCTCTGGGGCTGCTGTATACTACCACTGGGGCTGCCTGTATATACCTCTGGGGCTGCTGTATACTACCACTGGGGTCCTGCTGCTTTATATACCACTGGGGCTGCTGCTGTATATACCATCTGGGGCTGCTGTATACTACCACTGGGGCTGCTGCTGTATACTACCACTGGGGCTGCTGCTGTACTACTACCACTGGGGCTGCTGTATATATCCTCTGGGGCTGCTGTATACTACCACTGGGGCTGCTGCTGTATATACCACTGGGGCTGCTGTATACTACCACTGGGGCTGCTGCTGTATACTACCACTGGGGCTGCTGTATATACCTCTGGGGCTGCTGTATACTACCACTGGGGCTGCTGCTGTATATACCACTGGGGCTGCTGCTGTATACTACCACTGGGGCTGCTGTATATACCTCTGGGGCTGCTGTATACTACCACTGGGGCTGCTGCTGTATATACCACTGGGGCTGCTGCTGTATACTACCACTGGGGAGGCTGCTGTATACCACACTGCTGGGGGGCTGTATACCTGTGCTGGGGTCCACCCTCGGCTTATACACGAGTCAATAGGTTTTCCCAGGTTTCGGGGGCAAAAGTAGGGGGTCGGCTTATACACGGGTCGGCTTATACACGAGTATATACGGTATGTTAAAACCAAGCACACCATTGTTTTTTTATGAAATTCTCAATATGTTTGATGTGTCACATGACCCTCTTCCCATTGAAAAAAATAAAGTTGGATTTAAAATGGCCGACTTCAACATGGCTACCATGGTCACCACTCATGTGGAAAGGTTTTCCCCCTCCCTTATACTAATGTGCTACAAACAGGAAGTTGATATAACCAACCATTCCCATTTTGTTTAGGTTCATTCATATAGATGGCCTACCCTGTATATATATATATGTAATCTTGAAGGGGATTGTATATTTTTTTGCCTTTTTTTTTGTCCCAGGTTAGCTATGATGTCATTGGTTAACTGATTTTCAATGGGAATTCAGAGGGGTTCATTAAAGGCAACCTGTCAGCTAGTTTATTTCCCCTAAACTATCATTATCTGTACTGCAGCTTCATAGTACTATGCTAAGCATCCCTGTCTGACCTAATACTGTAGTGTTAAAGTGGAAAAGATACATTTATACACTTACATTTTGAAATGTTAATGAGCTTGAGACTGGTCTGAAGGGGCATTCCTATGGTACCCATCCCTGCCTTTGCTCTATGGTTATCACGCCCCTGTGGGCATGATAATCTAATTTACCAGCGCTGTCCCTTCTTGGTATATTCTAACATGTATGGGCTGCTTCCAGGTATGACTCGCCCAGCTGCATCTACTTCCGGTATTGAGCATTATTGAGCATTATGCATTACTCATGTTTAGTTGCCCAACCTGATTATCTCCTGAGACCTCCACTACTGAGGTTGGAGTTCTGTTTTTACTGTTTCAAAGCTGATGATCACCACTCTGGTATGGGGGGTGCAGGGTGAAATGTAAACCACACCATTCATGAAGTGAAGGCGTGGTTTACAGTACCACTGCAATTCCTATAAGTGGAGGCCATCTTTAAAGCAAGAGGAATGGAACCCCAATCTAAAAAGAGAAGGCTGCATGAGTTATGCAGATGGAACCAGGTAGGGTGACTATACATTATATAAATAAGGGCTTACTCTTTAGTGTCAGGGTGGAGAGTCACTTTAAGTGTTTTTTTTTGTGAGTTGGCAACTATATTCCAATTAAAAATGGTATTTCATGACAAACACATAATAATTAAAAGTATAATATGTGTTAAGTGTCAATGGACAGAACAGACAAATGTTCTGTGTTGCTTTTTAATGTTTTATTCACACTTTGCAGACTTGCACAAATTTCTGTGATTTTTCCGTACAGTATGGAACTGAGACTAATATGCAGATAGAAAAAGAAAGTGAATTGCAAACTTGCTTATATTCATGCTTTCTAATTAATTAATAGCAATTTAAGAACTTCAGAACACCCGTTTAAATACTACAACTCCATAAGTACATAACACCACAATATAGTTTCGTAATAATGCCACCATATGGAACATTACATACCGTATATACTCGCGTATAAGCCGAGTTTTTCAGCCCAAAAATTGGGCTGAAAAGTACCCCCCTCGGCTTATACGCGAGTCAGTGCTGTATACCGATGTATACATCGGTACATACCGATGTATACATCGGTATACAGCAGCCCCCGTAATGCAGGGCCCCCCCAGCCTCGCTCCGGTCACCTGTAAAGGAAACTATACTTATCACAGTGCCGCTGTCCGCGCCCGCTCGCACCCGCTCGCAGCTGCCGTACGCGATCCTCCATCTTCATGCGTCTTCTTCCTGTTTCTGTGCTCGTCGCAGGCAATGACATCATTCCCTGCGACGAGCACAGGAAACAGGAAGAAGAGACATGAAGATGGAGGATCGCGTACGGCAGCTGCGAGCGGGTGCGAGCGGGCGCGGACAGCAGCACTGTGATAAGTATAGTTTCCTTTACAGGTGACCGGAGTCAGGCTGGGGGGCCCTGGATTACGGGGGCTGCTGTATACTACCGCTGGGGCTGCAATATACTGCCACTGGGGCTGTATACACCACTGGGGCTGCAATACCACTGGGGCTGCTGTATATAGAGGCTGCTGTATACACCACTGGGGCTGCAATACCACTGGGGCTGCTGTATATAGGGGCTGCAATACCACTGGGGCTGCAATACCACTGGGGCTGCTGTATATAGGGGCTGCAATACCACTGGGGCTGCAATACCACTGGGGCTGCTGTATATAGGGGCTGCAATACCACTGGGGCTGCAATACCACTGGGGCTGCTGTATATAGGGGCTGCTGTATACACCACTGGGCTGCAATACCACTGGGGCTGCTGTATATAGGGGCTGCAATACCACTGGGGCTGCAATACCACTGGGGCTGCTGTATATAGGGGCTGCAATACCACTGGGGCTGCAATACCACTGGGGCTGCTGTATATAGGGGCTGCTGTATACACCACTGGGGCTGCAATACCACTGGGGCTGCTGTATATAGGGGCTGCAATACCACTGGGGCTGCTGTATATACCACTGGGGGCTGCTGTATATCATACTGCTGGGGCCTGTATACCACTGCTGGGGGCTGTATACCTTTGCTGGGGTCCACCCTCGGCTTATACGCGAGTCAATAGATTTTCCCAGGTTTTGGGGCAAAAGTAGGGGGGTCGGCTTATACACGGGTCGGCTTATACACGAGTATATACGGTATATATATATATATATAAAAATGAAGGAAAAAAGACAGTGGCACTCACCAGGTCGATCTTCAAATTTTATTGCAATGTCCAAAGGATCATTCCAAGGGAGCGGGTCGTTGGGGAGGGAGGTGCGGGAGCGTGGACGACGGTAACCGTTTCGCGGCTCAACGGCCGCTTCTACGGGTCCCGTAGAAGCGGCCGTTGAGCCGCGAAACGGTTACCGTCGTCCACGCTCCCGCACCTCCCTCCCCAACGACCCACTCCCTTGGAATGATCCTTTGGACATTGCAATAAAATTTGAAGATCGACCTGGTGAGTGCCACTGTTTTTTTTCCTTCATTTTTGTATTTATACTTACGCCAAGTGAGCACCACCATTGTTCGAAGACCCTCAGTCAGTAAGGAGTATTTGTGCCTACAACCGATTGTTACACACGGGTAGTGCCCAGTGTTCATTCTCTATATTGTGAATATACAGTTAGGGCCAGAAATATTTGGACAGTGACACAATTTTCGCGAGTTGGGCTCTGCATGCCACCACATTGGATTTGAAATGAAACCTCTACAACAGAATTCAAGTGCAGATTGTAACGTTTAATTTGAAGGGTTGAACAAAAATATCTGATAGAAAATGTAGGAATTGTACACATTTCTTTACAAACACTCCACATTTTAGGAGGTCAAAAGTAATTGGACAAATAAACATAACCCAAACAAAATATTTTTATTTTCAATATTTTGTTGCGAATCCTTTGGAGGCAATCACTGCCTTAAGTCTGGAACCCATGGACATCACCAAACGCTGGGTTTCCTCCTTCTTAATGCTTTGCCAGGCCTTTACAGCCGCAGCCTTCAGGTCTTGCTTTTTTGTGGGTCTTTCCGTCTTAAGTCTGGATTTGAGCAAGTGAAATGCATGCTCAATTGGGTTAAGATCTAGTGATTGACTTGGCCATTGCAGAATGTTCCACTTTTTTGCACTCATGAACTCCTGGGTAGCTTTGGCTGTATGCTTGGGGTCATTGTCCATCTGTACTATGAAGCGCCGTCCAATCAACTTTGCAGCATTTGGCTGAATCTGGGCTGAAAGTATATCCCGGTACACTTCAGAATTCATCCGGCTACTCTTGTCTGCTGTTATGTCATCAATAAACACAAGTGACCCAGTGCCATTGAAAGCCATGCATGCCCATGCCATCATGTTGCCTCCACCATGTTTTACAGAGGATGTGGTGTGCCTTGGATCATGTGTCGTTCCCTTTCTTCTCCAAACTTTTTTCTTCCCATCATTCTGGTACAGGTTGATCTTTGTCTCATCTGTCCATAGAATACTTTTCCAGAACTGAGCTGGCTTCTTGAGGTGTTTTTCAGCAAATTTAACTCTGGCCTGTCTATTTTTGGAATTGATGAATGGTTTGCATCTAGATGTGAACCCTTTGTATTTACTGTCATGGAGTCTTCTCTTTACTGTTGACTTAGAGACAGATACACCTACTTCACTGAGAGTGTTCTGGACTTCAGTTGATGTTGTGAACGGGTTCTTCTTCACCAAATAAAGTATGCGGCGATCATCCACCACTGTTGTCATCCATGGACGCCCAGGCCTTTTAGAGTTCCCAAGCTCACCAGTCAATTCCTTTTTTCTCAGAATGTACCCAACTGTTGATTTTGCTACTCCAAGCATGTCTGCTATCTCTATGATGGATTTTTTCTTTTTTTTCAGCCTCAGGATGTTCTGCTTCACCTCAATTGAGAGTTTCTTTGACCGCATGTTGTCTGGTCACAGCAACAGCTTCCAAATGCAAAACCACACACCTGGAATCCACCCCTGACCTTTTAACTACTTCATTGATTACAGGTTAACGAGGGAGACGCCTTCAGAGTTAATTGCAGCCCTTAGAGTCCATTGTCCAATTACTTTTGGTCCCTTGAAAAAGAGTAGGCTATGCATTACAGAGCTATGATTCCTAAACCCTTTCTCCGATTTGGATGTGGAAACTCTCATATTGCAGCTGGGAGTGTGCACTTTCAGCCCATGTTATATATATAATTGTATTTCTGAACATGTTTTTGTAAACAGCTAAAATAACAAAACTTGTGTCACTGTCCAAATATTTCTGGCCCTAACTGTATATATATATATAGAGTTATTTCTATAACTTCAATAAGTTTCTCATTACTCCTCTGGACAGGGCTCTGTTCCATTAGTGGGGGTGATGTCTCCATATATATATATATATATGTATACATTATTATCTTTCTGTTGGCTCGGGTGGTTTCTCTTACCTCTATATATTGCTCTATATGTTATCCTCTTGCCGGGCTATGTATGGCTTGATGTGGATTTCGTCCTTTTTTGCGGTGCTTCCTTATTAAAGTATGTTTGTATTAGTATCTTGTTGTATGAGGGATCAAAATATTCCTGTGTTTTTGTGCTCACCTGTTTTTTCCTTCTTGCTGGGGTGGCTCTTCTTCTTCCGGCTTCCTCTGGTCGCCGCAGGCAATGACGTCATTGTCTGCACCAGAGGAGGAAGCCGGAAGAAGACGGATGAAGCCAGGTGAGCGCGATGTCGGCAGCGGCGGCGACAGGACAGTGATAAGTATAATGATTTTACTTTACAGGTTTGCGGAGCAAGGGGGGTGCCCTGGATACTGATGTGGGGGCCTGTATACCCCTGGGGCTGCTGCTGTATATACCCCTGGGGCTACTGCTGTATATACCCCTGGGGCTGCTGCTGTATATACCTCTGAGGCTGCTGTATATTACTACTGGGGCTGCTGTATACTACCTCTGGGCTTCTGTATACTACCACTGGGGCTGCTGTATATACCTCTGGGCTGCTGTATACTACCACTGGGGCTGCTGCTGTATATACCACTAGGAAGGCTGCTGTAACACTGCTGGGGCCTGTAGATACCACTGGGGAGGCTGCTGTATACCACACTGCTGCGGGCTGTATACAACCACTGGGGAGGCCTGTATACCACTGGGGGGGCCTGTATACCACACTGCTGGGGGCTGTATACCTGCGCTGGGGTCCACCCTCAGCTTATACACGAGTCAATAGGTTTTCCCACATTTTGGGGGCAAAAGTAGGGGGGTCGGCTTATACACGGGTCGGCTTATACACTAGTATATACGGTGTGTATGTGTGTATATAAATATATATATATATATATATATATATATATATATATATATATACCGTGTTTCCCCGAATATAAGACAGTGTCTTATATTAATTTTACCCCCAAAAGTCCCACCCTGTCTTATATTCGGGGTATGACTTGTATTAAAAAAAAAAAGACAAAAATGAAAAGTCCCAGCCCCATACAGTATGCCACTGCAGCCCCCAGCACAGTACCGTTAAAACCGCAATTCCGCCGCACAGCCGACTTGCGGCATACTTGCGGCAGGTCCCCATACAATGTACGGTACTGTATGGGACACTTGCGGCAAGGTGCAGCAAAGGTGCGGTAACCGCACCTTGCCGCAAGTGTCCCATACAGTACCGTACATTGTATGGGGACCTGCTGCAAGTGTGCCGCAAGTCGGGCCGCAAGTCGGCTGTGCAGCGGAATTGCGGTTTTAATGGGCAAGTCGGCAAGGAAACATCCTTACTTTTTAGGGTAATGGCGCCCTCGGGCTATGGATTCCTCTGCGGTGCAGGGCGTTGTCCAGATGCTTCTTCATGCAGGAGCTTCTGGCCAATCAGCACTCGAGCCGCTGAGCCAATCAGCGCTCGAGATGCTGGGGAGCCGCTGGCCAATCAGAAGCTCCTGCCGGCAGCGGTGACGTCAGGCCGGGGCGACAGGCGCACAAGATTAACCCTATGCCCTCGGGGTTACCTGCGGCACCTGAGGGCAGAGGGGAGCCCACGGGGGACAGCGGACCTGCGGCTGCACCTGAGGGCAGAGGGGAGCCCACGGAGGACAGCGGGGTCAGTGGGATAGCGGGGACACAGGTAAAACATGCAATGGGCAAAAATGGCACTTTAGCGGTACCATGTCTTATATTCCCCGAAAATAAGTCACCCTGTCTTATAATGGGGGTATGACTTATATTGGAAAATTCTGCGCCAGCCCTGCCCTGACTTATATTCGGGGGTGACTTATTTTCGGGGAAACAGGGTATATATATATATATATATATATATATATATATAATATATAACATTAGGATTTTAATGTTTTAAAGCATTTTAAATAAAAAAAAAATTTGATACACGGTTAAAAAACACATATTTGTGATTTTATTTAAGATTTTTTTAGCATACATAATGTGAGTTATATTGATATGCAGTAGACATACGCCATTGATAAAAAAAGAATTGTGCTGAGCCAACACACCTTTTCATTCATTGCCTATTGTACAGGGCAGTAGCGTAGCTAGTGGGGGGGCAGGGGAGGCAAGCGCCCCGGGCCCCCCCGGCATGAGGGGCCCATTGTCCACCCTCTGGGTGGGCCCCGTGCTGGCAGCCGGCCGCCGTGCCGGCCGGAGAGGAGGGAGGACGGGACTTCCTGTCTTGCAGCTCTGCCCGCCCCTCCTCACCTCCTTACAGCAGACGCACGGCAGCCGCGGTGAGTGTGCAACGGCCCCCCATCCCCCCCCCAGGTCCTCAGATGAAGGGGTGGCACGAGAATTCTCTGCCAGCACCCCCCCCGGTCTTCACATGGGGGCCCTGGGTGCAGATCTCGCCCCCGGCCCCAGAGCAGGCTAGCTACGTAACAGATACAGGGGAATATTTGCATCGAAGATCCCTTGCAGGTTTTCAAGCAGCATTCCCACAATTAATACAGTTTGCTCCAGTGTACCAACAATCCTGATATTTACAATATAGTAACTTTATATTTATTATTGTTCATCATAAATATGTTAATTTGCTATTTGCATACATTATTTATATATTGAATATACACAAAAAACTGAGTCAGAGCAGACATTACAGACATGTTCACACTGACCCCAGGCAGGCTAAACTTGACAAAAAAAAAGTATATAAACAAAACATGTGAAAATACTCTGCAATAAATAAAGCAAGTGGTATAAAAACACAGGGTATTGGTACATACCTTTTTTGCAAAAAGGTACAAAGCCATCCCACCACGTCAAGGTGTACCCATTTCGGGATGGTCCCTACCTACCTATTTATACTCTACCTATTTATACTCTACCTCTGTGCCTGTCTCTTTTTTTTTTTTTTTTCTTTTTTGCTTCCCCCACCCACCCTACTCTACCTATTTAAAACGCTCCTTGTTTCTACCTGTCTTCCCCCTCTGTGCTGTCTCCACCCTCTGTCTGTCTCCACCCTCTGTACCTGTCTCCCAACCCTCTGTACCTGTCTCTCACCTCTGTACCTGTCTCCCACCCTCTGTACCTGTCTCCACCTCTGTACCTGTCCTCCTCACTCCTCTGTAACCTGTCTCTCACCTCTGTACCTGTCTCTCACCCTCTGTCCTGTCTCTCACCCTCTGTACCTTGTCTCTCACCTCTCTGTTGCCTGTCTCTCCCCCCCCGTGCCCTAGTCTCCACCCTCTGTGCCTGTCTCCCCCTCTGTTCCTGTCTCTCACCCTCTGTGCCTGTCTCTCACCCTCTGTGCCTGTCTCTCCACCCTCTTGTCTCACCTGTCTCCTGCTCCCCCTCCCTCCACCTCTGCTACTCCCTCCAGCCTCGCTCTCACCCTCCAGCCTCCCCTGTCTCACCTCTCCTCACCCTCAGCCTCCCTGTCCTCACCTTCCTCATCCTTCCAGTCTCCCGGTCCTCACCTCTCCTCACCCTTCCAGCCTCTGCTCTCCCCTCCAGCTCTGTCTCCCCTCCAGCCTCTGCTCTCCCTCCGCTCCTCCCACCAGCCTCCTCCCCTACAGCCTCTGCTCCCTCCTCCACCTCCCCCTCCCCTCTAGCCTACCCTCGTCCCTCCCTCACCTCCCCTCCCTCCTCAGCCTCCCCTCCCCCACCCTCCCCTCCAGCTCTGCCTCCCCTCAGTCCTCCGCTCTCCCCTCAAGCCTCCGCTCTCCCCTCCAGCCTCGCCTGTCCACTCCAGCCTCCGCCGTCCCCTCCAGCCCCGCCGTCCCCTCCAGCCTCCCTCTCCAGCCTCCGTCTCCCCTCCAGCCTCGCCCTCCCCTCCAGCCTCCCCTCTCCAGCCTCCGCCCTCCCCTCACCTCCCTGTCCTCACCTTCCTCATCCTTCCAGTCTCCCCGGTCCAGCCTCCGCCCTCTCCTCCAGCCTCCGCCCTCCCCTTCAGCCTCCGCCCTCCCCTGCAGTTTCCGCCCTCCCCTCCAGCCTCTGCCCTCCCCTCCAGCCTCCGCCCTCCCCTCCAGCCTCCGCTCTCCCCTCCAGCCTTCCCTCCCCTCGCCCTCCAGTCTCCCCCTCCAGCCTCCGCCCTCCAGCCTCTCCTCCAGCCTCCCCTCTCCCTCCAGCCTCCGCCCTCCCCTCCAGCCTCCGCTCTCCCCTCCAGCCTCCCCTCTCCCCTCCAGCCTCGCCCTCCCCTCCAGCCTCGCCCTCCCTTCAGTCTCCGCTCTCCCCTCCCTCCAGTCTCCGCCCTCAGCACCTCCAGCCTCCCTCTCCCTCCAGCCTCCGCTCTCCCCTCCAGCCTCCCTGTCTCACCTCTCCTCACCCTCCAGTCCTCCTGTCCTCACCTCTCCTCACCCTTCCAGCCTCCGCTCTCCCTCCAGCCTCCGCCCTCCCCTCCGCTCTCCCCTCCAGCCTCCCCTCTCCCCTCCAGCCTCGCCCTCTCCCTCCAGCCTCCGCCTCTCCCTTCAGTCTCCGCCTCCCCTCCAGCCTCCCCCTCCCCTCCAGCCTCCGCTCTCCCCTCCAGCCTCGCCTCCCCTCCAGCCTCCCTCCTCCCTCTCCTCACCCCTCCAGCCTCCCTTCCTCACCCCTCACCTCTCCCCTCCGCCTCCCTCTCCCAGCCCTTCAGCCTCCGCCTCCCATCCACCTCTCCTCCCTCCAGCCTCCGCCTCCCCTCCAGCCTCCGCCTCCCCTCCAGCTCCGCCTCCCCTCCGCCTCTCCCCTCCAGCTCCGCTCTCCCCTCCAGCCTCCCTCCTCACCTCCACCTCCCTCCCCTCCTCCCCCTCCAGCCTCCCCTTCCCCTCAGCCTCGCCTCCTTCCACCTCCGCCTCCCCTCTCCCTCCAGCCTCCCCTCCCCTCCACTCCGCCTCCAGCCTCCGCCTCCTCCAGCCTCCCTCTCTCACCTCCACTCCGCTCTCCTCAGCCTCCGCTCCCCCTCCAGCCTCCCGCTCTCACCCTCCACCCCTCCCCTCTCCTCCACCTCCAGCCTCCGTCCCCCAGCCTCCCCCCTCCAGCCTCCGCTTCACCACCTCCTCCCCCTCCAGCCTCCCCTCCAGCCTCCGCTCTCCCCTCAGCCTCCCTCTCCCCTCCAGCCTCCCCTCCAGCCTCGCCTCCCCTCCAGCCTCCCCTTCCTCACCTCTCCTCCCCTCCAGCCTCCCCTCTCCCTCTCAGCCTCCGCCTCCAGCCTCCGCCTCTCCCTCAGCCTCCCCTCTCCCCTCCAGCCTCCGCCCTCCCTCCAGCCTCGCCTCTCCCCTCAGCTCCCTCCCCTCAGCTCTCCCCTCCAGCCTCCCTCTCCCTCCTCCAGCCTCCGCTCTCCCTCCAGCCTCCGCTTCCCTCCCGCTCTCCCCTCACCCTCCAGCCTCCCTCCTCCACCTCCAGCCTCCCTGTCCTCACCTCTCTCTCACCCTCTCCAGCCTCCTGTCCTCACCTCTCCTCACCCTCCAGCCTCGCTCTCCCTCCGTCCTCCCGCTCTCTCCTCCAGCCTCCCTCTCCCTCCAGCTCTCCCTCTCCCTCCACCCTCCTCCCCCTCGCCTCCACCTCTCCCTCACCCCAGCTCCGCCTCCCTCCAGCCTCCTCCCCCTCCAGCCTCCTGCTCCTCACCTCCCAGCCTCCAGCCTCCTCCTCAGCCTCCGCTCTCTCAGCCTCCCCTCCCCTCCAGCCTCCCCTCCCCTCCGCCTCTCTCACCCCCAGCCTCCCCTGTCCTACACCTCAGCCTCGCTCACCCCTCCAGCCTCTGCTCTCTCCTCAGCCTCCCTCTCCCCTCACCTCCCCTCCCTCCAGCCTGCCTCTCCTCTCCAGCCTCCCTTCCCCTCCAGCCTCCTCCTCCCTCCAGCCTCCGCCTCCTCTCCAGCCTCCGCTCTCCCTTCAGCCTCCGCTCTCCCCTCCAGCCTCCCTGTCTCCCTCTCCTCACCTCTCCAGCCTCCCTGTCCTCACCTCTCTCACCCTCCAGCCTCCCCTGTCCTCACCTCTCCTCACCCCTCCAGCCTCCCCTGTCCTCACCTCTCCCTTCCGCCTCCACTCTCCCTTCCAGCCTCCGCTCTCCCCTCCAGCCTCCCCTCTCCCCTCCAGCCTCCGCCCTCCCCTCCAGCCTCCGCTTTCCCCTCCAGCCTCCCCGTCCTCACCTCTCCTCACCCCTCCACCTCTGCTCTCCCCTCCGCCTCCGCCTTCCCCTCCAGCCTCCGCCTCACCCCTCCAGCCTCCGCCCCTCCCTCCAGTTTCCCCGCTCTCCCCTCCAGCCTCCCCTGTTCCTCACCTCTCCTCACCCCTCCAGCCTCTCCTCCTCACCTCCTCCCTCAGCCTCTGCTCTCCCCTCCAGCCTCTGCTCTCCCCTCCAGCCTCCGCTCTCCCCTCCAGCCTCCGCTCTCCCCTCCAGCCTCCGCCCTCCCCTCCAGCCTCCCCTCTCCCCTCCAGCCTCCGCCCTCCCCTCCAGCCTCCGCTCTCCCCTCCAGCCTCCGCTCTCCCCTCCAGCCTCCGCTCTCCCCTCCAGCCTCCCCTGTCCTCACCCTTCAAGCCTCCGCTCTCCTCACCCCTCCAGCCTCCGCTCTCCTCACTCCTCCTCACCCCTCCATATGCAATGTAGAGTATCTGTATGTGTGTATGTAGTCACTTCCGTCACTTTGTCCGCACTGCCCTCACTTTGTCCGCACTTCCCCCACTTTGTCCGCACACATACACACACACACACACACACACACACACACTCCGCTATACTTACCACCGGCCCTGCATCAGCCGCCTACATCCTCAGTCGACATGTCGCCACCCCCGAACTACTGGATCCAATATAGCGTCCAAAAAGTCTCGCCAAACTTCCTGGACGCCATATTCGATCCAGTCGTCCTCGGGCGCCGACATGTCAACTCAGTCTCCAGCCGCCAGAGAAGACGCAGGGTCGGTGCTAACTATAGCCAACTCTTTGTGTGTGTGTGTGTGTCTGTGTGTGTGTATGTATGTATTTGTGTGCTGACCACTCTGCCCACGACGCTGCACTTACCACTCTGCCCACGCCACTCTGCTGACCAATCTCACCGCACTCACTGCTAACCACTGAGCCACCGCACTCACTGCTAACCACTGAGCCACCGCACTCACTGCTAACCACTGAGCCACCGCACTCACTGCTAACCACTGAGCCACTGCACTCACTGCTAACCACTGAGCCACCGTATACTCTGCTACCCACTGCGCCACCTGTATACACACAATTCATTTCACCCCACTCCCCTAACTATTAGTAAATAAACTATATATGGATTCTAGACTACCCGATTCTTTAGAATCGGGCCGCCATCTAGTGATTTTATAATTTTCAAATAATAAAGAGAATTTCAAGAAGACAAGCACTGGTGTTTTCTACTTCACATCTTTTCCTCTGTACCTTTCTCTCCCCCTCTGCCTGTCTCTATTCCTCTGTGCCTGTCTCTATTCCTCTGTGCCTGTCTCTATTCCTCTGTGCCTGTCTCTATTCCTCTGTGCCTGTCTCTATTACTCTGTGCCTGTCTCTCTTCCTATGTGCCTGTCTTTTTTTTTTTTTGCTTCTCCCCACCCCCCCTACTCTACCTATTTTAAAACCGCCCCTTGTTTCTGCCTGTCTCTCCCCCTCTGTGCCTGCCTCTCCCCTCTGTGCCTGTCTCTCCCCCTCTGTGCCTGTCTCTCCCCCTCTGTGCCTGTCTCTCCCACTCTGTACCTGTCTCTCCCCCTCTTTGGCAGTCTCTTTTCTTCTGTCATTCAAATGGAAAGGGAGAAGGGGAAGGCCGCTCCACCGCCCATTAACCTCCTGGATTCCCACACCTGGTGTGGCAGCTTTGCTTGCTGGGCAGTTGCTAATGTGAAGTAGAAAACACCAGTGCTTGTCTTCTTGAAATTTTCTTTATTATTTGAAAATTATAAAATCATTCAGCGTCCTAGCTGAGCACTAGACGCGTGGCTAATAATTAAGGAAGTGTTTCTTTCGAAACGCGTCTAGTGCTCAGCTAGGACGCTGAATGATTTTATAATTTTCAAATAATAAAGAGAATTTCAAGAAGACAAGCACCGGTGTTTTCTACTTCACATCTTTTCTTCTGTATCCTTCTCTCCCCCTGTGCCTGTCTCTTTTTCCTCTGTGCCTGTCTCTTTTTCCTCTGTGCCTGTCTCTTTTCCTCTGTGCCTGTCTCTTTTTCCACTGTGCCTGTCTCTATTCCTCTGTGCCTGTCTCTATTCCTCTGTGCCTGTCTCTATTCCTCTGTGCCTGTCTCTATTCCTCTGTGCCTGTCTCTTTTCCTCTGTGCCTGTCTCTTTTCCTCTGTGCCTGTCTCTATTCCACTGTGCCTGTCTCTATTCCTCTGTGCCTGTCTCTATTCCTCTGTGCCTGTCTCTATTCCTCTGTGCCTGTCTCTTTTCCTCTGTGCCTGTCTCTATTCCTCTGTGCCTGTCTCTATTCCTCTGTGCCTGTCTGTATTCCTCTGTGCCTGTCTGTATTCCTCTGTGCCTGTGTCTCTCTTCCTCTGTGCCTGTGTCTCTTTTCCTCTGTGCCTGGGCTGGGATTGTGGATGTTTATGGGAAGCAGGGCTGACGGCACATGGGGCACTGGGGATGGGAGCGGACCCACCGCTGAAGGCACTGATGATGGTAGTGGTGGGTGCAGGGGATGACTGCCATCTGCTGTCCAATTTGGAAGTTGTCCCTGCAGATGGCACATTTCTCGCCCACCTCCTGGGGGGATACTGCCCTTTTTGTGAGGATTCTGCGTGGCCTTCTTGGGATGTTTCCATGTGGCTGGGCGTTTCTGGCAGGCCGAGGGCGCAGTCTCCTCTGCTGATCTTGGGCAGGTGGCGGTGGTGGTATCGCCATCCCCTCTTCTTCTTGTTCTGGTGGATTTTGAGCAGGAGGTGGCGGTGGTGGTATCCCCTCTTCTTCCATTGGAGGGTCCTGTGCAGGAGGTGGCGGTGGTGGTATCCCTTCTTCTTCTTCCTGCACTGGTGGATTTTGTTCAGGAGGTGGCGTGGTGGTATCGCCATCTCCTCTTCTTCTTCCACCGGAGGGTCCTGTGCAGGTGGCTCCACACCCACTCCCTGCATTTGAATGGGTGTGTGGCTGGGTGGGATGGGGTAGCCGTCATCCCTGCTTCTCTCTCCTCTGGATGTAGATGGTTCCTCCTCAGACGCTGATGTTGGAGGTGGGATGGGGTGGCCGTCATCCCTGCTTCTCTCTCCTCTGGATGTAGATGGTTCCTCCTCAGACGCTGATGTTGGAGGTGGGATGGGGTGGCCGTCATCCCTGCTTCTCTCTCCTCTGGATGTAGATGCTTCCTCGCGGCCTGGTCTGAGAGGTGACCGACTTCTGTCCCTCTGTTCTTCCCACCTCCTCCTTGGAGGATCCCTTGGTCGTCTCCCTCTCCTCTCAGTTTCTTCACTTCTCTCGGTCCGGTATCCATCGCGGTCTCGTGTCCTCTCTTCTCTCTCTTGAGATCGCAGCCTGTGCGTTATTCTGGGCTGACCTATAAAGAAATTATCATTTTCAGTTATTTCCAATCTTTTGGGCAATAGGGATGGGCCCATCCACTGCGGTGGTGTTTAGGGTGATGGGAACCCTAGAAAGAATTACCTTATTTTGGACTTAAATATAAAAGAAAATACCTAAATCTCCTGCAACTAAAGGGGAACCAGTGATGTTGCACACACAAAGATATATATATATTTTTTTTAATAAAATTATTTTTATTATTATTGTTAGCATTAAAATTTACATTAAAAAGATACCTTAAGACCTTCTCTCCGGCCCCCGGCCACATTGCCGGAGGCCGCAGTGCTCCGGCCGGCAGCAGCATTTTCCCCAGTGCTGTATATGCCCCCGGCCTCCCCAGTGTTGTGTATGCCCCCGGCCTCCCCAGTGCTGTGTATGCCCCCGGCCTCCCCAGTGCTGTATATGCTCCCGGCCTCCCCAGTGCTGTATATGCCCCCCGCCTGCCCAATGCGGTGTGTATGCCCCCGGCCTCCACAGTGCTGTATATGTCTCCAGGCCTCCCCAGTGCTGTATATTTCTCCAGGCCTCCCCAGTGCTGTGTATGCCCCCGTCCTCCCCAGTGCTGTGTATGTCTCCAGGCCTCCCCAGTGCTGTGTATGTCTCCAGGCCTCCCCAGTGCTGTATATATCTCCAGGCCTCCCCAGTGCTGTGTATGTCTCCAGGCCTCCCCAGTGCTCTATATGTCTCCAGGCCTCCCCAGTGCTGTATATGTCTCCAGGCCTCCCCAGTGTTGTATATGCCCCCAGGCCTCCCCAGTGCTGTATATGCCCCAGGCCTCCCCAGTGCTGTATATGCTCCAAGCCTCCCCAGTGCTGTATATGCCCCAGGCCTCCCCAGTGCTGTATATGCCCCCAGGCCTCCCCAGTGCTGTATATGCCCCCAGGCCTCCCCAGTGCTGTATATGCCCCCGGCCTCCCCAGTGCTGTATATGCCCCAGGCCTCCCCAGTGCTGTATATGCCCCGCCTCCCCAGTGCTGTAATCTCCGGCCTCCCAGTGCTGTATATGTCCCCCGGCCTCCCCAGTGCTGTATATCTCAGGCCTCCCCAGTGCTGTAATGTCTCCAGCCTCCCCAGTGCTGTATATGTCTCCAGGCCTCCCCAGTGCTGTATATGCCCCAGGCCTCCCCATGTCTGTATATGTCTCCAGGCCTCCCCAGTGCTGTATATGCCCCCAGGCCTCCCCAGTGCTGTATATGTCCTCCAGGCCTCCCCAGTGCTGTATATGCCCCCAGGCCTCCCCAGTGCTGTATATGCCCCAGGCCTCCCCAGTGCTGTATATGCCCCCAGGCCTCCCCAGTGCTGTATATGCCCCAGGCCTCCCCAGTGCTGTATATGCCCCCGGCCTCCCCAGTGCTGTATATGCTCTCCAGGCCTCCCCAGTGCTGTATATGCCCCCAGGCCTCCCCAGTGCTGTATATGTCTCCAGGCCTCCCCAGTGCTGTATATGTCTCCAGGCCTCCCCAGTGCTGTATATGTCTCCAGGCCTCCCCAGTGCTGTATATGTCTCCAGGCCTCCCCAGTGCTGTATATGCCCGGCCTCCCCAGGCTTTCTCCCGCTCCCAGTGCTGTTATGTCTCCAGGCCTCCCCAGTGCTGTATATGTCTCCAGGCCTCCCCAGTGCTGTATATGTCTCCAGGCCTCCCCAGTGCTGTATATTCCCCCAGGCCTCCCCAGTGCTGTATATGTCTCCAGGCCTCCCCAGTGCTGTATATGTCTCCAGGCCTCCCCAGTGCTGTATATGTCTCCAGGCCTCCCCAGTGCTGTATATGTCTCCAGGCCTCCCCAGTGCTGTATATGTCTCCAGGCCTCCCCAGTGCTGTATATGCCCCGGCCTCCCCATGCTGTGTATGTCTCCAGGCCTCCCCAGTGCTGTATATGTCTCCAGGCCTCCCCAGTGCTGTATATGCCCCAGGCCTCCCCAGTGCTGTATATGTCTCCAGGCCTCCCCAGTGCTGTATATGTCTCCAGGCCTCCCCAGTGCTGTATATGTCCTCCAGGCCTCCCCAGTGCTGTATATGTCTCCAGGCCTCCCCAGTGCTGTATATGTCTCCAGGCCTCCCCAGTGCTGTATATGTCTCCAGGCCTCCCCAGTGCTGTATATGTCTCCAGGCCTCCCCAGTGCTGTATATGTCTCCAGGCCTCCCCAGTGCTGCATATGTCCCCAGGCCCCCCCAGTGCTGTTTACGGATACATTTCTTCTGCATTGTGCACTAGAAAGACAATCAATAAACTTTGGCCAAAAAAAAAACACAAAAAAGGGGTCCTTGATGTCATGTCCTTTCTTCTCCATGTCTGCGATGTATGTGATATGCTATATCTGAAACACTCAGCTCAGCTACATCTGACACACTCAACACTGCAGCATTTGACACAATCAGCTCAGCTACATCTGACAAACTCACCACTGCAGCATCTGACACACTCAGCTCAGCTACATCTGACAAACTCAATGCTGCTGCATCTGACACACTCAGCTCAGCTACATCTTATACTTGTATATTGAACCTGCCAGTAATAAGACTGTGTACCACATGTGCCTGTCCTGTTCCCGACGTGCGTTTCAAGTCCTCTTCATCAGGGCTGTTTACATCAGCACAATTTTGGAAACATTTTCTTTCTTTGGACATTAGAAGGGTTCAAAGTTTCAGCAATTTCTTATTTTTACATCAATATTTACAAAACCATTTTTTAGGGACCACATCACATATGAAGTGACTTTAAGGGGCCTATGTGACAGAAAACACCAAAAGTGACACCATTCCAAACACTGCACCCCTCAAGCTACTCAAAACCACATTCAAGAAGGTTATTAACCCTTCAGATGTTTCACAGCAATGAATGCAAAGTGGAATGAAAAAATATTTACATTAATATTTTACCTAAAAACGTTGCTTTAGCCTCAATTTATTCACTTTTACAAGTGACAGTATAACACATTGGATACCAAAGTTTGTTAGCCATTGTCTTCTGAATGCGCTGATACCCCACATGTGGTCAGAGCCCCTGTTTGAACAAATGGAAGGGCTCAGAAGGGAAGGAGCAATATGTGAATTTGGAAACCAAATTTGGCTGAAATAGATGACGGGCCCCATCTTGTATATCTCGGACCCATAAGGTATCTAAACAACACGAACCCCCAGAAGTGACCCCTCAAACATTATATCTTAGGGGATAGTGAGCATTTTAAACCCACAGAGATTTGATAATGATAGGTTGTCATACTGAACATTTTCTTTTATTTTCACCAGTTTTGCTTTAGCAGCAAATTTCTCATTTTTACAAGAGGTAACGCCAAAAAGTGCACCCCACAGTTTGTTACCCATTTTCTTATGAGCGCAGCGATACCCCACATGTAGTCAAAAAGTTTTATTTGGACAAATGGGAGGGATCAGAAGGGACGGAGGAATATTTTAATTTTGGAAATGCTGAAATATATTGCTGGCAGCATCTCACATTTCAGGGTCACTAGGGGGCCTAAACAGCAGAAACCCCCACAAATGACCGCATTTTGGAAACTAGACGCCTCAAGGGTTCACTCACATCTGCGTATAAACTCTGCGAGTGCAATGCAAGAAAACATTGCTCTGCACTCGCACCAATAGATCAGAGCAGATCTGCTCCTTTTTCATGGTCAAATTTTGGCAAACAGTCCGCACATTGACTGCACAAGGAACGCACACGGACCGCATACTGGCCACACACAGGCCGCACACAGACTACGTATTGACTGTACACAAACTACACACGGAACAGTCACAGACCGCACATAGACTCTACACATGGACTGCACACAAACCACACACAGGCCGCACATACAATGTTTTTTTTTTTAATCATCTTTTACATATTCTAAAAAGCTAGGATGGATAGACAGATGTCAAATAGCTACCGTATATAATGTTCCAGCCCCACCATATTGTAAGCCTGCACCCTTTAGTCCCTGTTATGTAGCACTAAAGGGTGTTTAGTATTGCACTCAGTCCCCCCCAAAATTTCATAAGAACAATGTGTTGTCCTCCTATTTTTGATCGCCAGCTAGGGTAAAGCCGATGGCTGAAGCCTGCAGACCACAGCTGACAGCTTTACCTCAGCCGGTAATCCAAAACAGAGGTCACCCCTCACTGGTTTTTCAAATTATTTATAAATAAACAAATAATTTTAAGAAAAATAGAAGCTCTTCCTGCTGCTCTGGTGCCAGTGACAGTTGGGTAATGGTATTTGGGGTTTAATGCCAGTTGGGATTTTTAATTAGTGCATTATACCCGTATATTGATACTGTCAGTAGAAGTAATATAAACAAAGCCCAAACTGGCTTACAAAAGTGTAAGGAAACCCCCCACATAATAATTTACATGAGTGGGTCCTTATCTGCATTTAAATATTCCGAAAAACTGTACAATTAAAGGAGGAGCCGGAATATAATGCAAAAAGTACAATTTATTATAGGACATCATGTGTAAAAATACATGGACAGTAGATACAATTTATCAAGAGAGAGTGATCACTTGGATCCCAGTAAATATATAAGGCATTTATTGTTACAAAAGCACACACAAGGCCTAATGCTAAGTATACAGGTTATGATGCCTCCCCACTATACAATCCACCAGATACAAAGTGCATGTGCTCATATTGCTGTCATTACAACATTGATGTGAGGTTTAATTGCTGGTAGAGATGTAGGAAGGGAATCACAAGCCATGAATTCAATATAAAATAAAAGCATTAGACAATTGGTGTTGAAATCACATTCCCATAATACCAAATTGCACCATGAATGGGCCAGGTGATCACACAGAGAAGGAACAACAAAGACCCCGATACAGCGCAGGTTACACCACTGCCTATTTGTGTGAATCTCCACCACATATTTCACTTACCTTGATTTTCAGGTCTGCGCAACCAGGCTTCATTGTCAAAAATCAGCCAACGTAGCTCCTGTGAAGTCATGGTTTAGGGTCTTGGGATGTTGACAGTTTGGAGAAATTGTCTCTCCAGGAGGGCACCGGTATTATATTGCCCTGATCAAAGATCAAAAAACAGGAATTCCCTGATCAAAGATCAAAAAAAAGGAATTCCCTGATCAAAGATCAAAAAACAGGAATTCCCTGATCAAAGATCAAAAAAGTTGAATCAATCTCTTCCACAGCCAAACTGAAGTGTCCACTTAGGCTTCAACCTCAGGAATGACAGTGACCTGCCTGTGTTCAATGGTATAAAGATTCTGAACATTCCGAACCATTATGACATCACAGAGCAGTGACATCACTGCAGCCGCACTGCCATTTTTTTTCAAGAATCTTTATTAACACCATATGAAAGAGTTACAACATGGGAGTTTACAAGATCAGTTCCAAACATGTAATAACACACAAAGGGTCTACAAAATATTAAGACAATGTCCGTATGATGTGCTATACGCCAGGTGCTTCTCCAAAGCGCGAGATCCGTTGGAAAAGGAAAAAAAGAAATCTTATATATATAATCCTGCATGTCTTAGACTTAGACTCTGTGTGAACATTTTTATTGGAAAAAGATTGTAGAATATGTTTTCTCCATAGTAACATCGTTTTTAACCCCTTCAGGACCCAGCCTATTTTGACACTAAAGACCTTGGCATTTTTTGCAATTCTGACCAGTGTCCCTTTATGAGGGTATAACTCTGGAACGCTTCAACCGATCCTAGGAATTCTGAGATTGTTTTTTTGTGACATATTGGGCTTCATGCTAGTATTAAATTTAGGTCGATAATTTTTGCGTTTATTTGTGAAAAAATCAAAAATATGGCAAAAATTTTGAAAATTTTGCAATTTTGCTAAACCAGAGAGTTTTGTGACACAAAATAGTTATTAAATAATATTTCCCACATGTCTACTTCACATCAGCACAATTTTGGAAAAAAATAAAAATTTTGTTAGGAAGTTATAAGGGTTCAAAGTTCATGAGCAATTTTTCATTTTTCAACCAAAATTTACAAAACCATTTTTTTTAGTGACCACATCACATTTCAAGTCCTTTTGAGGGGTGTACATGACAGAAAACACCCAAAAGTGACACCATTGCAAAAACTGCACCCCTCAAGCTACTCAAAACTATATTCAAGAAGATTATTAACCCTTCAGGTGCTTCACAGAAATTAAAGCAAAGTGGCAACAAAAAATGGATATTTTAAATTTTTTTATCAAAAATGTTCTTTTAGCCTCAATTCTTTCTTTTTCACATGGGCAACAGGATAAAATGGATCTTGAAATGTGTTGTGCAATTTCTCCCGAGTATATCGATACCTCATATGTGGTCATAAACCACTGTTTGGGCACACAGCAGGGCTCAGAAGGGAAGGAGCGCAATTTGAATTTTGGAGCTAATTTTATATTCAAAAAGTGAAATGGCGCTCCTTCACTTCTGAGCCCTGCCGTGCGCCCAAACAGTGGTTTATGACCGCATATGAGGTATCGATGTACTCAGGAGAAATTACCCAACAAATTTTAGGATGAATTTTATCCTGTTGCCCATGTGAAAATGAAAAAATTTAGGCTAAAAGAAACTTTTTGTGAAAAAAAAAAAGTACCATATATACTCGTGTATAAGCCGACCCGTGTATAAGCCGACCCCCCTACTTTTGCCCCCAAAACCTGGGAAAATCTATTGACTCGCGTATAAGCCGAGGGTGGACTCCAGCACAGGTATACAACCCCCAGCAGTGAGGTATACAGCAGCCTCCCCAGTGGTAGTATACAGCAGCCTCCCCAGTGGTAGTATACAGCAGCAGCCCCAGTGGTAGTATACAGCAGCCCCAGAGGTATATGCAGCCCCAGAGGTGTATACAGCAGCCCCAATATACAGCAGCCCCAGTGGTATTGCAGCCCCAGTGGTATTGCAGCCCCTATATACAGCAGCCCCAGTGGTATTGCAGCCCCTATATACAGCAGCCCCAGTGGTATTGCAGCCCCAGTGGTGTATACAGCAGCCCCTATATACAGCAGCCCCAGTGGTATTGCAGCCCCTATATACAGCAGCCCCAGTGGTATTGCAGCCCCAGTGGTATTGCAGCCCCTATATACAGCAGCCCCAGTGGTATTGCAGCCCCAGTAATGCAGGGCCCCTATATACAGCAACCCCAGTGGTATTGCAGCCCCTATATACAGCAGCCCCAGTGGTATTGCAGCCCCAGTGGTATTGCAGCCCCTATATACAGCAGCCCCAGTGGTATTGCAGCCCCAGTGGTGTATACAGCAGCCCCTATATACAGCAGCCCCAGTGGTATTGCAGCCCCAGTGGTGTATACAGCAGCCCCTATATACAGCAGCCCCAGTGGTATTGCAGCCCCAGTGGTATTGCAGCCCCTATATACAGCAGCCCCAGTGGTATTGCAGCCCCAGTAATGCAGGCCGATATATATACAGCAGTCCCAGTGGTAGTATACAGGCAGCCTCAGTAATGCAGGGCCCCCCCCTCATGCTCCGGTCTCCTGTAAAGCAAGTTATACTTATCAGTGCCCGCTGCCGTCCGCGCCCGCCGCTGCCGACATCCCGATCCTCCGTCTTCATGCATCTTCTTCCTGTTTCCTGTGCGCGTCGCCGGTAATGACGTCACTGCCTGCGACGCGCACAGAGCAGGAAGAAGATGAATGAAGATGGAGGATCGCATGTCGGCAGCGGCGGGCGCGGACGGCAGGGGGCACTGATAAGTATAACTTGCTTTACAGGTGACCGGAGCATGAGGGGGGGGGCCCTGCATTACTGGGGATGCGGGGGCTGCTGTATACCGCTGTATACAGCAGCCCCCGCACTGACTCGCGTATAAGCCGAGGGGGGTACTTTTCAGCCCAATTTTTGGGCTGAAAAACTCGGCTTATACGCGAGTATATACGGTACTTTTTCATTTTCACAGATCAATTTGTTAAGCACCTGAGGGTTCAATATCCTCACTACCCATCTAGATAAGGTCCCTAGGGGTCTAGTTTCCAAAATGGGGTCACTTGTGGGGGAGCTCCAATGTTTAGGCACACAGGGGCTCACCAAACTCAACATGGTGTCTGCTAACAATTTGAGCTGATTTCCTTTCAAATTGTTAGCGGACACCATGGCGCATTTGGAGAGCCCCTGTGTGCCTAAACATTGGAGCTCCCCCACAAGTGACCCCATTTTGGAAACTAGACCCCCCCAGGGAACGTATCTAGATGCATAGTGAACACTTTGAACCCCCAGGTGCTTCACAAATTGATTCGTAAAAATTAAAAAGTACTTTTTTTCCTCAAAGGTTGTTTTTTTTTCATTCATTTGTGAAGCACATGAGGGTTCAATATGCTCACTACCCATCTAGATAAGTTCCCTGGGGAGTCTAGTTTCCAAAATGGGGTCACTTGAGGGGGAGCTCCAATGTTTAGGCACACAGGGACTCACCAAATGCAACATGGTGTCAGAGAACAATTTGATCTGATTTCCATTCAAATTGTTAGCGGACACCATGTCGCATTTGGAGAGCTCCTGTGTGCCTAAACAATGGAGCTCCCCCACAAGTGACCCCATTTTGGAAACTAGACCCCCAGGGAACGTATTTAGATGCATAGTGAGCACTTTGAACCCCCAGGTGCTGCAGAAATTGATCCGTTAAAATGAAAAAAGAAAATATGTGTGAAAAAAAAGTACCGTATATACTCATGTATAAGCCGAGTTTTTCAGCCCAAAATTTGGGCTGAAAAGTCTCCCCCTCAGCTTATACACGAGTCACTACGGTACCTCTGGGCTGTGGAGGCTGGAGGAGGCGGGGGGAGGCTGCTGTATGAGCGGCCCCGTCACGTGGGGCCGCTCATTATATATGCACTGCTTCCCCCTGTCAATCAGCGGCAGGGGGAAGCAGTTCATATATGCCCCCCAAAAGCTGGCACTGTCCCCCCTTGTAAGGGCCCCCCCCGCTGCTTATATATTACCATCCCGGTCTTCTGATCAGCGCCGCTCCTCGGTGCTCCTTCTTTGTCCTCGCTGCATCCGGGATCTCCGGCCGTCGCAGGCATATGACGTCATCGAGGACGGAGCATGAAGAAGAAGCACCGAGGTGCGGCGCTGATCAGAACACCGGGATGGTGACAGAAGCAGCGGGGGGGGGGGCCTTACAAGGGGGGCAAGTGCCAGCATTTGGGGGCTGCTGGGTACCCCCTGGGGGCTGCTGGGGTACCTCCAGGGGGCTGTTGGTACCCCCAGGGGGCTGCTGGGTACCCCCAGGGGGCTGTTGGTACCCCCAGGGGGCTGTTGGGTACCCCCAGGGGGCTGTTGGTACCCCCAGGGGGCTGCTGGGTACGCCCAGGGGGCTGCTGGATACCCCCAGGGGGCTGTTGGTACCCCCAGGGGGCTGTTGGGTACCCCAGGAGGCTGTTGGTACCCCCAGGGGGCTGCTGGGTACCCCCAGGGGGCTGTTGGTACCCCCAGGGGGCTGCTGGGTACCCCAGGGGGCTGTTGGTACCCCAGGGGGCTGCTGGGTACCCCTGAGGGCTGCTGGGTACCCCCAGGGGGCCGCTGGGTACCCCTGGGGGCCACTGTATAACCCTGGGGGGTGCTGTATAACCCCTGGGGGCTGCTGTATAACCCCTGGGGGCTGCTGTATATACTGCTGAGGCCTGTATACCACTGGGGCTGCTATATATACCACTGGGGTGCTGTATATACCACTGGGGCTGCTGTATATACTGGTGGGGTCTGTATATACCACTGGGGAGGCTGCTGTAAACCACTGGGGTTGCTGTATATACTACTGGGGCCTGTATATGCCACTGGGGAGGCTGCTGTATACTACCATTAGGGGGCCTGTATACCACACTGCTGGGGGCTGTACACCTGTGCTGGGGTCCACCCTCGGCTTATACACGAGTCAATAGGTTTTCCCAGGTTTTGGGGGCAAAAGTAGGGGGGTCGGCTTATACACGGGTCGGCTTATACACGAGTATATACGGTAGGTTGTACACCACTGAGTACATTTTCGTTAAGTAATAGTTCAGTCTACCAAATCGTTATGGTATGTAACATACACACCATTAGCATTGAGTTCTGCTTGCCGGTTCCAGCAGTCATCATGTGAAAGCAAATTTAAATACCTGTGGTCACTTACCGACCAGACTGCAAGTATGCAAATCACTGTTAGCTGTAGACGTCAATACTGTTAAAAGGGTGCAAAGCTGATGTTGCGGCCCACTGCAGGACCGGCCCATCTGACGTTTGTCAGTATTGCTCAGTGGCCAATTCGGCCCAGGTTCCATATACATGAAGAGGGACTGCAAAAATCCATGTACATGCTACATAAAACAATTGTATACACATGTACAGAATAGATCATCAGATGTGAAATTATTGCAGTACATCTTTCATTTGCAAAGCTCGTTCAGACACATTGCTGTAAACCGCACAACTTGATATTGTTGTTCTGTCTATGTTTGTTCTGGTTTTTACTTATGTCTATTTTCTGTAAGGTTTATTTAGTTATCTGATCCTTTGGTTTTTTTTCTCCTCTGTAACAGGAGGCTACATCAACAGTTTGAAAGCTATAAAGAACAAATCAGAAAAATAGGAGATGACCCCCGTCGGTACCCAGGAGAACACAAGGACGATGCGCCAACATGTGGGATCTGTCACAAAACAAAGTTTGCAGATGGCTGCGGACATTTATGCTCTTACTGTCGAACAAAATTTTGTGCTCGTTGTGGTGGTCGTGTTTCACTTCGGTCAAATAATGTAAGTTTTCTGTATTTAATGGGGTTGTCTGTTTTTGTTTTTAATTGGATAAAGGAAAGAACTGTTTGAAAATAACTAGATAAGCTTTTCTCACCTGTTATAGCTCCACCAAATCTGCCTCTTGACAGATTTACATTCTGACAAACACTGGCGGTAAAGGGACGCTAAGGTGGTTGTTGCAACTTTTTACATATAGAATACAAATATCATAAGGAAGCTGCAACAGGCACATCCTCTACAAGAAATATCAAAGTCAAGGGGTCATTGTGGTAAGTTCTTTTACTGATTGTAGAGGAATTGGAAATCAGACCTCCACTCACCATTATGGAAAATGTTCTGGGAAACCCCTTTAAATTACTTCAGCTGAATACACTCAGTAGCTGGTTCCTTAACCAGTAAGAGATTTACTGTATGTAGAGTGGTCAATGCTCAGACTTTGCAGGCTAGTAGATATATTCTGATTGTAGAGGAATTGGAAATCAGACCTCCACTCACCATTATGGAAAATGTTCTGGGAAACCCCTTTAAACTACTTCAGCTGAATACACTCAGTAGCTGGTTCGTTAACCAGTAAGAGATTTACTGTATGTAGAGTGGTCAATGCTCATGGTGGGTTTACACGTTGCGATATCGGCGTCCAACTCCGACCCAACTCCGACCGAAAGTCACGTGGTTCGTGAGTTGGACCCGATATCGTTCCTGCGTTGTACGGTCTGAACATCCGATACGATGCAGGAACGATGGCAAAACGATATCGGGGGTCGAATGAGCGTGCTATTCAACCGCCCGATATCGGATGCCAGTTGTAGCCGCATCGTACCGTCTGACAGCCCAACTCCGATGTGTACTGCCACGTCACCCATTCACTCCCATGTTAAATGGTCGTTCCTGGGTTGGGGGGCGTACACATCGTCGGGACGTTGTATCCCGATATCGGGCTGTCTAAACCGGCGATGCGATGCAGGGAAAAGCGAGCTCAAAAAGCGCGCTCCCGCGTCGTTGGCTACGATATCAGCCCGATATCGGGACGTGTAAACCCACCATCAGACTTTGCAGGCTGGTAGATATATTCCACAACTGCTGACTTGTAAGGTCAAGTTGTGGGGATATCTTCTTAATGAGATATTTGATGCAGCGTTTGATGAAGATGCCGTGCCAAAATCCACATAACATTCAACTGCAAATCTACTTGCAACAAGCTTCCCATCCACTTGAATAATAAACGCATCTTTATTACCCATTTGGCATTTTTTTTACCACGTTTTAATGTGTGTTAGAAAATGCATCATGCCAGTTCTTTGGCACATTTTTTGATTGTAAATTGTGGCAAAATGTACAGTTATTGCAGTTGCTATTGCTGATTTTGATGAGGTTCTTGCAGCGGTGATGCAACAAAATATACTCTCTATTGCAACACCCTATATCATAATTTAAAGCGCCTCAAAATCTGCACCGAAACAGAATATATAAGCGTATTGTTACAAAACTGCGCAAAAGACCCTTTAAAAAAAATTGTATTTATGTCGAATTATCAGCTAAAAAAATTCACGTAAAAACTATGTGAGCATACCCTAATGGATATGATCTCACATCTGTGAGACAAATGAGGGTTGGAGAGTTATTATACAAAAGCCACAAACTGAAAATAGTGACCCATGTTTAGTAACTTGGGGGTATGTCCGCATGACATCTTTTTCAGGCAGATTCTGGTTGAAAAGGGCACCACAAAATTGATCAATAAAATATAGTGCATAACAATGTCTGAATGACTTGCTGTGCACATCTTATATTTGGTGTTAACTTCTTTTATTCCCTTCAGGGTTCAAAAACCCTGAGGCAGTTAAAAGAAGTGACATGCTCATCCTTCAGATGACCTCCACTAGGAAACAACCTGCTACTTAACATTATCAAGTAAAGAAATGCCAATGAAGCCTCTTCAAGAAACGACCACCTGATGTGGCTTCACCTGGGAAAACTTGGCAGCTGTGTTGGCATCCACACGATACCATGTACACGTACCCATACTCCAGACTGAACGAAGAAGAAAGGGGGTGATACGCAATAATTCCTTTTGCCGCTTAATACATCTGAAATTTTGGCAAGCGATGAGAAAAATTGGAATTTTTACTGGTAAAATATTGCTCACTCTGAATTGCAACATCAAAACATGGTGGAGACTCCTTAATAAATGTAGAGCGGTGCCAGTGGTGGTAAATGGCTTTTGGATGCTCAAGTTAAGCTTTGATCGAATTATTGAGTATACATTTATTGACTTCTATGCAGAGGAGGCATTCTGTTACGGCCAAGAATCTCTGACATCTTTACATGCCATCAATGTGACAGTGTGTTTCCTTTTTAGCCTAATTGACAAATATGTTAACACAAAGCATGCACTTTAGAGGGAACCTGTCAGGTGGTTTATGCATCCCCCCCAGCTATCACTGTCTGCACCTGTAGCTTTATAGTCCTATTGTAATCATCCCTGTCTGAGCTCATAGTGTAATGTGAAAGGGGAAAAAAAAGCATTTATACACTTACATTTTCTTATATAATGAGGCAGTAGTTACTCTGGCAGCTTAATAGTTAACATTGCAGCCGGATTTCACAAGATGCTGACGGGACCTGTTAATTGTCACAACCATGTGACTATAATAGGCAGAGCTAAGTCTAAATAGACCTTAATGATTTTGCTTGCTTAGCTCTACACACCATGGTCACATGATTGTTACATCATACTGGTCCTTTACATAGACAAGTTTTCATCTTTATCATTACACTATGAGCTCAGACAGGTATGATTAAAATAGTACCATGAAGCTGCAGGTACAGACAATGATAGCTGTGGGGAGGCATAAACTAGCTGACAGGTTCCCTTTAAGTCAGTGTCCTAAATAAGGCACTGGAGAGCCCCTTAGTGGATACAACAACACATAGCTAACATATTTTCTAATGTGCAAAAAATAGGAACAGCACAATTTGCTGGTTATCCTGGGTGCAAAGCAACCCACACAATCCTTTAAGTGTAGTTATATACATACAAATGTCGCAGCACTCCGATGGTGATGTTCAGTAGTTGTTTATTCCAGCCTCAAAAAAGGTACAAATGGCAACGTTTCAGGCACAAGCATGACTAAGGGCACTGGTGCCTGAAACGTTGCCATTTATACCTTTTTGAGGCTGGAATAAACAACTACTGAACATCACCATCGGAGTGCTGCGACATTTGTATGTATATACCTTATTTTCTATAGATTATCGTTCTCTTACCTGAAGGAATCTGTCATTTGGACCAACCCTCCTAAGCTATCAACAGTGGTGTGAAAAGTGTTTGCCCCCTTCCTGATTTTTTATTTTTTTGCATGTTGTCATACTTGAATGTCGCATGGTGGCTCAGTGGCTAGCACCAAGGACAACATCTGAGTTTGTATGTTTGCATGGGTTTCCTCTACGCTCTTCTGTTTCCTCCCACATTCCAAACACATACTGATAGGATGTTTAGTTTGTGAGCCCCAATTGGGACAGTGTTGCAAATGTATATAGCTCTATGGAATTATTTGCGCTATATCTATTTTATATATATATATGTATATATATATATATATATATATATATCCGTATTTTTTGCATTATAAGACGCACTTTTGTTTCCCCAAACATTGGGGGAAAGTGGGGGTGTGTGTTTTATAATCCGAATGTACGGATTATATACTGCAGGGGAGGCTGGGGGCAACTCTGGAGTGTGTCCAGGGCTGGAGTGGGCTGGCTGCGGGCTGCAGGAGGCAGCGGGAGGTTGCATTCTCCCGCTTATGTAATATACACTGTACCTGCTGTCTATCACCGCAGTGCTGAAAATAACCACATTACTTACCTTTTCCAGCGGTGTCCTCCATGTCTCACTCCTTTCTGCTGTGCCCGCACTTCCTGATTCTTCTAAGGGAGCCAGTCATGTGATCGGCTCAGCAGAGTGACATAATCTCTGCACGCCTGATCACATGACCGGCTTTACAGAGAAGAATCAGGAAGTGCGGGCGCAGCGGCAAGGAGGGAAATACAGAGGACACCACTGGAAAAGGTAGGTAGCGTGGTTGTTATTTTATTATGGGCAGCAGCATCGGGGTCCATATCCAGCATGGGGGAGGGGGCATGTGCCATCACTGGGTCCCATATCCAGCACAACGGGACGTGTGCCATCACTGGGGGATGTGTGCCATCATTGGGGGCCATGATTCAGCACAGGGAGACATGTGCCATCACTGGGGGACATGTTCAGCACTGGGGGACGAGTGCCAGCACTGGGACGTGTATCATCATTGGGGCCATGATTCAGCACTGGGGGATGTGTGCCATCATTGGGGGCCATGATTCAGCACAGAGGGACGTGTGCCGTCACAGGGGGATGTGTGCCATCACTGGAGGACGTGTGCCATCACTGGGGGCCATGTTTCAGCACAGGGGGACGTGTGCCATCACTGGGAGATGTGTGCCATACTAAGGAACTTGTGCCATCACTGGGACCGTGTGCCATCACTGGGGGATGTGTGCAGCCATAACCAGATTAAGGGGGCCATATCTAGGTTGGGGGGGGGGCTACAGAGGGACGTGTGCCGTCACAGGGGGATGTGTGCCATCACTGGAGGACGTGTGCCATCACTAGGGGCCATGTTTCAGCACAGGGGGACGTGTGCCATCACTGGGGGATGGTGCAATCACTAAGGAACTTGTGCCATCACTGGGGCCATGTGCATCACTGGGGAGCGTGTGCCAGCCATAACCAGATTAAGGGGGTCATATCTAGGATAGGGGGGCTATATCCCATGATCAGTGACCATGTACTAGGATGAGGGGGCTATGAGGGAAATATACCCATATGATTTGTAAGACGGACACTGACATTATAAGACGGACCCCATTTAACATTAAAAATTATTTTTTTCTCTTTTCCTTCACCAAATTTGTTGGTGCGTCTTATAATTAGGTGCGTCTTATAAAGCGAATAATACAGTATATATATAAAGATGTGTGTATGTATGTCCACTAAAGGCAGTTGCATCTATAATCACAACATTTTGCACAAACCCCATTTGACTCGGGGAACGTTTATCACTATATATTGAGGGTAAATTTTAACCCTGCGCCTTACAATCAGTCGCCAAAAAAATTGCCTATTTACTGTTTGTGTGTGTATTTCCACACAAAGTGCCACCCCCTTAATAGCCACACCCCCTTATAGCCACATTCCCTTCATAGCCACACCCCGTAGTCCTTCATAACCAGCTATATTTTCTGTCTATATACTTTGCGACTTTTATGTGCAAAATAAACATTCTATTTTGTTATAACTAAGAACAGTTAGTTACTATCCCTGGCAATGCTGGGCTCTACATGGATTTCCACTATATGCCCCAAACCTGCCCCCCACACCTCCCCCAACCCAAAACTGACCCCTTGTACCCCCACAAACCTGCAAAACTGCCCCCTCAAAAAAGGGGTGTTACCAGTGCAATATATAGGTAATTAATCAGGGCTGTGGAGTCAGAGTCATGAAGTCAGAGTCAGTGTCCATTTTGGGTGGAGTCGGAATCAAGGAGATTGAGGAGTCGAAGTTGGATGTTTGGGAAAACGGGACGAAGTTTCCAAGAACCCAAAAAGTCTGGTGCAATGGTGCTGTTTTATTTCTGGTCTTCTTTCCAGCAGCGCGGATCACCGACACCTTGTCCTGTTTTCCAGTTGTTTGCCACATTGCACCTGGAGGTGTGGATCCAGCAGCAGCTGTACAAGCGCATATACTGGTTGTGGGTTTACACAACCAGAGAATGTGAGTAATTTTCATAGGGCATTTGCCCCTCTCTGCTAAGAGATAAGACACTATGCGCATTTTGTCTTATATTTCTAGAAGTCGGATGTTTGGCTTACTGACTTCACAGACATGGTTGTGGAGTCGTGGAGTCATGGAGTCGGAGTCAGTATCCATTTTGGTGGAGTTGGAGTCAGAGTGATATTCAGGGAAATTGAAAAGTTGGAGTCAAATGTTTGGCTTACCAACTGCACAGCCCTGTAATTAACATCATAAGCCTTGGCAACACCTTTAAAAGGGAACCTGTCATGTAAAAAAACACCATTACTCTATACATATGGTGTTACTCTGCAGAATAATAAGATTCTGAGGGCCCTGTTGCTGGGAGGAAATTAATTTTATTCCTCTCGTCAGCCTCAGGCTTTCAGTCATAGGGGCGCGGTCCACGCGGATTCAGTGACTGCTCTGTACATAGTAAGTGCGGCTGTGACCACACACCGGCACTGACATTGCATTGTGGCACCCCTTCAGAAAGGTGGCCACAACAGAGCATTTGCAGTTGGGATTGGTAAATCGGTCACATTGCACCAACACCCCACACACACACTCCGATCCTAAACCTAAATCACTTCATGTCAGGCAACGGATGGCGAGAGGAGCTAAGTGGTGGGTGGAACGTAGAACAGAACCCGGGAAGGGGTGGAGGAACTGGAGTAAAACCCAGGAACACTAAGTTGGGGGAGATTCGAGGTTCCCTGGAGGGTGATGAAGTGGGAAGCACCCCCAAGTAGAGACACCCATCAGCTAACCAGTGACAGAGACCAAATTGAGAATAGCGGGGCCCGGCAGCCTGCACCACTGATGGCTGGCCGGGGACCCAGGCTGAAATGGCGGAAAGAGTGAAGGAGCCAGGTATACCCGACTCCCAGGACACCGGTGGCTGAGCCAGGACCAGAGCGCTGGCTCTGTAGATGTGGCCGGGGGATAAACTTTAAGCCCTAACCACAAGAAATCCGGTGGGGTGTGGCGTCTTTATGTCCTGAGATCCAACCTCCGGTGTGGTGAAATAAAATCGAAATAGGGCTAGTGACCCAGTGGGGTAGGACACTGAGAGCCCGTGACAGCCGGACCGTAACTCGCATGCGGAATGGAGAGAGAGAGAGGGCCCGAAAGGTACACAGAGAGGGAGTGCCTCAGACAAGCCATCCCAGCTGCTGTGTGAGCCCGGAACCACTGTAAACTGCTGTGAAGTGCTTGTGAAGGAGCTGTACTGTTTGAAGTAAAAGTCAGGTAAAGCCAAGTACAGTGTGGACTCTGTTTGTTCGCTTACAGGAAGGAGGCAAGGACAGTGCTGAGACTGTGTATGCTACCTGAAGGTACTGAGAACTTTGTACTTATTGATTTTTCTTCTTCAGCTCCCGGGTGACAAGCCCAGGGCTTATCATCTAGCTGACCACACCATCACCCCAGCTGTCCTAATTGCAGCGGTGGCCTCATATAGCCACACACTATGGGTGGCGTCACTATAGGGTCCTCAGTGGTTGATACCTTTTAATGGCTAACTGAAAAGATGGTAGACATAGCCAGCTCTCAGGACACAAGGCCCCTTCGTCAGGCAGATAATGACACATTCTGAAGACACATATATATATATACATAAGCAAATTAAACAAAAACAAAAAAAAAAAAACAGTCTTAGATAATGTAGTAAATGTGACAGGTGACGTAAAACAGAGTCAGGCTAGAGAGGAAGAGAGGGGCTGGGAAATTGAAACTAAAAGTCTAAGATAAGAGCAACACATTGTATTATTGTTATGGTTAGTAGTCTGTGTAGAACTGAAAATACTTAAATGAGTTGAGGGAAGCAATAAAAGAAAGCAAGGGTGTACACATAAGAAGTGTCATTATCTACCTAATGAAGGGGCCACAGTGTCCCAAAAGCTTGCTTTTTCTTACCGTCTTTTCAGTTAGCCATTAAAAGGTATCAACCACTGAGGACTCTCAGATTCTAATATTTTTCTATCTAATGGCTAACACGGTGCAAACATTTTTTACCATGATAAAAACTATTTAATTTTATTTCATCATTTATCTTTCCCTGATCCTTTAATATTGAACAGACTGCCTGAGACCATGGAGCCGGGTCACAACACTGTGACCGCACAAAAGCGCAGACGAAGTCGAACGGGCCCGGTTCCGAGTTCCCCCCGGCCCCAGTGGGTGGATCAACATCGGCATTGAACAAAGCCATAAGAGCACTGCTTTGAGTTGTGGTTGTTAACGAATACTGCGGATTAGTTTCTAATCATTTTAATATAAAGCCTTATTGGTGTGTATTGTATACAATACATCGATAATAACAGCTAATCTAATAGCCTGAGAAGAATAATATTTTACAAGAGTTATTTATTCTATATAAAAGTTCTGAAGAAATATGTTAATGGTACAGGTCGATTTACCAGTGATCAAGACACAGCTGCAGCAAATCCAAAAATAGGTTTACCTTCAAATTTTCAAATGAAGTGTTAAAAGTGTTCTTCGATTACAGAAAACCCTTGTCTGGAAGGGTTGTTTGTTTAGAAAACAAGCAGATTGCTTTACTCACTCTCCCCAGGTCCAGGACTGAGACTTTGCAGCTGCTTCCGATGTCTATTAGGTCACGTGCACAAGTGAATATTTGGTGAGTTTTTATCTTAGTATTTGTATGCCAAAACCAGGAGTGGGCAAAAAATTTAAAAGAGGTGAATCTATTTCTATTATACTTTTCCTATGATTGTTCCACTCCTGGTTTTGGCTTACAAATACAGAGGTAAGAAACTCATCACTCTACTTCTGCACGTGGCCTTATTTTCTGCAATGCTAACAACATGTTGACAGCACTGCAGACAATAAGTGAGATCAGTGGTCTGTCCAAGAAGAAGGCATGAGGCTCTCAGATGGCACTGCAAACAATATCACTGGGAGCAGCAGCAGAAACTCAGTGCTGGATCTGGAGTAAGTAATGCATAGTTGTTTTTTGTTTTTTTAACAAACTGCACAGTGGGGCAGGTGTGTTATGAAACCCCAAAACTCTTTTTGATGATTGATTATCGCAAAGGGGTTGTCCAATCTATAATACCATAATGAGCTATGCATTGCTGTTCTGTAATACTCAGCAGCAGCTGCTACACATTGTATGGAGTTACTTAGTGAAGCATCTTTCCATATCTGTATATCTGGCTGCCAGCAGATCTTGTAACAGCTGATTGTAGAGCTACTGAATAAATAGCTTGAGTAATTTTCCAATCATTGTGTCTGCAGCTTCGGTGTGACCACCAGTAGGACGGCTACGAATGGGCGAACCAGAACTGTAAAGTTTGGGGTTTGTATCAAACACCTTGTGTTCCAGCACAGACCCCAAATGTGGACTTCCCTGAGAAGTCTATGTTACAATTCAGGTTGACGTTTGGCAGGGAGCTGTAAAAATAAACAAAATAATGATTAAACATCAGCTAATAATTATCGTGTCCGTGCACTTGTATTTCTGGGGTCGCTCATTAACATCTGAATTATTCAATGGCAAGGGGCGCAGCAGCCAATCACAGGCCCTGTGACAGAGAGTGGGCGTCTGATTGGCTGTTGGAGCAGCCTGGAAACAGACCATACATTTTAGCATCTACTTCGCAGGGTTGATGCTAGAATGTATAGACTGTTTACAGGTATACTCCAACAGACAATCACAGATGCCCACTCTCTGCGACAGCGTCTGTGATTGACTGTTGTGCCACTCACCCATTGACTGACATCATAGTAGTGTAAAAATAAATAAGTAATTAAAAAATTACGTAGCACTTCATTCTACTTTATAATTCTCAGTGTAGATAAAGCGGACAGTTACGAGCTGCCTGACTTTACCTTGGCTGACAATCAAAACACAGGTAAGCCCATTATTTTTTTTTAATCATTTAAATAAACATAAAAAGGGGATAACACTATTAGAACCCTGCTCCTTATAGCTAAAGGGCCTGTCACACGTGTCAATGTCATCAGCGAGATGATCGCTGACGACATTGACGGCTGATTGCTGGTGAGCTGTCACACAGACAGACGCACCAGCGATCAATTGACCAGAAACATCGTGGAAACGATTTAAATATCGTTTCCACGATGTCTTGCTCCCGCTTCCAGCAGGCTGGAAGCGGGAGCAGGCTGGTCTCCAAGGTAAACTGCGGGTATCTAGGCAGCGCGCGCTGCCTAGATACCCGACGTGTACCTTAGTTACCAGCCTCCTCCGCTCACCGGCTGGTATCTAAGGTACACAGCGGGTAACTAGGGACCCTAGTTACCCGCTGTGTACCTTAGATACCAGCCGGTGAGCGGAGGAGGCTGGTAACTAAGGTACACGTCGGGTATCTAGGCAGCGCGCGCTGCCTAGATACCCGCAGTTTACCTTAGTTACCAGCTCCCAGCGCTTGTGAGAGGCGCTGGGAGCTGGAATATCGCTACTCCCGGTGTCACACGCAGCGATGCTGCGTGTACACCGGGCGACAATCGCCAGGTTTTAGGACAGATTCTAAAACCTGGCGATCATCAACCAGCGATTTATCGCTGGTTGATTCAGTATGTCACACGCATCAATATCGCTGCAATGTCACGTGCAACCGAGATCGTGCAGGCGATATTGACGCGTGTGACAGGCCCTTAAGGCCAAAAGCAGCTCGGCTCCACTAGGCCTGATCTCTGTGGATGCTGAGAAGGCCTTTGACAGAGTCTACTGGGGGTTTATTAAGGAGGTGCTGATTCAACTTGGCCTGGGACACCGTTTTTTGCACAGAATCATGTCCTTGTACTCCTCACCGTCTGCTAGGGTGAAGATTGGTGGTGCCTTATCTTCCCCGTTTAAGATAGCAAATGGAACCAGGCAGGGATGCCCTTTGTCACCCCTGCTATACATTATTGTAATGGAACATTTGGCTATGGCACTCAGAGCCAATGTTGACATTCGCAGGATCGAGCTTGGACAGAGTCACCACAAAACGGCACTATTTGCCGATGATCTTCTACTATATGTCTCACATCCCCTGATCTCTATCCCTTCTATTTTGAAAGAGTTTGAGCAGTTCGGACAGCTGAGTAACTTTAAAGTTAACTGTTCTAAGACCGAGGCGCTTAACATTTCCCTGCCTGGAGACTTGGTATCTCATTTGTCCAGACAGTTCCAATTCAAATGGAAAGCGGAGGCCATTAAGTATTTGGGAGTTCTTATTCCGAGAGATCTTAGGCAACTGTTTAGGTTGAATTATCAGCCCCTACTGACTAGTGTGGAGGCGGCTTTTACTTCTTATCGACAACTAAAGCTATTTTGGTTCAGGAGAATGAATGTAATCAAAATGGATGTCTTGCCCCGACTCCTATATATCTTCCAAACAGTTCCTGTTCTACCGGACAGGACATTTTTCGCTAAATTACAATCTCTTATTATCAAATTTACCTGGGGCGGAAAGAGATCTAGGTTACGGATTAATATCCTCTCCTTACCTAAGTCCAGAGGAGGGGCCGGGCTACCTAACATAAACACATACTTTTTGGCTTCTTCTCTCGCCAGAGCATTAGACTGGCACTATTGTGCGTCTTCCAAGAGATGGGTGGAGGTGGAGCAGGACGGCCTGGGGATCCCGCTGAAACATTTACTCTGGATTCCCCCTGGGGACTTAAAGGAAATAGCTCCCCTACCCGATATGACCAGGATCACTTTGACTGTATGGCATTCTGTGACAAGAACGCTTCACTTAGATGACAGACTTAGCCCTCTTACCCCCCTTTTTTCTAGTCCAGCTTTTCCACCTGGGTTCAGAAGACAAAGATTTGTGTGTTGGCGGAGTGTGAACGATACCCAAATGGGACAGACCCTATCTGACGGTAATTTACCCTCGATGGGGGAGCTGCAATCTATAGACCCTACTAGGCCACTTAGATGGTTCGAATTTCTCCAATATAACCCGTTCTTATTTCCGGCTGACCGCATGTGCAGGGTGAGACTGACGCCCAATATATTGGGGAGACTGTTCCAACAGGATTTTCCCCTGAAGCGCAAATTATCAGCTTTGTATCATGCTTTAGGGTCCTTGAGAGATCAGGGCACCCTATACTTCCAGATAGTGAGTGGCAGATATGCTTTTTATTTACCCACAAATTAGCTAATGCTTGTATAGCACAAGAAAGGAGCTACAAGCTGCTCACCAGATGGTACCTATGTCCGGTTGCCCTTCAGCGCATGTTTCCTGAAACTACAGATAGGTGTTGGCGTTGCAGGGAGGCATCAGGGACGATGCTCCACATTTGGTGGAGTTGCAGGGAAATCCAGCAGTTCTGGTCTAGGGTATTCAGTACTTACGCACGGATAAGGGGTAAACAGGTTGAATGCTGTCCTGAAATGGCACTGTTATCCATCTTTCCTGGGCCTATCAGGCTTCATAAGAGGGATATCCTCCGTTTTTGTGTCTCAGCCGCTCGCGCTTTGATTCTGAGATTTTGGAGATCTTCTCAGGTTCTATCCTTACTTGACTGGTTCAAGGAAATGATGGACATTTTCCGAATGGAGGAGCTAGCGGCCGACGCATCGGGATCTCGTGATAAATTTTCAGTGGTTTGGATTGAATGGATTCTCTTTCAAGATTCGGTTGACTTTAGGAGTACTTTCTCTGAGGTCGATACAGTGGTATGACCTCTGGTAGGCATGGAGTCGAGGTAATCCTTATTCCCTTTCCCTCTTTGGTCTAATCCTCTTCTCTTCCTGATCCCAATTATCCTAGAACAGTTCCTACCTATCTTTCCACTCCTTCTACTTTTCTTCTTTCCTTTTTCCTCTCTCTTTTCTTCCATCTCATTTACGTCTTTAATATTCTTATACTCTTGGTTTCTGGAACTTATTTCTTAGTTCACCCTCTCTCGAGCCTCCAGCAACATTTGAATTGAGTAACTTATACATAGACTGCAGATACTCCACTGATGATGGGCTTATCTTGGATGTCCCAGACATTGGGCGAGTCCTTTGAGGCCTTGCTCTCACGGGACTTATCAAAGATAGTGATAAGATATTACGAGATAACCCAATAAATGTTCTCTTGTCTTGTCCACAGCCAAACTGATGAAGGGGAGACCGTTGTCATAAAATCTTAGTTGGGGTTTTTTACCCCCTCCTTGGCTGTGAGTTCTTTTACACGGAGAAGGGTCATTTTATTTTTAGGTTTTAGAATATAAATAAGGGATTAGATGATCCTACACCTGAAGAGGGTGAATATATATGTGGTTGTTCATTTTATAATGTTCACATAACTGATATTACTACTGTGATTCTTTTATCTGTATTTTCTGGTTTATACCTATATGCATAACCTGTAATGCCTTCACAAAATTCATAAAAAGAGATTAACCATAAATAAACATAAAAAAAATGTGTGGGCTTCGCCCTATTTTTGAAAACCCACGCAGTTGGAGGCTGGTATTCTCAGGTGTGGGCCATAGTTATTAGGCCCCCAGGCTAAATAATAGCAGCCCGCAGCCACCCCAGAAATTAGCACATTCATTAGAAGCCCCAATTTCTGACACTTTACCCACCTTTTCCCGATACCCTGGTGCAGTGGAATCTGGGTGATAGAAGGGGTTAATGACAGCTGATGATTGACAGCTTGTCATTAATCCCAGATTGATAATGTCAGGCCTATATGAGACCTGCCCATTATCAATCCTGCAGGGAAATACTTAAAAAACACAGAAACAGACAAAAATCCTTTATTTGAAATAAATCACAGAGAAAAATCCTTTAGTTGAAATAAATCAGGCAACCATCATTTTCAATTTTATTATTACCCCACACTCCTCTGATGATAATCCACAATGATGGTTCCACGAAGCTCACTTGCTTCTATTACATCCAGATTCTGCAGAAAGGGAAAAAAGCGTCCTCTCCCTGGAGAATCTGCAATCACAATGAGTGCCGTAAGGAACGGTGACATCATTCACTGAGTCACTGAGGGCTCCACGTGGCAGTGAACTTAAATGATCACTTGAGTTCACTACCGCAGGGTGTCCCGAGTGACTCAGTGACTTACGCTTCTTGAGCTTACAACAATATAACAGGAGAAAGTACAGCAATAAATGTTTTTGATCCTGAAAGAGCTGCTTAAGCCCTGTTTAAAGCTACCATTGGTATTGTACTAAAAAAATCATCTGATAGATGCCCTTTAAGTGTTCAGTTTAGAGTAAAGGTTCCGTCACACTCTAGGATAAAGGTGAACGAGATTGTTAGCTATGTCACGTGACCGCTATCCTTCCGACATCGTTAGTGTGTTGTCACACGCAAGGATATCGTTAACGATCTTAAATTTGGCAACGCACCAGGTACATCGAGAAGAACGATTGAACAATGTTATAAAGCGTCAGGAATAGGAGAATTATGAACGACATTGTTCAAAAAGGTGTCACACTGAACGATGTTGCTGCTTCGCAGAACGTTAATTGGACGACGAACGATAGATTTGAGGTCAGGATCTCAAATTTTTGATGAACGTTCCAACGATTTTTCCTTTCTACATCGTTCGTTTACACGCAACGAAGCACAAACCATATCGTTTGAAGATCACAAATACGTGACGTTTCAATGATATCGTTAACGAGATCCTAGCGTGTGAAGTGGCCTTTAGAATGACCTTTCAGTCAAATCTGAGAATGTGACTATATACTTGTAGTCAGCATTGTTTGTGTCTCCTCATGAATGATCCTGCTGTTTGTACCTCGCTTGCATCTTAACAAATAGCAATAGACTTCCATGTGTGGACTTAGCAGTCTAAGGCTACGTTCACACATTTGTGTATTTTGCTGCGCTTTTTTGCGCGCGCTTTTTGCCACGTTTTTCGGCCGCGCAAAAAAGCGCACCAAAATATGCAGTGGCTTTCACACACTGCGCTTTCTTTACTCCAGAAAGCGCAGTGATGTCGCAGAGGGGAGGAAAAATCCTGCTTCCTCCTCCCCTCTGTGACAGCCCCATTACATTTCACAGAGTATTAATATACACTGTGAAATCTAAATTAAACAGAGGCAAATGTATGGAAAATAAAAAAGAATGAATACTTCACCTGTCCGACGCCTTCTCCCGCTGTCTGGTGCCTTCTGCCGCTCTCCGGTTCCAAGTGAGAGGTGTACTGAGAAGACCTGTGGTGACGTCAGAGGGTAGGGCGTTCCCGGGGCGTTCCCAGCGCTGATTGGCTGTTCGCGGTCATGTGATATGTATCACATGACCGCGAGTGCCCGGGAACGCCCCTCTGACATCACCACAGGTCCTGTCAGAACACATCTCACTTGGAACCGGGGATCGCACAGCGGGAGAAAGCGTCGGACAGGTGAAGTATTCATTCTTTTTTATTTTTCATTCACTTGCTTTTGTTTAATTTAGATTTCACAGTGTATATTAATACACTGTGAAATCTAATGGGCAGCCACAGCTGTCAAAGAGGGGAGGAGGAAGCAGGATTCTTCCTCCCCTCTGGGAGAATACGCAGAAGTAGCTGCGTAAACAATTGACATATCAATTGTTTACGGAGCTGCGCTTTCTCCCGGAAAACGCAGTGCGTATTTTTACGCAATGTCTGCACTGCAAAGTGAATTTCCCATTCACTTTGCAGGCAGACAAAAGGCACATTGCGTATTTTGAAAAGCACGCGTAAAAAAACGCGGCAAAATACGCAATGTGTGAACGTAGCCTAATAGTATCCCCTTTTTTCCTGCCTTTTGTTGTACTAGACTTACAACAAGGATAAGCATAGAAATGTCCATTTGGTAAAGTTTCAGCCAGGACCAGACTGTATTAAAGATGGCTGAAATATTCAGAAAGACTGCATCTAGTGAACAATATATTTTCAATTTCAACTGAAGCTTGAGGCCACATGCACATATTGAGTATGTGATGAGATTTTACGTCAGTATTTGAAAGCCAAAACCAAAGAGTGGGTAGAAAATACAGAAGTGGTAATGTGTTTCTATTATACTTTTCTTCTGATTGTTGCACTCTTTGTTTTTGCTTACAAATACTGAGGTAAAAAAGTCACCAAATACTGAACGTGTGCACATGGCCTTACAAATACTGAGTGTAAAAAATTCACCAAATACTCATCGTGTGCACATGGCCTTACAAATACTGAGGTAAAAATCTTACCAAATACTCACCATGTGCACATGGCCTTACAAATACTGCCGTAAAAAACTCACCAAATACTCACCATGTGCACATGGCCTTACAAATACTGCGTAAAAAACTCACCAAATACCATGTTCACATGGCCTTACATATACTGAGGTAAAAAACTCACCAAATACCATGTTCACATGGCCTTACATATACTGAGGTAAAAAACTCGCCAAATACTCAACCTGTGATCGTGGCCTAAGGCTGGTTTCACACTACCGGTTTTTTAAATCCGGGTGAACGCAGAAAAAACATCATCTACTCCACAATTGACAATATGGATACACCTACACCGGTATTATCACTGATCCGTCTCACGCGTTTTTGGTCTCAGTGCAAAAACCATGGACACCTGGATCAGGTGGAACTGTAAAGAATTGAATGCATCCGCAGTTGAAAGTGAATGGGGCTGAAAATGGATGTACGTGCATCCAGTTTAAGCTGGATTAACATGGATACCGAAAAATGGTAGTATGAAACCAGCCTAAAAGGGTTTTCAAGTTTCTTAAAACCCCTGTCCCTGGCTGCAGTTTTTTGTGGGAGGGTTCAGTATTCAATCTCCACCACTGCTTGCGGTGTCTGTTATTGTCACATCAACAGTGCTGCAGTCAGTAGCTCAGAGTTCAGCAGCTCTGCCTGACTTGATGGCATAAGCCACTCAGCTAACTTATTGTCAGGAGTCCTGTTGCTCTGACAATAACAAACAACGGGAGATCTAATGTGGGACCCAAGGAGGGTGAGTAAAGCAGAGTTTGTTCCCTGGCTTGCAATTTGTGATGAAAAAACAAAGGTATTCTGAAACTATTCTTTATGAAATAATGGCTTCTCTCCTTGCAGCCACCGCTAGGTGGAGTTTAGGAGTAGTACTGTATATTGATTATACATTGACCTGAATAATATAGCAGTACATATTAGACTTCTGTGTTCCTTGGAGTGGTGGCTGCAGGTACACAGGCATAAAACAAAATGGAGTTTTGTGTGCTTTAAAGATATATTTAGAAATTCATCAGCTCTGTTTTAGACGTTTAAAATAGATGCTTAAGGGTAGATATTCACTTTAAAGGAGGATTTAGTTCTTCATGTTGAAGGATAAAGTGATGAAACTAAGATGATTCTTCTTCAGTTAAGTAATGATGCCCTTTCTTGAAAGTCTTAATTTAATTTAACCTTGACCTTTTTAATTTTGCTTATTAATACCTGCTTACCATTAATTTTCTTTTCCCTCTCTTTTTTTATCCTGCTTTCTTGGATGCTTTCCCACAGGAGGACAAAGTGGTTAGAATCTTTTCTTTCTTTAATCTTGTGTATGATACAGTGTTGGAATATTTTTCGAGACGTTATGGTGCCAAATGCGTGGGTTGTGTTATTGTGTAGTTTTGACAATCGCAGTGTCGCTGCTCTTCAATCACTCCTTCACTAAATTATATTAGATGTAATTTGCAATGTAAATGGCTTCTGTCAGGTAACCTATATTTATAGGAGGTTAGGAAAAAACTACAGCTGTTCTTTTTATGAAAAGAGATATAAATAGCCAGTGTTAATGCATAAAATAAGGATCTTTTAATGTACCACCCAAATGAAATAGAAGAGATGGGGCTTTATACCTGGAAAACTGAATAGTGGCTTTTGTAAAAGTAAAATCATTTTACAGATGACAAGCATCGCTCATTACCACATGTAGTAGGCAAAATCCTGTTACATATTTTCCAATTGTCAGTACGTCCTAGTAAAATCAATACTATTGGGGAGGGGTCACATGGTAATGTTTTCAGTTTCTTTATTATCTCCATATTTTTCTTGATTTAGACTATGTTCATACGTTGCTTTTTGCTGCTTTTTTTGCAGCAAAACCTGCTCTCTTGGCAGTAAAAAATCTGCTTTCAAAAAGCAGGTTTTGTTGCATTTTGCTGTGTTTTTTAGCTGTGTTTTTCATGTGTCATTTGTCTACAGTACATATTTAAAGTTTAGGTTAATTCACCGTAAAAGCAGCAAAAATTCAGCAAGTTCAATTTTTGCACTTTCGCCTTTCTCTAAACAACTTGCTATGATTCTTCTTTTAAAAATGCAGCCGTTTTCCATTTCAATTAAGAAAAAAAAGCAAGTGTGTGTGCATAAGATTTCTGAAATCTCACAGCTTTTGCTTGTATTGTAAAAAACAGTTTTTAATTTGCATAAAACTCATAAAAACCGTGCACAAAAATGCAGCAAAAATGCACCGTGCGAACATAACATTAGTGTTAGGCGGCCGTCACACGCTACAATATCGTGAGCGATATTGTTAGCGATCACGTGCACGCGCGATCGCTAACAATATCGCTCACATCGCTGGTGAGCTGTCACACAGACAGACTCACCAGCGATGTGGGCCAGCGAGATCGCTGGTAACTATGGTACACATCGGGTTACTAGGCGCCGCGCGGCGCTTAGTAACCGGACGTTTACCATAGATACCATCTCCCAGCATAGGCTCTGCCGCTGGGAGATCGTTCATCGTGGTGTCACACACCACGATGAAGCAGATTGAACAAGCGTTTATCGCTTGATATGAGCTCCGGCTCTCACATCTGCGATGTCACGATCAAGCGATTTTACATTGTAAAATCGCTTGATCGCACCTAGCGATGCACAAACGATATCGCTTAAGCGATCAAAAAGCAGATCGCTTAAACGATATCGTTCAAGATATTGCACCGTGTGACGGCCGCCTTAAGTTGAAAAATTGAAACATGACAATTGCTGATTTTCAGGTTCCTACTTATCCAACAGCAATGTGATCTTGTTTTTGGCAGAAAATATATGTAGGTGTTATTGGTGCTACGATTCCAAGAAACATCTTGCGAATGCTTGGTCTCTTAAGGTACCGTTACACGACGCAATATCACCTGCAATATCGCCCCAAAGTCATGTGGTGTGGTCAATTGCAATTGATATTGTGAGTGCGTCGTGTTGTGCAACAGAGCGATGCGACTGCAATTTATCGCTGGAGCGACATCGCTTGATTTATTTGTACTCACTTAAATCAGGCGATGTTGCATAAGCGATGTGGTAGGATCGCTCAGTGTGAGGGTACCGTTACACGTCGCAACATGGCATTTGCAATTTGCTGGTTCCAGTGAAATCATGGACACATTGTTCCATTTGTACATGACAACAAAATAGAACAATGTGTCCATGATTTCACTACAACCAGCAAATTGCAAGTGAAATTGCATGCAATATTGCAACGTGTAACAGTACCCTGACACCGCAATAACGACGATGAAAGCAACTTGCATATAGCACCATGGAATTAATGGTGTTATATAAATAAATAATAATAATAATAACTTTCCCTATTCATTACATTGATAAATATCGCTCGCTGGGTTGCTCTTACCCAGTGAACAAAAGTTGCTTTCATCATCCTAGTTGCGTTGCCTACGATATCTCCCCGTGTGACAACTACAAGGCAATCTTGGAAAAGTGCCAAAAACATGCGCGCTCCCATGAAATTGCAGTCGATATCGAATCGATATTGTGTCGTGTAACGGTACCTTTAGAGTCCCATACACACTAAAGTTGGCTGAACCCCCTGTATATGGCAGGATTAGAAGACAATCAAATGTGTGATGGGAATCTCACAACTCTCCTAGTACAGATGATTATCACGCACACATGAGTGGACCCACTGAGCCATGTGGCTGTGCTTATTTTAGAGGGGCGTAACTAAGTGATTACCTGGTTTTCACTAGAGCCACTGATGGCAAGATTAGATTTGTGCTCCAGGGCAGTCCCCAGTACTGCAGCAGCTCACCCCAGGGGTCAGGAATTCTGGTATGTACTTTGGATAACAAACTGGATGGCAGGTTCAGGTTGGATGACTGTTACAGGCTGGATGGGAGGTTTCACATAGTATGGATTCAAGAACACAAGCTGAATACTGAGTGGTTTTGGAACATGGGTGCTCATTTCCAGGATAGGTACAGGTACAGGGGACCTGACAACCAGCTTATGAACAGATAAACTGACTAAACATGTTGTTCAGGCACCTCCCTAAGGAGGAGGATGCCTTATGCACCTGGTGTCTCTCAGCTATAGGCTGGAGGCACTTTCTGATTAAACGCACTCACACAGGGAGTGCGCTCGCTCTTAGCGTTCTCACAGAAAATCTATGCATCATGGGCAGTCCCTTGAAGCAGAGAGACATGGCAAGGGAGTGCAAGGTCACTGGCAGCTTTACAATGATTTTGGGTAGATAATGTCTACTAAATCTTAGCGACTGAGCCTTATTTTCTATCTTGATACAAGTCTCTGCCTAAATAGTCTGGTGGCAGCCGTCTCCTAGATGACGCAAAAAGCCAAGTATTCCTGCATGCAGAGGAGTTAGAAGTGATTGTTACCGGCCAACAACCTAATGTGTATAGATGCCTTTAGTAACAATTTTTAAATACACTTGAACTAATTCAAGGGTGTTTTTTTAACTAGGACCCTGTTAATGCAATTTTGTACCCCTATATTTTGCATTACCTGGAAACAGGGGCGGACCGTCACCCCCGGGGGCCCTGGTGCAGGTGTGGACCGGGGGGGGGGGGTCGTGGTGGTGGTGGGTGCGGGTGCTGATGCTCTCTTATGATGCTCTCTTACCGCTGCTTCTGGGTGAGCCGCGCTCTCCCGCCTGGTCCTGCCGCGCTCTCCCGCCTAGTGCCGGCGGCATGTGGAGGTCGGCTGGGAGAGCCGCGCTGAGAGCCGCGCTCTCCCGCCTGGTAACGGCGGCTTGTGGGGGTCGGCTGGGGGCCCCCTCCAGGCTTGAAGGGGCCCCCTAACCGGTCGGGGCCCTGGTGCGGCTGCACCGGCTGCACCAGTGTAGTTCCGCCCCTGCCTGGAAATGTGTCGATAGGACTCCATTGCATCCCCATTGTATCTATCTGGTAGATGATAATGTGTTTGGTTAAAAAAAAAGGTATAGAATAGCTTAACATACTAGGCTATTTCATCCCAGGAAGTCCAGCAAAAGAAAAAAAAAAACAAGAAAAACAAAATTATGGTAATTTATCAGAGGCCATAAAATTTTAGGAATAACCTGATATTGTAGATCGTTTAGCACCACTCCAGTGTTGTTCTTTTTTTCAGTGCCGGAGTGGCTTTAAATTTAACTCCCTTGCCCCCTGTCATATACTCATCTTACAGCTGCCTCACCTTTTAACGATGCCTCTCCAGTCCCGTGGTGTCATCTTGTGAAGGTCAGTTTGGACTGTCCAAAAGTCATAATTAGAGATGAGCAAACCTTTTGAAGTTCGAATTCGGGTGGTGCAGCCAAACTTTGACGTACTGTTCATGACCCAAAATTTGACCCAAACCTCAGCCAGTCATAAGTAAAAAACTTCGCGAAAACTGTGGTTTTAAGCCCAATTTGAGCCAATCAAACACTGCACGTGGCTTACACTGGACCAAGCATCCACTGTACCCGACCAGATGCTCCTCCAGTGCCATAACGTTAAGCACCTGACCTCCAAACCCTAACAAGTTTGCTCAGCTCCAGGAAGTTTGACAATCCGTACAGATCTTTGAATGGTTCTCTCATCTCAATTCATAAGTTACATCACAAGCTCCCAATGCATCTCCTATGAAAGACAGAATGAGGCTCTTATAGGGATGTATTGAGCTGTGACCACTGTAATGCTTCATGAATCACTAGATCTGAGCTACCTTCAGGTAAAAAAATCACAAGAGACTGACTGTAACGGCGGCGATGGATGATGAAACTAGTGGAAGGCACATGCAGCCAATTATTTGCTTCTGTGGTCAGGGTCCATATGAATCATCACTTCTAATCTTGGCTTATGCCAAATGGAGTGCTGGCTCTGGAGTAACACTTCTTTTTTTTATTTTACAGTGTTTCCTTTTATTTGGTCACTATTTGGAAATAGGTGGAAAACTGATTTTAACACCTTTCCTCTGGATAGGTGATAAATATATCTTGCTGCGAGGTCCACCTGCATCTGTTGTTTCATTTCTTCAATTCTTACAGATTAGGAATACATTTTTCTGTCATAAAACTTCAAATATTCTGCATCCCTTGCCGTATCGGTAAAGGATTTTTCTCACCATGTGTCTTCAGGCGCACCCAGTTCTCCAACCTCCTCATTTGCTTGTTGCTTAAGAGACAGTTCTGGTCAGTGGCCTTGTGCTGAGCCTGTGGTGCTATGTATAGCTTAATAAAATCTGTCAGTGCACTTCTTCTGATGTTTAAACTTTTATCTTTAAGTTGCATAAAAAGATAACAGGGCCATTGCACAAGCATATGGCTTGGTTAAGTGACAGCAGTGATTAAGGGAAAACTGTTCTGCAAGGACTGATAACATCAGCTCCGGGTCAGAGGCTGATAGGGAGATGGAGGTGAGCAACTTAGGCTGGTTTCACATTTGTGCACGATGTGCGCTGTGAATACAGCGTTCCTAAGTGCGGCAAAACGCAGGCACTGTTTGCTGATATGTTCAACATGGGAACGCATAGTGCCTGTGTGTGGCTGCGTTCAGCTGCATTTGTGATCGGCTGCGCATAATTTATGTGCATGCCAAACGCAAAATGTTGGATTTTTTGGGCGTAGCTGTGTGCTTGCTTTATACGCAAGCAGACAGCTGCGTACAAAAAAGGAATGAAAGTGCATCTGTGTGCATTGCCATCTGCTGGCAAGCGCACAGATGCTGCAGAAGATGACCTCTTCTGAAGTAATCTACAGGTGAATCCTGTCCCGCAGTTCTCTTCTTTCTTGGTCTTCTTCTTTCTTTTTCTTCTTTCTTCTTCTTCTTCTTCTTCTTCCTTCTTTTTCTTCTTCTTCTTTCTTCTCTGTCCCTGCTGCCGTCGGTTCATTTGAAATAGCCAGCGGGAAAGCCGGCAGTGAAGTCGGCTTTCCCGCCCCGCTATTTCAGATGAACAGCTGATGCTTCAGCTATTTTAAATGAACCGACGGCGAAGAAGGAGCTCAGCGGCTGCCGGGATCTTCGCCGCTGATCTCCGCCACCTGGCCGCTGCCGCTGATTGGGTGGCTGTGCAGCCTCACTAACATTTTCATGTAAATGCAAGCGGACAATCTCCACTGCATTCACATGAAAATGTTTGCGTTCGGCACTGCATATGCGTATGCGCTCCATATGCTGCAGGCCGGGTTTACTCCTGTATGGAAATTAATGGGTTTTAGAGTGGTGTCTGGGATCTTTTGAGTTATGATTACTCCTGAGCCTTCTGAGCCCGTAAGAGTGGCCTAAGCTGACAGTCAATGAAATTGATAAGTGCACAAATTACCACTTTGTGTGAAAACGCTTGGCTCCTGCTTGTCAGGGTGTGCACGCTCTCATTACCATAACCCACTCCTGTTTGTAGCAGCCACTGAATGCAGCAGGATCATACAGCAGCATGTGAGTGCTATACACAGGAGAGGGAGATGATAGTTTGCAGCATGACATTGTGCCCATTTTTATCTTCATCTCAAGCCAAGATCGGCTTCCCGCTGTTTTTTGACCCTCTATGCATCGGGCAGCAACAACACACAAGAGAGGGCAACAACAGTTAGACGCCTGCATACACTAGCACAGTGTCAGCATGTGTACGTCTGAGGATTTAGATCAGGCAGTCCTCCAAAGTGAGTGCCATCAATCCCCATAAGGGGAGAGAATAAAGATGGTAACTGAGATGGGGGAAAAATGGTGCACTGAGTCCTTGACTATGCCAATAATCTACCAAAGCTCCTCATCTATACATGTGATAAAACTGTCCTTATTAAACTAAATTACTAAAATCTATAGTTAAGTTTGAGTTTTGTTTTGTAACATTTTGTTTGGCATTAAATCAGATAACATGGGATCGCACACAGTGTTGATAAGAAAATGATACATAAGGAGATTTTTACAATGCATATTAAATTCAATATATTTGTATATTTCACAATTTGTAGTAAACGTGTGTCACAATGTCATAACCATTTATCCTGGTTTATTGATGTTACCACAATTCTGTAATTGTGCGCTAAGTCCATTATATTAATGTCTAAATAATTTGATTTCTGTTTTGGAGGTGATAGAGCCTTTTTAAATTTAAATGGAGCTTTATAAATGTATGTTCAGAAGCTTGGGCACTTGTTTAAGGCAGTCTTACTTAACATACTCAAGGAGCGCAGTTGATCTTTCCCGGGTTTTTGATTCTCATTGTAGATACTTTTAACAAATAATTGGTTGCCCAGCACTAGAGATGAGCGGACCCGTGGAAGTTCAAGTTTGCGTGGAGCAGCACCAAGCATTCTCGCTCCAAGGGTTTGGATACATAAAGAACTCGAGCTGTGGGCATGAACAGGTTCGCACATCTCTATCCAGCTTCTGCTGGGTGTTAGCATGTTTGTCCATATTAAGCTAGTGCCTTCAAGGAATTTTTCTTTCAAAAGGCTTACTTTTTTTTGCTTTTCTAGAATGTGCCACATAGCAGTAATACTGGATGCGATGGGAATGACAACATCATTTTATAAATTTCCAGGTCCAACATGTGCTTCTCTCTGCTTAAATATCATATTTAAAAAAAATTGATCAATTCTGATATTCCTATACATAGAAAAAGCAGTTTCAAAGGCTGTCAGCCAAATGATTTCCCAGGGAATTTGTAATACCTAATTTCACCATTTGAGGAGCTGCAGGAGAATATGACAGTTGATGACAGGTTTCTGCATTGTTTACCTTTGACCACTGGAACCTTGTCATCTGGGAAACTAATAACAAAATTGAGCATTTGCAGTCTCAACCCCTTGAACAAGTAGCAGAATTGGAATTAGTTAATTGATAAAAATAATGACGGCAGAGAATAATTGTAGGCACAGATTGAATAATCACTTGTTTTTTCACCAGGTGACAGAATATTTAGCTATGTCCATTCAGATAGGCATAGGTTTGCACTGGCTGTATGTTGCCAAGTGTATGACTTTACCCTTGTTGCATTAATATCCTGTATTGTTGCTGCAGTAATTGAGCTGAAAAGACAACGACACTGGTTCGTAATATCTGGCTTCTTTGGGTGTTTGGTTTCGCATCCCTTTTTTTTTAACTATAAATATGAATTGAAATTTAGAATCATGAACAAAATCAATACAAGTGATCAGAGCTATTTGCAGACAAAAGAATAGCAAACAATTTAGGGCAAACATCAATGGAAAGATTTAGCATGGTCAGCGGATTGCCTTTGCCCCAGGGAAGACCCAGCGAAAGGCTAAGGTAAGGTAAAGAAGAAATTGCCCGATGAGTATTTACTGATTCATTCCAATTACACTAGAACCAACAGAAAAATAAAAACGACAAGAACTTGTGATGAGTAGCAAAGGCAGGACAGGAGGTTGGGGAAAGGAGGGGAAACCAGAGGAAAGGTGTAAAGAAAGTGTCGGAGGTAGGGTAATAGCTCCCTCAACCCTTGGCCTTAGAGGTCTATGCCAGTCGCATAGTAGTCTCACGGGGACCAAACCGCATGGAAGCGTCCACCAAAGCATTCACCAATGCAGTGAGATGTTCCATACGTCTAAGATCTAGTATCCTGCTCAAGAGGCTCTGAGGAGAGGGAGCCGTCGCCTACTTTCAGCAACACGCGATCAAGCAACAGGACACTATGAGAATATGGCTTAGTAGTCTGGAGGATAATTTACCCATGCCCTGTACTCCAGAGCCTAAGAGATAGACCATGGGATCAAGGTCTATGTCAATATATAGGACCTTATTGGTCAGAGTCTTAACTTGATCCCAAAAGGAAGATATCCCCGGGCAGGTCCAAAATATTCTTATCCCTTTTGATTGGGGCCTATAGAGCAGCCAGAAGTGGTCACTAGAAAATAATGTCCACCATGGCTTCATTATACAGATGCGGAGAGCCGAGACTGTCATCTCCCACAACTGAGTATTAGATTACAGACTCTCCTTTACATCTGCATCGTGTTTTTCCTTGTGTTCTATCTTTAATTAGGGTTTAATAAATACCTTTTCTGTTCAGCGAATATCTAGAACATTGATTGATTGCCGTATTTTTGCTGAAACAGAATACCCACAGGTAGTCCTGTCACTTGTATTAAAACAGGATGCACATGCAAAGCTCGCTATTGCCGGCTATTTATCATAGTTGACAATGGCTCTTGACTCCCAAAGTGGGTCAAACTTACAGCATATTTATGAAACCTCGTTTCTGAAATGTAGCAGGTAAATGAGCTCGTAGAGCACATTTAAAAGTTTTTAGTTTTAGTGTATTAAACACTTGTTCCCCCTTTTCACCTAGAAGCCGGTGGGGTCAGAGGTTATTATTCTAAATATGATCTTTATTATTAGTGTATTAAAGATGCGTCTTCATTAGAAACACCTATCTTTTAGAATGGGGCCACTCCAATTCCCTTCCCAAAAGCTAATTTTGCTGGATGAAGACACTATGAGCCTGGTAGTTCAGTCGAAATACAGCATTATATGACACCTATTTACATGACTAAGGCAAGGACTTCTAAATTTATTTTTATACTCTATACTGGAACAAATTAATAAAATTCTTTATGTAGATATAAACAGTGCCTTAGAAAGTTTGATCGGTTGGTGTCCAAGTGAATAGACCCCACCGATCGCTGACATGCAATAAAATGCAATTTAGTTATTTAAAAATCATACAATGTGATTTTCTGGAGTGTTTGTTAGATTCTGTCTCTCACAGTGTAAGTTTATCTGCAATAAAAATTACAGACTTCCCAATTCTTTGTAGGTGGGAAAACTTGCAATATTGGCGGTGTGTCTAATACTTTCTTTAGTGCAGCTGTAGCCAGATTGACCGTTTAGCACTTTCTGCTCAAATAGGAGTGTAACGATAGCAGTTGTTAGTTGTAGGTCACAGAATGTATGAAAGGTTGTTTAGTTTCATGTTAATTGAGTTTAAAGAAACAACAATCCTAGAAGAGCATGATGGAGATATTCTTGTAAACATTGTTTTTCAGTCTACAGGATTGTCGGTATATTTCTAAATCAGTAAATCAGAAATCCTACAAAATGTACAATTCCACCTGATCTACCATTTTCAGTTAGTGAACATCTGGATAAGGGATGATTCTAGTTCCTACTGCAAAAAGAGAAGCTGGGAGGCTCCTGCTTCAGTTAATTGTTTAAAGCCAGACACAGGACAAGGAAAAGGTGAAATTGGCTGATCACCTGTCACAAAAGATACCATTTTTATATGTTTCCAAAATAAATATAGTCTGCATAACGTGTCTTTGATTTTATTTCGGAATTTTAAAGCAAAAGCACAACACAGATATTCCGTTTTTTATCTATTCAGGAATCAATTGCTGTTCAGGTCTATTAAATATGGGTTGTGCCTCTTGTTTGTCCATCCTACAATGTCGCATTTAGCGGCCAGTTTGTCATTCAGCTGAATCTGATTGGTCACACATATTGCTACTTTTCTTTCAGATTCACTCAAGCTGATAATTTTTCAGACTTGTTCACTTTAATATTACATTTATTGAAAATCGACACACAAAATGAGAACTATATTCATCTTGTAAACGTATAGGTATCATAAAGTGATACAAATTACACAAAAAAAGTTGACTACAGATACATTTCAATTGGACTATAAAAGAGCATAATATCGACGGTATTAAGAAAGGAATTACAGAATATTTTTAATTCTTCATTTCCATCTCTATCGTTCTCTTTTTGACTGCATATTGAAAAATGCAGCAATTTTCTAATTGAAAGTTTTCTTTTTTCACCGTTTTCACTTTGTGCTTCCTATATGGGAAAAGGAATATTTACAGTAAATTAGTGCTTGTAAGTAGGTTGTTATACAGTTAGGTACATAAATATTTGGACAGAGGCAACATTTTTCTATTTTTTGTTCTGCATATTACCCACAATGGATTTTGAACAAAACATTTCAGATGCAGTTTAAGTTCAGACTTTCAGCTTAAGGCTGTGTTCACACTGGGCGTTTTTGGGCTGTTTTTGCTCATCTGTTTTTGTAGCCAAAACCAGGAGTGGAGCAATCAGAGGAAAAGTCTAATAGAAAAACGTCACCACTTCTGGATTTAATCACCTGCTGCTGGTTTTGGCTACAAAAACTGTTGAGCAAAAACAGCCCAAAAACGCCCAGTGTGAACACAGCCTTAAAGGGAACCTGTCAGGTCATTTATCGCTCCTAACTTATCACTACCTGTCCCTGCAGCTTGCTACTACATCCCTATCTGAGCTAAATGTGCAATATAAATGTTGAATAAACCATCTTAATAACTGACATATTCCCCATCCTGGGGGCGTTGCCCGTTGTGTGGGCGGTCCACTCCAAGTCTATTGGTGTCTTGCCTCTCCTTCTGTGTGATGCCTATTTGGGCGTGATAATTTTAATCTGGTTTGCGTTCCCCGGCTTTTTGAGATGTGTCCACTCTTCCGGGTCTGACGTGCGGTTACATCATTTCTGGTCCTGCGCATTGTTCAGTCTAGTTAGGTGCCCATTTCCGACTTCATTATGCAAACTGAACATGCTCTGAAAATGGCAATGGGGCAGCCGAGTGCCAGGTGATGTTGGGTTATCCCAGTTCACTGATTAACATGAACTTGGATCACTTTTCACATGGCAGTTGGCTTTTGGAGTCCAGCTGTAAAGTGAGCGCTTCTCTCACAGCTGTGCTCTGGTGTCATTCTGTGCCTGCTCATCTCTGTCAGCAGATGTATTTGTCTGATGGCAAAGATGTAGCAGAGCTGAGGACAGAAGATCCGTGGATTATGTTGGTGCGAGGATTTTTTTTTCTAATAAAGATGGAGTCTCTAAATGTGTTTTGTGTTTTATTTTTAATAAAAAAAATTTCTCTGTGTTGTGTTTTATTTCTGATGGTACCTTTACACGCCGCCACCGAAAGGTAGAAACCGGCATGTATCGGAGACAATTGTACCTTTGACCTTCAAAACACCGCGAAGTGGCGGCATGTAATTCAGGTTGTTCCTTCCTGTCTCTTTGAATACCTGTCTTTCAGCTGTGCTGAAAAACAAGCAGGCATAACCCCTATGGTGGCGGCGTGTAATCAGGGCACAGGCACGGTATTTTAGTTCCCTGGGGCGTGCTACAACGTCATGTATACCACGCCCCATCAGCTATCATTGGTGGGGACTACTGTGTACCCATTGGCTGTCCCTGCACAGGGCGGCATATTTAACGAGCTGACCAGTCACAATACACATTTGCAATAGCGTCATGTATTAGCCAGCCTCCCTGCGCTGGCTGGCCAATCATGATGTTATTGCATTGTCCAATCACCGTACAAGCGTCGCGTAAACACTACTCTGTCACGGCTATGTAGTTTCGGCGAACAATATGTACGCCCATATTCCCTTGTGGTAGCGGCGTGTAAATCAGGGAAGGTGCTCCACAGAAGGTAACCTGCGTCACCCGTCGGCCCTTCCGGGGGAACGAAAATACCTTCTGTGGAGCACCTTGTGGCAGTGTGTATTTGCGGCATCAGGTACCGTTAGCAACCGTTGAAAACGCGCACGTGCGGTGCCTACCTGTTGCTACCCTCGGTGTTGCTACTATAAATTCATGATGACTGGGTCTAATTTGGCCTGACATCATGAATTTCGGGCTTACAACCATCTGATAATACAAAGCTGATATTAACCCCTTCATTACCCAGTGTGCCACCCCCCACCATGGCCATTGGAAGAGCCGGGGTAAATTGCCTGAAAATGGTACTACAATGAATGCGCCATTTCCAGGGGTGGCCGTGGGCTGTGGTTTTCAGTGTGAGGGGCCCAAAACGCCTTACCACACTGAGAATCCAACGCCCAGCTGCCTGGTTTTACCTGGCTGGCGATCAATATATGGCGGGAGCCCATGCCTTTTTTTAAACTATTTAAATAATTAAAAAAAAAATTGGACTTCCCTGTAATTTGATCGCCAGCCAAGCTAAAGCCAGGCAGCTGTGGTTGGCAGCATGTAGCAGTCCGCTTTATATACACTGAGGATCAAAATTACCACAGAGCGCTATGTCGTTTTTTTTAATCATTTACTTATTTTTAAACTTCTATATGGGCAACAGGCCCAACAGCCAATCATAGATGCTGTCACACAGAATGTGATTCTGTGATTGGCTGCTGGAGTAACCTGAAACTAGCTACATTCTACCATACTAGAATGTATGAGCTGACTGTAGATTACTTGAACAGCCAATCACAGACACTCATTCTTTGTGACAGCGTCTGTGATTGGCTGTTGGGTCCGTCACAATAGAAGTGTAAAAATAAATAATTAAAAATAACATAGTGCTCAGCAGTATTTTTGATATTTTTGATTCTCAGGCAGATAAAGCGGACAGCTACGGACTGCCACCCCAGCTGCCTGGCTTTACCTTGTATGGTTATGACCCACAAGCAAATGAAAGCAGTAGAGGCAGCTGCTGCGGAAGCCTCATGTACCAAGGCAAGTCAATTATGCAGGATATCAGGAAAAATGGTATCAAATTCACGCTGCTGACAAATAATCCACTTTGTTTCGATCATTGTAGTATATGGTGATTTATTCTATGCGTTTTGAAGTATAACCCTGCATTTTCATCAGGAAATGTACACCAGTTACAAAGTAATAGTATAGTGTGGTTTAAATAGTTTCACAGAAGGCACTAATTGGACAAAGTTAACAAATGACCACAGCTGAAGTTCAAGGGTTACATTTAGAATACACCGGTATGCATTAACAAATTTGTTAATGCATACTGGTGTATTATAAATGTAACCGTGGAAATCTAGCTGTGGTCATTTGTTCATTTGTTCAATTAGTGGCTTCTGCGAAACTATTTAAACCACTCCATACTATTACTTTGTAACTTTTGTACATTTCCTCATCCGTGAAGAGCACAGGGCGACAATGTCAAATCTGCCAATCTTGGTGTTCTCTGGCAAATGCTTAACCCAAGACTTCACAATCCAGAAATGTCAGTGGCTGGATGAAAGATGCAGTAGTCTGTCTAGATCCCAGAAACTCACTCACTTTCATAGGTATGTTACCTTTATTAGCCAAACTCATTTGTGTCAACTTCTGTGCATGTTATCAGGCCAAAATCACAAGGGTATGGGAACTTTTGATCAGGGCCATTTGGATGTTTTTGGTTGTCATTATGATTTAAAAGGAGAAAACACAGTAGTTTGGCAATAAATGGCTACACCCAACCACTAACCATGAGTGGAAAAAAGTTTTTGTGGTACCATTCATATTCTCAGAAAAAAGGACAAGAGGGCAAAAAAACTTTTTTAAACTTTGAGACAACTGGTGTATATATATCTATTCTATCTATCTATCTATCTATCTATCTATCTATCTATCTATCTATCTATCTATATACAGTACAGACCAAAGGTTTGGACACACCTTCTATTCAAAGAGTTTTCTTTATTTTCACGACTATGAAAATTGTAGACTCACACTGAAGGCATCAAAACTATGAATTAATACATGTGGAATTATATACTTAACAAAAAAGTGTGAAACAACTGAAAATATGTCTTATATTCTAGGTTCTTCAAAGTAGCCACCTTTTGCTTTGATTACTGCTTTGCACACTGTTGGCATTCTCTTGATGAGCTTCAAGAGGTATTCACCGGAAATAACTTACTATTATATAGTATAATGCAGCCTTACAGCCTTCCATATAGTATAATACAGCCTCACAGCCCTCCTTATAGTATAATGCAACCTCACAGCCCTCCAGATAATATAATGCAGTGTCACAGCCCTCCAGATAGTATAATGCAGCCTCACAGGCCTTCAATTCATATTATGCAGCATCATAGCCCTCCATATAGTATAATGCAGAGTCATAGCCCTCCAGAATAACACAATGCAGCTTCACAGCCCTTCATATAAAATAATGCATCGCCATAGCCCTCCAGATACGATAATACAGCGTCACAGCCCTCCAAATAATATAATGCAGCGTTACAGCCCTCCAGATAATGTCATATATTCTCATAGCTCTCCATATAATATAATGCAGCGTCACAGAACTCCAGATAATACAATGCAGCATCACAATAATGCAGCCTCACAGCCCTCCATATAGTATAATGCAATAATGCAGCCTCATAGCCCTCCAGATAGCATACATCATCCCCACACAACACACTGCCCCCTGTACAACCTTCCCCAGTTACACAGACACACTGGTCCCTGTACAACCTGCCCCACTCACACAGACACACTGCCCCCTATATAAACACACACAGTCCACTGTACAGCCCACCACACACCCAGTCACACTGCCACTGTGTGTGCGGTGGGCTATACATTCTCGGGACGCACATCCATGTAAAGCAGGTGCAGGGGTCACAGAGGTCGGTGGGTGCCGGGCCCCTGTTCCTCTGAGCCTGGTCGCACTTGCGACCCCTGTGACCCTGGCTTTTTATGCCCTTGCCTAACTGTATATAACCAGCTAGACAGACACAAAGCTATGTTGGTGAGCCAGCTTGGGAATCCTATTGATAAAGTTATCCAGTCACCATAAAAGACAATGTATGAGAAAGAATATATGCTTAAGAACATATTATGTTGTCTATGGGAAAGGGGTGCAAAACTTACTTAGTAAGGTGCTTTAGGTAGATGCAGCAACACAGTGGTGAGTCTAGGAAATTTAGGGAGAAAAAGAACCACTGTATTAAGGGTGCACACTACTTGCAGTGAAAAACAAGGATTTTATTCAGTCAGAGAAATTGCATTTTTTGGACATAAAAACAATTAAAACAAGGGTTACAAAGTAACAAACACTAACACCCACACACTTCTGTAATGTAGTTCAGGAAGGACCCGAGTGTGGAGGCAGGTATATATTAATGTAGCCTGTATTGAGAAAACAGCTATATAAGAGCCCCAAGATGGCTGATCCTGTATATGTCAAATTGATTAGTTCTTTGGTGGATTGGTTGTCACCATAGAATTAGATGCACAATATATCTCAATCAGAGCAAATAGTACACATCAAAACAAACAGTCATAATAAACGTATTAACTCCTGTAGTTTTATAATAATTGAAAGACCGTTGGATTTTGTCAGAATAATATCCAGTAGTTCTGATGGGGAATCAGGGGATAGATCAGTGTCACTTGTGGGTATTGTATCTATTTAATAGCTGCAGAGCCAAACCCCTCTTTGATAAATGTGAGTACCGTTGGGGTATTTTTATAGTGAGGCCCCTGGGGGATTCCTAGAGGTGGACGGAGAGGACTTTAATGCAGAAGGTGATAGCATAATAGGAATTTTCAAGGCAGATTACAGAAGAAATGTATTTCACACACACGGTTTCTTGGGTCCAGGGCTGTCTGGTGTGAACCAGACAGCTCCCATGTATCACTTTGCCCCCATGTATCACTATGGGGCGGATGGCTGTTATTTGCTATCTGGTTGGGGCTTTTCCGGGAGGATCCGGTTTTGTCAGATTTTTGCATCGGACACAAAACTGGAGTCTGCAGCATTTTTTGTGTCCGATGCAAAAATCTAACAAAACTGAATCCTCCCGGATCTGGCACCCATAGTATGGGAGTCTATGGGCGCCGGATCGCGCTGGATGAGGCGGAAAATCGTACCGGGTTCCAGACACCTGGTGCTGAAAGAGCGGCAGCTGTTAAAAGCAGCCGCTGCTGAATTTCAGCACTGGAGAGCTCCCCTGCAGCCGCAGTGCTGAATTTTAAGCTCTGGCAGTGCCAGCATTGAAGCCGGCAAAAAGCAGGATTGGAGGGCAGATTCTGCTTGTCCTGGATGTCCACGGTTCTGCTTGTCCATTGTCAGGTTCTGTCCGGTGCATCATGCAAAACACTGGACAGAACCCGACAGTTAAAAATCATGGTGTGAAGCCGGCCTTAGAAAGAGGCATTATTTTAATCAGCTTAAGGCCACTTCACATGCTAGGATCTCATTAATGATATCGTTGAAACATCAAGATTTGTGATTGTTCAAACGATATCGTTTGTGCGTCGTTGCGTGTAAACGAACGATGTTGGAAGGATAAATCGTTGGATTGTTCAGCAACAATTTGAGATCCTGACCTCAAATCGTTCGTCGATCCAATTAACATTCTGGGAAGCGGCAACATCGTTCAGTGTGACACCTTTTTGAACGATGTCGATCATAATTCTCCTATTCCTGTCGCTTTGTAACATCGTTCAATCGTTCTCCATGTAGCTGGCGCATTGCCAAATTTAAGATCGTTAACGATATCCTTGCATGTGACAACGCACTAACGATGTCGGAAGAATCACGGTCATGTGACAAAGCTGATGATCTCGTTCATCTATATCCAAGCGTGTGACAGTACCTTTAACGTTCAAAAACCCTGTTGACAGGTGTTTAAATCCATGCTACCTATGAGGTGACACTGCTGGTAAATCACCAATGAAGTATTTTAGAATGTTGTGTAACTTTTTACTATCTTATTTGTTGCTGTAACACTGGAAAACCCTATTAATATGTTTGCGCCAGTGTGTGATTGTTTTGTCTTCAGTCTAATGGTGCCCCTTGGGAGTTTGGTGAGGAAAAATTATGTGTATTCTAGAATGTGTGTATGGGTGAATTCACAAGTGCTTGATTCCTTGTGAAATTTTCAGTTGGATTTCTGTGACTCACATTCAGATGACAAAAAATGTAATATTTCTGCAACAGATTTGCTAGGTGTTAATTCACCCAATGTTTTGTCACACCGCTTTTTTTTTTTTTTGCTAAAATGTATCAGTTATGGCATAATTTTGTTTATATAGTGGCTAGATGATGTATGGAAGTCAAATAGGAAGATATTATTGTTTATTTATAGTGCACCATTGATTTCCTGGTGCTGTACATGAGAAAGGGTTACATGCAAAGCAAGTTAAAAATACTATAAACAAACTAAGGCTGGCTTCACACCACGGTGCAGTCCGGTCCGTGTAAACAGTAGCCTATGGGGCCGGATGGCAGCTCTCTGCCATCCGGTTTCCATCTATCCGGATGAATCCGGGAGAATTCGGATCAGTCCAATGGACACAAAAACGTTGCTCGCAATGTTTTTGTGTCCGGGGAGAAAAATCTCCCCAAAGACCCATATCCCGGATTCTCCGGATCCGGGGCAATCCGGCGCTCCCTAACATAGGAGCCTATGGGGCCGGATTGTCCCGGTCCAGGATGATCCGGGAACCAGACACCGGCGGCTGCGCACCGCTGTGATTTCAGGACCGCGGCTAGCTATCTGTGAGCAATGAACCTGAATCATTAGCAGCTGCAGCTGCATCCGGCTGCACACAGGACCGGAGGGCACATTTGGCCCTCCGGTTCTGTGTGCTGATCCGGTCCGGGGCTGTCAGGTTCATGCCTGACAGCCCCGGACCAGACTGCGCCGTGGTGTGAAGCCAGCCTAACAGTGACAGTCTGATAGAGGGGAGAGGACCCTGCCCTTGCAGGCTTAATTCTGTAGGGAGGAGACAGTAGGTTGGGTCAGCTCCGATGGTGGTGGAGCACTGGCTCTGGTGGTGGTTACGTGCCAGGTCAGGTGGTGGTGGAGCTCCCGGTCCGGTGGCAGTAGCGTCATTAGAGACTGTAAGTTCTTCTGAAGAGATGGGTTTTCAGGTTCTGCCTGAAGCGTTCTGAGAGTAGGGGATAGAGTGTTGGGGTGTAGCATTGAAGAGGATGAGGGATGCTCTGGTAAAGTCTTGCAGGCGGTTGGCTGAGGAACGTACAAGTGTGGAAGAGAGAGGAGTTCTTGGAGTATCGAAGATTACGAGTTGGATGACATCGGGAGATTAGTTCAGAGATGTATGGGGGAGACAGATTGTAGACGGCTTTGTAAGTCAATTTTAGTTTAAATTGGATACGCTGGGGAATTGGGAACCATGTAAGGGACTTGCAGAGGGGTGTAGTGGAGGAATAGCAAGGAGAGAGGTAATTAGTTGGGCAGCAGAGTTGAGGACAGATTTGAGAGGTGCGAGAGTGTTAGCAGGGAGGCCACAGAGGAAGATGTTGCAGTAGTTGAGGCGGGAGATGAGGTGGGAGATGATGAGGGCATGCACTAGTATTTCAGTTGTGTGATTTAAAATTGGTGGGGTGGAGGAGGGAAGGGTTTGGATGTGTGGTTTAAAGGAGAGGCAGGGTAAAGATTTACTCTGAGGCAGCGGACTTCAGGTACAGGGCAAAGTGTGATGTTGTTCATTGTGATAGTTCAGGTACCGAAGATGCGGAGAGATGGGGGAAAGATATGAGTTTCTTTTGGCTACATTTAGTGTTAGAAAGCGAGAGGAGAAGAAGGAGGATATGGCTGATAGACACTCTGGAATTCTGGATAGTAGAGAGGTGACATCTGGACCAGAGAGGTAGATCTGAGTGTCATCAGCTTACAGGTGGTACTGGAAGCCATGGGACTATGTGAGTTGTCCCAGGCCGAGGGTATAGAAGGAAAAGAGTATGGGTCTCAGGACAGAACCTTGAGAGGCCCCAACAGAGAGGGGATGAGGTGATGAGGTAGTGTATGAGTAGGAGATGCTAAATATGTGGTTAGAAAAGTATGAGGAGATCCGAATAGGCAAGGTCAACGATACCAATGGAAGAGAGGATCTGTAGTAGGAGGGAGTAGTTGACTGTGTCAAATGCAGATGACAGGTCTAGTAGGAGGAGTATAGAGAGATGTCTGTTAGCTTTAGTGGTAAGAAGGTTGTTAGTCATTTTGGTTAAGGCACTTTCGGTGGACTGGTGGGGTCGGGAGCCTGATTTAAGGTTTGTCAAAGAGAGAATTAGATGACAGGTGGAACAAAAGTACAGTGTGAACATATGCTTTTTGAGAAGTTAGGATGCAAACAGGAACAGCGATATGCGGCGGTAGCTGGATGCAGAGGTCGGGTCGAGGGATGGCTTCTTTAAGATAGGTGTAATTGTGGCATGTTTGAAAGCATAGGGAAATGTACGGAAGATAATGATAAGTTGAAGAAGTGGGTTAGAGATGGGATGAGTGCGGTGGTGAGATTAGGGAGGGGATGGAATGGGGTCAAGTGCACAAGTCTCGAGGTGTGTTTTGGAGAGGAGGTGTGCAAGTTCTCCTTCAGTGATATGGGGAGAAGAGTTAGTGGGGAGGGCAGTGGATATTAACCCCTTAATGACCAATGACGTCTATATCCGTCATGGTTTTGAACTATGTAATTTGAGAAAGAACGAGGTGCACCACTATGGATGAATTATCCCAAAAGGGCCGGGGGTGCTGCTTTGCCAACAAAGAAGCAGTGTCACATTAGAGAAGGAATTGACAAACCAAATAGCAGCACACCACCTTTTACGATATGTCAAAATGTTACAAAGTTTATTAAAGACCAAACATGATACATCTAAAAACATTTAAAAACATCAAAAAACACATTCCATAAAAGAGGAAGGAACCCCTGTTCAATGTGTGCAGTAAACGTTCATGTCAAGCAATCCCCAATATCAAGTCAAATTCATAATATTAGTGACACAACACCCCAGAATCAAAAAACCAGCAAATTAGTCACAGATCAAAAATCTAGGTAATTCATGTGAGTACAGGTATAAACTGTGATCCAATGCAAAGAGGAGCATGTGTCTCCAAAGGATACAAGCAGGGAGCTTGCATGAACTGTTCCCAGCTACTGACTTATAACAGCGCTACATGGTCTGGGTGAGGAAATCTTTCCCTTCATTGGGGAGTTTATGTGTGACTTGGTTTGTGCTTATTTGGCTGCCTCCTAGCTGGGACATGAAATGCACACATTGAACAGGGGTTCCTTCCTCTTTTATGGAATGTGGTTTTTGATGTTTTTAATTGTTTTTCGATGTATCATGTTTGGTCTTTAATAAACTTTGTAAATTTTGACATATCGTAAAAGGTGGTGTGCTGCTATTTGGCTTGTCAATTCCTTCTCTAATGTGACACATGGCTTTGAACTGTCACTGCGTATAAACACTCTCTTTGGTCAAAGAAATGAAGAAAATATCCTCAATTTACCACTAACATGAAGTCAAATATGTAATAGGAAAACAATCTTGCAATCACTGGGATATGTTGACGCGTTCCAGAGTTATTATCTAATAAAATTACACTGGTCAAAATTGCAAAATGAGGCTCGGTCCTTAAGAGATTAAATATACAACCCACTTTGATTATTGTTTTTTCAATTTTGGTGTGTTTTAGGTTCCTTTTTTCCAAAATATAGATTTTTCTAGATCAAAGCGGACAATTTATTTTCCCAAGTGGTCACATCAGACACTGTGACTAGTGTGTAAGGCATAACCAATAGGCTGAAGTTACGGTATTTATGCTCAATATTAATATTATTATAATTATTTTATATTAATGTTAATGTATTACTTAATATTGAGCAGAATTAAGTATGCTGACATTCCCTTATATACAGAATAAGCCCACACACAGCCCCCTACATACAGCATGAGACCACGCATAGCTCCCCACATACTAGATAAGCTGTCACACCGCCCCTATACAGACCATGTGAGCCCACACTTAGCCCCCCTATATACAGACTGAGCCAAGCCCCCAGCCTCCTACATAGGATATGAGCTTTGCATGGGCCCTATATACAGTCTGAGCCCCCACATAGCCCCTTTATTTGCAATGTGAGTCCCCACATAGCCCCTTTTTATACAGTGTGAGTTCCCACATAGTCTTTCTATATACAGCAGAAAATCCTCACTTAGCCTCCAATATACAGCATGAGCCCCCACATAGCTTCATTTATACAGTGTGACTTACACATAGCCTCTTATATACATTATAAACCCCACATAACCTTCTATATTCATTGCTGAGACCCTCACATGGCCTCCTATATGCATTGACACCCACATAGCCTCCAATATACTTTCTGAGCCATCACATAGCCTCCTGTATTTTGAGCTCCACATAGACTCCTATATACATTTAGAACCCCACCTAGCCTACTGTATATATTTTTTAGCACAAATAGCTTCCTATATACATTTCTTAGCCCCCTACATACAGTATGAGCCACCACATAGCCTCCTATAAACATATTGAGGCCCCGCATTTCTTTCTACATACATTAGGAGCCCCACATAACCTCCTGTATACATTATGAGCACCACATATCTTCCTGTATACATTAATAGCCCCTACTTAGCCTCCTATATATATGTTTGAGCCTCTACATAGCATCCTATATTCATTTCTGTGCACCTCACATAGCTTCTAATATACATTTCTGAGCCCAAACATACCCTCCTACATACATTATGGGCCCCACATAGCCTCCTGTGTAAATTTTTGAGCCCCCATATTGCCTCCTATATACATCACTGAGCCCCCACATAGCCTTCCATATGCATTTCTGATTCCCTACATAGCATCCTCTATACATTTCTAAGGCCTCACATAGCTGTGTGTTTACATTATAAGCCATAAATAGCCTCCTATATACATTGAAGAGCCTCCACATAGCCCCCTGTATAGATTTGAGCCCACAGATAGTCTCCTATGTACATCTTTAAGCCTCCACATAACCCCCATGTACATTTCTGAGCCCCCACATGGCCTCCTTTATACATTTCTATGCCCCCACATAGCCTTGTATATACATTTCTGAACCCCCACATAGTCTCCTATATACATCTCTGAGCCCCCACATGGCCTGCTTTATAAAATTTACATCTCAGAGCCCCCACATAGCCTTCATATACTCTTCTGATCCCTACATAGCATCCTCTATACATTTCTAAGCCCCCACATAGCCCTGTGTTTATAATAAAAGCCTGCAATATACATTGTGAGTCCCACAAACCCTCCTGTGTACATTTCTGAGCCCCCATATAGCTCCCAGCTCCCACATAACCCCCTATATACAGGGTGGGCCATTTATATGGATGCACCTAAATAAAATAGGAATAGTTGGTGATATCAACTTCCTGTTTATGGCACATTAGTATGTGGGAGGGAAAAAACTTTTCCAGATGGGTGGTGACCATGGCGGCCATTTTGAAGTTGGCCATTTCGGATCCAACTTTATTTTTTTCAATGGGAAGAGGGTCATGTGACAAATCAAATGTATTGAGAATTTCATAAGAAAAACAATGGTGTGCTTGGTTTTAACGTAACTTTATTATTTTATGAGCTGTTCACAAGTTTATGACTACCGTATATACTCGTGTATAAGCCGAGTTTTTCAGCACAAAAAATGTGCTGAAAAGTCCCCCCCTCGGCTTATACACGAGTCATACAGTATACAGGCCGCCCGCCCCCCCATCAGTGGTATACAGGGCCCCCCCCCTTGCTGCCGCACACCTGTAAAGGGATTATACTTATCCCTGTCACCGCCACCGCTCTGCACCGCGCTACTCCGGGTCTTCGTGCTTCTTCCTACTTTTTCATGCTTCCTCCTCCGGCGGGCGCAGGCAATGACGTCATTGCCTGTGCGCCGGAGGAGGAAGCATGAAGAAGCAGGAAGAAGCATGAAGACCCGGAGGAGCGCGGTGCAGAGCGGCGGCGGCGGCAACAGCGACAGGGATAAGTATAATGATGTATTCCTTTACAGGTGTGCAGCAGCAAGGGGGGGCCTTGTATACCGATGGGGGGCGCCTGTATATAGCACTGGGGCCTGTATACCACTGGGGCCTGTATATACCACTGGGGCCTGTATATACCACTGGGGCCTGTATATACCACTGGGGCTGCTGTATATACCACTGGGGCCTGTATATACCACTGGGGCCTGTATATACCACTGGGGCCTGTATACCACTGGGGCTGCTGTATATACTGCTGGGGCCTGTATATACTACTGGGGAGGCTGCTGTATACCACTGGGGCTGCTGTATATACTGCTGGGGCCTGTATATACCACTGGGGAGGCTGCTGTATACCACTGGGGCTGCTGTATATACTGCTGGGACCTGTATATACCACTGGGGAGGCTGCTGTATACCACTGGGGCTGCTGTATATACTGCTGGGGCCTGTATATACCACTGGGGAGGCTGCTGTAATACTGCTGGGGCCTGTATATACCACTGGGGAGGCTGCTGTAATACTGCTGGGGCCTGTATATACCACTGGGGAGGCTGCTGTATACCACTGGGGCTGCTGTAAATACTGCTGGGGCCTGTATATACCACTGGGGAGGCTGCTGTATACTACCACTGGGGAGGCTGCTGTATACTACCACTGGGGAGGCTGCTGTATACTACCACTGGGGAGGCTGCTGTATACTACCACTGGGGAGGCCTGTATACCACACTGCTGGGGGCTGTATATCTGTGCTGGGGTCCACCCTCGGCTTATACACGAGTCAATAGGTTTTCCCAGGTTTTGGGGGCAAAAGTAGGGGGGTCGGCTTATACACGGGTCGGCTTATACACGAGTATATACAGGTACTTATAAAATGTGTTCAAAGTGCTGCCCATTGTTTTGGATTGTCATTGCAACCCTCTTCTCCCACTCTTGGCACACTGATAGCAACACCTAAGAAGAAATGCTAGTGTCTGTTGTTTACACCCTTTACATTTCTGAGCCCCCACATAGCCTTCCATATACCATATATTTCTGATTCCCTATATAGCATCCTCTATAAATGTTAAAGCCCCAAAATAGCTTTGTCTTTACAGTAAAAGCCCCAAATAGCCTCCTATATACATTTCTGAGCCCCCCACATAGCCCTCTATATACATTTCGAAGCCCCAATATAGTCTTCAATATTCATTTCTAAGCCTCCACATAGCCTCCTTTATACATTTCTGAGCTCCCACATAGCTTCCCATATATACATTTCTGATTCCCTACATAGCATCCACTATATATTTCTGAGTCCACACATAGCTGTGTCTTTACAGTAAAAACCCTAAATAACCTCCTACATACATTTTTGGGGCCCCACATTCTCAAAGCTGTGTCGGATCAGAGGAGTCATTTCTCTTGTTTCTGACACTCCTAGACTCGCCCTCCCGGCCAGCATCATGTGACAGTGGTCATGTGACATGCCCGGCGTCACGTGATCGCACTCAGCGCAGGAGACGACAGAAGATGAAAGCTCCAGCAGCGGTGAAAACAGGAAGGTGAGTATGACTTTTATTTTAACCTATTTACAGCAGCCAGGATGGGGCAATACTAACAGGGGGCAGGATGGAGCAATACTAACAGGGGCAGGATGGGGCAATAGTAATAGGGGGCAGAATGGGGCAATACTAATAGGGGGCAGGATGGGGCAATACTAACAGGGGACAGGATGGGGCAATACTAATGGGGCATGATGGGGCAATACTAGCAGGGGGCAAGATGGGGCATATTATGTGATGGGGAAGGATTGGCATATTATTACTTGATGGGGGCAGGATGGGGCATATGATTATTTGATGGGGACAGGATGGGGCATATTGTTATGTGATGGGGCAATACTAACAAGGGGCAGGATGGGGCATATTACGTGATGGGGCATATTATGTGATGGGGGCAGGATGGGGCATATTATTACTTGATGGGGGCAGGATGGGGCATATTATGTGATGGGGCAGGATGGAGCATATTATGTGATGGGGCAGGATGGGGCAATACTAACAGGGGGCAGGATGGGGCATATTATGTGATGGGGGCAGGATGGAGCAATATTAATAAGGGGCAGGATGGGGCATATTATTACGTGATGGGGCAGGATGGGGCATATTATGTGATGGGGCAGGGTGGGGCATATTATTATGTGATTGGGGCTGATGGGGCATATTATTATGTGATGGGGCAGGATGGGGCATATTATTAAGTGATGGGGCTGATGAGGCATGTTGTTATGTGATGGGAGCAGGATGGGGCATATTGTTATGTGATGGGGCAGGATGGGGCATATTATTATAGGATGGGGCAATACTAACAGGGGGCAGGATGGGGCATATTATTACATGATGGGGGCAGGATGGGGCATATTATTATGTTGATGAGGCTGATGGGGCATATTATTATGTGATAGGGCAGGATGGGGCATATTATTATGCACAGGGAAGAGAGTTAGCATCTACTTGCTCTCCCCCTGTGCAGCTCTTATAATTACCACTTCTGTAATTTAGATTACATTACCTTATTGGCACTTTGCCATAAATAATTTGGTTTTGGGTTGCGGTTTGGGCACTCGGCCTCTGAAAGGTTCGCTATCACTGGACTAGTGCATGCTCCGATTATTCTCCACATGCACCTTGGATCCTTAGAATAAATAGTTGGTGTGCAACCCACAGCACAATGACTGACACTTGTCTGAACAGTTCCTAAAGGAAGTCCAATCAAAACCCCTTATTTTTAAACCTTGTAAGAGGGGCTCATGTTTTTTTTACCAAAGATATCAGGAAAAAATAAAAAATATATTGGAAAACATTTGGGAACCTGGTAGCTTATGAAATTGATCTTGCTAAAGTCATGTGCACACCTTGAGTAATTGATGAGTTTTTTACCTCACTCTTTGTAAGGCCATGTGCACACATTCAGTATTTGGTAAGTTTTTAACCTCAGTACATATAAGCAGTGCAGCATGTGTTTCTATTATACCTTTCCTCTGATTGTTCCACTCCTGTTTTTGTCTTACAAATACTGAGGTAAAAAAACTCACCAAATACTCAACGTGTGCACATGGCCATGCAAATACTGTGGTAAAAATCTCACCAAATACTCAACGTGTGCACATGGCCTTACAAATACTCAAGTAAAAACTCACCAAATACTCAATGTGTGGTGCACATGGCCTTACAAATACTGAGGTAAAAACTCACCAAATACTCAATGTGTGCACATGGCCTTACAAATACTGAGGTAAAAAACTCACCAAATACTGAATGTGTGCACATGGCCTTACAAATACTCAGGTAAAAAACTCACCAAATACTCAATGTGGGAACATGGTCTTACAAATCTTGAGGTAACAAACTCACCAAATACTGAATGTATGCACATAGCCTTACAAATACTCAGGTAAAAAAAACTCACCAAATACTGAATGTGTGCACATGGCCTTACAAATACTCAGGTAAAAAACTCACCAAATACTCAATGTGGGAACATGGTCTTACAAATCTTGAGGTAACAAACTCACCAAATACTGAATGTATGCACATAGCCTTACAAATACTCAGGTAAAAAAAACTCACCAAATAATCAATGTGTGCACATGGCCTTACAAATACTGAGGTAAAAAACTCACCAAATACTCAACGTGGGAACATGGCCTTACAAATACTGAGGTAAAAAACTCACCAAATACTCACTGTGTGCACATGGCCTTACAAATACTGAGGCAAAAATCTTACCAAATACTGAATGTGTGCACATGGCCTTACAAATACTGAGGTAAAATACACACCAAATACTCTATGTGTGCGCATGACGTATCCCTGAACACAGAAACTGCTATTAGATTGAAATGTTTTGTTGCTGTTTTAACAATGTGGTGTTTTCCAAACTAGTCCTGAAAAATATTTATTTTTGCAGAATTGAATATAGATCTTTCCGAGCTTCACAACTTTAGCATGTGTTTAATTGCTGTAAACCACACTTCCCACGTAACATTTCATGGGTGTTAGCTGCTGCTTCTATGCTGTTATGAGGTTCCCTTTTTCATTTTTCAGTAATGTAATTAGACTTGATGGCTAAATATTAGCATGTTTTTGACTTTTAACAGCACTAAGCTTCTTTCTTTGTCAGTTTTACTTGAACAACTTAGGCCGGCTTCAGACTGCGTCTGAGATCCGATCCGTAGCTGTCCTCACCTATCAGCAGCAGGAACTGCGTGCGGCTGCACACAGGATCGGAGGGCATAACAGACCCTCGGTCCTGTGTGCTGATCCGGTCCGCGGCTGTCTGGTTCAAGCAGACAGCTACGGATCGGATCTCAGACGCAGTCTGAAGCCGGCCTTAGTTCTGAGGTTATTGATTGAATATTCAACACCCCATGATCATTGAGGAAGTCATATATGGTGCAATGACATATGTTGCATGTTTCTTTTTTGTGCAAGGAAAGGAGGTTTTTTTTACCCAGAGAGAGGCATCAACTTTAGTGTAGCAGATTCCCAGTAAGGGTACCGTTACACGTCGCAATATTGCAATGCAACATTGTCAAAAAGTCACGTGGTACGGTCGTTGCAGTTGATATCGTTTGTGCGTTGTGTCATGTAAATGGGCAATGCGACTCAAAAAAATCTTAGGTACGATATTGCAAGAAGATTGTGCAAGCATCTCAACCGTACAATGTTGCATATGCGATCTGGCATGATTGTGCTGTGTGACAGCGCAACTACGATCTGAGAAATCGGCTGCCCGATTTGGGCGACGACTTCCGGGACTCCGGATCGTCACAGTTGGAGGTGTGATTGCTACGTGTAACATCTACTATTCAATCTTGGACAAGTGCCAAAAAGGTGCGTGCTCCCGTGAAATTGTATGCGATATTGGAACGATATTGCGACGTGTAACGGTACCCAAACACAGTTTACCAATCTGATTAATTGATTAAATATTTTGGTAGGTCGGGCATTTCCGAATGCAGTGATACAAAACATGTTTATTTTTTTTATTTTTTTAATAATTTTATTTTACATGGGGCAAATAGGGGGTGATTTTAATTTTTTTCATGTTTTTAAAGACATTTTTTTATTTTCTCTTTATTTTACACTGGCCACTATAGGGTCTCAGTGCTTCACAGTCTGATTGCTTGTTCTATGTACTTATGAGCTTCAGCACATCAGTACATAGCACAAATGATCACTGTTTGTGGATGCCAGCCCTCACCATTCGTTCACAGGCAGTGATCCCAGACAGCTTCTGGGGTCATTATAGGACCTTCACAGGATTTCTGATCACGGCGTGGATCAGCGCCATCCCCGCCGTGAGGCTTTGGATCATGCTGAGATGAGATCAGCTGAGATGTGTGAGGAATGATGTGAAGTTAGCACAGGAGCTCACATCAGAGAAAGGGAGTCGGCACATGATGTACCCAGTACGTCATGTGTCAGGCTGCCTTCACATTTGCGTATGGGAACGCAGCGTATGCTGCGTTCCCATAAGCATTCAAACGCATGCGCACTGCGGTTCCTATGTTTAACATAGGAACGCATAGTGCCTGCGTTTGCTGCGTTCGGGTGCGGATGCGGACGATATCTGCTCCTTCCGGTGTCCAGCATCCGCACCCGGGACGCAGCTTGCAGCATTTTTTTGTGCGTTTGGGGATCTTGGAAGATCAGCAAGCGTCCCCAAGTGTACAAAAAAAGCATTGCCTTCAATGGGTCCGCAGTGTCCTCTGCATGACACCGCAGGAGAACGCTGCGGACCCATTGAAAAATCTCCCGGTGGCCGCCGGTGATGTCACAGGAGCTCACCGACGGCCACCGGGAGATCAGCTGGCGCTCTGCTGTCCTCCTTCTCCCCGCCGCCTGTAATCTCCTAGCGGTGTCGGCGGGGAGAAACAGCTGATTTGACAGCTGTTTGAATCTTCCCGCGCCGACATCTCCTCACAGTGTCGGCGCGGGAAGATTCAAACAGCTGTCACATCAGCTGTTCTCCCCGCCGACAGTCCCGGAGCTTACCGGTGGCCGGGGGGCGGAGATCTCCGGCGCTGATCTCCGCCCCCGGCCCGCCCCCGGACAGCGCCGATTGGCTGCCGGGCTCCATAGTGATGTGTCCGCAGGCTGACATTATCCGCTGCGGACACATCATAAGGACACTGCTTCTGACAGCGTTTGTGTCTGCATGCCATCAGCATGCAGACACAAACGCTAATGTGAAGCCAGCCTCAGAAAGGAGTTAAACAAGCTGCTACTGAGAGACTCAAGAAATAATTCTCACAAATAATAAATTCCCAGTGGCCTGGGAATGGGAATCCACAGAAAAACAAGTCAAAAAACACTATTGAGTGCAGCTCTTAAAGAGTCCCATGGTCCAGACAGCTGCACTACAAACAACATTTCAGTATAAGATGACAGCAGCAGAATCGAGGGGAAGGGGGAAGCGGGGCAAAGTACAGGCAGCAGGAGACAGGAGAGTAGCAGGAGGCAGCTGATATTTGCTGGAGTCTAGAGGTAATTGCTGGTGAAGCCGGAGCCAATGAGCAGGAGGTGGAACAGACTGGTACAACACTGGAAGCCATAGATTCAAACTGAATACTCGAGCCTAGCTAGATGGTAAGCTGCAGTTTATAAAGACAGAGGGGAGGATGACATGATCAGGAGTGAGGCAGGGGACACCATTTTGCAAAGGGGCAAGACGCACAGAATTTCAATAGAGATCCAAAGTCCTGACATCTATATTCATGTTTGCAGAGTGCAACTGTATTTTTTCTTACATGCATATCACGTATTCTAAAGTGGTCCTCAAAATTAATCAGACTCTAAACCAGGCACTAAAATTAATCAAGCACCCGATCAACCTCTAAAATTCATCAGACTTTAGACTGGCATCATTCTGAATTCATGTAATAAAGGGTTTTGTTCTGAGGGCAAAGGTAGTTCCCAACTAGAAGGGTGATCAAAACAGACATAAACCATTAATTAATTTTAAGAGACTTAGTATTATATAAAATAAAGACTTTTTCATTTTGTTTGGGATTATTCTTGCTAAGCCATGTAACATCTGGGGACTTGTTTAGCTGTTACCATCGGGGTAACTGCATTTAGCACTTACGGTATTTTCAATATGCCCCATTCAGATATGCATTTCTTTTTCATACGTGAAAGATAAACCAATTTTTTTCCCAGTATGCTGAATCCTTTGTTGGAGCATGTTATTTATTACAATTCTTGTGTCATGTTGTTTCGCATAAGAAAAAAACTAAATTCTAGGAAGTCTTTCAGAGCTTTTCTCATAATGAGAATGCTATACCTTTTTTCATGGATGCATTCATTGGAATGGGGGGTGATTTTGATTCATTGGATTAAAAATGAATGTCTGCAATAATTTTTTTGAGCATGCAATCTTGCCAACACACTATAATATATTCCACGTGAAGAAATGAAAGGGATAAAGCCTCACTGCCGCAAGGATAGTCCAGGACGATTCAGATGAACAAAGGTAATATTTATTGCGTCATTGCGTTTCAGAAAGTAATTTCTCCTTCAGGAGGAAGAAAAATCATATATTTTGTCCTGAAGAAGGGTATTTCACTCTCTGAAATGCGTTGACTTAATAAACATCACATTTCTTCAACTCAATCTACCTGGACTATCTTTGCGGCAGTGCTGCTTCATCCCTTTCTTTTCTCCACGTGGAATATTGATTCCAGTGATGCTGCATCAAATGGTTTAATGCTTTTGATAGTAGTTGTGGGTCCTCACAACTACCCCAGTTGAGCCTTTTGTCATCTTCTTGGACCCAGTGTTTCCCCAGATAAGACTCTATTACGCTTCTATTATCATTCCAGTTTGTTTGCTTTCATACACTATAATGGGTACTTCATCTTTTCATGAACTCATGAATTGAATATGTACAAGAATAACATGCTTAAATGAGGCCCAACAAAGCTGCTAGTCAAATGAATAGGGCAGAGCCACCAGAGCAGAAGCCATTCTAGCATAGTGGCTCCCCATACCTTCTTGTAGATGGGGAGTCCCAAAAAAGAAGACCTCCTTCTACAACTCAAGAATGTATTAAAGATGTTGTCTGGTCTCGAAAGAAAATTCTATGGTTACTCAGAGTGGCTGCAGACTTTTCATTCTAGAATGGACAACCCTTTTAATAGAGCACATGGACAATGGATAATCAACACTTCACATTACATTTGTGTTGTACATTTCAATATACTAACTCTGCCTGGTTGAGACTGCGATATTCCTCTCTAAGGTATCCAAATAATGGTATAGTTTGTATAGTAAAGTGCCAGTTAGACTGGGTAGATAAGGTGGCACCTGCCCATCTGTTCCATTGGTTCTTACTTTTCTGACTTATTTTGGAAAGGAAGAAATGACAACAGATTTATGCTATAATGAGAATAACTACTCATATGTCATGGCATACTGCACATCCACGTCATGGAGCTTGATCATGATGTATTTGCATACTTGGTATTGGAAAAAAAAGAAGATTGCATGAGACCACCTTGTTATGAATTTGGCCTTAAGTTAGCTATCTAAAACAAAATGTTACTAATGCGCATCCGGCCATCTAGAACAGCTAATAATATGGGCTTATTTAGAAATAGATTCAAAGGGGAGTGCATATTCCTGGATCACCATGGGAGGATGTTTGCTTAGCTGTAGAGTTTTATTTTTATTTATTTATTTATTTTATTTTTTTTTGTATGGAGATTACAATCTTATTAAAGAACAGTGATTAATCATTGAAGCAATCTTACTTCCTCGTGGGATGCAAGCGGAGACAACATGTATAAATTGTACCAGAAAAATATTACAACAGTGAACGAGCAGCATTGTACTTAGAGATAAAAGAGAAAGGCTTCATAAAAAAGACATTATTTTATTATTTCTGAAAAGGCTGTATTGTATTATGTGCTTTCTCTGTTGGTCTGATTGTTAACTTTAAAAATTAACCTGTTCAGGACTGGGCCATTTTTCCCCTTTTTCATATTTTTTTTTTCCAATACACGCACTCTAAAAAAATGTTCTTATCCAAATATTTAGATCATTTTTTGCTTTTTCTATTTTTTACAACATTTACTTTGTGTGTCATTTTTATATCCCCTTTTTACTGACATAAAGGGAAATGTAAAAATAAAAAAAAAATGAAATATCTTTATTTCATTTTATTTTTATGACCACAAAAGACCGCTAGAAAGCATCCTAAATTGTGTTCCCCTTTCTGCACAAATTGTTTTAATTCATTGGACATATATTTCTTTTTTAACATAGGCAGAGGTAGAGACAGCTATTTTCCACTGGCAGTTTCCCTTTTTTAATAGATTTTGTTTCCATTCTTATAGTTATTTATTTGACATATTGTGCCCTCAATAAGTTCTTAAAGAGGACCTGTCACCAAACCAGCCATGGTGATCTAATTACAGCACTGGATGCAGCATGTCTGCAGCATGCAGACAAGGGGTCCCCCAGCACTTGAGCAGCCCTGTACCCCGAGATAATACACTTAGAAAACTTACATGCTGCAGCCATTAAGGAGGTGGCCAGAGGCTGGAGCCAAGGGCAGATTCACACCCCCTGCATGTTTAATCTGCCCACCGCTGCCAATCATTGTCTCCCTCTTCAGCAGCATTTAAACAGAGTTTTTTTTTCTCTCTCCCCAGAAAGTCCGTTTAGCCCCGCCCCTGAGGGGTGGAGCCAAACGGCAAGTTCTGGAAAAAAAAAACTCTGTTTAAATGCTGCTGAAGAAGGAGAGAATGATTGGCAGCGGTGGGCAGATTACACAGGCAGGGGGTGTGAATCTGCCCTTGGCTGCAGCCCCTAGCCACCTCCTTAGTGGCTGGAGCATGTATGTTTTCTAAGTGTATTATCTCGGGGTACAGGGCTGGGTGACCCCTTGTCTGCATGCTGCAGACATGCTGCATCCAGTGCTGTAATAATCATGCCTGGTTCGGTGACAGGTCCTCTTTAAGAGATATTTGGAAGAGCATTTTTACATAATAATACATTATTATTTTTTTGCTGATGTTCAGTTATGTAACACAGCTGCCACGTTTCGGGTAAGTGACATATATGTATATGCGGAGATTTGAGAAAAAGTGTCTGCTTTTTGCTTAGAAACAGTGTCTTGTCTGCCCATAAGCTGGCCTGGTTTTGGACATCAGGGCATTTTACGGGAGTAAGTCTAAGCGTAAGGAAAGGATCAGCATTAGTGATGAGCGAGTGTATTCGTTACTATTTGCTATTCACACGAATAGTATGGTATTCGCAACACTCATTACTCAGCGAGTATCGCTGGTGCTAGTGAGTGATGTATCGATCATTATCGATCTGACTTAAATTGTCAGCTCTCTTCAGTAAACAATGGGAGCTGGCACCTCAGGAAGAGCAGATTGAATAGTAGGCTCTCTCTAGGGGAATCCTGCAAGGTGTTTTATGCTGTGAAAATTTGAAAAAGCCCACCCTCCCGTCCTGTCCCGGAAAGACTCGTTTTACAGCCATATGTGTGTGGGCAGAGCCTTTTACTCATTGACTTACATTGGACTCTCTATTTGGATGAGTACTTGAGTATTAAAAACTACTCATTACGAGTATAGCGAGTGCGAATATTACAGTACTCGCTCATCACATATCAGCATTAGTGATGTGCGAAGACTAAAGTATTTGGGTTTGGGTTATTAGTATCGAATACCTCGTACAATTCCAGTCTTCATCACGAATAACGAACCTAATGCAAATCAATGCAATTTTTCCACAAGATTTCCTAGAAAAATGCACAAGTTTCGCATTGACTTCCGTTAGGTTTGTTATTCGTCGACAACTACATCAGCTGACACCCTGACACAGCTGACAGGAGCTCACCTGTGACTGGAGAGCAGCCTCATATTATCTGCAACAGCTCCCGACATTAACACTATGTGTGCCAAAGGAAATTTACTCTGATTTAATATCAAGAGCTGTTGCAGGCAATGTTGGGTGTCAGCTGATGCAGTTGTCCACTTTCCAAGCCTTTAAGTAGTTTCCTTTCCTTCCACGAGGTGCCACTCTACCTTGACCATGTGAGCTGAAGACGTCTTTGCACTCGTGCTGAAGCTTCTTGGTGCTTTTCCTTGTTTGGAAGTTGCTGTGTATCCCTGTCCATGGTTGGAGTGAGTGGGTATAGCACAGGGCTAGTTGAAGAGCAGAGAGCAAGGGTGTGTGGCCAGATCTCCTCACCATCAAAGGTACTTCTGGCTCCAGGGCTAACCAGGGACCCGAGTCCAGGGCCAGACTAGCTACCCAGGTTTCCTTGCCCGTTATTTCTATCCTGCTTCCATTCCCGCTATGCCACGCCTGTGACAGATATCTTTTATGGCATAGGGTCTCAGGTACCAATGGAATGCATGGGTGGTGTATTCTATTAGAAGATGTTTATGCTATATTTTACATTTGTAACTGCAGTATAGAAAGCAAGCAGTTTCCACCTGCTACATATCATCCCGCATCATGTTCTGTAAAAATTAATTCTTTGCAAAATGCACAAGGGCAAAATAAAGGAAAGTTGAGCAATGGTTCTAGCCAATAATTTTCCCTGTAATAGCTTTGAATGCCTTCTTGATATCCCTTGTTTTTGTTTGCACCCATTGTTTTTTTATACCCATTTTTTTTTATTTTACTTTGTTTATTATTTTTTGTGAAATTTCTGCCATTGAGGCTGAATATAGTCAGACTAATTAAAGTCTTCAGTAAAAGCGATTATCATGCTTGTAACAGATACGTTCTTATAAAGGTTGACTTAAAAAGCAGCTGTATTATTACCAGGAATTCCTGTAATCTGTATTCTCTTGCTGACATAGACATCTGCATTCCATGGCAGGATTAAAATACTGTGTATTTATAGCAATGATCTGACCTAGATGCACAATATGACTATCTTTACTGGTAAATGTTAAAACGGTATTTATGCATAGGACATGTGCTGGTAGCAGTATGGCATACTACATAAAGAGAGCACTTTTGGACCTCATATATAAAAAACACATTACCTATATTATCTATATACCAGGATAATCAAATATAAACCCTTTTTTTAGTTTTTTTGTACTGTGAAAAACAGAATTTAGCTATGCCAAATTTGACCTTCCACATAAATCACAACTAGCCACAGCTGTCTTATGGTCTGTTCACATGTCCAGTAATTATTTCCATTTTTGGATCTGTTTTGAGATGGGAAAAACAAATAAAATGCACCAGTACCGCAAGCATTTATTCAGCGCTGGGGTCCCGGGTTGAAATCCCTCCGAGGACACCATCTACGAGGAGTTTGTATATTCTCCCCATGTTTGTGTGGGTTTCCTTGAGGTTCTCCGGTTTCGTCCCACACTCAAGACATACTGATAGGGGATTTAGATTGTAAGTCCCAATGTGGACAATGTTGTTGTCTGTAAAGCGTTATGGGATCAGTGTTGTGGATGTGCTGGATACTGCAGTGAATGATACTCCTTATAGCTGCTGTCCATTCTGGCTGGTCCTGAACTAGAGACTTCCATTACATTACAATTACTATTAGAACATTTGAGAATAACATTATTTCTGGCCATTATGTGACTTGGATTCTCCATATTTATCAGTTTTCCCTTCTGTATAAGATGCTCCATCATTTTCTGATTGCATGCACTGCCATATTCTCCCTCTGCTTCTTCCCCCTTTATATGCATTTTTAGGCTTTGCTGATCTCACTGTAGGCAGTTTTTGAGAGTGAATGATCAGTGCAGACAACACAATGACTGTTAAGGGGAGAAGTATATTTCTCTTATAAAAGATTTATTAATATTTCTCATCTTAACTTGTACAAGTGATTTCTGATAATAACAAAAATTTAGTTACAATTCCCTTTCCCTTAGGGTACCTTTACACGTCGCAACATTGCATGCAATTTCACTTGCAACTTACTGGTTGCAGTGAAATCATGGACACATTGTTACATTTGTACACGGCAACAAAATAGAACAATGTGTCCATGATTTCACTGCAACCAGTAAGTTGCAAGTGAAATTGCATGCAATGTTGTGACGTGTAAAGGTACCCTTACTGTTTAACCAGTTAGATGCCTCTGTCGATCACCACCTCCCATTGCCCCCCGTAATGTTAGCACTGAATGTCGATGGGTTGTCAAGGCAGGCGGGTGCTTCACAGAACATCATTTTTCTTATATATAATGATCAATCAAAGGATTACCGTAAATCCCTTAAAAAGATGTAAGAATAGTAAATTAAGCAATAAAAAATAGCTAAGGCCCCTTTCACATCAGCGGTAATCGCAATGAAAAAAACGCAACTGCCGCGGTTACCGCATAACGGCCGCACTTGCGGTTCACTTGCGGCAAGCCCCATTCAATGTCTATGGGGCTTGTGGTAAGTGTGCGGCAGGTGCGGCAAGTGCGGTTTCGGCACATGCGGCAGATGCAGCCGCGAAAAAAGACGCGGCTGTCCGCGTTTTTCTCGCGGGCGCATCTGCCACAAGTGCCGAAACCGCACCTGCCGCACCTGTCGCAAGCCCCATAAACATAGCATGGGGCTTGCCGCAAGTGAACAGCAAATGCGGCCATTATGCGGTAACCAACGGCAGTTGCAGTTTTTTCACCGCAATTGCCGCGATCAGTGATTACCGCTGATGTGAAAGGGGCCTTATAAAATATTTTAAAAATATAAACATTTTCTTCCATTAACCATAAAGAAATAAAAATAACATATTTGGTATAGCCGTGTCCATAAATGATCTACAAAATAAAATTGAATAACCGTTACAGTAAATACTATAATGAGGAAAAATGCTATGCAATAAAATATGATCAAAACATTTAAGAAAATCATAAATTGGTACTAATAAAATTGTCAACTTGCCTTAGCAAAAAAGCGTCTCTCACCCAGTTACTTCAATTGGAAAAATTATCTTTTGTGTTCAGAAAATAACTAAACCCTACAAAATAGAGCCTTCATATTAGTTTATTAGCACTGTGTAATACACATTACAATATTAAACACCTACAAATATTGCACACCATATGATAGTAAATGTTATTAAATATTTTTTATTATAATACATATAAAAATACTGAATAATATGAAGGACACCTCCACACAGAAAAAAATTAGCATAGTAAATAAATAATCTACACTGACAGTTATCTATAGAAGGACAGTGTGAAGTAAAACCCTGCAAGGAACAGATTTACACAGCAAATATACACAGAATAGCCAGTAAGCATAAAAAGCAGTATATGAATGTAAATACACCACCCAAAGACAGGAATAAATAGCATGGATTTACATTGATTCTCTACTTTAATTACTTACTATATTGTATTTTTTTTATTGTTACCTATGACCATAAAGCGCTGCGGAATATGTTTGCGCTATAAAAAAAAATATTATTAGTATGGATAATGTCATTTACAGAGTATGCATGTATTAATATACAATAATAATCACGAATGCAGCGAGTGCCCCTTTTGAGACCGCACTCGCTGCGAGTCAATGTCGTCATGTGGATACGAATGAAGCATTGGCGCGCAGCGGCCATTGCGAGTCAGAGACTCGCTCTGCTAGAATCCCGATGCATTGTGCATCGGGCACCCATCTAGTATACAATAATATAGGGCAGTAGATAGTAAAATGCATCAGGGAGTACAGCAACTTAAAAATGTACACACTTAATAGATTGCAAGCACAAATAGTAACACACAAAGGTAAGTACAAGCCTTGTAATGCAGCTCAACTGAAATGAAGGTTTTGCCAATAGCTTCCTTATAGTGATCCCTTTTTTTTCTATACAAGTTCAGTATCACCCTAATTGTACTGACCAGGAAAATCATTTTGCCATGTCATATTTGCCACACAAAAAGCACCACAAAAGCAAACGTCTCCCCACCAAATACATATACAAATAGTGAGATTTGTTTTTCAACATTTCACTTCACTTGATTTGATTTTTTTTAGCACATTTTATGTTAAAATGAATTATATAATTTAAAACTACCACTGGTTCCAGGAAAAATAAGACCCCTGTATGTTTATATAAAAATAAATAAAATTAAGACTCTTCGTTGAAGAGGAGAAAAAAATGAAAATACAAAATTTGGAAATAGGCCAGGGAGTTAGTCTATTAGATTTACTGTAAATGATTTTTTTTAGATTATTACAAGTGAAGGACTCAGGAGGGCACAAATTATCATACCTTAACAAACTGCCTTCATATAGCTAATAACTATAGTGATAATTTGTTAGCTGTAGAAAAAAACACATCCAAATATTATACATTGATCTGCTGCTAATTAAATTTATTGACTATTTTATCTGAATGTATAAGCTCACCTACCATTTCACAGCAAGCCGCACATCAGCTAAGCTGTTGGATGTAGTACTTTACGATGATCAAGGACACCATGCACCACCAGCAGAAGGAGCAACCTTGGTGCACCACAGCACCCTTACTGCCAGGCAAAGCCCCCACCGCTTTGGGCCACATGACCCCTCAGACCATACCAAAGCAACACTTGCTGCCACACATACTGACACCAAGGGAATTGAACTCTGTTTTACTTCACAACATGGATACTGTGGGACACCTAGTCCCTCAACCAGCTAGTGTGGTGATGTAGAGGAGGTGGTCATCGCACACCGATCTTCCTTACAGGGTCTTGACCCATTGAAAGGTACACCAATCACCATGCTGTCTCAGTTGGCTTATTCATTCTAATCAAAATGTTAACTAGAACTTAGCGTTCAGTTTTGTAAATTTTGCTTAGCCACAGGAGATCACAGTGTAATATTTTGTTTCTACAGCTATAGCAAAAATATAAGTGTGGGGTACTGGTGGGCTGATTTTATTAAAGATGAGCTATTTGGACATTTTGATTTGTAAAAAGTAAAGCTATTCACTAATGACAAGTTGTGAGACAGGTTAGTCAAACATTCTGGGGCCAGGTACCCAGAGAGCATATCAGTTACTAAGTGCAAACAATGGGGGTGGGGTGCAACCACCCAGTTACTTATATCATGAAGTGGGTGCTACACCACCGAAGTAGGGAATCTGGGAACAAGGAAGAAAGAGAACTTCCTTATAAGGAGTGCACAACCGGTGTAATATGCAAAGTGAATTTTATATCCCAACAGACAAAACAGGAACCCAGTGGTTAAAAACAATTAAAAGCAGAGTCCAAGTCACTCTTACAGCTTATTGTTATATATTAACAGGAGAGGATGTAGCTTCAATCTGTGTCAAACAGGGACTTTTTGACATACAATAATAGAGTACCGAAAATAGTACAAATAGTCAACCCCCATGCACAAATAATATTTGTGAAAAACGTGAATAAAGAAAGGTATAAAATATAGATATACTGGAACCCGCAGAGGTATCACCACACGATACGAAACGGTACCGTCGTTCCGACGGCCTCTCACTCCCTCTCCCCACCGCAACAACAATGTTTTAATGGACTAAGCTACCTGGATTAAAACATTCTTCCACCAGCCTACATGGTGAGTGCCGCCTTTCTTTATTCACTTTTTCATGAATCTTAGATTACTTATTCTAAGGCTGTGCAACACCAGGCACCGGGGGATAGCCGACAGGCTGTTAGCAGAGCTCCATGTGTGTAGTGCCCGGTCATTGGACTTTTTTCTGCACAAATAATATTTGGATTATAACTTACAACGATGTATAGAATTAAAGGAGGGGGGTAAACGGAAATAGGCAACCTTGGGTGAACTATAACATACAATAGACCACCAAAGCAGATGATCGAGTCACCGATGGTATAAATCCTTGCATAAATGGACCATATGACATTTAGGTCATTATACATGGTCTTGTTATACATGGTCTTGAGGCAGTTTATGAATACAATCAAAATTGACTATAGCAATGAAAGCAAGCTCCAAGTCCCCAAGAAAGAGTGTTTAGGTGAAGACATCTGGGTAATCTTCGTGGGGGAAAGGGTCCTAAAAAAAGGCCCCTCGTGACCTGGCACCAACACCAGAGCCCATCCTAACCTAGATAATTCCTCACCTGAACCTAATAGTGGCACCTCCAACTCTTTTTTAGGGGTCACCAGCAACGACCCAGACACGGGACCAGAAGGCGGAGAGGGAACAGTCGGGGGAAGGGCAGAGGAAGGGGAACCAACCTGTCCTCTCCTGTTAATGTATAATCACAAGCTGTAAGGGTGACTTGGACTCTTTGCTTTTAATTGTTTTAACCACTGGGTTCCTGTTTTGTGTGTTTGATAATAAAATTCACTTTGCATATTACACCGGTTGTGCGCTCCTCATACGGAAGCTCTTTTTCTTCCTTGTTATCAGTTATTAAGGGGATAAACAGAAGGGTTGGAATAAACTTGTAGGGTATCGAATAAGAGCAAAGGAGCTAAATGAAGATATCGTCAGAACTAGGTCCAATGTCTGGCAGCAATAGACCAATCAAACCAAGCACAGAATACAGGCCAACAAGCACCACAAAAGAGAATGCTACAACTGGCAGAGTTCTGGGAGAAACTGTTCAGTTTAGTAGCTGGGTAATAACCAATAATGTGGAGCACCTAAATAACATACAGCATCTCCCAGAATTAGATTGGATGACTGTGCTATCACTCACCTAACTGGCACATCAGCACACTCCACTACCAGATTGGACAACTGAGCTGTCACAAAACTGACAGCTCAACATGCCCTGATTCTTTAGTTATACCAAACAGACGCTCATTGCGTCCTAGACAAACTGAGCAGAGGAATCATGACGAAGATAAACTCTGATCAACTAGCCAGTAAAGTACTTAACCCCTTTGCTCCGAAAGCATATTTTCAACTTCCTGAACAGGCCATTTTTTTTCATTTCTGACCAGCGTCACTCTATGATGTAATAACTCTTCAACGGATCCCAGTGACTCTGAGTTTATTTTTTGTCACATATTGTAGTTCATGTTAATTGTAAATTTAGGATGACATTGGTTGCAATTATATGTGAAAATATTGAAAAATTTGTGAAAATTATGTCACACAAAATGGTTTATAAATAACATTACCCACAAGACTACTTTACATCACCACCATTTTTGAAACAATTCTTTTTGTTAAGAAGTTAGAAGGGTTCAAAATTTATCAGCAATTTCTAATTTTTCCAACAAAATTTATAAAACCATTTTTTATGGACCACATCACATTTAAAGTCACTTTAAAAGGTCTATATGACACAAAATGCCCAAAAGTGACACGTTCTAATAACTGCACCCTCAGACTGCTCAAAATCACATTCAAGAAGTTTATTAATATTGATGAGCGAATTGCGAAATATGTGAGTTTGGATTATTGTAACTGAATACTTTTTACTATTCGAGTATTTGTCTCGAACACTAATCCTAATGCAAGTCAATGAGGAATTCAAATATTTTTCTGGAAGATTCCCCAGATTCCTCATTGACTTGCATTAGGATTAGGTTCGAGACAAATACTCGAATAGTAAAAAGTATTCAGTTACAATAATCCGAACCCACATATTTCACTATTTGCTCATCACTATTCATTAACCCTTTAGATGCTTCACAGCAATTAAACCAATGTGGAAGGAAAAATGCAAATTTTACTTTTTCCCGTCAGAAATGTTGTTTTAAAGAGGATCTGTCACCAAACCAGGCATGGTGATCTAATTACAGCACTGAATACAGCATGTCTGCTGCATCCAGGCAAGGGGTCCTAAGCACTTGAGCCCCCCTGTACCCCGAGATAATACACTTTGAAAACTTACATAGTGAAGCCAAATAGGAGGTGACTTGTGGCTGGAGCCAAAGGGCAGTTTCACACCCCCTGTATGTTTAATCTGCCCATCGCCGCCAATGCCAATCATTGTCTCCCTCGCCTCCAGCATAACACAGAGCTATTGCAGTGATGGCCGCTTTGCCTCGCCCCCTGCGGTGATGTCACCGCTTATACCTGCCCTACTCCATGGTTAACATGGAGCACGGCGGGAAAGGACGGTGATGTCAGAGCAGGAGGCCGGCCGCCCCGCCTCCTGCAGTGACATCACCGCTTATACCCGCCCTGCTCCATGTTAACCATGGAGCAGGGTGGGTATAAGCGGTGACATCATCGCAGGGGGTGGGGCAATACGGCCAGAACCTGCACCCCTCGCTCTGTGTTATGCTGCAGGCGAGGGAGACAATGATTGACATCAGGGAGGCGGCGATGGGCAGATTAAACATGCAGGGGGTGTGAAACTAAGCATTGAGCTTAGTAAATTAAAACTACAATTTTTTCCACTAAAATGTTGATTTAGCCCAGGGGTGGGGAACCTCCATTGACAGTTTATGCGGCCTGTGGGCATATTGGGTCCTCAGTGCCCAGGCGGCAGCCACGCCTTCCTAGGTGCCAGCTCTTTAATCTCCTAAGTGCACGCAGAACGCAGCGTTTACTGCTGAACACTGATGTATCTGCATTACATGAAGGAGTACATCTGGGTGACCAGCCCAGGGCCGTGGGATACCCAGTCCCTGGCGTGGTAGTTCACGGGAGATTTCATGGAGTGTTGTTGCCCGGTCCCGTGGCCCTGGTGGTCGCTAAAAAGGGGGAAAGAGTCAATAAAAATAAAAGTGGTTCGTGACACCACCTACGTAATGTTACCGGCGTTGTGGGACAAAACTCCGGCGTGATGGTGGAACAGCAGGATGGTTTCGCTCCCGTAGGTGGAGCGGGATCCCCGGGGCAGTAGTGGAATTTTGTGGTTTCACACAGGGATGCAGCTACACCAGGCTTGTTATTGATCCTCCTCCCTGCTGCAGTCAGTCGCTCGTCAGGTGGAATAGAAAAGGACGCCACACAGTTTCTTTTTACTCTGTACAAGTTTACTAGCAGTTCTTCATAACACAGTCTTTTTGGGTCAGCCTGGCTAGTCCCTGGGAATTAGGATGTGATGCGCCCCCAGGCCATGGGGTACTCGGGAACCGGGCTGGTGCTATCTCCCTGGGGTGTCACGGTAGTCATGACCTGGTCCCGTGGCCTGGGATCAGTCCAAAAAGGCGTTATTATAGGGGATTTTGTCGTGACGCCACTCGGGGTATGTGGTTAGTAGAACCACCGCTGCCGTATTCCTGCTGAGGACAGTGACTTGGGGCAGCGTGGATGGTAAGTCCTTCTCGGGTAGGACTGGAGGATCCCCAGGGCAGAAGGGATGGTGTTGGATCGGTTTTAGGAGGGATTGTGGTTTACACAGTCACTTACTTCAAAGCTGCAGCTTCTCCAGCCAGTGTGCAGGGATGACAGTCTGTGATTCCTCAGGTAAGATTCTGTTATAGAGCACAGGGCAATAGATGTAATTAACACATGCAGACTCCTGATAGCGGTTTCTCAGTCTGTTTACTGGAGTTAGAGCAGATGTTATAAACTGTCCACAGAGTCTAGAGAGCAGATCAGGGTATTTCTCACCCGGCGGTCGTATTGGCTTCCTCACTGTGTTTGCGTGTGGCCCTCCAGTTGCTTCAGCTAGGTTGTCGGCCCTGTCTCTGTCTGCGTCTACCAATATGACAGGAAACTCGAGTCCTTCACTTCTCCACCCCACCCGGGAAGTCAGTGTTTTTGGATTCTATATGTTGCTGTGTCCCTGGAACTGGGTAGCTGGAGAATCTGGAGTCCCCCACTTTCCGGGTTTGACTGCCGGTGTGTCTGAACCTCGGACTCCGGTGTCCGTTCTTGTAGTTTTCCTTTGAGGGAGGGGAAGCACGGGTGATGCAGCCTCCCGGTAGGTTTCTGTCTCTTTCCTCTTTCTTCAGACCCTAGCCTTAGGCCTGGAACAAGTTAGCAATTCTGAGACAAGCTAAGCAGCTTCCAGTTCACCAGGATGTCTTCACAGTGCTGCCCGCATGTAAAGGAAGCTCATTCTGAACCCGGGTTTGGTCTCCCCCTTCTGGCCTGGAGGTTTTGGTTTTGTGTGTGTGTGTTGCCTGAGTGAAAATACCCCTTACTGCTCTCTGGTGACACCTAACAATGGTGACACTGTGGCACTGTGACTCTGGGGTGCCACAGATGCTTTACTCAGGACCCTCAGTGGAATACCTGCCGGGAATAGACACTCGCACCATGCTCAGAGCTGGTCCTCTGTTTCGGGACAGATCCCTCTGGTCGGTAGGTATACCGGCTCCGGATTTAGGTGCACCGCACTACCTGGTGCCCTTAGGATCCCCTTCCTTCCTGACGGCCTCTCCGATGTCCCACACTCCTCACTCCCCAACTAAGCTCTCTGACTGGCCTTTCTTTCCTCCCACTCACACACTTTTCAACTCTGCCATTTCTCCCATGGGACTGGGTCCACCATACTACGGGTCAACCCATGGTCCCCTACCTAGGGTGTGTGCGTGGATGTGTGTTATGAGGGTCCCTTATGCAGCATCCCAATTCCTCAGTCACAGGAATGCTACACACTCTTTTATGGGTGCAGTACCCCTCCGTGGCATCCTGACCAGTGGGGGCCACACTGGCTGTGAGGATGCACTTTGTAGGTGGGGTTAGCAACAGAAGAAGAAGATTCGCGGCGCTGTGTGCCGCGATGGTGATTTCTGTGCCCCCATCTATGTGTCCACTGATGTCTCTGTGCCTCCTGGTGATCTATGTGCCCCCCAGCTATGTGCCCTCCGATGATTTTTGTGCCCCCTAATGTCTCTGTGTCCCCGGTGATCTACGTGCCCTCCAGCTATGTGCTCCCCCCAGTGTTCTCTGTGCCCCCTCTGTGGCCCTCTCCCACTACTATGTGCCCCCCAGTGATCTGTATGCCCTCCAGTGATGTACATAATAGGCCATCTATATGGATACACCTAAAAAAAATGGGAATGGTTGGTGATATCAACTTCCTGTTTGTGGCACATTAGTATATGGGAAGGCGAAAACTCTTCCAGATGGTGACCTTGGCGCCATTTTGAATTCGGCAATTTTGGATCCAACTTTATTTATTTCAATGGGAAGAGGGACATTTGATACATTAAAGTGGACCTGTCACCAAAGCAGGCATGGTGATCTAATTACAGCGCTGGATACAGCATGTCTGCTGCATGCAGGCAAGGGGTCACCCAGCACTTGAGCAGCCCTGTACCCCGAGATAATACACTTAGAAAACTTACATGCTACAGCCACTAAGGAGGTGGCTAGGGGTTGGAGCCAAGGGCAGATTCACACCCCCTGCATGTTTAATCTGTCCACCGCTGCCAATCATTGTCTCCCTCTTCAGCAACATTTAAACAGAGTTTTTTTTTCTCTCTCCAGAAAGTCCGTTTAGCCCTGCCCCCTGAGGGGTGGAGCCAAACGGCAAGTTCTGGAAAAAAAAAACTCAGTTTAAATGCTGCTGAAGAGGGAGAGAATGATTGGCAGCGGTGGGCAGATTACACAGGCAGGGGGTGTGAATCTGCCCTTGGCTGCAGCCCCTAGCCACCTCCTTAGTGGCTGTAGCATTTAAGTTTTCTAAGTGTATTATCTCAGGGCACAGGGCTGCTCAAGTGCTTATGGACCCCTTGCATGCATGCTGCAGACATGCTGTATCCAGTGCTGTAATTAGATCACCATGACTGCTTTGGTGACAGGTCCTCTTTAAACTTATTGAGAATTTCATTAGAAAAACAATGGTGTGATTGGTTTTAAGGTAACTTTATTCTTTCATGAGTTATTTCAAGTTGATATCACCATTCATTCCCATTTTATTTAGGTGTATCCATATAAATGGCCCAATTGCCCGGGTGGGTCCCGGACTCTCCTATGTGATGTGTATATATATATATATGTATATATATATATATATATATATATATATATATATTTATATGAGAAAAAAAAGAAGAAAAAAAAAAACGGAACAGCATCAGATATTACCAGACTTGTGCAGTGCTTTCTCGACACCAGTAAAGTGTCCATGTAAACAATCCAAAAAAGGAAAAAGCAGCACCAAATAGGTATCAAGTGAACCTTTATTGCTAAATGGCGTGGCGACGTTTCGGACCGGAGGTCCTTTCTCAAGCAGTGTATAAGTGATAATGCTCCAGTTTATAAAGGTATACACAGGTTCATTCATTATCAAATCATTAGTGAAATATCATTATAAAATCAAATTCCCATTGAATCATCATTTATACATAGTGGTTCTATATACTATAAAGTGCATTTAGTGACTACTAAAACGTTTTATCATCATGATTTACTGTTCTTTAGTGCCCATATACATTAATTTGTGCATATGATCATTAAAATCAGGTGTCCACTATTAGATAATAGATTTGATAATGAATGAACCTGTGTATACCTTTATAAACTGGAGCATTATCACTTGTACACTGCTTGAGAAAGGACCTCCAGTCCGAAATGTCACCACGCCATTGGCAATAAAGGTTCACTTGATATCTAAAAAGGAGAAAGGACCTCCGGTCCGAAACGTCGTCACGCCAATTTGCAATAAAGGTTCACTTCATATCTGTCACATCGCCATTGGACTCGGTGGCTGGTGTTCCTGCCTCGGCCGCTGGGAGGAGCCGGATTCCTTCGGCTGGTGGCGCCGGTGATAGGAGGGCCTTGTCCTCATATGGAACTGCTCCCGCAACATCTGCCTCTGTCGCTGAGCGCCGCTGTGTTTCCCCTCTGGGTGGTGTTGGTCGCAGAGGAAAGGACCCTGCAGAGGTGTCCGTTAGGCGCAGCCTGCGTTCTTCTGTCAGAGGTGGCGTGGGTGGAGCCAGTCGTGCATCTCCATCTGGCCTGGATCTAGGGGCGGTCCGGATGAGGTCATCAGGTTGTGAGCTCCAGCCTATGGGAGGTAGCCGTGCCCTTCAAGTACATTGGAGCCTGGCTTGCAGGCCGCCAGATATAGTTTTGGTTCCCCAGTGATAGTGTGTGTTTAGGTTTGTGTCTGACCTTGCCTGGATTTCTGACTCTGCCTCTGCCTATTGATTTTGTACCTCAGCTGTCCTCTTGGTTTTTGCCCTTGACCTTTGCCTGGATTTTTGACTCTGCTACTGCCTGACGATTTTGTACCTTCGCTGCCCTCTCGGTTTTGACTCGGACTTCTGACTTCGTTTTTCGGGTCTTGATTTTCCCCTGGCGACCTCCCCGACTCTGTTGCTCATATAGGCAGCTACCCCCTGGGCTCCGCTGTAATTCCAGATCCCTGTATAGGGGTTAAGGGTCTCGGGGTTTCTCGGGGTGCTGCCTACCAGCAGCTCGGCCTCACGGTGGATGGTCGTCACAATATCTATTTGGTGCTGCTTTTTCCTTTTCTGGATTATATATATTCATATATACTGCTCAAAAAAATAAAGGGAACATTTAACAACACAATGTAATGTTGAAGTGTTCCCTTTATTTTTTTGAGCAGCACATATATATACAACAGTCTGAGTGTCTCCTATGTGATGTATATACAGCAGGCTTAATGTCCTCTATGCGATGTATATAAAGTAGCTTTACCGTCCCCTATCTGATATATATGAGTTACAAAACTTATCACAAAGGGTACCTTTACACGCCGCTACGGCAGGATGGATGCATCCCGCTACAGGCTACAAATGTAGCTTGTAGCGCCAATATAGCCCGTCGTAGCGGCGTCTGAAGACGTGACGATACAGCCGGCAACAGATACATCTGTTTACGACCTCTGCTCGAAAACAGAGAGCTACAAAGCCGATGGTAGCAAGATGCATCGGCGTGTAAAGACGTTACGGAAGGGAACTCTGGACACCCTGCGATGTAGCTGCAATGTAGCTAAGGCGTGACCCTGGCTCCGTGTTACTGCGCCCCATGTGCGATCATTGGTGGAAGCTGCTGCATGACGATTGGTAGTCGCTGCATAGAGAGGCATATTTAAGGAGCTGACGAGTCACACTACACAATCGCTCGAGCGTGCTGTATTACTCAGCCTCCTGCGTTGCCTGCCCAATCAGGATGTTATTGCTTTGTCCTATCAGCGTACGGACGGCTCGTAATCCACAATTGTGGCACGCCTATGTGCTGTCCCTGCTTCCCCAGGTCCGCCCATAGTAGCTGGTTATAGCGGTGTGTAAATGAGCTACAGATGGCTACTTGAGACACCCGGCGATGTATCTAGCTATAGATGTCACGTAGCGTAGCGCACCTTATGGTGGCGTGTAAAGGTGATGCGTTGAGCGTTTGTAACCGTTTGAGCGTGCTCGTGCACGTGAAGTAGCGGGATGCAACCATCCTGCCGTAGCGGCGTGTAAAGGTACCCAAAGAGCTGACTGCGCTCCAGGCTGACACAAATCTGGATAAGAAGCTGTGAGAAGCAACAAGATCAATATCACCCATCATCACAACCGCACCAATGAGGAGAGAAGCAGCTCCAGCCGTCAAATTAGGGGTGTGATAATTTATTGTTTGACTAAATATGGTCATTATCAAGGTGATCATTTTGTGCGCCCCTGAATGATGGTAGAAATTTCCAAATGGACACCAGCAGGAAATAGGTTCCCCACCCTTGCTTTAGCCCCAAGTTTTTAGTTTTCAAAAGGGGTAATGGTAGAGAAACAATGCAATTTATTATTCAATTTCTCCTGAGTGCACTAATACTCCATATCTAGACACAAACTTATTGTGAGGCACAGTGCAAAGCTCAGAAGAAAGGCGCACCATATTATAGTGCAGATTTTGCTGGAATGGTTTAAAGGAGGCTTGTCACTTTGGCAGAGCCCCTAAGGTACCAGAACAACAGAACCCCCCAAAAGAGACCCCCATGTTACAAATTACACATCTCAATTTATCTGGGGTGTAGTGATAATGTTGACACCACAGCTGTGTCAGAATGTTTTACCATTGGGTGGTAAAAAAAAAATAATTACATCTTCACCACAAAAATGTTGTTTTTGTCCCAGATCTTACATTTTGACCCAGGAAAATGGGTAAAAATGCCACCAAAATTTGTCATACAGTTTCTGCTAAAAATGGCAGTACCTCCCTATGTGGCTGTATGAGTCGGGCCGACAGAGAAGGGGTTACTCGGATACCGGGACGGTGGCTTCGGTGGCGATCACGGCTGGTCGAGTCCCGGTTCCGTGCCCTTGGCACTCAATGGCTGATGGGGTTTAGTGATTGGGGGATTAAGCATGACGCCACCAGTGGCGTCTGGTAAGCGGTTACCAGCGCTGCAGCCGAGCGCTGAGGTGATGGTGTGGTGCAGCAGAGGTAGTACGCTCCCCACAGGTGGAGCTTTTCCTCAGTGCGGCGGGGTGGATGAGGGGAGTTGTAGTCCCAAATCTCTGAGGTGCTGCAGAGGCCTTTCGGGTGACGGATTAAATGAAGCCAGACACCAATTCAGCTCAAACAGTTCCTTTACTGGTACCAGATGGATAAGGTACACAGTACACTCTGGCCCACCGGGGGTTATAGCCACAGATTTCAGGATTCACCACAGAGTGCATCAGAGGTGCCTCTCAATTATCTTTCTTGGTCTTTATTCACAATGGCTCTCTGCCCTCCCACGCTGAAGTCTGGTTACTAATCGCCAGGTCTGTTGCCTTAAGTCTCTGTTACCTCTTGGCATCTTGGACCTAGCTTTGGGACAGAGGTTAGGCTTCTTGGTGGGTGTCGTGGCTCCCTTATGAGGGTCCACAACGCGCTGGTCTACGGTTTGGGATAAACCTAATCAAACCGCCTCGGCTCCAGTTTACCAGTGTGACCCTAAAGGTACCGTCACACGCGGCAATATTGCTTGCAATTTTACTGGCAATTTGTTGGTTGCAGTGAAATCATGGACACATTGTTCTATTTTATTGCTGTGTACAAATGGAACAATGTGTCCATGATTTCACTGCAACCAGCAAATTGCCAGTGAAATTGCAAGCAATATTGCCGCGTGTGTCGGTACCTTAAGGGCTCACTCCCACTTAAGCGGCCGTCACACGCAACGATTTCTTGCCCGATATCGTTTAAGCGATCTCCTTTTTGATCGCTTAAGCGATATCGGGCTTCAAATCGTTGCATGTAATCAAGCGATTTACGATGTAAAATCGCTTGATCCTGACATCGCAGATCTAAGCTCCGGAGCTCAGATCTAGCGATGAACGATGTCACGATCTGCTTCATTGTGGTGTATAACACCACGATGAACGATCTCCCAGCAGCAGAGCCTATGCTGGGAGATGGTAACTATGGTACACGTCGGGTTACTAAGCGCCGCGCGGCGCCTAGTAACCCGTTGTGTACCATAGTAACCAGCGAGATCGTGGCTCCACATCGCTGGTGAGTCTGCCTGTGTGACAGCTCACCAGCGATGTGAGCGATATTGTAAGCGATCGCGCGTGCACGTGATCGCTTACAATATCGCTAGCGATATCTGTGTGTGTGACGGCCGCTTTATTTGGATTAGTAAAATCTGTCCAAATGTCATGCGAGTGTGCAATTCTTTTCTCTCGCCTAGCACCCGTATGACATACATATGCCATCTGTATGCAATGCTTTTTTTTTCTTTGCAACTATTATTTTATAATCATTTACAAGGCCATTTACAATGTTCTCTTCTACAGAATGGTAATAGATCCATAAAATTCAAACGCATTCAGTTGGTTTGTGTACCGTCTGCTTTTTTTGCAAACCCTTAGACTTGCATTGGTGAGTCTTGTCCGAAATATGCGGCCATACACAGCTTGCTGCAATTTTTTCCCAAACCCGATTACAGCTGAAAAACTCGTAGATCAACTCTAAATCAATAAATAATATTGGTGAGAATGTAATGTAATTCTATTTTGCAATGCACCAGATTTATCCATAAGTGGCAGCAAGCCCTAAGTGAGATTTTGGCCTGCAGTACTGTATGTTTTAACTCACACAAAAGACCTCAAAAATATGGGATGGAAAATCGCTTCACTAAAAGGGTTAATAGCTACATGACCACAAACGTTTAAATAATAGGATTTGTATGCAATAAATCTACGCCTAAACTAGCTTTTTTGTCTTGTTTCTGTGCCGTCTTTTCATACATTATAAGATTACATCTTTTTGATCATAGTTCATCTAATCACATTATCCATCTTTGGGTATATTATTTATTTCACATGTATAGCTCAGCCCGGGTTCCACCTGATATTTAATTACTGTTAAAAGTATTAAATGCTAAAGATAAAAGGATATTTCAACTTCTACTATAAAAGTACCGTAATGAGCAAATACCTTGCAGTAAATTAATAAATAAATAATTATAATACATGTAAATAACACAGGGTGCTTAATGAACACAGTTTTCATAAAAATATTGTAAAAGCCATCCCACTGTGACAAGGTGTACCCAATCAGGATGGTCCTTTCTATATATTAAGTCTCTCTAATCGCCAGCCTGCCTCAATAGATGGGAGCAGAGCAGGACCCAGGCCTGGTTGTTTATCACCTGCCCATGGAAAACTATATAGAAAAGACGGACAGCCCTAAAAGCGAAGCCATGCCCCTATATACATAGTACAAGAACCTAAAGCAAAACTAGAAAGGGGCTTGCACACCTGTGGATTTTAGTGCAAAATACTCTGCAGTACGTTAGTAAACACATAGTAGTACATATTACTATTAAATAAATAATAGTATCCTATGTTAGTAAGATAACATAGGTTGCTTAACTGACACTGTTTATGCTAGGATTTGTCTGTTAATGGACATAGTGTGAATGTGCACCTATACATCGCACTGCTGACCCATTTCTTCGGTTTTGCAATAAAAGTAATGGTATAATGAAAGTATACAAGTTTTCTTTTTTTTTTTTGTTTGCAGACTTTTAAAGGTACCCTGTCACCAGGTTTTTCACATACAAAGTGCGGCCACCCCTAGTAAGCCCTTATATACAACATCCTAGAATACTGTATATAAGTCTCCAGGCCGATCTGGGTAACATAAAAATACCTTTTATTGTATTAAGCTACAAAACGGGTTAGTCCAATGGCCGTCTCTGCTCTTGACTTCGTTCCTCCTCTCTTCTTGCTTCGTGTGGATGACACATCTTACGTCATCCACACAGTCTCCTCCATTACACTCATGGGTATGTGTGTGCACTTCTCCCTGCCCCGTCCCAAAAAAAAGTACTGTAATGTGCAGACACTGGGAAAGGTCAAAGAGCGAATCACCCCATAAGTGAGGGTAATAAAAGGTCTTTTTTATGTTGTGCAGATCAGCTTGAGGACTTATTTACAAGGTTCTAGAATGCTATACATAAAAGCTTACTGGTGGTGCGTGCACTTTATATGGGGAAAACCTAGTGACAGGTTCACTTTAAAGGGGTAAACTAGAATATCTAAGCTGCAAAATGCTGACAGTTTTTAATTTACTCATTGTCATTATTTTACAGGGCTACCTAGATATCACCATTCTGCGTATGTGGAGGCCACCAACCTTATTTTGGAGCTTGGGCATAATGTCACTACTTGTCGTATATGTCCACACGCCTTCAAACACCTCCCAGACTGCAACAAGCCCTCCCACACAGCAACAAGCCTGCTCCCTCCCAGTCTCAGCATGCTCGCCTCCTCCCCACACAGCAACGAGCCCATTGTCACGCGCTTAGATGGTGCTGACATTGTTGGATGCTGCTGTGTATATTGTTTGTCTTTAAGAGCTGCATGGTTGATAGTTGTGAAGGTCCTTGCCTCCTGTGGTGTGCTCCAGAACTGCAGTCACTATTATGTTCAATTGCTGGTTCAGGAGTTAATGTGTGACTCACCTGGAATCCCCTCCCCCTGGCTTTAAATAGCCTTCCCTCTCCTCTGTCAGGTGCTGCTGATAGCTATGTGCTCTAGGTCTTGGTGCTGTGCTGATGCTTAGCTGCTGGGCTAAAGTCTTTCCTTGGGAGAAGCTGTGATTTCTGACCTGTGGGTGGATGTAGGGGCCCTCGGCCTAGGGCTAATCAGGAGTTTTAGGGTACAGGGTGGCGGCTCGGAACTCCTCACCATCAGAGGTACCTACGATATCAGGTTGAGCCAGGGATCCAAGCATCAGGGACAGAATAGGCTCTCCTGACCCCCTTTCGCCCAATCGTGACATTTATCAGCAGCCTATTACCATTTTTTTTTCTCTGAGCCATTATGTCTCAGACAACCTCTGCAGATGCCTTCTCACAACTGATGAAAAAAATCTCAGCTGAGGTTACTGGTCTGCGGACGCAGGTGGTGCAGCAGCTGCAGCAGGTTGTGGGGTATCTGGCCTCGGCTCACGCCCAGGCCATACCTGAACCCAAGATATCTCTTCCATGTAGGTTTTCTGGGGAAAGAGATAAATTCTTGGTGTTCAAAGATGCCTGTAAGCTTTATTTCAGGCTTTGGCCCCGTAAATCTGGGAGCGAGGAACAGCGGGTGGGGATTATAATCTCCTGACCGACTCACCATCGTTGCGGTCGATGGAAGGGTTTTTTGCTGCTCTGGCTCAGGTGTACAGTGAACCAGATAGGGTGACTCTTGCTGAGTTTAAACTCCGTAAGCTCAAGCAGGGGTCACGAGCAGTGGAAGAGTACTGCTCAGAGGTTCGGAGGTGGGCGACAGACACCCTGTGGAACGACCCTGTCCTTAGGAGTCAGTTCTGTCTGTTTTTGTCAGCTAGACTTGCAAGACATCATGGCTCAGTACGCCACACCTGAGTCATTGGAGTCTGTGAGTCGCTAGCCATCAGGGTAGACAGATGTGGCGCCCCGCAACGAGTGCGTCACAGGAGGGTATTGCAGCCACAAATGCAGCCGCAATATCCTCTGACTCAGCAATGACCTGGTTAATCTAGAAATCCAACCCAGCATACATCACCTAGAATAGAGGGCCAATCCTAGGTCCTGGTGGGCGGAGTGCTAGGGTAGTGCAGAAGAACACACAATGGTCTAGATAGTCGAAGAAGTCTAGAACCTGACGAGAGCAGACTAGAGCTTGGAGAGGAGCGGGGGCTCCGCACCCCGTGCGGGCCCCTGGGCCGTCACCGGTCGGGTGTCAGCACCTGAGGCCTTAACCACCGGGATTGGGCATTTCTACACGGGTTCCCAAAAGACTCCCGTGCCCACAACTCACAGCCGGTTCACTGGTACCGAAGCTGGCAGCAGTTCACCTCTGCTACGCGAACCAGAAGAGTGGAGGATCAGCTTTACAGGAGCACCCCACCAACAGCCAATTTCCAGTCGTCTAACCAGCGGTGTACCCACTGAGGGACCCAAGGCTCCCAAAACATCCAGAACGTACAGCATGGATAGGGCATTGAAGCAGCCTCCCCGTACCCGATCTGGTATTCCTGGGCGACATTGGCAACCACTTAGCTAGAATGGAGGAGCACTACGGATTTCTAAGGGACACCATCACTGCTGAGTCCACCCGGTCTACTACTCAACCACTGTATACCATGTATTGCCTGCTGGTTACAGTAAAGACCGTTATAGAGACTGTCTGTGTCCGTGATTCCTTATGAACTGTCCGTCATTAACTAAAAGGTAACTGCAGCTGCCGCACAACATCTTGAGCAGCTCCAGCCCCCGGGGATCACCGCTCAGCCTGTGGGGAGCATAACATCTTGCTGCTGTCCATCCCCCGGGGGTTCCGCAGCGTCGGTAGCCCTTACCGAACTACTCATAGGTGGCGTCACGAAGAAAACAAATTAAAACCCCTTTAATCTGTTCCCGCAAGACGTCTTCACTTTTGATCTGCACTACACCAGGCCCCACTACCGGCAGGCGCGGTCCACCCGTGACAAGGAAGGAGAAGAATCGCCTGTCTAAACCGGAGTCAGCCGGCCGCGGTGAGTCACAGACATCTGAGGGAGAGACCGAGACCAACTTTGTCCTCTGTGGCTATCTCTGTTGAGGAGGCTCCACACGATGAACCTATGCAGTTGGGGGCAGTAGGCCCTGGTGTTAAAACCCCTGTAGTTGCAGTTTCTCAAGTGGGCGGAGCTTTTTTTTATTGTGGACAAGCTGATCATTTTATCAAAGTTTGTCCACATCGCTCCAGGACACATACAGTCTCAGACGCAGCCTATCTCAGGTTGTTCAGAAGGAGACGACCAGAGGGTTTATATTTCCTTGTTTTCTAAGTCTCCGTTCACACTGTCTGCCAAGATGCTGGTAGATGGAAAAACGGAGACTATACCAGTACTAGTTGATTGTGAAGCAGGAGTCGTTCTTATGGATTCTCATTTGCGCAGACTCATGGCTTCATCTGTAGCGCCTTAGCAAGACCTATTCCTATCTCCACCATTGAGTCAGTTCCGCTCAGCCAGAAGGTATTATCCCTGGTGGTGCATAATGTGAACTTGAGCATAGGAACTCATCACCAGGAGTTCCTCTCTTGTTACATTTTTTAGAATTTACCAACCTCCATTGTCTTGAGTCTCCCTTGGCAGAGAAAACACATCCCGGTAATTGACTGGCGGGCCCGGGAGGTGGTTCTCTGGGGTACTGCCTGTGAGGGTATTTGCTGGGGTACTTCCATCTCCACCGTCCTGGTGATGGCTACACCGACTTCTTCACTCAGTTACCAAAAAATCGGACAGCACTCCATGTTGCAAATCATGCCTTTCTTTATTGGCCCATATAAACTGAACGTTTTGGTTCCTCAAGAACCTTCTTCCAGCAGCGGTTCTTGAGGAACCGAAACGTTCAGTTCATATGGGCCAATAAAGAAAGGCATGATTTGCAACATGGAGTGCTGTCCGATTTTTTGGTAACTGTATACAGCTGAACACTGCTGGACACTGCACCCGAGGTGAATTGTTCCTAGTGCTGCTTTCAATTTTTTTCATTGACTTCTTCACTCAAGGAGGTTAGGAGCTTGCCTGGGGGTGGGGGTTGAATGCATGCCATGCTCCTGACTCCTGGTGCCTCTGGGCGTTGTCCTAGGAAGAGGGGAAGGGTGGTTGTGTCTATGGTGCATCCCAAGGGAGGGAGTCCTGGGGTCCTGAGAGACGCGCCTGGTACTTGCCTGCCTAAGAGTGTACCCTCTGTCTGTGCCCACATGTGTGTCAGGTGGAGGTGTGCTACTGGGGCTCCGGGTTCCGAGGTTGTAGGACCTTTTCGGAAATCGGCCATTTGCAATCCTGTGCTGTACCGCCTTGACCTACCTTCAGGTTTGGCAATCCGTAATATGTTTCATATTTCTTCTCTCAGGGAATTTGAACTTCTTTCGGATGTGCCATAGTCGAGTCTGGAGGCCTCTCTTAAAAGAGGGGGTACTGTCACGTGCTTAGATGGCGCTGACATTGTTGGATGCTGCTGTGTATGTTGTTTGTCTTTAAGAGCTGCATGGTTGATAGTTGTGAAGGTCCTTGCCTCCTGTGGTGTGCTCCAGAACTGCAGTAACTATTATGTTCAATTGCTGGTTCAGGAGTTAATGTGTGACTCACCAGGAATCCCCTCCTCCTGGCTTTAAATATCCTTTCCTCTCCTCTGTCAGGTGCTGCTGATAGCTATGTGGTCTATGTCTTGGTGATGTGCTGATGCTTAGCTGCTGGACTAAAGTCTTTCCTTGGGAGAACCTGTGATTCTTGACCCGTGGGTGGAGGTAGGGACCCTCAGCCTAGGGCTAATCAGGAGTTTTAGGGTACAGGGTGGCGGCTCAGAACTCCTCACCATCAGAGGTACCTACGATATCAGGGTGAGCCAGGGACCCAAGCATCAGGGACAGAATATGCTCACCTGACCCCCTTTTGCCCAATTCACCTACCTGTTTCCTGATTCCCTTACCTCCCAAGTGTGACACCCACCTGTTTTCCAGTCCCAAGCATGCCTGCCCTCCCATTATCAGCATGCCTGCCCCCTTCACACTCAAATCCCCTATGTAAACTTTAACAGAACTGCCGCATTGCACTGAGATCGGTCATCTCCTTCTCAGAGATGCAAATTTGTCACAGTGTAAAAGAAGAGATGACTGCTTTCAGTGCAATGCGGTGGTTCTATCACAGTTTACATAGGGGAATGGAGTGTGGAGGGGGTGGCCATGCTGAGACTGGGGGGGCAAGGAAGCTGAGACTGGGGGGCGGGCATGCTTGGGACTGGGGTGTGGGCGGGCTTGTTGCTCTGTGGGGAGGGATTGTAAGAGTGTGGACATAAACGACAAGTAGTGACGTTATGGCTAAGCTCCAGAACAAACCCCCTTCACACACAGAAAGGTGATATCTAGGTAGCCCTGCAAAATGCTGACAGGGTGTAAGATATACACAGAGATTTTATAAAAAAAAACAGACAACCCCTTTAAGATCTCTTCTTTCTGTTATACAATAGGGACCTTCGTGTTTACAGTGGAGAAAAATGTTGCTATAACCATGTGAGAGATGGGCATAAAGGTTAACTGAACTAAATACGTTGTCTATCACATGGACAGAACTGATTTTTCTCACTGGACTAAGGCTGGTTTCACATTAGCGTTCGATCCGCATAGCGGCAGATGCATGGTCAAAGACAGCCATCCTGATGCAAACGCAGCGGAAATTCTCTGCAAAACTCCATAGGAATACATCACAATGTGCTTGGTCCCATAGGAAACCATTATAGCGGGGGGATAGAAAGAGAGTTTGTCTGCGTTTGCATCCGGATGGGTATATGTCTACATAGGGTTCAATGTATGAAAAGTACACTTCAGGATGCTTGTGTAAAAAACAAGCACCCTGAAACGCACAAAAAATGCATCTGCCGTGCGTCCCCATGTTAAACATAAGGAAGCATTGCCGATGTGTACACGCACGCATTGCTATGCAGCCGGACGCAACACAGCTGAACGCTAGTGTGAAACTGGCCTTAGACAAGCAGTCAGTATTGAGTTACTCCAACAAGAGATCTTGAAAAACTGTGAGACATTAGTACTTAAAATATAGTAGAAAATTAAATAAGCTAATATTTTTATTTGCAACCCTATTGATTTATTATAAGGTTATTTATTTATTGCATTTGTCTTTTTTTTGCATATATCAGGTTATAGAGACTATTGTGTTTGATTATGTTGTTTTTTTTTTCTTTTTTCCTTTGTCACACCTTCCTTTTTGTTTCTCTTAACTAGGTCATGTGGGTTTGTAACCTGTGCCGAAAACAACAAGAAATTCTCACAAAATCGGGAGCTTGGTTTTTTGGCAGTGGGCCACAGCAGCCTTCAAGTCAGGATGGTACATTAAGTGACACTGGCACTGGTGCTGGTTCTGATGCGCCAAGGGAAAAGAAAGCCAGACTACAAGAGAGATCTAGATCTCAAACACCTTTAAGTACTGCCGCAACGGCTGGTTCTCAAGAGACCTCACCTGCTAGTTTACAGTCTGATCGAAGCAAAGGGTCCGAACCATCTTTACAAGCTGCAGTCCAAGAGCAGAAACAGTCATCAAGGTCAAGAAGTGAACCCCCACGAGACAGGTAGGAGGATGATGACTCCTGATTCTCATACAACAGACCTGTATGACGTTATCATATCTCCCTAATACCACATGTGCACCTATGTACAATTCCTACAAGTAATTACTTCTGTAAAGTATATGTATGTATATCTCATCCAGTACAATATGTAAATGCAATAGTACATTCATTTTTCAATTTATATTAAAGTGCAGAAATAAGCTTTTACTTTTTCATTATGGGAGCCTTAGGGTGCGTTCACACGCTGCTTATTTGTTGCGTATTTTTACGTGAGTGCTGTTGCAGTTTTTGTAGCCAAAACCAGGAGTGGAACAATCAGAGGAAAAGTCTAAGGCTGGCTTCACATTGCGGGTTTGATCCGATTCGTGGCTGTCCGTGTAAACCAGACAGCCCCGGATCGGATTTTGGCCCCATAGTATACTATGGGGCCGGATAGAAGCCGGATGGCAGCTCTCTGCCATCCATTTCTTTCTGTCCGGGACAATCCGGGAGAATTAGAATTTTCTCACGAACACAAAAACGCTGCTTGCTTTGTGTCCGAGAGGAGAACATCTCCTCTAATTGCCAATTCCCGGATTCTCCCAGATTCGCCTGGATCCTCCCCGATCCGGGGCAATCCGGCGCTCCCTAACATGGGAGCCTATGGGGCCGGATTGCACCGGTCCGGGGAGGGACGGCAACCGGACACCTGCGGCTGCACGCCGCAGTTGTTTCAGGTCCTGATTCATCAGTGGCGCCAGCTGTGTGCGGCTGCACACCGGACCGGAGGGCATATTAGCCCTCCGGTTCTGTGTGCTGATCCGATCTGGGGCTGTCAGGTTCATCCTGACAGCCTCGGATCGGATCTGACCCGCAATGTGAAACTGGCCTAATAGAAACAAGTGCTCCACTTCTGTATTTAATCACCCAATGCTGGTTTTAATCAGCCACTCCTGGTTTTGGCTACAAAAACTGCAAGAGCACTTGCGTAAAAATATGCAGCAAATACGCAGCGTGTGAACGCACCCTAAGACCATGTTTCTGCATGTGGAAATGGGAAAAGCTGCGTTTTGACCACTTTTTTTTACAGGATATTTTTCACAAGGTTCCACACCAAAATATGCAGTAGCAATCTGCTGTTTAATTTATTTTGTTGTGTTTTTCTAAGCATTTTTTGTCAGACTTTCATAATTGATAACATTTGTGGTTTTTCAGGCACCCTATATGAGCCTTTAGGGAAAAAAAACATTACAAAATGCATAATTCTTCAGCATGTTTAAATGCACTTTGGGCATGAGATTCATGAAATCTGATTTCATGAAATCTTATTCTCTTTGTTTTAACTATTAAAGAATTAGGCCCCTTTCTGTCCATTGTAAAGGGTAATGGTGGGTTTACATGTCGCGATATCGGCGTCCAACTCCGACCAAAAGTCACGTGGGTCGTGCGTTGTCCCCGATATCGTTCTGTGCGTTGTATGGTATAAACGTCCAATACGATGAACGAGCGATGCCAAAATGATATCGGGGATCAAATGAGCCTGCTCTCCAACTGCCCGATATTGGATGGGCATTGTGGCAGGATCGTGCTGTGTAAAAGCCCAACTACGATGTGGAGTACAACTTCCCCTATCCTGTCCCATGTTAAATGGTCGTTCCTGGGTCGGCCCTACAAGGGGGCGTACACATCGTAGTGGCGTTGTCTGCCGATATCGCGCTGTGTAAATCTCCAATGCGATCTAGGAAATCTGGCCCGCAAAAGCGCGCTCCCGCGGCGTCGGATCCAATATTGGACCGACGTTGGGAAGTGTAAAGTGGCCATAACTTCTGAAAGATTAATTTTTTTTTGTGCTGCCCCTGCCCTCCTACACAATGAAGCAGAGCTGGGCACTACAGTCCTAGGATCTATAGATCACTTATAAATCAATAAAATAATACCTGCTCTTTTGCTCTCCCCCTCCCTTTGGGGACAGAGATTTATAGCCTCATGCTGCAGCAGTGACAGGACATGTGTCAGGAGTGTGGACCCTGGGGGCTCCAGTATCATTTTAACAGTAACAGGGAGCCTGGCCACTAACCCCATGGTCACACTACATTACTGCCCCTGATATACCATCCTATGTACTGTATGAACAGGGGTGTTTTCCCTTAAAATAGTAATCATGTAATGAAGCAGATATAAATAGACGCTGTGAACTTTTGCTCTACAATGATACAATGGTGCATAATGTGTCATGTATCAGGCTAGAAGCAGAGGCAGAGCACTACATTGATTGATTCAGCACTGCCATGGTCTCCCCTTGGTTGCTTCCTGTCCCCTGAAATTTTAGCACTATGCATGACTGAACGTCTCTGTACCCAAAGGGAACGGTGAGAGCTGAGGAGCAGATATGATTTTATTGATTTATAAGCGATCTATAGATCCTAGCAATCTATAGATTATAGATAAGCTATCTATAGATCCGCAGCATATGATTGTCCTATTTTCTTGCTGTGTACAAATGGAACAATGTGTCCATGATTTCACTGCAACCAGCAAATTGCCAGTAAAATTGCATGCAATATTGCGTTGTGTAACGGTAATACATCGATACATTTTCACCATAAATGCACTACTTTGGAGGATAAAGTTCAATGAGAAACAATAAGGAAAGTCAATGTAAATTTTTATTTACGTATACAATTATTTTTTAAAATTATTTTTTTCTGCCTGGTTATTTATAGGAAGAAGGTCATGTCTGTTTCTGAACAAAATGGAAAAATTTCCAAAAGTGATCGCAGGAGAAACCAGAAATATCCTAACCAACAAGGGCAGACTTATACCGATGAACACAAAGAAAGAAGGGAAAGTAGAAGATTGGGCAAAGGGAGATCACAGGACATTCCAGAAAAAGAGGAGGGAACAAACATGGAAGACGATAAGGAGGCAGCTGATGAAGATTATCAAACACGGTATAGAAGTGACCCCAACTTAGCCAGGTACCCTATAAAACCCCAGCCTGAGGAACAACAGATGCGCATGCATGCCAAGGTTTCAAAAGCGCGGCACGAGAGGAGACACAGTGACGCATCACTACCACATACAGAATTGGATGAACCAGACGTTCCTGAGAACAAATTAGGGAAGAATTCTCATACACAAGGGACCCAGGACAAAAGAACTGTTCTAGAAAGTCAGCAGTCCTATTCTATTGATAGGAATGGTGATGGGATAATTTCTAAGCCAAACCAAGTGTCAAATCACAGCCCACCTAGTCCTAGACATAGCCCTGTGCCACCAGAACACATCGAGGCTAAAAACCATGAATCTTTCAAAAAACAAACTCGCTTAGACCCAAGTTCTGCTCTTTTAATGAGAAAGACTAACCGTGAAAAAATGGAAACAATGTCAAGGAATGATTCTCTTAGTTCAGATCAATCAGAATCTGTTAGACCTTCCCCACCAAAGCCCCACAGGTCTAAAAGAGGTGGAAAAAGAAGACAGATGTCCGTGAGTAGCTCAGAAGAAGAAGGAGCATCTACACCAGAGTATACCAGCTGTGAGGATGTGGAAATTGAAAGTGAAAGTGTTAGTGAGAAAGGTAAGATGACATTTTTTTGTGATATTTTATTCTTGCAAATTCATCTTAGTATATTGGTTAATAGTGACTCTACAGAAGTAATGCTACGTGTGAGATTCGTGCTGTCAGAGGAGAGGGGAAGCCATAGAGAAAGGTATCTGGTTGGTTAAACAGCAAACACTAGAAGAATCACTTAGCATTTCTTTGTTTCCTCTGCACTTATATATAATCTCTCAGAATGATTCATCCCATCCCCCACCTCTGAACAATAATAATATGTACACCACATCTTTACTAAGGCAGTGTTTTCCCTGATTGAAAAACCACTGTTTATATTCATATGTATTGTGTGAGGTTAAAGTGCTCTGGGAGTGTCAACACATTTCCCAAGCTTCTGCCTTAGGGTGCGTGCACACGGTCCAGAGGAGCTGCGTGTTGGACGCAGCTCATCCAGACCTGAGTGAAGCCGCGGGTGGCCGCAGGGAGACCGCAGCCGCCCTGTACTCACCATGTGCGGCGGGTGCAGGACGGCTTCTCCCTGCAGTCACCCGATGGGAGCCGCTTCCGACTCCGCAGCATGAAATAAACATGCGGAGGAGGAGCGGACTCCCGGCAACCCGCACTGCAGTTCCAAAGGGCGGGTTACGCATAGTGAGGATGGGATTTCTTGAAATTCCATCCACTATGCTAGTACTGTACTACGCAGCATTTTGGACGCAGCAGCAAGACGCTTCCAAAACGCTGCGTACACTGATCGTGTGCACGCACCCTTATTGGCTCTATTCTCCACCCGGAATCCCCTTTATCTGCCTGATTGACATCTCACTAACTATGGAGTCAAGACAGTAAATTGAAAGTGAAGCAAAGGAATGTGGGGCTAGGATGAGAATAAAATCAGGAATGCAAAGGTATGGGAAGTGCTTTGACAATTCCAAACCACTTCATTCTCATTTGCATATGAAATAAAACCACAATTTTTCAGTCACCGAACAGCAGATTGTATGTGTTTTGGCTCATACATATGTTGTCATGCGCTTAGATGGCGCTGATATTGCTGGATGCTGCTGTGTATGTTGTTTGTCTTTAAGAGCTGCATGGTTGATAGTTGTGAAGGTTCTTGCCTCCTGTGTGGTGCTCCAGAACTACATTCACTATTAGGTTCAACTGCTGGTTGAGTGGTTAATGTGGGACTCACCTGAACTCCCCACCCCCTAGCCTTTAAGTAGCCTCTCCTTCCACCAGGTGGTGCTTTCACTCTATGCCTGGAAGCCGTGCTGTGCTGACCTGTGTGTTTGTGTTGCTGAAATTCTTTCCTTGGGAGTTGCTGTATCCCAGTTCTGTGGAGGGAGATGAGGGGAAAATAGCACAGGGCTGGTGGAGGAGTTTTAGGGAGAGGCTGGAGGCCCGAACCTTCTCACCATCAGAGATACCTTCGGGATCAGGGCAATTCAGGGTTCCTAGACTAGGGTCAGACTAGTCTTCCCTGGTCAGCCTGACCATAACTGCCATTCCCTCATCAGCATTCTCACTACACCGTGACAGATGTCCAAGCAAATCAATCCGATTTTACACCAGAATGCAAGGACTGGTCGTGAGTGTCGTGACCTGAGTGTGACAGCCTCATAGAAAATATGAAGCTACTGTGCTCAGATTGGAAGAGCCACATCCAGTCCATGAATTCTGGTCTGAGATTGGTCAGACCTATTTGCACAGACAGTTGTACGAGCCCTTAAAGTATAGAAGACATTATCTTCCAGAGAGCAAGATGACCATGTAAACAGTTTGGGGGAGGGGGAAGGGTTAGAAAGGTGTATTTATTTTGACATAATTTCTTTGATATACATCTATAGCTAAATCTGAGGGATTGTGTTTTTTTTTCAGTACAAAAAAGTACTTTTACCCATATCCTCGTTTAAAGTTTTATTTTTATTTTTTAAGGTCTTTCATCACCACTTTAAAGAGCCGCTCCATTTTAATTTTTTGTTGTCCACATAGCCATATAAAAGTGCTTCTCAATTCAATACATAAAGTGAAACACATTAATAATCATTACAAACAGAGTGATCTGTTTCAAGTGCTTATTTCTGTTAATGTTGACAATAAATACTGACAATAAAAAACCAAAATTCGTCATCTCAGAATATTAAAATAATTAACACAAAACACCTGCAAAGGCTTACTAAGTATTTAAAATGATCCCTAATGGCCACTTTACACGCAGCTACAGGTAACAGGTTGTCCACAGGTAACTTACTAGCTGCAGTGAAATCATGGAGACATAGTTCCATTTGTACACAGCAACAAGATAGAACCATGTCTCCATGATTTCACTGCAGCCGGTAAGTTACCTGTGGAAAACCTGTTACCTGTAGCTGCGTGTAAAGTGGCCATAAGGGTACCTTTACACGCCGCTACTGGCGGGTGGATACAACCAGCTACTTCACGTGCACGAGCACGCACAAACGGTTACAAACGGTAATCGCACCACCTTTACACGCCGCCACAAGGTGCGCTACATTAGGTTACATCTATCTCTAGATACACCGCTGGGTGTCTCAAGTCACCTTCTGTAGCTCACCTTACCTCATTTACACACCGCTACAACAAGCTAATATGGGCGGACATGGTGCAGCAGGTACAACACATAGACGTGCCACAATTGTGGATTACGAGACGTCCGTACGCTGATAGGACAAAGCAAGAACATCATGATTGGGCAGGCATCGCAGGAGGCTGTTTAATATATGACGCTTGAGCAATTGTGTAGTGTGACTGGTCAGCTCCTTGAATATGCCTCCCTATGCAGCGACTACCAATCGTAATGCAGGAGCTTCCTCCAATGATCGCTGATGGGGTGCGGTAACCCGGAGCCTGTGTCACGCCCCAGCTACCTACCAGGTACATAGCATGGTGTAGAAACAACCCTTCTGTTCCTTCTTTACACGCCGATACAGGTCGATACAATCGGCTGTGTAGCCACCTGTTTCAGGGCAGTGCTTGGAAACAGGTGCAGCTACTGCCGGGTGGCTACTACCGTCTTCACACGCCGCTACTACGGGGTACATTGCCGATGCAAGATACATTTCTCGCAAGTAGCTGGTTGTATCCACCCGCCAGTAGCGGCGTGTAAAGGTACCCTGAGTCTGTTTCAGTAAGCTACAGAATCATGAGGAAGACTGCTGACTTGACAGATGTCCTGAAGGCAGTCATTGACATACTCCACAAGGAGGGTAAGCCACAAAAGGTTATTGCTAAAGGGGCTGGCTGTTCAGAGTGCTGTGTCCAAGCATATTAATGGACAGCTGAGTGGAGGAAAAGGTGTGTTAAAAAAGGGGCACAGACAACCGGGTTAACCGCGGCCTTGAAAGGATTGTTAAGAAAAGGCCATTCAATAATTTGGGGGAGATTGACAAGGAGTGGACTGCTGCTGGAGTCAGTGCTTCAAGAGCCACCACACACAGACGTATCCAGGACATGGGCTACAACTGTCACATTCCTTGTGTCAAACAACTCATAACCAATAGACAACGCAAGAAGCGTCTTAGGGCCCTTTCACATCAGCGTTTTTTGAAATTTGCGGCAGATGCAGTGAAAAAACTGCATCTGCCGCAATTACCGCATACCGGCTGCACTTGCGGCGCGGTTACGGTAAACGCCATGCAAAGTATAGGCGTACTTGCGGCAGGTGCGGCAAGTGCGGTTTTGCACTTGCGGCAGGTGCGGCAGCGAAAAAAACCGCGGTCAGCCGCGATTACCGCATACCGTTTTTTTTCGCTGCCGCACCTGCTGCAAGTGCCAAAACCGCACTTGCCGCACCTGCCGCAATCCCGCCCATACATTGTATGGGGCTTGCCGCAACTGTGCCGCAAGTGCAGCCGGTATGCGGTAATCGCGGCAGATGCGTTTTTTTCACTGCATCTGCTGCGATTTCAACTAAACGCTAATGTGAAAGTACCCTTACCTGGGCAAAGGAGAAAAAGACCGTGGCTCAGTGCTCCAAGGTGTTATATTCACATGAAAGCAAATTTTACATTACATTTTGAAATCATGCTTCCCTCTGCCGACAAGCTTTTTGGAGATTGAGATTTCATTTTCCACCAGGACTTGTCACCTGTCCACACTGCCAAAAGTACCAATACTTGGTTTAATAACCACATTATCACTGTGCTTGATTGGCAGCAAACTCACCTAAATTAAATCCTATAGAGAATCTGTGGGGTATTGTCAATAGGAAAATGAGAGACACCAGACCCAACAATACAGACAAGCAGAAGGCTGCTATCAAAGCAACCCAGGCTTCCATAACACCTCAGCATTGCCACAGACTGATCGCCTCTATTCCACACCACATTGATGCAGTATTTCATGTAAGAGGAGCCCTGACCAAGTAGAGTGTATTTACTGTACATACGTTTGAGTAGGCCAACATTTATGAGTTAAAAATCATTATTTCAGTTAGTCTTATATAATATTTTAATTTTGCGAGATAATGAATTTTGGGTTTTCGTTGTCTGTACCATAATCATCAACATTAACAGAAATAAACACTTCAAATAGATTACTTTGTTTGTAATGACTATATATTACAGTATATACGTTTAACTTTATGTATTGAATTTTTGAAATAAATTAACTTTTTGATGATATTCTAATTCATTGAGATGCACTTGTAATTTGTAGATTTTAATGTCACTATGTAATTTACTATACAATGTACCAGAAAGCAAAAATATGTGTAGTGTAATTGAAAAATCAGCAATTCTGCTACTGTATAAGGCTATGTTCACAGTGGCCATTTTTGGGGCTATGTTTTTTTTTAAACCTGCACCAAAAATATATCAGTCACTGAATCTTCCAGCACAGTAAGGGGCCCTTTACACGCCGCTACTGGAGGATGGATACAACCCGCTACAGGCTACAAATGTAGCTTGTAGCATCAATATAGCCCGTAGTAGCGGCGTGTGAAGACGGGACGAGACAGCCGGCAACAGATACATCTGTTTCCGAGCACTGCTCGAAAACAGATGGCTACAAAGCCGATTGTAGCGAGCTGTATCGGCGTGTAAAGAAGGAACAGAAGGGTTGTTTCTACACCATGCTATGTAGCTGGGGCGTGACACAGGCTCCGGGTTTCCGCGCCCCCTTCAGCGATCATTGGAGGAAGCTCCGGCATTGCGATTGGTTGTCGCCGCACAGGGCGGCATATTTAAGGAGCTGACGAGTCACACTACACAATTGCTCGAGCGTCAAGTATTAATCAGCCTCCTGCGATGCCTGCCCAATCATGGTATTATTGCTTTGTCCTATCAGCGTACGGACGTCTCGTAATCCACAATTGTAGCACGCCTATGTGCTGTCCCTGCTGCACCAGGTACGCCCATAGTAGCTGGTTGTAGCGGTGTGTAAATGAGCTAAGATGAGCTACAGATGGCTACTTGAGACACCCGGCGATGTATCTAGCTATAGATGTTGCGTAGCGTAGCGCACCTTATGGCAGCGTGTAAAGGAGGTGCGTTTACCGTTTGTAACCGTTTGAGCGTGCTCGTGCATGTGAAGTAGCGGGTTGTATCCATCCTCCAGTAGCGGCGTGTAAAGGTACCCTAAGGGTACCTTTACACGCCGCTACTGGCGGGTGGATACAACCAGCTACTTGCGAGAAATGTATCTTGCATCGGCAATGTACCCCGTAGTAGCGGCATGAAGACGGTAGTAGCCACCCGGCAGTAGATGCACCTGTTTCCGAGCACTGCCCTGAAACAGGTGGCCACACAGCCGATTGTAGCGACCTGTATCGGCGTGTAAAGAAGGAACAGAAGGGTTGTTTCTACACCATGCTATGTACCTGGTATGTAGCTGGGGCGTGACACAGGCTCCGGGTTACCGCGCCCCATCAGCGATCATTGGAGGAAGCTCCTGCATTACGATTGGTAGTCGCTGCATAGGGAGGCATATTTAAGGAGCTGACCAGTCACACTACACAATTGCTCGAGCGTCATGTATTAATCAGCCTCCTGCGATGCCTGCCCAATCATGATGTTCTTGCTTTGTCCTATCAGCGTACGGACGTCTCGTAATCCACAATTGTGGCACGCCTATGTGTTGTACCTGCTGCACCAGGTCCGCCCATATTAGCTTGTTGTAGCGGTGTGTAAATGAGGTAAGGTGAGCTACAGAAGGTGACTTGAGACACCCAGCGGTGTATCTAGAGATAGATGTAACCTACTGTAAGCGCACCTTGTGGCGGCGTGTAAAGGTGGTGCGATTACCGTTTGTAACCGTTTGTGCGTGCTCATGCACGTGAAGTAGCTGGTTGTATCCACCCGCCAGTAGCGGCGTGTAAAGGTACCCTAAGTGCTGCATTAGTGGTGCAGAAAGTGCATCCAGGAAATAATGAGCGTCAATTAGTGCACCATTTTTCTGGTGCGCTTTCTGCACCACTAACATTCAATTTCTTACCCTCCCTGGCAATCCCACGGTGGGCTCCAGTGATGTCTTCATCCCAGGCAACACAGGACCTGTGGGTAGTCGGGTACAGTACTACCTGGACCTTGCACTCAGCCTGAGAGTCACATGGGGCACAAGTCCTGTAAGTACCACCCACAGATCCTGCTGGTGCCCGGAATGAAGACATCGCTGGAGCTCACTATGGGATCGTGGGGAGGGTAAGAAAGTATGTGTGTGTCTCTGTCTGTGTGTCTGTCTTTATGTATCTTTCTATCCTATCTATCTATCTGTCTATCCTCTTACCTTTTACAGCATGGAAAAGACCATGCTGAAAACTCTCTCCGAGTGCTGTGCGATTTTTTTTATCGCATTCATGCACTTTCATTGAAGGAATTTCAGCGAGATCCGCAGACATACGCAGCATGCTGAGATTTTTTTCCTCAGCACATTTCTCGCTGAGGAAAAACTTGCAGATAGGCATTGTTCTATAGCAGAGGTGGGGAAGCTCAGGCCCCAGGGCCAAATGCGGCCCTCGATTACTTTTTTGTGACCCCCGGGCAGATTTCTGGGGACCGCAGTGCTCAGGCTGGCAGACGTGTTTGCCGACTGCCCTTTAAAGTGAACCTGTCACCCCCCCAAGCATCTAAAGATAACATAGCCACCTTCTGCAGCACTAAGGCTGCATTCTGACAAGGTGTCTATAGCATTTATGCTTCCTTGATTCACTGAAATAAAGACTTTTATAAAATCTGTTTCAAACCTGACCCAAGACCGTGAGGTGGGTTTTCAAGCATCTATCTCCTTCCTCTGTGGTGTCAGTCATCCCTCTCTGCTCTCTGTGCACCTCCTCCAGTGCCACCTCCCTGCACTACAGAGCTTTGTCAGCTCTGCTACAACATAGAGCTGCTGTTATAAGAGACCCCACAGTAGTAAATCTAGCAGGAGGACCCTGAGCAGACAAAGCACTGCTTGCTACATAGCAGCCCTTGAGCTGAGCTGTCAGCAGTGCAGCAGAGTTGAGTTTGTGCTTTAGATCAGGGGCTGAGGAGCAATGCTGCTGGGTACAAGAAACTGAAAGTGAAAATTCCTCAGCTCAAGGGCTGCTATGTAGCAGGCAGTGCTTTGTCTGCTCGGGTCCTCCTGCTAGATTTACTACTGTGGGGTCTCTTAGGGTACCTTTACACGCCACTACTGGAGGATGGATACAACCAGCTACAGGCTACAAATGTAGCTTGTAGCGGCAAAATACCCAGTAGTAGCGGCATGTAAAGACGGTAGGAGGCACCCGGCAACAGATACATCTGTTTCCGAGCACTGCCCGGAATCAGGTGGCTACACAGGCGATTGTATCGAGCTGTATCGGCGTGTAAAGAAGCAACAGAAGGGATGTGTCAACACAAGGCAATGTACCTGGTATGTAGCTGGGGCGTGACACAGGCTCCGGGATACCGCCCCCCTTCAGCGATCATTGGTGGAAGCTCCTGCGTTACGATTGGTAGTCGCTGCATAGGGCGGCATATTTAAGGAGCTGACCAGTCACACTACACAATTGCTCGAGCGTCATGTATTAAACAGCCTCCTGCAATGCCTGGCCAATCATGATGTTCTTGCTTTGTCCTATCAGCGTACGGACGTCTCGTAATCCACAATTGTGGCACGCCTATGTGCTGTCCCTGCTGCACCAGGTCCGCCCATATTAGCTGGTTGTAGCGCTGTGTAAATGAGGTAAGATGAGCTACAGAAGGTGACTTGAGGCACCCGGCGGTGTATCCAGAGATAGATGTCACGTAGCGTAGCGTACCTTGTGGCGGCGTGTAAAGATGGTGCGTTTACCGTTTGTAACCGTTTGTGCGTGCTCGTGCACGTGAAGTAGCTGGTTGTATCCATCCTCCAGTAGCGACGTGTAAAGGTACCCTTAGGCTACCTTCACATTTGCGTTTGTGTCTGCATGCTGATGGCATGCAGACACAAACGCAGTGAAACGCAGGGTCTAATGATGTGTCCGCAGCGGAGAATGTCCGCCTGCGGACACATCATTAAGGAGCGCAGGCAGCCAATCAGCGTTGTCCGGGGGTGGGCCGGAGGCGGAGACCTCCTCCTCCCGGCCGCCGGTAAGCTCCGGGACATGTCAGCGGGGTTAAACAGCTGATTTGACAGCTGTTTGAATCAAACAGCTGTCACATCAGCTGTTTCTCCCCGCTGACATGTCCCGGAGCTTACCGGCGGCGGGAAAGAGGAGATTATGAGAGGCTCAGCTGATCTCCCGGTGGCCGTCGGTGATCTCCTGTGACATCAAGCGCAGAACACTGCGGACCCATTGACGCCAATGCTTTTTTTGTGCGCTTGGGGAAGCTTGCTGATTTTCCAAGGTCCCCGAGCGCACAAAAAATGCAACTTGCTGCGTCCCGGGTGTGGACGGGAGACCCTGGAGGGAGCAGATATCTTCCGCATCCGCACCCGAACGCAGCAAACGCAGGCACTATGCGTTCCTATGTTAAACATAGGAACGCAGTGCGCATGCATTTGACTGCGTATGGGAACACAGCATACGCTGCGTTCATATACGCAAATGTGAAGGCACCCTTATACCAGTAGCTCTATGTTGTAGCAGAGCTGACAAAGCTCTGTAGTGCAGGGAGGTGGCCCTGGAGGAGGTGCACAGAGAGCAGAGAGGGATGACTGACACCAAAGAGGAGGGAGATAGACGCTTGAAAAGCCCACCTGCCGGTCTTGGGTCAGGTTTGGAACAGATTTTATAAAAGTCTTTATTTCAGTGAATCAAGGGAGCATAAATGCCATATACACCTTGTCAGAATGCAGCCTTAGTGCTGCAGAAGGTGGCTATGTTATCTTTAGATGCCTGAAGGGGGTGACAGGTTCGCTTTAAATTCAGCTCTCGAGTGATCTCTATGCCCCAGCATCAGCCTCCCCAGTGAGGTATATGCTCCAAGCCTCACTTGTGATGTCTAGGGCTCTAGCAAACCTGGAAAATCAGTTGAAAAACAACAAGACCAATATCACCCACGCCCAAGAGAAGCCGCTCCAGC